>BSBM01000434.1:3785000-5016250 GCA_027924585.1 Larix kaempferi
TTGATGACGCGTGAGGTCTAGAATTTTCAATTAAGGCCCAGGTGGAATTCAGTTGAGCTCAATATGTTTCAATAAGATCTCAAGGAACTGGTTTTCATTCTTTGATGATGTTCAATGCTTTTCAACATATCCACAGTCTTGCATGGTAGGCTGAGGATGCATTCATGGCATTTGATCTTTACAAAATATGTGTTTTGTCAAAATGAAATTCAAATTGCCTCTTTGATGATTCCTCCTCTACAAGACTTCATTTATTGCATGAATGTCACAGACTCACGGAAACTCTAAAAAACACTCAATGGCATGCAACTATAACCACAAACCAAGCAGAGGTTGATTTTATGCATTGATATAGAGAGGTGGCAGTAGGCACACAATATGGAGAAACAATGAGTTAGAAAAAAAATTTGGACCAAAGTACCACAATGCTTATTAATAAAATTAAAAAAAACAATTTTTGGCTCAGGAATTGTGGTTTATCACCACGTTTCTCTTCGACACTCGCCATCAAAATACGTATAAAAATAACACGTCTTTACATCCTCTTCCATTTAAATCCTCATCGCATAGTCATAAATAAGGATTATTATGCATGCACATCCTCACCTTACAATGTCAATTGGGTCAAGGCGCATAGACAACCATAAATTATCAAATGTGTCAAAGAGTAAGCCCTTCCAATAAAAATTAAGACCCACCCTTCAAACTTCATCACCGAGTCCAATTTATGCAAATATTTTCGAAGTGGGGGAAGGTTTGGCATTAAATGGTGTAAACGTTGGGGAATAAATGGTTTAAACTTTATACAGGGGCGTGTGTGCGCTCCTCACATCTACGCGCGAAAAACACGGGTGTGCGCGTTTTAACACGTGTGCGTGACCTTGTTACTAGTTTAAAAAAAACAGAGTTCTCTGTTTCCCGAGAATTCTACAAAAAACATGGGTTTCACTTCTTCTGTAGGTTTCAATCTCTCACAGGTTGCTCATTGGCTCACACTCATTGATATTTTGGACACTCTTTGATCTATTAGACACAAAATCACCCTTGGAATCTATCAAACATCTTCAGTGGTCTTGGAATCTAGTGGATTCATTCAAGCTACTAGTTTCCATTGCAAGTGGAGATCATTTCTATAGAGGTATGGTGAATTGTAAATGAATCTTTTCATTCACAAGATTTGAGATGAGTCCATGCCTTTTTTTTTTTTTCATATGCCCACAACAATATCCATGCATAGACAACAATGAATTTGACAAGAATATTTCCCAAGTTCACATCTAAAAAAACTCATATGAACACTAGACAAGATGAAGTATGCAACCTCCTCAATGTGTAATTAGTTCCCAAGTTAATTTTGTTCTTTTCACCTCATATTATGCTAGCAAAAAAAACCACACACTCACTAAACATAACTAAAAATATCACTTCAACTCATCCACAAAACCTCAACTCTCTCATCTCTTATTCAATACCATTGTATGGAATGAGGATATCTGTCAATATATGCACCTTTCCTATCTCTATGAATCCAAATATGATAATATTCATCCATATTTCCCACTTCATGCTCTATTCAACATGATGATTGTTGGTATAGTCCCTAGTTCCCCACTCTACAACACCTCCCCACCCTAGATATTTCACATTGAAAGGTCAAATTATACTCCCCCTAATCACCCTTCCTAAGACCATGATCCTTGTTAGAAACCTTTGCATCCTCCTTAAGGTTTTGCACAAAACAAGGTATACATTCATTCTATTGTGATGCATTGTTGAATTCAACCATGGGTATTTTAAACTCAAAATCACATTCTATCATCTCAAGGTTTAGATCTAAGGAAATAGTTTGTTGTTGTTTCTTCAACTCCTTAATGTGTTATATAACCTAGTAATTTACAATGGTAAAGGACATTGCCTCAAATGGAAGGATATACCATTCCACTAGGAAGAAAAAGCAATCAAACTAGGTGCAAAATTTAGAATTGATAACATTAAGGGAGAAAGCAAAAAATGCAACTAATTAAGGTTACCTTATTTGATGTAGAAAAACTATCAACCTATTCCCAAGGCATCTCTAGCCATCTCTGTTGTAGGGTGTTACTACCATAATTTTTATGAATTCATGCCTAGGCAAGACACTAGTTTCTACTCTCTACACTTGACCAAACATCATCTATATTGATTGGAATTGTAAGGGATAATGATGTTTATTCGAACACAAATAAACCAACATAGTCTGTAGTTGTATATGTTAATTTTTAAAGTGGTAAGCTATGTTGGAATGTCTCAGGTTCATTGTATAATGGCACTAATATCTTATTTGTTGTTTCTTTTGAAAGGGTAGGCCTGATAGTTGTGTTAAAGAGACTTTTGGAGATGGGAAACCCACGAAACGCAAAAAAAAAAATAGAAGGAATCTGCCCATTGAAAAGGTCAATGACTTAAGAGAAAAGGCCAGGTTGGGAATGGAAAGATTGAGACATGGTCCTATCATTGACCCAGATCATGCCACTGATCCTAACACAGTTGTTGACACGACAGCCTCTTGTTCAGAACCACGGGTAAAGCAGTCACATCCAATGGACCCAACTCAAATTCCAACATCAACACAATCTCCAACCAACAATCCATCAACGAGTCATTCTGAAGTTCCTCACGACACAAGAATTTTGGGAGATGTTGCATGTGTAGAGATGGACATACAAGCCTTGCTTAATTTGCAATCTCCCCAAGAAGACCACAACCGTGTCAACCACACTCCCATTATGTCCCAATCTATGAACCAAGCACCACAACAAACAATCTCGGGTATTCATGTATCATGTCCACCCTCCCTACCTCAACTGTCCAGTGCAAGAAGAAGAACTCCTAGACGTATTCATGTGGATGAGAGTGCTATGTCGGGGCTTGAAGGCAAGTTTCCAAAACGCACTATCGAATGGCAATGCAACAAAATTGTCAAAGAATATTTTGAATCCAAATGTGATGCAGGTAAATGTCAATTATTGCTACGTTTGTTAAAGTCACGTTCTTTAGCTGTTGTTAAGATAATTTTGGGCATAAAGATGGTTAAAAGTTCAGAGGCCAATAGTCATATTGTTAGAAATCTCCAATCTGCATTTAATGCAATTGGGAAGAAGTCTCGTACAAAATATCTTTGTGCGGCTCATCGTGTTTTAGTGGAATCAGTTGTAAGCAAGTCCACAAGGCAACGTCGCCTGCTATCACACACTTCTCACATACTCAAATTAAATAGAAAAACTATTAAAAAGTACTCTGTTATAAGAGAAAATCTTGACACTCTGGGTGGAAACGATTGTTGGGATTTTGTTGGTAGGTTGCCTCGTGCAGATAGGAAGCTAATTGATGCTGTTAAGGAGTTAGTACAAAATTTTTGGCATGATCATACTAGACCTTCATTGTAATGTCCCTTGTTGGGAATTTTATTAAAATTGCAATTTTCCACTTTTTTCCTTGGTTCGACCTTGGACTAGTTTCGATCTCTAGGTCCCAAATTTGCCCCAAATGATCCCAAATATTCTGAGAAGGTATATGAATGATATTAGAACATAAATATGTGTTTCAGGGATGCCTTTGTACCTTTAAAACACTTCTGTAAATACTCTTTCAATTCTGGTCAATGTAGGTGACTTTACTAGTGATTTCCCTTTGACTAGTATTGGTCTCTAGGTCTCAAATTGACTCCAAATGCCTTCAAATCTTCAAGGAAGGTTTATGAATGATATTAGGAATTGAATATGATGTTAAGGGATGACATATGGCCACCAAAAGACCTCTTCAAACTCTCTTAAGATTCTGGACCAAGTATGCAATTTTACTAGTAATTTGGGGTTCAAATCCCCCTGAGGTAAGTACTGAAAATGGCTTCCCAAATGCCTCCAAACCCACTCAAATTTATGAACATATGTATGAAATGTGTTAATTATGTTATTAAGGTCTCATATGCACCATTAATGGTTTATTACAACTGTTCTCACCCTCTCCCATTCAACTGCAAAAATCCCCAATTCGACCCTTGGGGAAATGGCACTATTTCACCTCCCAATACAACTAAACTGAGTAAAAATGCTTCAAATGCTCAAGTACAGTACATGAAACTTGTAGAAGACATCCATGGAAGTATATTGATCACAAATATATCAGAGAATCATCCATTCATTCGAAATCATCATCAATACATTGGTTCACAACAAGGTAGTGGGGAAATGGCATTGTTCTTCCATTAAAAATGAGATTTATACATTTCTACTTGGAATTTCGACCTGAAACTTTCTGGAGATGAAGAACAGAGTATTTAATTCATATTACAAAAGAAATGGAGCATTAGAATCTCCCCCAAAGAGTACAATAGTTCACCAAAAACGCCCTCCCTCAAGGATCAAGAATATGCCATCAAAACTGGAAATGGTTGAAGGAGCGAGCTGCAATAGAAGAAACCATGAGCTTCCCTGTAGCTTACAACTGCAAATAAATACTCCATTAAATCTCCAAATGAAAGGTCTGAATGGCCTTTCCAATTTCCAACTTGGATGGGAATCTTTCACACTCGAAATTGGCTAAGGCAAGAAACTAGTCATCCACTAGCTCTCCCTCTTCACAAATGCAATTGCAAATTCTACAAATGATCAAAAGCCATTCTCATACTTCATTTCTACATTTTATAACCAACATTAGCCTTCCAAGGGTCGAAATCCTCTCAATAGATTCAATAGATTTTCATTTAGGAAATATTCCACATTTGCCACTTGTCTCCTAGTTCCAACCTTCCATCTTCTCCCAAATTCGATTTTGAGTCTCTTTGGCTTCTCCAACTCCCAAATTCGCCTTCTTTGAGCCTATTTTTGGGGCTGACATGTCATAGTGGTCAGATGTAAGAGGTCAGGTATGCAATTTTTCATAGTTGTCATAGATTCTCCATCATTGGTGTCATAGGGGCTAGGGAATCTAGCCCAAGTGTCCACAAACTTCCACTTTGACTCTTTATCTTCCATGGAGGTTACCAATCCTTCAAAATTCGACCTAATATGCTCAATTACATGTGTTATGACTTACCAACTCACCCAAGAGTGTTCACATTCCCATTAATTCGAATTTGCAAAAGAGAGATACCATGTATTATGAAAAATCAAGCTAGTGTGGGTCCCACATCCTCCATATGTCTCCAAAACCATTTGTCACTTAGGATTTCTCTTGAATTTCTTTATTCACTCTATTTATTAAATACTTGAACCCTTATAATGTCTAAACATCATTTATTATCCCCCTTATTCCAAATCCCAAAGCTTCCACCCCAAACCTAGGAAACTAGTAATTTTCCTCCTTGGCAATTATTTGACCCTTAACATCAATTTTACAAAATCTAATGAATATGGCTAATGTGATTAGGCCATTGTGACCCAATTCCAAATTTGGGACATGACATTCATCAAACCAAAGAGACGTGCTAAAACTGAGAAAAGGTTCTACTGAACGTGAGCCCCATGTTAAACACTTCCTTGACAGCACACAAACTGAACTCTATGAGAGATTCAGGAACGAGCACACACAATTGAACCTGGGCCAAAGGTCCTTTGAGAAATGCAAACCATGGTACGTTCGTATATGCATTGATCAGAACACTTGTTGTTGTAGATACCATGTAGAATATGAATATTATTATGACACATATAAACATATATTTTGTGATTTTCATATTAACATTGTGCAGGGCTGCAATGAATCCGTACTACCACCGAATGCATCAAGAGACTTTATCCACGACATCATGTGTCCAAGGCCTGAAGGACAAAAGTATTATGAAAAATCCTGTCTATATGGGACATGTTCTATGTGCAGTGGGTTTTCTCTTGTGAACCATTGCATTCATGAAAGAAAGGACACCGAATTTGGCATGATGGGTGTGGAGATGCAGAGCTTCAAGTATGTGACCTATCAATTAGACAGTGTCAGAGAAAGTAAAAAGATTGCATTGGTAAAGTCACAGGTACAAATATTACATATTTTTCATATTACATGTTCAATTTATGGCATATACATTTTTCCAAAGGCCACATTGTAATATTTCCCTTGTTTCCATGGTAACAAGTACCAGTATGTGACTTCTTGACGGAATTCTACGAGAAAAACAAGCAATATGTTCAACATGTGCATGTAGCACAATGGAAAGATGAGCAGTACAGAAAATGCAGGGACACATTTCCCGTTGGAACCATAGTGTCAATTCTGGATTTTGCAGAAAATTACACCCTTCAGCCACAAAATGAAATCTATAGTCAATACTACCATTCATACCAAGTCAACATCATGGTACATATTATGTATAGGCATGGGCCAGAGAGCAGCAATGACAAGAGGATAATACTGAAGGAGACAAAATTTTACATAAGTGATGATAGAACCCATGATCTGCATTATGTGCAACATTGTTTTCGAATTTTCTATGATCAGTTGAAGGAGAGAGATATACAGATGGATCAGCATTGGATATGGTCGGATGGTTGTGTGGGCCAGTTCAAAAAGGCCCGAGTATTCCAATGGATGAGTACTTTGCATAAGACTTATAATGTGTTGCATATTTGGAACTATTTTGAGACTAGGCACGAAAAAGGTGAGCATGATGGGGTCGGTGCATGCATCAAGACCGCACTACAAAGGGAAGAGGAACCTCATATCCGAGATGCACGGTCCACAGTTCAATGGTGCTCCGCAGCAATGTCAGAACGAGCAAGAGATCAACAAACATCATCGGTGGCAAGACGTGTGTGGCGAGAAATTTTGGCTAGTGGTTGACATAGATCAATCGCGTTCCTATAGTTGCGGCACAGTACAAGGAACACGTGGATTTCATTTAGTTCGAAGCTCAAAAAACCACTTATTCGAAATATGGACGCGAAAGCTTGCATGCTTTTGCAACCCTTGCAGCAGTGGCGAATGGGATGAATGCGAATGCATGGACTGGGTTGATGAATGGGATCGTGTGTCACTTGTAGTAGACCAATGTGTAGTTGTTGAAACAACCCAGTTAGAGGAGGGTCAGTTAGCGATTTCTACAGACTACAACCATATCTCAGATCTTGTACAACCAGGACACATATACGCAGTAGTTGCACCAAAAGACAATGAATGGGGTGTGGATTATTGGTTGGCACGGTTCATCCAAGGTAAGCAAACCCTCTACGGATCATTAATCGATGATGAAGGAATTGAATTTCCTACTGGCTCGATGGTGGTTAAGGGGGAATACCTTACACTAGATGGGAAGTCAAGAAAGACTAGTGGGCATGTATTCATGGATTACAGACCAGGTTCAGTGGTGTATCACTTCACAAACTTGATCGTTGGCACAAACATCCATCTTCAGACAATGTCAAGCAAGAGCATAACCAAGGTACGCTACTACCTGCCTCATTAAGAGCATGAGAGATTGATGGAGACAATTAGCAAGAGAGAGGATCCATATGGATTTATTGAATGAGGCCAGTCAACTTTACATAAGAGAAAGAATTGCATCAAAGAATGATATGTTCTACATCGAGGTATGTGTAGTTTTATGTTATTTCGTTGGTACATGCATTTTTTGTTGATATATATATACATACATGTCTTTGCCTATGTTTTTTATTTTTCCTATATGTTTTAAACTGTTCCATGCTTCTCTTTTATGTTGAATAAAATGGTGATGTGATTTGGATCAAAATTGAGTAAATTGAGTTAGTATTTTCTTAAATATATCTATTTATGTTTGTAGCATTTGAAGATAGCGGTTTTGATAGGTTCTCAAGATTACAATTACCTAGGTTTTAGGAAATTTTTTGAAGTACATAATCTATTACAATGGTCTTGAAAATTTAACTTTGTAGATGAAACCTTCTAGGAATCCATGTATGGATAGAAGGGTCTTCCACTTGGGGTAGGGAGTTATCATAAAGTTTCAAGGGTGGTATTTTTTAGATCTATACTTGAGAAAAGCATTGGGGAACTGTGAAATTCCTTATCGATCAAATATCTCTTTAGTTTCTCTCTCTTTAGTGTTCTATCCACCCAAACCTTTTTCATGCTTTGGGTACCTTGAGGTATATCCCCAACCCAAAAAACTCTTATATTATGATGATTATGTTGGTTTAGGGTTTTGGTTCCCCATGCTCTTATAACCCAAAAAACTCTTATATCCCCAACATTTTTCATAGATTTGGTTCCCCATGCTCAATGCTCACCCAAATCTAGCTAGATTTTGGGTTTTTTCCCTTATCCAGGCATCGTGTCATCAACCTAGGGTTTCCACTAAAATATTTTAAAACATGCTCATTTATGGTTGGAGATTGATGCTTTATTCCTATAGATAACCACTTAGAGGGACTTGTCATCATCTCTAGGCTCCTCATCAACATCTCCATCATCATCATCTTCTTCATCATCACCATCACCATCAACACCATCGTCAATGTATTCATCATCACCAGCATCTTCTGTTGAGATATTGTAACTTCAAAGAATATTATAATTGTACTTTATTATTCCGGAGATGTTTCATTCCTCCGTAAAGATCTTATTGTATATCCGGAGATGTTTATTCCTCCGTCGGAATGTGGTAACTTGGGTTATTAGACTTCCCTAGTGGGGGTCGGCCCTGTATTTGTTATGTGGGTCAAAGGGATATTAGACCACCCTAGAGGGGTCGGCCCAGTCAGTTGTAGTGGGGTATTCAACCCATTGGTTAAATACGAGCCTACGTGTACTTGTGTAAAATATATGTCAGTGTAGTGTATAAATAGAGGAGGTGTGTTCCTCATTTGACACACTCACTCACTTGAGGATAGCACACTTGTGGAGGAGAGGTATGCTATGGTGGAGAAGGAGATCATGTCTTTGGTTTGCATCTTTGTATATTGCTGGTCATCTATATTGAGGAAGCTTTACTGGGTTTTCTACCCCATGAGGGTTTCCCAGGATAAATCTGTGTCTCTTGTGTTTATGCTATGCATGTTGTTTCTTCAGTGATCCTGTATATGCTATTATTATGAAATGGAATGTAATGCTTCTATTTTCTGTCTTAGCATATTAAATTTTAACATGGTATCAGAGCTAACCTGAAGGAAGACAAGGTATGGCACTTACGACACTTGCTTTACTTACGACAATTTGAAGGTTAGGGTTTTACATAGCAAAAACCAGTCATCGTGGAACTTTCGCTATAAATACATTTTGGAGAAGTTTCAGGGTCTGCAAAGTTTACAGGCCGAAGATAACATCCCCAGGTACCTTGTGTCCAAAGGGCATCCTCAGATTCGTTGTACTTTGTGAGTTATGATCAGTACAAGTTAGGGTTTCTGCCTCTTCCAGATCTCAGTCAAAATCAGGTGACCTTGGAAAAAAGGTCATAACTTGGGCTAGGAAGCTCCAAATGAAATTTCGTAAAAAGTGACAGGTAGTACACAGATTGTACTATCTCAAAAAACGTTTTCAGAGTCCGAAGGTGAACTAGTGACACGTGGCATGCCGTACAAGTTCGCTCTCTTGTTTTATCCCATAAACAGGTCACATTGCGACACTTGGCATAACTCTCTCTCAGAGAATCCAATTGAGGTCAGACCTGTTAGGATGGAAATATAACAGGTCGAGATATCTCAAAAAAAAAATTCAGAGGCCGAAGTTCAAACAGTGACACGTGGCATGCCGTACAAGTTCGCTCCCCTGTTTTATCCCATAAACAGGTCATGTTGCGACACTTGGCATAACTCTCTCTCAGAAAACCCAATTGAGGTCAGACCTGTCAGGATGGAAAGATGACAGGTCAGGCTACTGCAGAAAAAGGGTTTTAGACCCTGTGGAGCAAAAATTTCAAAGTTATAGCAGAAACAATCAAGTGCATATTTCTGTCAAAACAGAATTATTTTTGGAGCACCTTTATTCATGGCTTCCAGAATTTAGGGTTTCGAAGAAAGTTAGAATTTTTGGAATCGGAGTCCACGGCTGAATGCTACTCAGGAAAATCGAAATTTAGAGACCAAGATCGAATTTTTTGGTTGGGTGGAAGACCGGGCTTGATCAACCCCAGTTCGGGATTTTGATCGGAAAGATGGAAAATTAGGGCTTCAGCAAAAGTTGGAATTTTTGAAGTCTGTAAACACGGCTGGAAGCTCCTAAGAAAAATAAGAGTTTAGAGCCTTGGATCGAACCTTTTGTTTGGGTAGAAGGGTGGGCTTCATCAAACCCTAGTTCGGGATCCTGTCCAGAAGATCCAGAAGTTTCAAAGGCAATTTTGAGGGGTCAAATTTTGGAAATTCCAAAATTGAAGTATGCTAGTTTGATCAGCTCAGCAAGACATATTCTTTCATCCATTCAGAAGTATGAAAGTCAAAGATTGAATTTTTAGGGTTTCTCTAGAAAACCCTAATCAATCTCCAGATCAAGTTTCAGGGGGAGTTGAGGCTAAGTCCTTACATAAGAAGACTACAAGAAGTCTCGACAGGTATGACTTAAGGAGGCTTAGGTATGTCTTGAAATCTAATTCTTGATTAAGTTCATGACGTGTTTGTCTTCATATTATTTATTAGTACAATCTTGATTAATGTTAGAATTGTCTTATCACCCTAGTAACAGTATGAATGCATGTGAATGATCAAAGACATTCATTTATTAGGGCTATATGATTGTACTAATGCATTATGATGTTTTGTGAGGTTGATGTTGTCTGCTAACAAGATACAGGTACATCACAAAAGACAAATCAGGTTCCATGACCATGAAAACATGAAGACAAAGACTCATCCATAGTATTTGTTCTACTTATGAGGTATGTATGACTTTGTTATATTATGCTTAACCTATGAGACATGCAGGTTCTAGCTCAGGATCTCTAAATCATTGAAGAGATTGTTTAGGTATGTTGTACATAACTAAGTAGGTATACTAATCCAGGTATGTTTCCCATGAATCTTACCTTGTGTTAGGATCCCTTATGTAAGTATACTTGGTATGATTGGTTATGCTTATTCATAAAGTTAGTAATCAAGGGATTATGCATATTATGTCTTTTATCTTGATTGATGATATGCATGAGTAAAAGAAGACTTCCCTGAAATCTTGAATACTAATGTTTATTAACTATAATCATGACTATACATTTTCAAGATTATTTAGAACTATAATGTTTTGATAACATTTAGAACATACTAATGGGTGTATGTTTGTGTATGAGATCATGAGGATGACACTTGAACATGCACAGTGGTACAGAATGAATAGAAGTTCAAAAGACATACAGAAGATCAAGCGGGAGGCAACCACACAAACATAAAAGATAAGTATTTGAGTTGTTATTTGAAATAGTAAATGATATTGCCTGTAATAGGTTGTATGCATATTTGTATTCCTAGAATATATGATGCTGAGTGTAAACATTCATAGAGCATTGAACAGTATACTACTAATATGCATATGATTGGTAAGTTGGACAAACATTCCATTGTTGCTTGTCTAGAATGAAACCTCTTTGCTGACATGCTGAGAGCTGTGCACACTCTCGATAGTATGTTCTGGTAGAGATGGAAGGCATCTAGATAGCCACTTTATGCATACAGGATATGGGAAAGTGTTGTGCCAAAGTATTGGTCAAAATAGTTGCATAACTATGTAAATGAGATCTGTATGCATAATAGGTTATCATGTCAATATGATTTGATGATTATGAAGTATTACTAATCATGTACTTAATTTTGATTTGTAGGAAAGAATCATGATGAGATGTTTGCTCCAAGTGGCTAGATAAGACCATTCGCTTAATGGTGTAATTAAAGAAGAAGTGTGAATCAGGTTCTGTATGGGTTCCCAGGATCGATAGTAATTGATGAGAATACATGTGAGGATTGCATCATCCTTGGACTTTCAGTCCTAAAGAGAGCCGTAGACGTAAGGTCTTCGAGAATGAAGTCCTCGGTGGACTTGAGGGGATTGGATCATCCCTGGATTTTCAGTCCTAAAGAGAGCCGTAGACGTGAGGTCTCCAAGAATGAAGTCCTTGGTGGACTTGAGGGGATTGGATCATCCCTGGACTTTCAGTCCTAAAGAGAGCCGTAGATGTAAGGTCTCCGAGAATGAAGTCCTCGGTGGACTTGAGGGGATTGGATCATCCCTGGACTTTCAGTCCTAAAGAGAGCCGTAGACGTATGTATTCGTGAATGAAGTTCTTGGTGAACATGTGAGGGGATTGGATCATCCCTGGACTTCAGTCCGAAAGAAGAGCCGTAGATGTATGTCTTCGTGAATGAAGTTCTTGGTGAATATGTGAGGGGATTGGATCATCCCTGGACTTCAGTCCTAAAGAAGAGCCGTAGACATATGTCTTCGAGAATGAAGTCCTTGATGGACGGTTGAGGATTAAGTCATCCTTGGACGTAGGTCCTAAATGCACGGTTGAGGATTAAGTCATCCTTGGACGTAGGTCCTAAATGTACGGTTGAGGATTAAGTCATCCTTGGACGTAGGTCCTAAATGTACGGTTGAGGATTAAGTCATCCTTGGACATAGGTCCTAAATGCACGGTTGAGGATTAAGTCATCCTTGGACGTGGTCCTAAATGTACGGTGGAGGATTAAGTCATCCTTGGACGTGGTCCTAAATGTACGGTGGAGGATTAAGTCATCCTTGGACGTGGTCCTAAATGTACGGTGGAGGATTAAGTCATCCTTGGACGTGGTCCTAAATGTACGGTGGAGGATTAAGTCATCCTTGGACGTGGTCCTAAATGTACGGTGGAGGATTAAGTCATCTTGGACGTGGTCCTAAATGTACGGTGGAGGATTAAGTCATCCTTGGACGTGGTCCTAAATGTACGGTGGAGGATTAAGGCATCCTTGGACGTGGTCCTAATTGTACGGTGGAGGATTAAGTCATCCTTGGACGTGGTCCCTAAATGTACGGTTGTGGATTAAATCATCCTTGGACAGTAAATCCAGTAATTCCAAAAGGAAGGATAGTCCCTAAATGAATTGAGTGGATTAAATCATCCTTGGACAGTAAATCCAGTAATTCCGAAAGGAAGGATAGTCCTAAATGAATTGAGTGGATTAAATCATCCTTGGACAGTAAATCCAATAATTCTGAAAGGAAGGATAGTCCTAAATGAATTGAGTGGATTAAATCATCCTTGGACAGTAAATCCAGTAATTTCGAAAGGAAGGATAGTCCTAAATGAATTGAGTGGATTAAATCATCCTTGGACAGTAAATCTAGTAATTCTGAAAGGAAGGATAGTCCTAAATGAATTGAGTGGATTAAATCATCCTTGGACAGTAAATCCAGTAATTCCGAAAGGAAGGATAGTCCTAAATGAATTGAGTGGATTAAATCATCCTTGGACAGTAAATCCAGTAATTCCGAAAGGAAGGATAATCCTAAATGAATTGAGTGGATTAAATCATCCTTGGACAGTAAATCCAGTGATTCCAAAAGGAAGGATAGTCCTAAATGAGATTGAGAGGACTAATAATCCTGTAAATAGATTGGGATTGCCTCGTCCCTAGACATGGTGGAGATGTCTTAAAGTGATAAGGACTAATCATCCTATAAATAGATTGGGATTGCCTCATCCCTAGACATGGTGAGATGTCTTAAAGTGATAAGGACTGATCATCATGTAAATAGATTGGGATTGCCTCATCCCTAGACATGGTAAGATGTCTTAAAAGTGATAAGGACTAATCATCCTGTAAATAGATTGGGATTGCCTCATCCCTAGACATGGTGAGGTGTCTTAAAGTGATAAGGATTGATCATCTTGTAAGTTGATCTGGATTGCATCATCCATAGACATGAGAGTTGTCTTAAACCGAGAGGGACTGATAATCCCGTAAGCGGATCAGGGTTGTATCATCCTTGGACCTATGTCCTAAAGTGAGAGGGATTGATCATCCCATAATTGGATCTTGTGTGTTGCAGGGTATGCTGCTATTGTGTATACTTGTATTGATGATATGTATACTTGTATTGATGAGGATACTTGTATTGATGATATGTATACTTGTATTGATGAGGATACTTGTATTGATGATATGTATACTTGTATTGATGAGGATACTTGTATTGCTGATGTGTATACTTGTATTGATGAGGATACTTGTATTGATGATGTTGCTGATCGTGATGATCTAGATGATGATGCTACTGATCATGTGATGACGATGTTGATTATCATGTGATGACGATGCTGATGATCGTGTGATGACGATGCTAATGATCATGTGATGACGATGCTGATGATCGTGTGATGACGATGCTGATGATCATGTGATGACGATGCTGTTGATCGTGTGATGATGATGCTGCTGATTGTGATGACGATGCTGCTGATCGTGTGATGATGATGCTGTTGATCGTGTGATGACGATGTTGCTGATCGTGTGATGACGATGCTGCTGATCGTGTGATGACAATGCTGCTGATCGTGTGATGACGATGCTGCTGATCATGTGATGACGATGCTGCTGATCATGTGATGACGATGCTGATGATCGTGTGATGATGCTGATGATCGTGTGATGATGATGCTGATCATCGTGTGATGACGATGATGTTGATCGTGTGATGACGATGATGCTGATCGTGTGATGACGATGCTGATGATCGTGTGATGACGATGCTGATGATCGTGAGATGATGATACTGATGATCGTGAGATGATGTTGTTGTAGCTGTTTGAGTACTGCAGAAGATAAAGACTCAGTACTGAAGATGTTGATGTTCCAGTATTGAAGATGTTCCAGTAACTGGTTGAGTTACTGATGATGTTGAGAAAGCTTCCAATGATTTATAGATGTATCATGTATGATGTTGATGACTCCTTGCTCATGCAGATGCTGTTATAATATCCTTTCTCGTTAAGGGGGAGTGTTGAGATATTGTAACTTCAAAGAATATTATAATTGTACTTTATTATTCCGGAGATGTTTCATTCCTCCGTAAAGATCTTATTGTATATCCAGAGATGTTTATTCCTCCGTCAGAATGTGGTAACTTGGGTTATTAGACTTCCCTAGTGGGGGTCGGCCCTGTATTTGTTATGTGGGTCAAAGGGTTATTAGACCACCCTAGAGGGGTCGGCCCAGTCAGTTGTAGTGGGGTATTTAACCCATTGGTTAAATACGAGCCTACGTGTACTTGTGTAAAATATATGTCAGTGTAGTGTATAAATAGAGGAGGTGTGTTCCTCATTTGACACACTCACTCACTTGAGGATAACACACTTGTGGAGGAGAGGTCTGCTATGGTGGAGAAGGAGATCATGTCTTTGGTTTGCATCTTTGTATATTGCTGGTCATCTATATTGAGGAAGCTTTACTGGGTTTTTCTACCCCATGAGGGTTTCCCAGGATAAATCTGTGTCTCTTGTGTTTATGCTATGCTTGTTGTTTCTTCAGTGATCCTGTATATGCTATTATTATGAAATGGAATGTAATTGCTGCTATTTTCTATCTTAGCATATTAAATTTTAACATCTTCATCATCATCATTAACTCTAACTCTAACCCTAATTCAATTTCCTTCTATAACTCTATCCCCAACCCTCACCCAAACCCTAGCACTAAGCCATCTTTTTCATCATCGCCATCACCATCACCATCATCGTCGCCGTCACCATCACCATCACCATCAACGTCTTCATCATCATCACCATCTTCAGCATCATCATTAACTCTAACTCTAACCCTAATTCAATTTCCTTCTATAACTCTAGCCCCAACCCTCACCCAAACCCTAGCACTAAACCATCTTCTTCATCATCGCCATCACCATCACTATCACCATCACCCTCACCGTCACCATCACGATCACCATCAATGTTTTCATCATCACCACCATCTTCGTCATCATCATTAACTCTAACTCTAAACCTAGTTTCCAAGATGGACGTACAAGATTGCACTGGGCCACGGGACCGGAGGAGAGGGGGCATGCCTGGCACTATCCCGGCGTCTTGAATCCAATGGAGTCGATGGTTCATCGATCGGAGCCACGTTTGTCATTCTATGGCTCGTTCCATCTCACATCCAAAAGGCCTTCAGGGACACCTGTTGGATACTTGCCGGGGGAATGGAAGTCCAACCGTGCAGCAAAACCGAGCTCCGGGGAATCCTGTAGGTGTGTCTAGTCAGGTTCCGGCTGGGAATGTTGGCCTTAAGTGCCTAGCGGACGATTTTACAGAGTTGACCCCCCGTGTGAAAAAAATTGCACACTCCCACACTGAGTAAAACCCTAGTTTCCAAGATGGACGTACAATATGGCACTGGGGGCCATGGGACCAGGGGAGAGGGGCACCCCTAGCACTATCCTGGCGTCCTGAATCTAATGGAGTTGACAATTTGTCGATCAGAGCCACGGTCATCATTCTATGGTTTGTTCCGTCTCGCATCCAAAAGGCGTTCAAGGACACCTACTGGTACCTGTCGGGGGCATCAAAGTCCAACCGTGCAGCAAAACCGGGTTCCGGGGAGTCCTGCAAATGTGTTTAGGTAGGTTCTGGCTGGGAACACTAGCCGTAAGTGCCCCGGTGGACAATTTTCCAAAGTTGACCCCAATGTGAGGACCATCCAAATTTTCTCAAGGGGGCCATTTCTCATCCGAAGGCCCCTGAGTGTGTGTGGACACCATGGACAGGTCCACAATGGCCACGTGGACCTATGGGAGGCGACGGAATCCAAGTCCTCTTCGCCGGTTTGGGTTCCATGGCCCCCAGGGCAAATCCTCTAATTGTCCCTGAACGACCCTGGGGTGCTCGACTAGAATGCCCATAGCACCCGAACCATGGCTCGGTTCATGAATCCGTTGATTCTGATGGGTCTGAGATGGTGGGTTTCAGCTAGGGGGACCCCCCACAGCATCCCCCGAAGACCTGGAAGCGGGTGCTAATGGGCCATCTCCGGAGCTAGGGTTTGCTCAGTGATGGCCATTCTAGATTCGCTCAAGGGGTGCATTTCTCATCCGGAGGCCCCCAAGCATGCATGGCCACCATGGACAGGTCCATAATGGCCACGTGGACCTGTGGGAGGTGACGAAATCCAAGTCCTCTCGCCGGTTTAGGTTCCGTGGCCTCGAGGAAAATCCTCCAACTATCCCTAAACGACCCCCGGGTGCCCGACCAAAAATTCCCATAGCACCCGAACCGTGGCTCGGTTCGTGAATCCATCGATTCCGGTGGGTCTAGGATGATGGGTTTCAACTAGGGGAACCCCCACAGCCTCCCTTGAAGACCCTGAAGCTGTGCCAACGAGCCATCTTCAAGAGCTATGGTTTTGCTCAGTGATGGTCATTCAGGGACACTTGGAGGATTTGCCCTGGGGGCCACGGAACCCAAACCGACAAGAGGAATTGGATTCCATCACCTCCCATAGATCCACATGGAAATTGTGGGACCTGTCCATGGTGGCCATGCATTCTCGGGGGCCTCCGAACGAGAAATGCACCCCTTGAGCAAATCTAGAACGGCCATCACTGAGCAAAACCCCTAGCTTCGGAGATGGCCCATTGGCGCCAGTTCCGGGTCTTCGGGGGACACTGTGGGGGGTCCCCTAGTTGAAACCCACCGCCCCAAAACCACCGAAATCAATGGATTCACAAACTGAGCCACGGTTCAGGTGCTAAGGGCATTCTATTTGGGCACCACGGGGCCATTTAGGGACACTTGGAGGATTTTCCCCGGGGCCACGGAACCCAAACCGACGAGAGGACTTGGATTTCGTCACCTCCCACAGGTCCACATGGCCATTGTAGACCTGTCCATGGTGTCCATGCACGCCCGGGGGCCTCCGGATGAGAAATGCACCCCTTGAGCGAATCTGAAATGAACATCATTGAGCAAAACCTTAGCTCCGAAGATGGCCCATTGGCACCGCTTTCGGGTCTTCGGGGGACGCTGTGGGGGGTCCCCTAGCTGAAACCCACGTCCCAGACCCACCAGAATTGACGGATTTGGAAACCGAGCCATGGTTCGGGTGCTACAGGCATTCTAGTCAGGCACCCCGGGGCCATTCAGGGACACTTGGAGGATTTGGCCCAGGGCCACGGAACCCAAACCGGCGAGAGGACTTGGATTTCATCACCTCCCACAGGTCCACATGGCCATTGTGGACCTATCCACGGTGGGCCACGCATGCCCAGGGGCCTCCAGATGAGAAATGGCCCCCTTGAACGAATCTTGAACGGCCATCACTGAGCAAAACCCTAGCTCCGAAGATGGACCATTGGCACCGCTTCTAGGTCTTCGGGGGACACTGTGGGGGGTCCCCTAGCTGAAACCTATCATCCTGGACCCCACCGGAATCGATGGATTCACGAACCGAGCCACGGTTCGGGGTTCTACAGGGAATTCTAGTCGGGCACCCCAGGGCCGTTTTAGGGACACTCAAAGGATTTGTCCCGGGGCCATGGAACCCAAAACCAGCGAGAGGACTTGGATTTCGTCACCTCCCATAAGGTCCACATGGCCATTGTGGACCTATCCACGGTGGCCACGCACGTCCAAGGGCCTCCGGATGAGAAATGGCACCCTTGAGCGAATCTGGAATGGCCATCACTGAGCAAAACCCTAGCTCCGGAGATGTCCCATTGGCACTGCTTTCAGGTCTTCGAGGGACACTGTGGGGGGTCCCCTAGCTGAAACCTGCCATCATGGACCCACCGGAATTGATGGATTCGTGAATCGAGCCACAGTTCGGGTGCTACGGGCATTCTAGTCGGGCACCCCTGGGGCCATTTAGGGACACTTGGAGGATTTGCCCCGGGTCCACGGAACCCAAACCGACGAGAGGATTTGGATTCCATCACCTCCCACAGGTCCATGTGACCATTGTGAACCTGTCCACGGTGGCCACGTAAGCCTGGGGGCCTCCGGACGAGCAATGCACCCCTTGAGCGAATCTGGAAGGACCATCACTAAGAAAAACCCTAGCTCCAGAGATGACTTCCTGGAACAGCTTCCGGGTCCTTCAAGGGACGCTATGGGAGGTCCCCTAGCTGAAAACCCGCTATCCCGGACCCACCAGAATCGACAGATTTGTGAACCGAGCCACGATTCGGGGTGCTACGGGAATTCTAGTCCGGCATCTCGTGGCCGTTCAGGGACACTTGGAAGATTTTCCCTAGGGCCATGGAACCCAAACTGGCAACACTTGGATTCCGTCGCCTCCCACAGGTCCACATGGCCATTGTGGACCTATCCACGATGGCCACGCACACCCGAGCGCCTTTGGACGAGAAATGGCCCCCTTGAGCAAATTTGGATGGCCCTCACATTGGGGTCAACTTTGGAAAATCATCCACTGGGCACTTACGGCTAGCGTTCCCAGCCGAAACCTGCCTAGACACACCTGAAGGACTCCCCGGAACCCAATTTTGTTGCACAGTTGGACTTCGATGCCCCCGGCAGGTATCCAGCAAGTGTCCCTGAAGGCCTTTTGGATGCGAGATGGACCAAGCCATAGAATGATGACTGTGGCTCCGATCGATGAACCGTCGACTCCGTTGGATTCAGGATGCCGAGATAGTACCAGGGGTGCCCCTCTCCTCCGGTCCTGTGGCCCTGGTGCCATCTTGTATGTCCATCTTTGAAACTAGGGTTTTGCTCAGTGAGGGAGTGTGCAATTTTTGCACACGGGGGTCAACTCTGCAAAATCTTCCACCAGGCATTTACGGCCAGCATTCCCAGCTGGAACCTTCCTAGACACACCTGAAGGACTCTTCGGAGCCCGGTTTTGCTGCACTATTGGACTTCCATGCCCCCGGCAGGTATCCAGTAGGTGTCCCTGAAGGGCTTTTGGATGTGAGACGGAACAAGCCATAGAATGACGACCGTGGCTCCGATCGACGAACCATCGATGCCGTTGGATTCAGGACACCAGGATAGTGCTAGGGGTGCCCCTCTCCTCCAAACACGTGGCCCTAGTGCCATCTTGTACGTCCATCTTGGAAACTAGGGTTTTGCTCAGTGAGGGAGTGTGCAATTTTTGCACACGGGGATCAACTCTGCAAAATCGTCCGTCAGGCACTTATAATGATGATGATGGTGATGATGATGGTGATGGTGATGGTGATGGTGATGGTGATGGTGACGATGGAGAAGATGATGATGATGGAGATGTTGATGAGGAGCCTAGATTTAGAGTTAGAGTTAGGGTTAGAGTTAGAGTTAATGATGATGATGGATATGGTGGTGATGATGAAGATGTTGATGATGATGGTGATGGTGACGGTGACGTTGATGGTGATGGTGATGGTGAGGATGAAGAAGATGGATTAGTGCTAGGGTTTGTGTGAGGGTTAGGGCTATATTTATAGAAGGAAATTGAATTAGGGTTAGAGTTAGAGTTAATGAGGATGATGGTGACGGTGACGGTGATGATGATGGTGATGGTGAGGATGAAGAAGATGGATTAGTGCTATGGTTTGGGTGAGGGTTAGGGCTAGAGTTATAGAAGGAAATTGAATTAGGGTTAGAGTTAGAGTTAATGATGATGATGAAGACATGATGATGATGGTGATGGTGACGGTGATGGTGATGGTGATGGGGATGGTGAGGATGAAGAAGATGTCTTAGTGTTAGGGTTTGGGTGAGGGTTAGGGATAGAGTTATAGAAGGAAATTGAATTAGGGTTAGAGTTAGAGATGAATATGGTGGTGACGATGAAGACGTTGATGGTGATGGTGATGGTGATGGTGGTGGTGAGGATGAAGAAGATGGTTTAGTGCTAGGGTTTGGGTATCCTAAGAGTGTAAGACTCTAACTCTAGAGCGCCTTGTTTGCATGGATAAATGGGCCAACTAAGTGCACCTGTACTAGGATTATCTAAGGCATGCAAGCATGTATCCTCCTAGAGATATGCCCCCCTTAACTTAGACTGTAATCCTCATGTATGAGTGCTTAGGGAACTGCATTCTCTCACTGTGCATGCAAAACTAAATAAAACAAAAAATGCAGAATTAGAACTGAACTGCTAATTTAGGAAAAACATCTAAACTGGAAATTAATGGAGGATGGCGCATGCATGCGCTCCCTATCTCTCTCATCCATAAATGCTAGTGCATCCTGTTACATCTTGTTTTCACACCCAAGTGGCAAAGTCCTAATCCTCTAATGCTACAAGTGCGACTTCTAAAGATGATTGCCACTGTCACCTCAACAAATATTTTCCCAAGTTTTAGGCCTACTTTAAAGGCCAAGGGAGGATTCTAGATCAAGGTTGGAGAAAAGGTCTTAGGATTTCAAACTTGTTTGAATATTAAGATGTGTTTTCCATTAAGTTAAAGTCCCATGTGAGTGCTTAATTCAGAAAGTTTCAAGTGAATTAATCCAATAGACACCTTTCAGAAATAAATATTTGCTCATGTGTAAATTGAAAGATCATTCATGTATAAATAAAGATATTCACAAAACTTAAATCAACAATGAACCATAATGTTCTAGAATCAAAATTCACATTAAAACATGTTGGCTTATTTCCCAAAATCATCCACAAATGATATTATCTAATAATGCCAAGGTTATATTTATTAGTTTACGAGTGATTATTGAATGAGACCCTCTTGGAGAGAGTAAAATCTTTGCAAGAGGGTATTACCCAATCTATTAAGGGTCAAACTAATTTGTAGTGATTTGAATCACTTCAATAAAGATGGCTGAAATATTATCTTCACAAAATTAATTAAATAAATGTTTTGCCATATGATCCATGAGCATATAAATATAAAAAGATGTGCTGGAAATCAAATCAGGAAACCACTTGCACAGGTTTGGTAACTTCTAGAATGTAAATGATTAGATGATTGTAAACATTCATTCAATAAACCATAAACATTTAGGATATGTTGTGTGTAATTGCTTAAGACAAATTTGTGAAATAATAACCATTAAAATAACATGCAATTAACACTATGATCCATAGATGAGAGTTGTGAATCGAAGACAAAATCATGTATGCAAAAATGTAATCAAAGACAAACTCATATACACAAGTGCAGATCCATCTATTAATATGCAAAAATGATCCAATCATGTCCACTTTTTGGAAAAATGGAACATCGTTCCCAACGTCTATATAATGGGAACTCGTGCCCCGTACAAAAAAAGGCAACTCATGCCCTATACAAAATATGGCCCATGGTGCCCTGTACAAAATATGGCAACTCATGCCGAAAATGCCACATCGTGGCTAGTGTACATAGGAGGGTCTCTCAATCCTCCTGCCCACCCTCGTAGCTCCCAGGTGCATCTCCAAAATAAATCTTCCTCTTCTTCATGCTAGAGGAAGCTAGGTCCTTCCGGCATTTTTGAGCACATTCCCCTAAGCCCTGAAACGACAACAATAATATGTCAACTTTTCCTGGCAATTATACAAGTATAAAACATAATTTCAAAATAAAAATAGTTTTCAAATCTTGGATAAATCACTGCATGCAAGACTGTAAGTCGTGAGGGGGTCTCCCTCCTCTGTGATCCAAGTCTCTCGGCAATGCCACCCTGCAAAATTTAGAACAATCAGATCAATGCTGAAACTAGATGCAAATAGTAATTTCCGTTAAAATTGAATGAGATTTTGATAAACTAGTCAATCTCACCGTGAACAAAATCGGCTGGTCTTCGGGGCTGGCGGATGGAGCAGTCGGCTGGACAGCCTGCTCCGATGCTAGGGTGGATGGTAAAGGGGAGGATGTAGCCACATCAACAGTGGCTACACCACTGGGGGGAACAGTGGAAGAAGGGGGGGGTGGCAGGAGGAGGCATGGACTGGGGTGGGCGAAGTGGAGATGGACATCTAGGGCTATAAACCCCAACTGGCTGTAGTATGGATCGGGGCACCCTAGAATGGGAAGCGAGTGTGGTGGGGGAATGTGTGGGGGGGGGATTTTGTGTTGCGGTAGAGGGATGGGTGACTGTGGATGGGTGGTGTGCCGTGGTCGGATGGGGGAGGGTGGGAACATGGGAAACTGATACGGAGGTGGAGCTGGATATGATGCGTAAGGGGAAGCTGGATGGAACTATGGTGCTATATAGGAGGGGGGGGGGCTAGATGGAAGGGGTTGGGGAATGGGGCATGTATTCCAGGGGATAAAACTGGCATATAGGGTGGTTGAAAGGTCGGGGAGGGAGGAATAACGTCACTGGCAGGCCGAGGTGCTCGCACCTGCATACATATTTATAACCTCATAGTATAATATACAAAAATATAAATATACACAGACAATTCATCGTATTTGAAATTAAATTTATGCTTTAATAGACACGATACCTGTGCACGGGGAGAACTGTTGGTCCCCAGTGGTGGTGGCTGGTCGTTGGAGCCTGCGGACACCTATGTGAACACTACAATTTTTAGACTGAATTTATAAAAACAATATTAAACACAATGCAAATGAGAATGACAACGATGGTACTTAAAAAACATGACTGCAATAAATTTATATTCAAGTTAGATGATATTCAATATTCTAAAAGGATAGAAGGTGGCATGGCATGAAATTAAAATTAAATAAGGTGAGAGGGCATAGAAGGTGACATGGTGAGCTTTTCCTTTTCTAGAGTCATCCCCATGAGTAGGTGAGCTTTTCCTTTGGCCCTGGAGAGATGTGCAGTGTCTCATAAGGGAATGGAAATCATGTCCATTAACAAATTTGAATTGGAAACCTATGTAATGTGTTTGGGTTCATGATGAAGAGTTCCTAGGTTTTGATGTCTTCTTATAGATTTGTAGTTTCCTACAAGCTTGATTCGCCCAATGGAAAAGTATTTGCATCCCTAGAGTGAGGATCTTGAGTCCCTTTATTTCCATAACATTTACATCATCAAATAAAATGGCATCTCATTGTTTAAATTTGCAAAGAGGTGCTAAATAGCAATTAAGTTAGTGTGCATGTTATTTAATACACTTTAGAGTGTTGATCATTAGAAAAAGGAAGAAAGAGAAATCTTTTTCATGATTAACTTACTTACAAGCTTGAATGTGCCATGTTCTTTTGCATTGAATGAGTAATTATGTGTTCTTGATTGAATAGCTATGTTGTCAGAATGATATCACTTGATTGAAATCAAAGAAATCTTGAGTGAAATGAGTTAAATGATTATTCTTGATGCCAAATCTTTTACCAAGTTAAATTTGAATCAAGATAATAGCAAGGCCCCATAGACCATATTTGTAAGATTATCGCTCTTCCTTGTGGGCCTTACACCATTTTAAAAAACTTTAGTGACAATACATGTGATAAGTTGTTTTACGTTGTTTATATGTCTTTCCTAATAGCATGTTCTAGGAGTAGTAGTATGATTACTTTCAGTCTCAAGTATTAGAATAAATTGGAAATCCCGTGATAATAAACTAGGGTAATAAGGACATGAGAAACATTAGGTTCTTGAATTTCTAGAAGTTTGGCCACTATGATTCTCTTTTTCCCGGGATTTTTGCACAATGCAGTGAAAATTCATAGCAATAAATAGTTTTCCTATTGGTCTCGGTGGATGCGAAAGTGACAAGTACAACATCTCAGTGAACTCAATTGATGCAACAAAGTTACCAGAAGCATATAAGTGATTTTACCACCTTTACCATTAAAAGAACCTATTAGTAGAATACGGGGGAAAGTGATAATTACCATGGTAATATATTCTCAAAGTTTAAGCTTGAAGAACACATGGCATAAGGGCATGGCAGCAAAGGTTGATTTGGTGGACAAAGTGATGGGCATTGGAGCAATTGGCACACCTGTTGAGCCAAGAGTCAAATGACCCATACTGTGGTCATTTGAGGATGATTTGGACAAGGAGAGTACATGGCAAAGATAACTTGGATGACATGGTGAAAAATGGAAAAGCAATAATAACACACATGGCATTGGTTAAGCACAGGAAGAGCAAGCAACCATTGGATGGTAGTCTGAGGATGAAGAACATTGCGGGCATCACCAAAACCTCAGCTGCAAGCTCATCATTGGTCAAGTAAGAATGACAGATTTTGGAAATTTCTCTCCCATTTGTATAATCATCAGAGGTATAGGATGCCTAAAGTGAACATGGACAAATTGATGAATATGGGTGTCTATGATTGTCATTGATGACAACATTAATTACAAAGGCTTGAGGAATGGCAAGAAGATGATGATGTGGATGGCTTGAAGAACACACATGGCATGAAGAACCATGGAGGTGGGCATTGGAGCCATTGGAACACCTAATGAGCCAAATGACCCATTCTGTGGTCATTTGTGGTTTGATGGGGCAATGGAACCCTTGGTGATGGTCCATGCTACCATTTGATGATGGGCTTGATGTCCATTGAAAGCATTTTCTTTAAATACTAAATGATTGACTCTTGATGGTGGAACCCACATTGAAACCCACATACAAATTGAATCAGCCCTTATCTAATGGTACTTACGATGGATGTTGAAGCCCTTGAACCTTGAAGATGTCCATATGTGGAATCCTTGATGTATGGTGATGAAGACATAATGTATTGTTGCCTTGGGGTTCTTAGCATTGTTTGTGGTCTATTCTAGTGGGTGTGATGGATCCCTTGCCCTTATAATTGCTTGATGAAACCTTTGATGCTGAAGTATTTAAACATGATAATGTAGAAGCCCACAAAAAAAATGAGGAAGCCCTAAGTTTCTAATGTGGCCTTTGATGTGCTTGTGTGAAGTCAAACCAAAACAAGCATGCAAATAAAACATTGTATGTGAACTATTATGTGTCCATTCAAAGGACAAAGTTGCCTCAGCAATTAAAAATGAAAATTACATAGACAGGTCGGCTCCAAAATAAATTCAAAATTAATTTTTTGGACAAGTCGGCTCCATAAAAAAATTCAAAAAAATTGTGTATAAATAGAGGCAATCCGCCTCATTTTGGGAGAAGTTTTTTTGTGTGGATGTGTTGCTCTGAAATTTTCGGGTAGACTGTAGCAGCAGCAGTTAAATGACTGAGATTTTTGGATCTGCAACACTGAGGAATTTCGGGTACAGTGACAGTGGCTGCTACAACACAGTTGGTAGAAGAACAACAGTGCAGCAGATTTTTTCTTTGGCTGGTACAGGCCCGAGTTTGTGGAACTCTGATTTTGCTACTACTGGATCCAAGCCTCCTTACAGTGTTCTCTTCAAATCATCAAGGGTTGGGGTATTCTACAACAAGGTACATATGAACACTAATGTACCTAGTGAGGTGTGGAAGTCTGTATGAACAATAGTGATAAATTTCCAGTCATGTACAAGGTATGCACAATGATGTGTGAACAACAGTGTACAAATGTATAGAGATAATGTTTATGTTGATGCACTATAGTATGTGTTAACACCCAAAAATTGTTCACTACCTCATCTACCCCATTACATGGCTCATTTGTCCATTTTCCTACCATATTTCCCTTAAAAACCCTGAAAATCCCACTAAAAAGCCTCCAAAAGGCATAAAATGCCTCCAAAAGGCCATAAAACCACCAAAAAGCCTCAAAAAGGCTAAAAAACCCCCTTTTTCCTCAAAAAATATCCAAAATTCCTCTAAAAATAGCAAAAACCCTCTAAAAAGGGATTAAAAAATATAAAATAATGAGGAAAAGTAGGAAAAAAACCCTATACAGCTGACCTAAACCATATGGTTCCCAAAACCATGGGCCAACACTCCACCACCAAAAAACTATAAATAGGTGATGGAGACCCCTCATTCCACATCCACAGTCATAAGCACCCTTACTCTGCCAAAATCTCTCTTGAAACCCTAGCTCACCCTTGAGCTACTTTCACCTTGAGAGCCCCTTTTAGCCCATTTCCACCATTGGAGAAAGAGAAGGAGCAAGTTGGAGCTTGGAGCAACCCTCTTGGACATTGCAAGAGCTTCACCAACCTTCACATTGGAGGTAAAATTAATACAAAAGCCATTATTTACATCTTGTTTTTTCTGTTTCATGCACATGTTTTAGAGTAATTTACATTTCTGTTTTAGCATTTTAATTTACATTTACTGAACTGCTACTAAGGAGTCCCTTCTCCTTAGCAGGTGCTCATTTGCACAAGATAGGGGTAAAACCCTAGCTCAAGTATGATGATGGTATTTCATGATAATACTGTACAGTCAACTCTGTGAGAAGTCTGTATACAATGGCAGATATACAGTGGTTCAGTATAGCAATGCATTGTACAAGGTATGTATGATAATGTAAATGCAGTGAAGCATTAACAATGATGAGTATACAAGTGGTATGAACAGTGATGATGATGTGGTATACCTAGAGTGGCATCTATGTACAGTATACAATGATGAAAATGTATAATGATGCACTTCTACATACTAGATTGAATATCCTATGATATGGTGTGCATGTATAGCAGAAAGACATGA
Source organism: Larix kaempferi (assembly GCA_027924585.1). NCBI lineage: Eukaryota > Viridiplantae > Streptophyta > Pinopsida > Pinales > Pinaceae > Larix > Larix kaempferi. The sequence goes on from BSBM01000434.1 coordinate 3,812,392, forward strand.
TGATGTAGACAGTATGAAGAGACTATGATATTTTGGGCAACGATATGGTGAAAGGAGAGAATGATGTATTTGTGTATATGCTGGTTAAAATTATGACAGAGTGATGATGAGCAAAAAGTGATATAAATGTGGATATGTTTGATATCTTGACAGCAGAATGATAATTTGCCTATGGTTAATGACAGTTTGATGACAGGTTAAAGATGTGCATGTAGACAGAATATCAATATGTTTGAGAAGATGCTGGACATATGAAGTAGGGACAGAATGATGATTGAAGACAAGGTGCTGGCAGCAGATTGATGAATGAGATGATGTGAATAATGACATGACTGTGATATGTATGATATGTGACAAATATGTAATTGTAAATACAAGCAGGGTCTTGTATCCATTTTTTTAGTAGGATCTAAGAAAAACTAGGCTGGGTCATAGATGATGAGTTGGTGCTCATTGTATCAGTTGGTGCTGGATTGCGTCACGGTTGTAGTCGTTGAACCAAATACAAAAGATTACAAAAACTATATCTAGTCTTGTATTATGTGTTGATGTGTTTCATTAGTTGATAGTTAGTTCATTGATGAATATGATGTGAATGTGAAATGATGATATAAGAGTTGGTGATTGAAGTTGAAATTAAATAAAGTATAGGCTCACTGATTCACTGTAATATCCCTTTTTCAAATTTTATTAAAATGCCCAATTTTTCACTTTTTTCCTTGGTTCGACCTTTGACTAGTTTCGATCTCTAGGTCCCAAATTTGCCCCAAATGATCCCAAATCTTCTGAGAAGGTATATGAATGATATTAGAACATAAATATGTGTTTCAGGGATGCCTTTGTACCTTTAAAACACTTCTGCAAATACTCTTTCAATTCTGGTCAATGTAGGTAACTTTACTAGTGATTTCCCTTTGACTAGTATTGGTCTCTAGGTCTCAAATTGACTCCAAATGCCTTCAAATATTCAAGGAAGGTTTATGAATGATATTAATAATTGAATATGATGTTCAGGGATAACATATGGCCACCAAAAGACCTCTGCAAACTCTCTTAAGATTCTAGACCAAGTATGCAATTTTACTAGTAATTTGGGGTTCAAATCCCCCTAAGGTAAGTACTGAAAATGGCTTCCCAAATGCCTCCAAACCCACTCAAATTTATGAACAGAGGTATGTAATGTGTTAATTATTTTATTAAGGTCTCATATGCACCATTAATGGTTTATTACAACTGTTCTCACCCTCTTCCATTCAACTGCAAAAATCCCCAATTCGACCCTTGGGGAAATGGCACTATTTCTTCTCCCAATGCAATTAAACTGAGTAAAAATGCTTCAAATTCTCAAGTACAGTACATGAAACTTGTATAATACATCCATGGCAGTATATTTATCACAAATATATCAGAGAATCATCCATTCATTCGAAATCATCATCAATACATTGGCTCACAACAAGGTAGTGGGGAAATGGCATTGTTCTTCCATTAAAAATGAGATTTATACATTTCTACTTGGAATTTCGACCTGAAACTTTTTGGAGATGAAGAACAGAGTATTTACTTCATATTACAAAAGAAATGGGGCATTAGAAGCTCCCCCAAAGAGTACAATAGCTCACCAAAAACGCCCTCCCTCAAGGATCAAGAATATGCCGTCAAAATTGGAAATGGTTGAAGGAGCGAGCTGCAATAGAAGAAACCATGAGCTGCCCTGTAGCTTACACCTGCAAATAAAGACTCCATTAAAGCTCCAAATGAAAGGTCTGAATGGCCTTTCCAATTGCCAACTTGGATGGGAATCTTTCACCCTCGAAATTGGCTAAGGCAAGAAACTAGTCATCCACTAGCTCTCCCTCTTCACAAATGCAATTGCAAATTCTAAAAATGATCAAAAGCTATTCTCATACTTCATTTCTACATTTTATAACCAACATTAGCCTTCTAAGGGTCGAAATCCTCTCAATAGATTCAATAGATTTCCATTTAGGAAATATTCCACATTTGCCACTTGTCTCCTAGTTCCAACCTTCCATCTTCTCCCAAATTCGATTTTGAGTCTCTTTGGCTTCTCCAACTCCCAAATTCGCCTTATTTGAGCCTATTTTTGGGGCTGACATGTCATAGTGGTCAGATGTCAGAGGTCAGGTCTGCAATTTGTCATAGTTGTCATAGATGCTCCATCATTGGTGTCATAGGGGCTAGGGAATCTAGCCCAAGTGTCCACAAACTTCCACTTTGACTCTTTATCTTCCATGGAGGTTACCAATCCTTCCCAATTCGACCTAATATGCTCAATGACATATTTTATGACTTACCAACTCACCCAAGAGTGTTCACATTCCCATTAATTCGAATTTGCAAAAGAGAGATACCATGTATTATGAAAAATCAAGCTAGTGTGGGTCCCACATCCTCCATATGTCTCCAAAACCATTTGTCACTTAGGATTTCTCTTGAATTTCTTTATTCACTCTATTTATTAAATACTTGATCCATTCTAATGTCTAAACATCATTTATTATCCCCCTTATTCCAAATCCCAAAGCTTCCACCCCAAACCTAGGAAACTAGTAATTTTCCTCCTTGGCAATTATTTGACCCTTAACATCAATTTTACAAACTCTAATGAATATGGATAATGTGATTAGGCCATTGTGACCCAATTCCAAATTTGGGACATGACAAATCCTCCCTTCCCAATATTGCTTGTCCTCAAGCAATTTCAAACATGGGTGTTGAAGAACCTGCTTTCTGTATAATTCTTTGAAGTTGCCATTGAATTGCCAAACCTTGAGTCTTTGAGTTTCCATGAATATTTTAGAGAGGAACCGCCATGCTTGCTGCTGCACTACTCTGATTAAAATCACTTTATTAAGTGGGGAATCCATCTCCCATATTGCTTGCTTCCCCAAAAAAAATGAAACCAATGAGACAAAAATTATTCCAGGGTCCCATTGCTTGTATTGCACCCCAACAATTAAGAGTGCTCTCCAACCTACACCATTAGATAAGAGGATTCCTGGATCCCATTTTCTTGTATGCATTTTTCCAAACATCATGAGTACCAAATATATATCATCAAAGTACATAACAACATAATGAAAATGTACATCAAGGATATGCTTCATCAAAGAGTCATGAGAGTGCTTATACCTCCAAGCAAGTAGACCACCATTTTCCAAGTGCATACAAGCTTCAACTGACCAATCAAATCTGCTCCAATGACATAGGTGAGGATCCCATGTCCTATAATGCTGCTCCAAAAGGATGTGATATGCATCAAAATATTCAACCATGTATTCTTTCATCCAAGAAGTGAATGAAGAATCTCCACTAAAATCTGAACCAAATAATGAGCAGAAAAAACAAGGAGACTTCAAATGACTCAAAGAAGTCTCACCCATACATCCATGAATGTGAGAATAATAAAGATGTAACAAGGTTTGTGGCTGCCAACAAAAATGTTCTCTCATCATAAATCTATTCACCCAAGTGTTGGATGAAGTTCCTCTAACATCAAATAAACCCAGTGTTGAGCAAGAAAAACCATGAGTCTTCAAGTGACTCAAATCCATATCATAGGTGCATCCATGTAGATGTGAATCATCATAAAGTGACAAATGATGCTGCTGCAAATGTGAATAAGAATGTGCTCCAACCATGTCATCATAAAAGTTAAATCTAGGAGTTCCATACTCCTCATGTGGCACCATCAAAAAGAACCCTTTCACCCATACTTCATTGAGACTAATGTTGCAAAACATGGAATTGTAGGATGTAGGAGAATGAACTAACTCACCCAAATGATAAAAAAGTGCAGAAGTTTCATCATGGTAAGGATCCATAGGGGTAGTATCATGCAGCTCCTTCAAAAGTATGAACTCTTTGTCATAGTTTGGTTCCAATGTAGAGGAATCATGCTCTTCTTTAAAAATTGCATAACCTTCATCAAGAGACAATTCAAGTTCCTCTTCCACCACATCAAGTGTTTGGATCTCTTCAAGTTCATCTTCAAACACATCAAGAACATTCAAATTTCCACATTTCTCATGATCCACCATGTCATGAGAATCCTCCAAACAATCTACCATTTGACAATCTGAAACATAGGAGGAAAAACAAGTATCTTGCAACTTTTCAAGAAGTTGCTCATTTTGAATTGTGAGCTTATGCTTATCCTCATTATTCTTCAAGTATGCATCATGTAACAATTCATTAAGCTCAAACAAATGGTTTCTATCAAAAAGCAAAGACATGAAATTACCTTTGATGTGGCACATTGCTCTTTGAATCTTCTCCATGTCTTCAAGGAAGGATGTTTCCTCCAATGAAGTAGCTCTCCAACAAGAATTTGACACCAATGCTTGAGTGTCATGGAGAATGTTGAGGGACTCTTGGATCTTCTTTTCATTCATCTTTAAGGACCCTTCAAGAAAATGAGGCTCTTGCAAATGAACCTCCTTATCTTCTTCATTTTTTCTTGGACCAACTTCATGAAGCTCAAGTGGTGATGGGGAAGTTGATCTTGGTTCTTCTTCAACTGCTGCAAGGTCTTCATTATCATGCTTAATGGAACTTGGGCTTGCAGCAACACTTTCAAAAGTGATCTCTATGTCACCAACATAGAGGTGTGAGCACCCATTAGTAGGTACTCCTTCATAGTTTAAGCATCCATCAGTAGATGCTCTTTGGTTCATGTCTAAGCTAGAAGGTGTCTCGAAATGATCTTCCATATTTTCAATAGAATTTTCTTCATGATCTTGTGATGTCTCTTCCTTTTGCTCCTTCAAGCAAGCTGATGCATTTTGCCCCTTGGTTTCCTTAAAATCAATAATTTTTTCCACAAGTTCGATAGAAAACAATTCAAATCCTTCCTTAAGTTGCTTGGTCATATATTCAAATATTGTTTTCATAATTTTTATATGCTCCTCACCATCATATGAGGCTCCCTTTTCATCCCTAGTCATAGTTTCCTCAAAAAATTTGCTCTTCTTCTCCTACTTTTTTTTTTCTTCAACAAAAGCACTTTCGGTTTCAATATCTAATGGTGGTACCTGAATTATTGTCCTCATGAATATTATACCACATCAGGTGCCAAGATCATGCTCTGATACCACTGTAATATCCCTTTTTCAAATTTTATTAAAATGCCCAATTTTTCACTTTTTTCCTTGGTTCGACCTTTGACTAGTTTCGATCTCTAGGTCCCAAATTTGCCCCAAATGATCCCAAATCTTCTGAGAAGGTATATGAATGATATTAGAACATAAATATGTGTTTCAGGGATGCCTTTGTACCTTTAAAACACTTCTGCAAATACTCTTTCAATTCTGGTCAATGTAGGTAACTTTACTAGTGATTTCCCTTTGACTAGTATTGGTCTCTAGGTCTCAAATTGACTCCAAATGCCTTCAAATATTCAAGGAAGGTTTATGAATGATATTAATAATTGAATATGATGTTCAGGGATAACATATGGCCACCAAAAGACCTCTGCAAACTCTCTTAAGATTCTAGACCAAGTATGCAATTTTACTAGTAATTTGGGGTTCAAATCCCCCTAAGGTAAGTACTGAAAATGGCTTCCCAAATGCCTCCAAACCCACTCAAATTTATGAACAGAGGTATGTAATGTGTTAATTATTTTATTAAGGTCTCATATGCACCATTAATGGTTTATTACAACTGTTCTCACCCTCTTCCATTCAACTGCAAAAATCCCCAATTCGACCCTTGGGGAAATGGCACTATTTCTTCTCCCAATGCAATTAAACTGAGTAAAAATGCTTCAAATTCTCAAGTACAGTACATGAAACTTGTATAATACATCCATGGCAGTATATTTATCACAAATATATCAGAGAATCATCCATTCATTCGAAATCATCATCAATACATTGGCTCACAACAAGGTAGTGGGGAAATGGCATTGTTCTTCCATTAAAAATGAGATTTATACATTTCTACTTGGAATTTCGACCTGAAACTTTTTGGAGATGAAGAACAGAGTATTTACTTCATATTACAAAAGAAATGGGGCATTAGAAGCTCCCCCAAAGAGTACAATAGCTCACCAAAAACGCCCTCCCTCAAGGATCAAGAATATGCCGTCAAAATTGGAAATGGTTGAAGGAGCGAGCTGCAATAGAAGAAACCATGAGCTGCCCTGTAGCTTACACCTGCAAATAAAGACTCCATTAAAGCTCCAAATGAAAGGTCTGAATGGCCTTTCCAATTGCCAACTTGGATGGGAATCTTTCACCCTCGAAATTGGCTAAGGCAAGAAACTAGTCATCCACTAGCTCTCCCTCTTCACAAATGCAATTGCAAATTCTAAAAATGATCAAAAGCTATTCTCATACTTCATTTCTACATTTTATAACCAACATTAGCCTTCTAAGGGTCGAAATCCTCTCAATAGATTCAATAGATTTCCATTTAGGAAATATTCCACATTTGCCACTTGTCTCCTAGTTCCAACCTTCCATCTTCTCCCAAATTCGATTTTGAGTCTCTTTGGCTTCTCCAACTCCCAAATTCGCCTTATTTGAGCCTATTTTTGGGGCTGACATGTCATAGTGGTCAGATGTCAGAGGTCAGGTCTGCAATTTGTCATAGTTGTCATAGATGCTCCATCATTGGTGTCATAGGGGCTAGGGAATCTAGCCCAAGTGTCCACAAACTTCCACTTTGACTCTTTATCTTCCATGGAGGTTACCAATCCTTCCCAATTCGACCTAATATGCTCAATGACATATTTTATGACTTACCAACTCACCCAAGAGTGTTCACATTCCCATTAATTCGAATTTGCAAAAGAGAGATACCATGTATTATGAAAAATCAAGCTAGTGTGGGTCCCACATCCTCCATATGTCTCCAAAACCATTTGTCACTTAGGATTTCTCTTGAATTTCTTTATTCACTCTATTTATTAAATACTTGATCCCTTCTAATGTCTAAACATCATTTATTATCCCCCTTATTCCAAATCCCAAAGCTTCCACCCCAAACCTAGGAAACTAGTAATTTTCCTCCTTGGCAATTATTTGACCCTTAACATCAATTTTACAAACTCTAATGAATATGGATAATGTGATTAGGCCATTGTGACCCAATTCCAAATTTGGGACATGACATTCACCCCCCCCTCTCAGTGAGCATTGTGTCTAACACAAATGTTTATAGTTTTCTTAGTTTTTCATGTTTTATAAGGTTTCATTTTTTTTTTGGTCGGATTATATGAATTTATAGCTCTCAAATAAATTAGACAATATTATAAACACAACTGTAAAATACGATGATAATATGGTAATTACTCAGTGCTAATTAATTTGTAATTACTGAACACAAATTACTCATAACTGGATCTAATTATTCAAAGTAAAGAAGTTACCTATGTGTATGGTGCCGCAATCTCCTCTGTTGCCACCATGGCTCCATCGAGGTCAAAGGAACCGACGTCCTCCCACCTGGGGGATGGAGACCTGGCACCGAATAACTGAACATTAAAACAAATAAAGTCAACAATGTGTATTTCAAAATTAAATATATTAAACAATACGATATCAAATAAAATACAACAAATACTTGAACATTAAATAAAACAATAGCAAACCTGATCCATGAAGCTCCCTGTGGCATGCTGCTGTGTATCACCATGGCAAGAATGACCACGGTGAGAACAACGATGTGCCATTGTTCTAGCAAAACTAGAAGGCCCCACTTAGGTTCCACCTGTAGCCGGCATGTCTCGGCCACCACCCATAGACTGTGCAGCTGTCTATGTCTCATTGATGTCCTCTCGGCTCTGGGAAGACATGGCCACAAATTTGGTATGTCTAAGCAAGTCATGTGTGGCACGTCTGACGGAGTCATGAATCTCATCTAGACTGCTACCAAACCCGGGTGGCTGAGGAGTGGGGTTTGGCTCTCTCCTAGGTATAGGAGGTCCTCTAAGTGGGTTGCGGTGCACCTGAGGTTGATCTTGGGTAGAGCCAAGATCGACACCCTGAAACTCAGTGATGTCAAAATAGTTGACATGGTACCCTAGCTCAAACTCAGCCCACAATTTTCGAAGGAAATACTGTGGGACCTCCAAATTGTTGCATGGGGCCCTGTCAAACACCATGAACCACCTCTTTCTCTAGTTATCTCTCCATGGATGGTAAATGCACCAGTCCATGCAAACCCGAGCCCTCATCACAGCTGGAGGCTATCCTGTCGAGGGAACTATGAACTTGCTATACAACTGGGCTTTGGTGATGTTGAGGTCTTTTATCTGCTCTTTGGACAACCCAGTGGAGTAGTGTTCCCTCATTCGAACCCTGTATTGGCTCAAGTTTGTTATCTCAATGTGTGCAATATTGATTGATTCAATAATTTTTTGAAGTGATGAAGCCAAGGAAACCCGAGAGGGTTCCTTGGTACTGTTCAATTCATTACTTAGTGCCCTCAATTGATTTAAGTCTTGGTGTAATTGATCTTCGGGGTTTTCATTGGGTTCATTGTCGGTTCCCATATTGTTTTCTGGAGCTCAGGTTTCATTGGTTTCATCGGATGGTTTAGGTGTGTCTGACATATTGTTAGGTGTGTAGATGGCCTTCAATTAAATTTCCTTGGTTTTTTAATGGATTGTAAATTTTTTTTAAAATTAAAATTCAAATGGAAAACAAAAAAATAAACACAAATTTGTGCTTTGAGGAGCACCTACCTGGGGAAACGGATGGCACCATGGTGTAGGGGCGATTGCTTGGTGTTGAGGACGACTTGGGTGCATGAGGACGCGTTCGCAGGCTTGAGAGTGCGCTCACGGGTTGGATATTAAGCTCACGGGTCTGTCGAAAATGACAAACCTGTGAGCTCTGTTTTTTTTATAAAAAAACAGAGGCGCGCGCGCACCACTAACGCGTGCGAGCCATTTTGTGCGTACGTGTCAAAGGTGCGTGCGCGCCCCTTTTTTCCACATGGGCTGAACCACGTGGACGTTTGGCATTTCCAAAGCAGAGACGCGTGCACGCCTTTGGAGGCGCATGCGCGTCGTTTTATTTTTTCCGCTCACGTGCTATTGTTGCGGTTATTTTGGGTACCATCTTCGTGTGGGTACCCCCATATCATCACCTATAGCCCATTTTTGTAGGTTCTCCATAAATCTATCCCTGAGAACTCTATGCATAGTATGGAATGACTTTTCTGAAGGAAATAGGAGTTTTCCATTCCAGAGCTACTACACAAATACTCATTATTGTAAGACCCACATTATGCAATGCCTTGGGCATATTTATGTGGCTCTGAAGTAAACCCAAATTGTATTCCCTAATATCATTGTATACTATACACCAAGGGTTTGGTATCTTTTGATGGATTTTTAAGGATGTACTCTTCATCCACTTATCCATAAACAAAAATGACCATGATTTAAGGCAGAAATATGTAGTTGATCTTTGCAAATTCTATTGTCTGTTGATACAAGATAGATCCATTTTTTAAGGTTTTTTCTCAAGTATTTATATTTCATTTTACAATATGTTTAAAATATGAATCTGAATGGTACTGAAATGAGTTCGATGTTCATGGTACTGTCCTCATAGATCCACATTTGTATTTTAGTGGCCATGATATATAAATCAATTATACTTATGCATTGGATCATTATTGTATCCTCCTGTAGGTCATGTTCTACTATTTGAGCATGGACATTTATCCCCGGGATGAGTTTCTCTGATATTTTCTTTCTTTCAAGTACTTCATTTGAGCCTATGATTCTTGGTTTTTTCGGTTTCTCTGACTCCATGACTCAACCCTTTATTATTTATAATGTATTTCATCCATCATCTTCCCCTTTGACCTCATACATTAGGGGGCATCTATTATAGCCAAAATTAGCACTTCTCTATCTGTGACGACACTTACATCTTTTGGTCGCATGAGGACACTTCATGATATTACTGTGAGTCACAAAAAGGACATTACTTGATGGAAGATCCATCTTTGGGACTTTAGAAGGATTTAATTCCCTAATTCATGGCCCATTTGATAGATAGGAACCTTAGGAACAATTTTGGAGACCAAAACTTCTCCAGAAAACACCTAGAAAAGGCTATTTTTTACCAGTTTTCCACAAAAACGTAGGTGGAAGGTTCTTCACCCACGGGTTTTCCAAAAACGCAAAAGTTGAACATGGTAAATTCATGTTCCACCCACTTTTTTTCCATTGTAAAGTCCCAAATGACTCAGAAATACCAAAAAATATATATATAATCTTGAAAAATGGGTGGTTTGGGTGGTTTTGGAACCTCCTCTTCCGGTTGTAATTACTACCTCTTCGACCCTACCTTATTCACTTGATATATAAGAGAGGGAGAGGGACCATGAAAAGGGATCAATCCCATTATAATGTTATGTTGGAGGAATTGGGACTCACATCCCACTCACTTGTGCCCTAGTTTCTTATAAACCCTAGCACATATGAGAAGAGGTTGGGATCCTTGAAGAAGAGGAGCAGGAGACCTTGAATCTTGGTTTCATGAAGTGCCATGCTTGAAGGAAGGTAATTTGATGTACTTTATTCATTGATCAATAAATATTGGAAATGATTCCCTTTCCAATAGATTTTTTCATGTATTCTTCAGATTTGATTTCAATTTGATGTTTCAATCTCTTATAAATGTCAATTTTTTATTTGTAGTCAAACTGGTTTGAGGAAGCTCTTTTGGAATGTTTTTGTAGGTTGTTGCATTGGAGAGCAAGAGGAAAGGCTTGGATCAACCTAATGAATAAGGTACACATTCTCCTAAACCCTAATATCTTTGCTTAATAATTGTACTTGCAGAACCATCTTGTATGTCTATCTTTTACCCATGTACATTGTAGTCTCACCCCTGCTATAGGAAGTTTTCCCTAACAACAAATAAGTCAAAATGGTCATTATGAAGTTAATTGTGAAATTAATAAATAAATTGGGTCAAAAGGCACCCAAGAGGATAAGGTTATTTATAAATGTGGAAAACAAGATAAAAAGAGTGGACAAAACCCAATTTGACTCCTTAAAAGGTGGAAAAGTTGCTTAAGGAAGTTAGTGGTGGCATTGAATAAAGAGGAAGTGGTCCAAGGAAGTTAGAAGGTGCATTCAAGTTGTCAAAGTTGGTTAGAGTTGGCGGAGGAAGTTATAAGGGTGTATTTATGAAGGCCAAGTTAGTTGGAGGGTGCACTCATGAAGGTGGTGGAGCTATTATGGGCCACTAACTAACCAGTCCATGGTTTTGGGACGTCCATGGTATTGTTCCATGGTATTGGATATCTCTCAAGCTTAAAAAGAGAAGCAAGGCACACCAATAAGGTTTTTTGATGAAATTTTATTGTATTGGAGTTTCTTAGGCTTCTCTTTGCTTAGGTGATGCCCCCCTTGCATACCAAGAGTGTGATGGGCCCCTCATTTCTAGTTGGGCGATGTTCCCCATATAACATTGTATTTCCAATTAAGTGGATCTTTCCAATTGAAATGGACATAGAAGGAGTTGGGAACCCTTTCCTTCTCATAGATATTAACTGTAGTTCACATTATCATCTATGTACTCCCATAATTTTTCTTCATAATAAAGGATTTAGTGATCTCTTGCTCCCATTGGTTATTGTTTTGATGCAATGGTTAGATGTGCATATCATGAGATGAATATATGTGACTAATGTGTTGTGGAATATGTACTTGATGGTTCTGCATATTTTTTCAGAAATTACACAGGCATATGTTACAGATCAGAAGTCCAATATTCAGATTCTATCTTCCCTCCTTATACACCAATTCTCTCGTGTTCTTTCACTAGTCAATTTGACTAGCACTTACTATTTTTGTTGTATCCTGAATTTCTTATATCCAACTCCAATTCTGCAATATTATGCAGGTAGATAAGACCCAGGGGAAGACGTCCCAAGTGCAAAATACAACATTTTTTGGCCCTGGATACTGTTAAAGTCAGGTTGAAAATTGCCTTCACGAGTTGTCCATAAAATCTTCCTAGTCTTCATTGTTTTGATCATACCTTGATTTCCCAAACACTAAATGATTATCTATAAGTTGTTGGAAGTAGGGGAGACAGTCTAGTATCCATTCCAAGCCTCATTTATAGAAATTTGGTGGCCCTAATGTAACTTGGAACCGTTTGGAAATATCATAATTGTGTAGTCCTGAATTGGCAAATCCTAATCCCGGAGCTCTAATTATCCAAATCAAACTCTGTGATATTTTGAAGGCATTCCTAATGTAGAACCTGTCATAAAAGAGGCCAGAGACCTATTCCAAAACCATTCCATGAGTTCCAGATCCTCCTACCTATCTGGAAGTCAAATCTTTGTGTCTTACTTGTCTCATTAAGCTAGTGAGCCTAGTTCTTTTGCAATTCTTGGATTAAATGATGTAGTTTGCATATGCTGGTGTACCCAGCTAGCCTTAGAGTGGAGTTAAGCAATAGCTAATTTTGAAACATATATGGTCCCAGTACGTTGTGCAAAGAATTCTTGAGCTAGTGTAGCCCCTATTAGCCATCATTACATGAGGTTCTGAGTTAGTGGTCCTAAATTCCTAGCTAGTATCACCACAGTGGTATCAGAGCATGGTACTTGCACCTGTGAGTTGGATCATCCATTGAAGAATAAAATTGCATCCATGTCTTACTATGATGATGATTATGATGAGCAATATGAAGAGTACCGCAGACAATATGACTATGAAGAGCAATATGAGGAGTGCTGCAGACAATATGAAAAAGAGGTTCCCTATGTTGGGGATTTTTAATTGCCAGGAGATGAGGATTATTACTATTGTGATCAAGTGTACAATGAAGATCGATGGGACAAACGACTAATGTCTGGTCCTTTGAAGGAATTAGCATGGTTGAATGCAACATGTAAAATATTTCCCTAACAATATCAGAAATATCTTTCTATGGAGGAAGAGACACGCAACGTTATTCTTTTTGAAGAATTTATCTATTTGGTGTTTGAATATAGGCCCAAGAATGAAGATGTGAAGTTAGTGAAGAAAGGTCTATGCCCTACTTACAAAATACCTTGGAGAGAAAATAATATATGTTTGAGCGAAAAGGAGGAAGCAACATCATTTCACTTGAAGGGGAAAAACCAAAGTTCCAATAAGCCATCAAAGGAAGAGAGCAGAAATAAGCTTATATGTGGCATCCATGGAGATGAAGAAGCATCGGGTCCTACATTAGAAGAGGAGACCAAAAAGAAGGCAAAATAACTGTGCATAGGAAGTTGTGCATGCACATGAGGAATCATGATGTGCTAGCTAGCACAAGGAGGACAAGGATCATAGATCATCCCAGAGAGATTCGTGACATTTTGGACCTGGATCAAAGAGCATCTACTGATGGATTCTTAAGCTTTAATGAGGAGCCTACTGATGGGTGTTCAATTCATTGTGTGGTACTTATTTATGAGTGCCCAAGATTTGGAGGAGCGTTTACTGATGGATGTTGTGAAGAGATACCTATTGATGGGTTCCAGCTAAGGGTTGATGTGGTTCCTATTGATGGGTTCCAGCTAAGGGTAGATGTGGTTCCTACTGATGGGTACCAAAATTTCATGGAGACATCTACTAATGGATTTCCATCCCTCTATATTGGTGACATAAAGATAAGCCTTGATTATTTGGTTACAAGTCCCAACTCCATTGATCATGAAGAAGAAGACTTTGTAGCAGCAAAATATGAACCAAGATCAGCTTCTCAATCATCACTTGAGCTTCCATGTGAAGTTGATCCCAAGAAAAAGAAGAAGAGGAGGTTCGCTCTCATGAACCATCCTTCATTGAAGGATATTTGAATATGAGTGAAAGGAAGATATATGAGGCCCTTAGCATTCTCCAAGACACTCAATCATTGGTATCAAATTCTTGTTGGAGAGTTTCTTCATTGGAGGAGTCATCCTTCCTTGAAGACATGGAGAAGATTCAAAGAGCAATGTGCAACATCAAAGGTAATTTATGTCTTTGATTTTTGATAGAAACAATGTGGTTGAGATTAGTGTATGGTTACATGAGGCATACTTGAAGAATAATGAGGATATTCATAAGCTCAAAATTCAAAATGAGCAACTTCTCGAGAGGTTGCAAGCCTTACTTGTTCTTCCTCCTATGTTTCAAATTGTCATATGGTAGATTTCTTGGAGGATACTTATGACATGATTGATCATGAGAAACATGGTGATTTTCATGTGATTGATGTGTTTGAAGATGATATTGATGAGAGCCAAACACTTTTTGTGGTGGAATAGGAACTTGAGTTTCCTCTTGATGATGGTTATGCACTTTTTGAAGAAGTGCATGATTCCACTACCTTGGAACCAAGCTATGAGGAAAGTTTTGCACTTTTGAGGGAGGTGCATGATCCTACCCCTATGGATCCTTCACATGATGAAAATTTTGCACTTTCTGATCATTTAGGTGAGTTGGTTCATTCTCCTACATCCTACACTTCCACATTTTGAAGCATGCATCCTAATGAAGTATGGGTGAAAGGTTTCTTTTTGATGGTGCCACATGAGGAGTATGAAACTCCTATATCTCCTTTTGATGATGACATGACTAGAGAACCTTCTTCTTTACATTTTCAGAAGCATCATGTTTTACCTTATGATGATACACATCTTCATGGATGCACATATGGTACTCCTTTGACCCCCTTGCAGGCTCATTGTTCACTTTGCTCCTTACTTGGTTCATATTTTGGTGCAGGTTCTTCATTCACTTCTTGGATGAAAGAACACATGGATGATTATTTTGACACATATTACATTATTTTGGAGCATAATTATAGGACATGGGATCCTCACCTATGTCATTGGATCATATCTGATATGATATTTGATACTTGTGTGTATGGAGCACATGATGATCTCTTTGCTTGGATGGACAAGCACTTTCATGATTCTTCGATGAGGCGCCTTATTGATATACATTTGTATGATGTTGTTATGTACTTTGATGATATACATTTTGTACTTATGATGTTTGGGAAGATTCTCATCAGAGAGTGGGATCCTGGCATTCCACACTTGGTTGAAATAACTTGGAGGATATTGTACACCTCCTACTTTGATGTATTGTTTTGGGAGACCTTGTGCATGATAGAAATGTGCAAGCATTGGGACATGGGCATCCCACATTCTGATTTGTATGTATTCATAATATGTATTGATGGGGTGTGAAATTGTTGGGACCCTCGCATCCCATACTTGCTAGATTTGTTCTTGATGACATTGTACACTAGGAGAGTGCGCAAGCAGTGGGACCCATGCATTGTTGATCATTGGAAGATCATTGGGAGCACATTTTGGTTGGTTGGCTTGAGGAAACAAGCCTCTTATCTTCCCCATGGTTTCATCCTTGTAGCATATGGTGATGGTTTCCTACATGGGAAACATATTTCTGGATGGACTTACGTTTTTCTTGCAGGGTGTTATGACGACTTCCATGTGACTCTTATGCATTGCATAGGAGGATATATTCTACACCTTGTATTTCTAAGGATCCTTTGGGATCCTGGTATTTGTACTTAGTCTCCACACTGAGTGTGTGTTCATATGGTGGTGCAAATGGAGCTATTCTTTGAGAGAATGATTCTAAAGGTGTAGTGGGGATATTTCAAAGAGGTAGCATTCACATTTCCCATGGTCATGATATTCCTTGTTTGGGGATTATGGGTGAGTTATTTCCCTTGTTGATGTATGATGGAGAGTCTCCATGTCACATACCCCAATTTTGTAAAAAAATTATGTAATTGTTTTATTATATTCCTAAGACATTATGTTAAATTTAATGCTAAGTAGGGATTGATGACTCAGCAGAGTCACTAGAAATGGAGTGTAATTCAGAATATTTTATTATTAATAAATAAATTGTGGAGACAACAGCATGGGAGAGCTGTTAAAAAGAGGTTACTGGTCAAACTGGTGGATGGAACTAGGTGGAAAGGCAAAATACAAGTGGCAGCATCCTCAAACACTTCCTAAGTTGCAGGTGGCAACTTCCCTATATTGGGGTCATGATTCCCCAAGAAAGTGGAATCAGAGCAAGTGGCTCATTAAATGACAGTTAACCCAACAAAGACCTAGGCAATCTTTTAAAAGAACTCAATGAAGAGAGCTGGGGGCTCGAATTTTTCCAGGGAGAGAATTCATTCAGGTGAATGTTATTCAGGAAATCCATTGAGGAAGAGGGAAAGACAGTAAGGAAGTTGTTTTAGGAGGATTGTTGCAGTAACTTGGTTCCATTATAGCTTTTTGGGCTAAGAGAATTGACTTTGCCGCATCTAGTTCTAGCCAGGGAGACCAGAGCAAGCTCGGGGGTCCTAAGAAGTTGATGTCTGAGCACTCTCCAGGAGTTGGTATGGAGGAACTGCCTCCCATTGCTGTTGTTGTCCACAGCTTAAACAGGTTCTGCCATTTATTTCCTTATGTTTATTAAGTATGAATGGATGTATGTTGTGTTTATTTTCTATATGTCTGAGGAGTAATTAATTAGTAAAGTTAGTATTTCATAATAGTAGTAGTTAAATTTGGTAGAGTTACTGTGTTTTTCAGCATCCTTAGTAAGAAGTAATATCATTATTACATTACTAATAATGTATCTATAATGCATTCAATATAATAGTAATACTTTAAGTGATAATTTATTATTACAATTATAAACCTAGTAATTATAATTAATGAATAGATAAGTAAGGATTACGTACAAAGTAATTATGCTCTGTGTATACAAAATTAAATAAACAATCATGGGAAACAATAGTAAAATATAACAATAAAATTACAGTATTTATATCATGGTCAACAATCATTGCAGGAGAATTGTAGTCACAGTTAGGATATCTATATAAGGGTACAAACCCTAATTAAAATTTAAAATTTAACAAGTCATTACATAACAACTAAATCAATGTGCAAAACCCTAACATAAATTTATCACAAATAATTTATCAATAGTTAAATAACCTAGGTATTAATTTAAAACAATAGGGTTAACAGAACATTAATTAGCTCAATCATCGAGCTTAGTTAGTAAGGTAAATATCATTCTTTTAACTCTTAATTATCCACAGAGTTATAATTTAAACGATAGGTTAAGCACTGAACCTAAATCTTAACTGTAAAATTTGGGTCAAACCCTATCAGTTCAGCTTATACAAGTAAAAACAAAATAGATCCTAAGAGTTAAGACAACAATTTCACCTACGGCCGCATCATAAGTTCACAGTATAAGTGATTATAAACTTAATTGCTCTAGTACTAAGCATAGAATTAAAAATACACGCCATAAACAAGCCCGAATATACAGGAGAGCTTTTAATAAACCATATTATCAAACTCTGGGTAAAAACCCTGCATAAAATTAAGAATACAGTAAAGGAAACAAGATTTTGAGACCATAGTCTCATCTATAGACAGGTTACAGTCATTGTTTTTTTTCTTTAAAATTACACAGTATTTCCTTTTATAGAAAATTCTTAAATACCAAAAGAAAGACAAACAATTACAATATTGACCGAAGCCATAACCTCCTTTCACAACACAGGGTAAACCTGTTAAAGAACTCGTTAAAACAAAACAGTTCAAAGACTGAACAGAGCTGAGGAATCCCAGAGTCGCCTCACTCAACCAAAACCCTAACCATCCTAACAACCAGCAAGGAGGAAACGCCATGGTGAAAACCAGGCTTACCAGGTAAAACAACCAACTGCCGAAGCTTGTGCCATCCACGCTTTAAGTGGAGCCAGGGCCTGCAACGAAAGAGCAATATCAGTTAACACTTTAATTTTTTTGGGGGGTTAAACTAATTCTTTTTAACTAGAAAAATGAAGGAGAAATCCTGTAGCTTACCGGTGAATTGAAAAAAGTTCAAACACAGTAAATAGCCTGATAACCACAAGCAGAGTAAGTGTAAATCCCTCCCTTGTCACCGAAAAGAACGAGCTGGCAAAAGCAAAGGGTATATTCCACGATGGAAGCTTTAACAGAACCAAGTCGAGAGATGCAGTCATGCCGTGACAGGGTCAGTAATGGTAGAAAACGAAAAACCCTAGGTTTACAACAACCTTATGGCCGCCAACAACAAAGTATAATGACTCCCACACAATGCAGTTGACAAGCACGAAGGACTGAAGCAGCATGGAAGCTGCTACCAACAGTGTACCAGCAAAGCTTGGACCAGGAGGGTTCACAGAGCGACCGAGCCCGAAGGCGAGGGAGAAATGGCCAAGTAGGGTTTAGTCAACAATTTTATATCACGAATGTGTGGCTCTGGAGTAACCACGTAGCTTTTTAATAATTTTCATGCAGTGGGTCGACGTGCTAAAGTTCTACAACGAGATTTCCCATCATTTGTTTTCCAAACAAAAATCATAGCATGGATATTCCATTATGGTCGCGATACCATAGTTTACACCTGCCATATATTTCATATTAGAACAATGCTTTTGAACCTTGCTTAGTAAACATTAAGACCTTGCCCTATATTTAATTAAACCATGCATTATAATGGTGTTCAAAGATTAAATCTTGAAGTATTTATAGATATAAAGGTTTGATTCTAATTAAAAAGAATTGTAAGGTCTTGGGTATAAATTTAAATTATAAGTTGTTCATAAAACTTATTACTAGATTACCTTTCACTCTAGTCTCATGTGACAAGACAAGAGATTGATCTTTCTCTTATGTCTTTAAGATGATGGTGTGATGATTAGGTATAGTTGTGTACAATTCTACTACTATAATGCCATTTTCTATAGCTTAGCACAGAGGGTATGGGACTTGTCATATTTCTTTGTGTGATTTTAACTTGTAGAATTCAAGCTATATAACTCACAATTGTGGAATAGGGTTACTCTAGTCCATTTTACTTGTTGCTACAATATAATAACAATCTCCTATTAGTCTCAGATTCCTTGTGATAACAAGTAAACTCTTGTTATCCTTAAGGCACATTGAGTTTAATCATGATAACTTATAGTTTTTATTCCATTGTCAATCATGGAAATAAGAGTAGTTTAACAATCCATGCAAACCCTTAAAATGTTAAAAGGAGACTTGTATCTGACAGTACACCTTGCAATTGCTAGAAATAAGAAAAGTATATATTGACAATTCCAGATCCTTTATAATTGAAGCTGTAAATCAAAATGTATTCTAACTTTAAGCTTGACTTGATGTGATAACAATGGATGAGTAAAAACTGGTCTAAGTATGGTAACCCAGTTGTATTCTACAGTGCTAGTTAAGAAGTATATTTGCATTACAGTAATATCAGCAAGGGACCAATATTCCATAGGGCTATTTAATTCATTTATTATCAAGAAAAATAGCTATCATATTTTCTAGTAATTTCCAACTTTCTATCAGTAAAATCTTGAGGAGATCATAGGAAGAGTTCTACCTTTAAACACATGATAGACTTGGCTAGCATGCTTATACTTTTACTGAATGATTTGGTACAGCAATATGTTTTTTTTTTTACTTTAAAGATTTGTTTGCAGCGACCCGAACATTACCTGTATATCTGTAAGAGAAAGAAAATCTGCTGCATTAGCTCGGAAGCTAAGTAAGCCCAGTCTGTTATGGCAATTCCTCCTTGTGGTTGCAAACAGAAAAACAATCAGTAACTGACAAGAAACTCATCTTTAAATTTAAGTATAATAAAAGATCATTCAATTACAATTCTGATAACATAAACTAATCAAACAGCTAATGACTGCATTTAATAAGATTATATGCTATTTTAAAATTTTTAAAATTTTTCGGAAATTTTGGGCATTGACACTCCATATCAGTGGTTTGTAGGTGCATGCCTTGGTGCATGTAAGTTATCACTTCTTGTTGATGTATGGCCCATGGTGTAGTTGGATATGGTGGTGGAAGGCATTGATGATGTGATGGTATTTCCCTATGGTTTCTTCATTGCTTGAGGACAAGCAAATTTGGGAGGCGAGGAATGTCATGTCCCCATATTTTTCATGGTTTAAAATTTTCCTAAGAAAAAATTAACCTAAGACTCAAGAATAATTATTAATGGATAAATTGGCCACAAGGATCCCTAAATTCGAATTATGGAGGAAAATTAATATTATGAGGATTAATGAGGAGATATTTGTCCACGTAATAAGTCAAAATGGTCATTATGAAGTTATTTGGGAAATTAATAACTAAATTGGTTCAAAAGGAACCCAAGAGGATAAGGTTAGTTAGAAATGTGGACAACAAGATAAGACGAGTGAACAAAACCCAATTTGACTCATTAAAAGGGGGGGAAGTTGGTTAAGGAAGTTAGTGGTGGCATTGAATAAGGAGGAAGTGGTCCAAGGAAGATAGAAGGTGCATTCATGTGGTCAAATTTGGTTAGAGTTGATGGATGAAGTTATAAGGGCGCATTTATGAATTCCAAGTTGGTTGGAGGGTGCACTCATGAAGGTCGTGGAGCTATTATGGGCCACTAACTAACCAGTCCATGGTTTTGGGACGTCCATGGTATTGGAGATCTCTCAAGCTTAAAAGGAGTAGCAAGGCACACTAGTAAGGGTATTTTATGAAATTTTATTGTATTGTAGATGCTTAGGCTTCTCTTTGCTTGGGTGATTCTCCCCTTGCATACAAAGAGGGTGATGGGACCCTCATATCTAGTTGGGTGATGTTCCCCTTCTAACACTACATTGCCAATTGAGTGGATATTTCCAATTCAACTGGCCATAGAGGAGTTGGGAACTTGTCCTTCTCATAGATATTAAATGCAGTTCACATTATCATCTATGTACACCCATAATTTTGCGTCATAATAAAGGATTCGGTGATCTCTTGCTCACATTGGTTATTGTTTTGATGGAATGGTTAGATGTGTATATAATGATATGAATATACATGACTAATGTGTTGTGGAATATGTACTTGATGGTTCTACATATTTTTGCAGACATTCTACAGGTATATGTTACAGATCAGAATTCTAATGCTCAGATTCTATCTTCCCTCCTTATACACCAATCCTCCCTTGCTCTTTCACTAGTCAATTTGACTAGCTCTTACTTTTTTGGCTGTATCTTGAGTTTTGTATATCCAAATCCAATTATGCAAGATTATGTAGGTCAATAAGACCTAGGGGAATTCATCGAAAGTGGAAAATCCATAATTTTTTGGCCCTATATATCGTTTAAGTTGGGTTTAAAACTTCCTTCACGAGTTGTCCATAAAAGCCTCTTAGTATCCACTGTTTTGATCATATCTTGAGTTCCCGAACTCCAAATGTTGATATGTAAGTTAATGGAGGTATATTAGATAGTCCAGTATCCATTCAAATACCCATTTCTAGAAATTGGGCAGTGCTAGTGTGACTTGGAACTGTTTGGAAATATCCTAACTATGCAGTCCTGAATTGGGAAATCCCACTCCCGTAGGTATAATTGTCCAAATCTACCTCTGCACTTTTCTGCATACATTCCTACTATGGACCCTGTCATAATAGAGACTAGACACTTGTTCCATAATCCCTCCCAGAGTTCCATATCCTCCTACCTATCCAGAATTGAAATATTTGTGTCTTACTTGTCTCATTGTGCTAGTTAGCCTAGTTCTTTTGTAATTCTTGGCTTAAAGGATCTAGTTTGCATATGTTGGTGTACCCAGGTAGCCTCCGATTAGACTTCAGCAGTAGCTAATTTCAAAACATAAATGGTCCCAGTATGTTGTGCAAAGGATTCTTGAGCTAGTGTAGCCCCTGGTTTCCATCATTACATGAGGTTTTGAGTTTGTGGTCCTAAATTCCTAGCTAGGATCATCACAAGGACCAACTATCAAAGTGTGAAGAACAATTCAAGCAAGCCACAACGATTCAAGAAAAATAGGTTAGTGAAAAGGAAATAAATTTTGAGAATCATCTAAATTCTGCAGTAGATAAAATCATAAAATTAGAAGAAGAGGAATATGTATTGAAGACATAACTGGAGGAGTCAAAGAAGAAGAATGAGAAACTGACAAGCCAACTTGAGAAAATAGATAAAGACATCTCCCCAATAAAGTAAGAATTGGATAAGATGAAGAAAGGGAAACAAGTTCAAGCACACTTCTTGTACGATACCACTGACTACGTAGATCCAACAAGCATCACGACTCGTATTGAAGGAGATATGGAGAACAAGTTCAAAGCCAACACATCAATCCTAGATAATATATTGAGCGATGAAAGATCACCAACAGACAAATCAAGACTTGGCTACGACAAAACAACTGAGAATTTATGCAACAACATTTACGATCCAAATCAAATGAAGCCATTCAGGTATGACAATTCCTTCAAATATTACAATTATTTTTGTTACAATTCTAGAAGAAGGATCAATACAATGAAGTGCATGAGATGCAATTTCAATGGTCATATTGTGAAGTATTTCCATACTATGAGATGTTATCTGTGTGATGGTTTTGGATACAAAGCCCAATATTGTTGAAAAGCAGTAAGAAATACTTCATAGAACAACAACTTTAAGATATGGACTCAACAGTGACATAATCATACGTAGTATAAAAATGGATGTGCGCAATTGAAGAAATGGGTAAAGAAAACTACCCAAGCAAATGACCCAGGCTCATCGCAAGCAGTAAGTGATTGCTTCCCATCTTGTTGATCTCTGAAAAAAGATAAGTAATATCCTTGAATTCAACACGTTGTTCATTAGGAATTCAAGGAATGTGTTAGTTGAAGTTAGAATACATTTGAAGTTTGTAGTGTTGCAAAGGAAATGAAGATATACTCAATTATTTGGAAAAGATGTGTTGAAGTTAAATTGTCGTACAAAGTGCTCATACATATAACATAAGAAATAAGAGTACAAATGAGTATTGATAATGAACAAACATGAGTCCGCGCAGATGCATAAACAAAGTTTGTATTATATTCAAAAAATTTCCTTGACAAAATTACATGAGACCTCTATCGTAGAAAACAAAGTTGAAGTACAAAAGAGGTAGCATGCTAAGGCCTAACATCAATTGAAGTACAAAGATGATGATGGGATCCGTATTAAACAAAATTGAGAATTATAAAGACAATTCAAAGCTGAATCCCGAGGTCCAAATCCATGTCAAGATTGGTTGGTTGCTTTGAAAGACGAAGTTCAAGATCCATTGGATCTTGCCCGATGAATTTAGTGGACTACAACAATGGACAACGCTGGAGAGTTGAAGATGATGAATTGGCAGTGGATTGTTCCATCCAAATCAGGTTCAGGAGGTCCAAAATTTGTTGTTGTTGTCCTCTAGGAATTTGATTCTCCTGTTTAGAGTGGAAAACCCCTCAGCATTGTTTTGATTGACCTATGACTGTGCGTACCAATTATTGAAATTAGACTCCTTCATTTAGGATTTCCAAATCTCCATGTCCACCCCCAGTCGTGTGAACTCAGCTTGTTGCAACTGAACTATCGAGTGAAGATTGTCCAATGAGTTGTTGAATCTCTAGAAGAAGGAAGACATTATGAATGAAGATGAGAAACTTAGAGATTGTGACACACAGAACAAGCTAGATAGGAAATGAACAAGGATGGTGAACCAGACAATACGTAGCTCATTTATAAAATTAGAAGGAGGTTCCCCGCGCGTGTGAAAATAAATTGAAGAGACATTTAGGTTAATGGAATTCATGTCTGCGTGATTCGAAGATGAATATGGAGACGTCAAAATTTATTGCATGAGTGAATGAAATCATGCAAGTGGACAAAAAGATAAAATCCATATCATTTTTCTGTGTGTTCGAAATGATGTTTCCTAAAAATATCGAGTACGAAAATGACACATTGAATTTTTCGCACGAGTTATTAGTCATGTCGCCTTGTTGCCGAGTTGGCTGACAGATGGAAATATTTGTGATATTAAGAAAGAATATTTGGATGTCAAAGCAAGAGATGTGAAGTCAGATGAAGACTGGTCACAGTGCAATGAATGTAACAAAAAGAAAAGATGAATGATGCCATGGAAGATATAAAAGGAGATGGAACTCTGTAAGTGCATACAATGAGTGTGACATGAAGACAACATGAAGATTTCTAAAGGAATGAAGAAGTTTGAATGATCAAAATGATAGGAACATAAGATCAAGATAAGAATAAATTGGCAACTGTGCAAAGGAGCATATTTGAAATAGCTGCAGAAATAGTATCAAACGTACTGGTTGGCGCAACAACTCTAGAAAAAGGAAGAGAATGAAGCATAAAGATAGGGGGATAAATCGATGCAAGCAACTGCATAAAGGTTAGCGCAAAACCAAATAACGGAGAACTTGAAATTGCACATTAAAAGCACCTATTTTCCATTGATGTCAAAGGGGGGAAAAGATCATGAAGCATGTGATTTTCTCATGAAGCATGCAATTTGTGCAAAGATGAAAAATAGCAAATTGGAGGTCATGCAAATGAACAATAAAGAAATATCATGAAGCATGCATCAGTGGAAGAGATCGAAGTAGAAATGAAAGACACAAGAAAAACACTGACAGTAGAAAGTGTAGATGAGCAAATTCTCAAACTGGGAAGAACACAGAGGGAGTACACACAGGGGGGGTACTATGAGCAAAATAGAGGAAGAAGACAACTTCATGAGTTGTTAACATGCACAAAATCATGAGGTGTTGACATCAATGCCAAAGGGGGAGATTGTTGAACTTTGGTTGTCATTGATGTAAACTAATGTCAAAAGGATTCAGTGTCCTTGTTCCAGTTTGAAGAAATATATGAAAGCCAATTTGAAGAAGTATATGAAATCTAGTTTGAATAAGTACATAGGAAGTACATTCATATTGTAGAAGTACATCCAATTTGAAGAATTGCATAAGGTATGTGCGCAAGACACCATCCATATTAGTCAAAGGTAATGACAAGGAGATGGTAGGACATGTATTGGCAGTGCACAAGACGTTTGGGAGCAAGATGCGGTTGGACAGATATGCAAGTCCCAGAAGTGCGCGAGACTCACCAATCAGAAGAAGTATACAAGTATTTGAAGTGCACAAGAGTCCTAGAAGCAAGAGGTGTTAGGAGAAGTCAAGTGCGCAAGACCCACAAGTGATGGTACTTCAAGTACACAAGACCACACATGAAGTGATTCCAAAGTGCGGAAGACCCACTATGCAAAGGACCAAGTATGAGCAAGAAGCACAAGGCGTGATACATCAGTTGCACAAAACATGACAAGTGGTGGAAGCGAGAATTAAGCTTGATAGTAATGCAAGGAAGAAGAGACGCTATGACCAACTTGTGGACATACAGTCTGTGCATGCCAAGTATAAATAAGAATCCAATTTGGAGAGTTGAAGTAAGTTGTGTTCTTGAAGCTTGAGGATGCGAAAGTGGTAGGACATTGATTTGTAAAGCTTATAATTCTTGGGGTATAGATGGCCCGTGGAACTAGAACATCATGGTCTAGTCAAGAGCCAAGTGTGCACGAACAAAAGAATAGAACTACTGATGGTGCGCAGGATGGTGTATTTTATCTCTGATAGTTGTGCGAAGACAAAAATGAAACACTCTAAATGATGCACAAGATGATACAGTTTATTAGAGACAGATGCATGAATACAAACCTTAATCACACCAAGTTATGCACGATATGTTATAGCTTATCGAAGACATATGCACAAATACAAAAGTGAAGCACAATAGAAGATGCGTAGTATGATGAGATATATTTAACACAAGTGCGTAAGAACAGAAAGGGAGTATCGCAGATGGTACACAAAATATCACATATTATCTAAAGACAAATTCACCAAGACAACAGTGTAGCATAAAATATGGTGTGCAATATGATATAATTTATCTAATATAGATGCACGAAGTCACAACAATAACACAGTGCGTGAAGTCACAACAATAGCAAAGCACAGGATGCGCAATATCCGTTGAGTTTGTAGATGTGTAGAAACAAAATGTATGACGAAGCAATGCACAATTTGTGAAGTATGAAGGCATGCATGTAATGTTAATGAAATGAAGTGAAGTATGCGATACAGCTCAATGATAGAAATATCACAACATACAGAAGGTGTGCAAAATGGAACGAACGACATTTAATCTATAGTGTGCGCAGATCAGTAGAACAACAATGAAATATCTTCTACAGACATATCAAGGCGATAGGACAGAGCATGGAATAGGGGATTGGTGTCTCCTTCTAGTTGAAGCAAGTAAAGTAGGGATTCGGTGCCTATAAAACTAGCGGTTCGATGCCTCCTATCAGTTGGTGTAAAACCAAGGGTTCTATGCCTCCTATCTAGAGAACTTCAGAAGTTGGTGCTTCCATGAATGTAATCTTTATATTATAAGAGAGCATTCTTTGGTTTTCTCCCGGTTAGGTTTTCGCCTAAAAATCCTTGTGTTTTGTGTTTTGTGCATATGTGGATGAATGTTACTACTTATGTGAATGCATAATTTAAGTTCCAACTGAAATCTGATAAGAAGTTAAAAATGGTTCATAACTGTGCTAATACTGATTCACCCCTCTCTTAGTATTAATAAGATTCCAATATATATATATATATATAACCAAAACTGAGAAAAGAGTTTCTATTAAAATATGGGATGCATCTGAAACATCTAGCTAATTGAGAAAAATTTTAAAAACATAGGCCATTCCAACAATCAAACACTAGACTATTCTTGACATCTCTATATGTTTCTCTAACTCTATTTTTCATATTGTTTCTTCTTCAGTTGAACTGGTATATATTCTAATAAAAGAGTTTCTTAAAAGTTTGATTTTACAATACATAAATCAGGGAGAAACATGATCATTTTTAGAACCCAGGTTTCCTCGCATCCATGTTGAGGCTACTAACTGACTTGCGCTATCATCCCTCTATTGTTGGTGAGTGCATCATTGATCCATTGTTTCATGCTCTTTGTCTTCAAGCTGGTCCTCCTGCCTTGATCCCATAAAAACTTCATTAGTCACATTTTCCCTACAGATTTGGGGAGCCAACTTTTTTTTCAATTGTTTAGTGTCATGATGCATACAGTGGGAATGATTCTCCTACTAATTGATTTGTCCTTTCAGAATTATGATCTCAAAGTCCATTAGTGTATTTTTAGTAGTTTTCTTCTCTAGCTAACTAGTGAGGTGGTTTTGTTGCTAGCATAGAGATTGGATCTCCCATTCAATCCTTCTTTCCAAAACCTTCTTCCATTCTTCTAATTGACTAGAAAAATATCCTACGAAATGATGAACTTCATTAATTTTGCATTCACACCTGTACCAAGAAATTCTATGGGGGTTTCATGGGCCAACCTTTCCTTTTGCAAAATCCATGGAAATTTGTAGAGATTCCCACATGTTTTCAATTATCATAATCCAATTATTTTTCCACCTTCTTGAAATGACCACATCCCCTTTAAAATACTTCCCATATCCTTGCATACGATCAATATCATGCTTAAGAATTTTTTTGTCTACCATTTTACCAATTCGCATGTTGTATATTATGGAATTATTGGTTATCCAATGATGTCTTTGTACTCGCAAAGGAACTGTACGCAAGGGAGTAGTGAAATTCATGTTTTGAAATAGGTAGATGCACCGAGTTCGTAACTCCTTAGCGTTGCCTCTATCTTCCATGATGGATTAATAAATGTATGATTGGACATTAGGTAATAGGGGTAGGATAAGATTCTCCCTCCACAAGAATCATCCCAGTGGGAAGTTGACATCCCAACTTTTCATAATGATAGACCTTTTGACTTAGAATTCTTTTGACATGAAAATAGCTAATCTCCTCCAACTACTTGATGGTTTGGTTTATTCTTTCAACAAGTTTTCCTATGATTACATTGTTGGGAATGGACTTCTTAATAAGGCATTGGATGAAGAGTTTTGAGTCTCTAATTGTCGTTAGCTTGGTAATCTGGTTTGTCTTGGAGAGATCCAAACCCTTCCAAAGATCTAGAGCAGTTGCTTGGTTATTCGTGATACTCCCAAAATCCAAGAATAGGTAGTTTCCTAATGTCCTTCGGGGTCTATAAGAACTCTCCCCCCCCACACCTGCCACCCCTTTAAAATTAATATATCAATCATGGCCATATGCAAAATTTATATTACTTGAAGGTTTTTAAAAGCAAATTCCTTATCTGAATCTGGTATATTCCAACACTTAGTAGCAAAAGATGATTGTGACACCAATCCAAGAAAGGGCTATGTTGGAGTAGGGAATCTAAAATTACAACTGGGACCTTTAAATAAAGCTTGGTAACTCTAAATGGGCCCTTATGATGCTAGTAACATACTAACTGTAGATGACTCAAAAGAAAAACATGTTTATAATGAAGAAGAGAACTATGTAATTACAAAAGGCTAGAATTATGTCAGGGCACGCTCTCCCATTTTGCTCTGTCATCCACCTATGTTATAACACCCCATTTGGGGGAGAATGACACATGCTTGAACATATCGATGTGGTCATTTTTGGTACACCTAAATTTTGTTAATGGTGTTAATGATGTGATTTCTATTGTAAAAAACATGAAATTAGTTTGTTGAGTAATCTAATACAATTTTTTTTATCTTGATATTATTATCTATTTGTGGCACTGTTATCTAGTTGTTTTTTATTTCTTAAAGGACCTTTTACTAATGAGTTACCAATTTTAAAAGTTGTGAATAATATTTTGTTCAATGGGATGGAAATTTAAAAAAGCCCAAAAATGTGGTTTCCAAAGAGAAAATCATATTTAATAAATGTTAGTATTGGAATTAAAATGTGAAAAAATCATATTATGAAAATGCCAATCTCGGTTTTCAAAAGTGAAAAACCTAATTCCCAAAGTTCGGATATCAACTTTCAAAATCACGAATATCAGTTCCAAAAGTGTCAATATTGGGTTCAAAAAGTGCAAAATCTAGTTATGAAAGTGTTAATTTCAAATCCAAAAGTGGAGCTTTGAAACCCAATATTGGCACTTTTGGAACACGTTTTTGCACTTTACAAAGGTTGATTTTGGACTTTAGAAAGGTTGTTTTTTCCCTATACTTGAATGGGCTTAGACTAGAATAAATCCAAGTTTGGTAAAATGGACATTATTGTCTCCTCAAGAAAATAGACGAGGGAGATATAAAATTAATCTAAAACCAAATAAATTGATATAAAATAATTTTCAACATAACACAATTTCAATGAAAATATACTCTTATTTTTAGAATAGAATAAATTGTTATAAAAACATTTTCAACACAAAATAACATCTCATGTATAAATTAAATAAATTTAATGAAAGGGTAGAAAATAATAACTTTATTCAAAAAATATTTATTATATATTTCAATGTAAATATACATTTTTA
Source organism: Larix kaempferi (assembly GCA_027924585.1). Lineage (NCBI taxonomy): Eukaryota > Viridiplantae > Streptophyta > Pinopsida > Pinales > Pinaceae > Larix > Larix kaempferi. Next base: position 3,841,770 of record BSBM01000434.1, read on the forward strand.
ACCATAATTACAATTGATTTTTTACAAATAGATATTTTCATAAGTTACGAGAGCTTTAAGGAATTGAGGTGTATTAAAATTAGTTTAGATCTATTTTCATAAGTTATGAGAGTTTTAAGGAATTGAGGTGTATTAAAATTAATTTAGATCTATTTTAGATGATAAAAAAATTCGTTTTTAAGTGGGTTTGATATTTATACATTTTTTATCCATTCTAAATTAAAGTGGAGTTATAATAGTTTAAATAATATTCTAAAATATAATGAAAATTTAAATTAAATTTTTAAAAGAAAATTCAAATTATTAAACATGACTTATAGATGATTATTAAAATTTAATTTATAATTAGAAAATTAAACATTACATTATAAAAAAAAAAAATATTAACAAATTATTAAAGATGACTTATAAATGATTATCAAAATTTAATTTATAATTAGAAAATTAAACATTATTATATAAAGAAATAAAATGTGTAGTCTAAATATTCTACGTTTTCAATTTTTTTCGAGCATATTTTTCGTTTAATTTTGTTCGTATTCTGATTGGAAATCTTTAAACAAATTTAGAATCACATGTATTAGCTATAGAAATTGCATAATTTAAGTGCCATGGGGGTATTTGATGGTGTTGAATCTATTTATGGATTCAAAAATACAATTTAAAAACCTAAAATAAATAGACTACTCTGAAATAAAATATTAAATATTATAAAAAAAAAACATTTTAATTTAAAATAATAAAAGAAAAAAAAATTATATATACTTAAATTTAAATTTAAAATAAATACTTAAATATGCATCAATTTTCTTAAAAATCATGACTATAATGATTTTGAATTATTTTGAATATAAATATGAAAAGTATTAAAATGTGTTTTTCCTAATTTATGGGGTATTATACAATAACATAATTTTATTAATGCGTACTCCATTTAATATCTAAAATTTCCATTAATGATTCATTCTTTATTCCTAAATAAAAGGGCATACTAGTTGCCTTAATTTGGTGAACTAGTTAAAGTGATTTGATCTTTCTTTTCTTAATGTTCAATCTTTACCTTTACTCTTATTTAATTCTCGATTATTACCTCTCTCTATAGCTTCATTCCCTATGTTTAATCTTGGTACCATATAAGCCTTCTTACTAGGGAGTCAAACTTTGGATTTACAAGGTACACAACCTTTGTGGAGCACTCCTTACATGTAATTTCATATTTTACATGATCTTTTAAGAGTAGTTTCCCTTTCATTGAGTTGGTTGGAATTCTTTCTCCATTCGTTATTTTATATGTCATTATGCTAGATTCGGTGTTCGTCATTTTCCCCTAGAATTATGCCTTTTTTTAATATTGGATTGACCCTTTCTCGTTGCATGTAATCATTTGTATATATTTTTATATAGTGTAAATTAAATGAATGATGATTTGTATTCATTTTTTAGCAATTTTTTTAGCCAAAATCCAACTAAAATTGTTGAAATTGCAAGTTTAAGTTGTTGGAATTCTATATTCAAGGTATCCTCAGGATTATTGAGGGCGTTGAAGGCAATTCTATAACAAAAATTGCAATTTAAACAATCAAAATCGCGATTACAACAAAAATTGCATTACCAAATTCCAAGAAAAATTGTTTAAAAAAACAAATCATCTATCATTTAGCTTACTCATTTTTATAGTAGTTACTCCTTAAAAACACCATTGCATATGTTGTTGAATGCGCGACCCATACTTAAGGTCTATCTTTGAAAAAATTGATAGACAATCTTTGCAAAATCTATCAAAGTATTACGCGTGCCAAATCTAATGAAGGTTGCTCGAAAATATTGGAAGAAATGGAGGTATACTTTTCCAAGTCGTTGTAAATTTGGATCGAGATATAATTTTCCAAGTTGTTGGGAATATGGGAGGCTTAATTTTAAATTTGAATCTTTGACTCTAAAAATTAGGCGATGGGCCAAGCCTTTCAATGTTAATGCGATGTATTCAGTTTCTATTTATAGCTATCCTCGTTGTTATATTTGGACAAACCATTCAATCATAGTTGGAGATGGAGATATGTTTTGGTCCTTCTTTCTTGGGAATGCCTCCTCTACTCTTTTTCTATTTGCTTCTCTTCGCCCTTGAGGCGTGGATACCTCAGGAAAGTCCCTTCGGGTCCTTTTTACAAAACTAGGCAAACTCTATAGAACAAAATTAACCTCCATTATCTAATAAGGGGTAGAGTTTTAATGCTTCTATCAGACCCCTTTTATCATCACCACAGCAAAGGAGGGAGGAGAGGCAAATATAGATGCACAGGGAACAGAGTCAATTTACGTACCATCACCATAAATAGCATCAGTAGACCCAGCAGCAACATCTTTTCGCTTAGAGCCTACAGCATTGCTTCCAGTTACAGATCGATACCAAGCCCTATTATATTATAGAGATGGAGAGCCGGTTACAAACCTTCATGAGTGAGATCCATATAAAGTAGCTTCTTACCATGATAACACTAGGAAGTATGATTGACAAAGAACCTCTGCCCAAGCCTAAGCATATTTAGCCAGAAAGAACCAAGACATAGTCATACATGAAAATAAGGATACTACTGCACTTTTAAAAATACCAATTCACTAATTCAATCACCATTTACAAATGTATTGCTCCGGGTGCTAAGAATGCACTTTTAATCCTATTCTCTGCACTACAATGTCACATGAATGGCTGTCTATATCCCGGAGAGTATGGACATGGAGCAACATAGTCCAATAATAATCATGAAATGAAGTACATGCTACAAATATCCTGCATCTAATACAGGTTACTAAGAATTAAAGTCTATATTTATAATTACATCATGGTATCCATTGCATCAGATAAGAACGCTACATACATGAATAATTTTATAATTGATTGCTAGAAAAAAATCTAAGTAAATAGCATCATCTAATTAATTACTTAAAGGCAATATTAGGAAAACCATTGCCTCATAAAGTGTTGTAGCCACTAGAACGCAAGGGCACCAGTTAGTGAGTCAATCCAATTAAAAGGAAGATTAAACTATAATCATCTAGATGCAGAGATAGAGTAGCCACCTACAAGTGGTTAATGCAATTAAGCTTATTTTACTAAGTTTAAATAATCCCCTTCCCACAAATTAAAACCTTCCTTTGGTTAGGAGCCCTTGTTGCGGGACATTCCACCAGAAGGTTATGAGTTTTCCTTTAATTGGATTAGAGGCTAGGGTTTTGAAGCAAGCTTTCCATTCTTCCAAAGAGAATGATGTTCCCCATTTATTATTTCACTTATTTGTGAAGTAGCTATAAAAACAAGGATAAAATGCCTTATACCAAGTTTGGGTCACTTATTTAGTGAAAATAAAATTATTATTCTACATCCAATCTTGCATTATGAAATGAGGTGCATGGTTTGAGAGCCTTCCTAACAATTAAAGCTTGATGTTATCAATGATCCTCCTTATAGCATGTCTGTCTTTAGATTGGAGCTTGAACTCTTGTTTTATCTATGCCCCAGATTTCCATGAGTTGTAGTTAATGTCCCATAGATCACTAACAGAGGAGAGACCTATGTTATAAAGTGTTTTTGCCGGATACCTTTTGTGGAGACACAATGGAAATACTTATTACTTTACCAAAGGTGACCACCAGATATTATAATGAAAGAGATCAGTAGCTATAATAGCATCTTTTACATTATAATAGAGAAGAGGGGCAACTTATTGCCAATCTTTCCAGATACTTTTTATAACAGAGTTTCCCTTAATGGATAAGTTAGGAGCTATAATAAGGGTGTTCGTCTAGCTGATGTTATTAATGACATACTCTTGGGCCATAAGGGCTTTAAGTTTAACCCTAATGAGTTCTTTCCATAACTCATCTCCTATTAGTATCCCAGTAAACCACTTTCCTAATAGTGTAATGCCTTTAGTTTGCAAATGGAGGATGCCTAGTCCTCCTTCAGAAATGGATCTTGTATAAACATGCCAAGCAACTAGAGTTAGCCCCTTCTTAGCTTACTCCTTAGCCCAGAGGAACTCCCTTATTAGTGTTGTCATTCTATTAAACCCTACTTTGCTTAGTAGCCATAAAGATGTTAAATAGATGTGCATTGAGCTGATAATATTCCAAGCAACCTGAACCTTAACAACTAGGGATAGATCTTGGGAGTTCCAGTATTCAAGTTTGGTAGACAACTTATTAATTACCCAATCCCACATCTTAACTAGGGAGACATCAATACAAAATGGTATGCCTAGGTATATTAAAATTTGACCTCTCTTTATCCATTTCCACTCTTTAGGGAGCCATGGAGGCATGTCATCAAAGCCAATAAATAGATCAAATGGTAGTTTTCCTTTGATATAACAACTCTCCTGAACCTTTCCAAAAGACCTAAAGACATTGCATCATGTTTTGCATATTGGTTTCATCAAGCAGGGGGAAGAGTGTTGAGTCGTCAATCAAATGTGAGTTAATGAGTTGTTTATCCATGGGCTACGGAAGCACTTTCACCTTGCCTTCAACTGTTGCTGTCACTTTACTTTCAACTATATTTCCACGTTACTGAAACTTGCATGTAGCGATTTGATTCTCCTCTTAAGATACACTCATCCAACAATTTGACCTCTGAGGCTACAGATAAAAGCCTACACTATGTGGAAAGTAATCTGCTATTACGTGATATTCCAAATTATGGTTGCAGTAATTATAGCAGTGGTATTGCCCTTACCTGTACAATTAGTGTCCTACCTGGTGAGTGTCAAAGAAGGCTTAGTTCCTGCTAAGTTCTCCATCCCCTAAGTTAAAGTGTAGGTGGTGCCCTGTATACCTAAGGTGAGTTTATACTTCAGAGTGGGGTTGCAGTTGTGGTGAGACCAAGTGATCCCACATAGATGGCAGCTACTGTTGTAGAGAGAGATGGCTAGATTGCTACTTTAAAGGCAGAGATTTCCTAGTCAGAGGACATGATTCATACTCTGGAGGAGTCTTTTGTTCAAGTTCATTAGCTTAGGCAATTGGTGGTTCTGCTGTATAAGTAGGTGAAAAAGGGTTGTTACTGGATATTTACAAGCATAAACTGTATCTTTTTATGTATAAGGAAGGTGTTCCTATGTGTCTGTATCATACCTTTGTGTCTGGTGCTTCTGATCTGTGAAAGATGTAGGATAAACTCCTGTATAAATGTCTGAACCTACTACTTATTAAAGGGTTGGTTGTCCTGTTCTGTCTTAGCCGCGTCAAAATGCTTGTTTCAATGAGTCCTAAGTCAAAGGTATTGTAGGTCTGGTTTGAGGCCTGTTTTTATTTAGTGTTGTGTCTCATTATAATATATAGTTTCTATGAATTCCTAGCTTTCTATTTATTTTCTAGTGAGGGATTGGGATGAGATTTGAACTAATAGTACGACAAGTAAGATATTCCATGATTAAATAGTATATTCCATGTGTCCTAAGTAAATAGTTTGGTTATATGGATCTAGGGGTAAGGTTGGTCTAAAGATAGGTTAGGCAGGGACTTTAGAGTAGGCTCAGGGTGTACCTTTAGGGTTTGTGGATGTTTTGAGCATTCCTTTTTTCCCCGGGACTGTAGTGCAAACACCTAAACTTATATAAAGGGTGGTTAAAACAGGAATGTATCTTTACTTAATAGAATACTAAATACCTCTCTTTCCTGAGTACCTGCTATAAGAGAACCTATATAATTCCTACTGACTAAGACCTTTATAAGAATTAAACCTATATAAACCTTTAGAAGAATCTAACCAAAATGTACTAATATCTTCTTAATACTTATAATCTCTTTTAATCCCTTAATACTAGACTTTCCTAATACTTTAATAAGAATATATAATTCCTAGACCTTAAGGATCCTAAATATAGTAATATCCTAATATTCGGAAATTAAATAAGTAAAGGTAGTTTCTAAGGTTGATATTCCTAAGTGTTGTTCTAAGATTAAGGTTTAGTTCTAAGATTATAGTGTAGTTGTAATTCCTAAGGTAGTTATAGTTTGAGTTCAGTATCTTTATTTTCGTTATTGTTAAGATAATATCTTTCTATTGTCTTCCTACCTAATCTAGTTGATTAAGGAGAGACAGTATTAAGGAGTGGAGTTCTGTTTCCCTAAGTTTTAGTCTCTCTACTAAGTAATTGATTCCCGTTAGTTAGGAGTTATTAAGGATGAGAGAGTCTCTGTATTTTCTAGTTAGGGAGGTTCGTACCTCACCCCTATTGTTTTATCTATTGTTAGGATTTTATATAATATCCTACCTATGTCTGTTTATTTGTGAGGAGTTCCTAATGATGAGTTAATAGTATATTCTGTCTATGATTGCTTTATAGTTAAAGGTTCCTAATATATATATAATGAAACTTCTAGAATATTTCTGTTTGTATTATAAGTGAATAATAATATAACCTATCTAATAGCTTAATAAGAATAGAATATATTAAAATTCTACTTACTCTATTCCTCATAATATAACCTTTATAATAGCAATGGAAGGTAAGACCTTTTTAATAGTTGATTGAAATACCTCTATATACCTGTTATGACTAAGAACTAACTTCTACCTTAAGAAGACCTTATGATCTTTATGAATTGCTAAAGGCTCTAAGTTATCTTAATTTATTTATAGTAGAAGCTATCTAATTTATTTATAAGAGAAGCTAATAGATTTATTTCCTAATGTCTATATAATGAGATGACCTTGGTAAGCCTTCATAAGAATCAGTAATTTATATATGTCTAATGGCTTCCTTATTCATATGAGTTCTATAAGCTTACCTAATGTCTTAATCTGAAGAGATCCTGATTACCTTCTATCTTAAAGAGTATAACCCTCTATCTAAAGCTAAGACTATTCCTGTGTCAACCGTGAGGTCATTGATAGAGCTCCCGCTAGGGCTACAAGAACTGGATCCTATGTTTCTAGGTTGGTAATTGTTTCCATATGAGCATGTCCCTGTCCGACCTGAGGTTGTTTATAGAGGTTCCTTCTGGTATAAAAGGTTTAGATAGTCTGAGTGTCTATCTCCTATCTGAGGGTTAAAGGGGATTGTCGGGTTATTGTGTGTGGGGTGTTGTTCCTAGGTTGTCGTGTGTGCGTTAAGGGGTGTTAACCAGGTGCATATTTCTGTCAATCCTAGTACCAAGAGGGTTATACTTGTATGTTGGGGTGAAGAGTGTATATTGCTTTGGCGGTGGTTTATATATGTTTTCCCCTATGTTAATTTTATTTTGTGTCTCCTCAACTATTATGGTACCGTGGGTCCCTAAAATAATGGGATTTTTATTCTTGTACCTGTAATAGTGTTTCAGTTGATTCAATGGTCTGTACTCTTTAATAGTTATCTCTGATAGGGTTCATGTTCCTCCCTAGTGAGTCACCCACCAACAACTTCCCCTTAGGCTCTTTCCTATCGTCATCAAGTCCCTTGTCTCCCAGACAAGTGCCTTTCAACTTCATTATAATGCTCTGCTTTATATCTAGGATCTAGGATACCAGGGTTCCTTTGGTTCCGTCTTCCCTCCCTATGCCTATTCGTTTTGCTCTGATCCAGCCAGGGTTGTCTCTCTCTTAGATCCTTCTGTTTGTTCACTTGATATCCGCACCCTTCAAGTAAGTTTCTATATTTAATTCAATTGCGCTATCACAGGTACTGCGTCTTTGGCGGAAGACATGGTATTTTCATTAGCTCCCAACTTCATGAGCAGCGGGATTCTTTCACAACGCATCATCGTAGCTAGACGAATAAAAATTTTATTTGGAGAAAGCATTAGCGGCACAACAAACGTTGTAGCTATATCTAGTACTTCTCATTCACAAGTGTATCCCAATTGATTCCTGTTTGAAATACGCCTTACCTTATTTATATATGTATTAACGATTCGTTATATTAACGACTTAAGATCGCACTCACTCAACATTTCAAGTGGATCTCTCGCCTCCCTCTATCATGTTGTTAATTCTACTATAATTAAGTCGGTTAATACTACTCTAACTCTTATATTAAAGGCTCTCTCAGTCGACAATCATGCATAGCTGAAAACCCTACCAATAAATATAACCTTTATATGAGTCACCAATGCCGATCAATCGTTCCACATTCCAACTGTGGCCAAGTGATGGGGTGTAAATGGCGAAGTCCCAGTGGTTAAATGCTGAAGTCAAAGACATGCCAAAGTCCCAGAGAGATACTATTTCTTTATGATTTATATCCTATAGGACGTGGTTAGCAAGAATGAATTATTGGATTGGCCTTAAAATGCAGTAGCAACAGTATAACATCCCGAAAAATACCAAAATTTAAAAAATTTTAAAATAGCAATAAGTATCAAAGTTTTTAATGCGGAACATATAAAATAATTAAATTTCTTAACTAGGAAAAACAAGAATTATGACACGTCATAAATTCTCGAAAAAAAAAAAATATGATGCAGTTGAATTTGCTATTTCAATTTTAAATGGATGCTAAACTCCCTAATGAAAGATCTCTTATGATTATGCACAAGAAAACAATTTCAGATCTGCTTATGTTCTAAATGCGATTACATACTGTACAAAGGTTTGAATTATTATGATGTTCTAGACTATGTGCTGACAGTTTGTTTTGAATGATGATGAAGGGGTCCTACGAGGTACCTTGGGGTTTACTTAGCTACGTTTAGCTAAGGCATTTGAATCATTTTTCCATGTGCATAACGCAGGTAAGAAATTCTACGACAACCAAGTGTCTTTCAAATCATCGTCAATTAATGTATGAAAATTCTAAGTACTTCTTTGCAAAACAAGATACTGAAGGTATGGATATTTTGGTTCCAAATCTAGTTTACGTGCTGGCTTACAAACTCTTCGGGGTTATTAAAATTGCGTCGTCATTTTTTTTTTACAATACTATATTTATCATTTATAAAATATCATCTTAATATGACTATTATACTTACTATCAAATGATGATACCACAAATGTAACTCTATTAGCAAGCTTGTATAAATAGTATCTATGCTAAAACAAAGAATTGTCATTATAATATTTTGCATCAAAAGAGCTTTAGACTATCCTAAGTCTCGCATTCATCGTTTGATTTACATTACAATATATGAAATATATAATGAACATATTACTTATGTTATAAACTAACATTATATTATGCATAAATAAAAATCCTAAACTACACCTATAGTCTCCATTTATCAAAAGATTAACAATATGTAGCTAATATACGAAATGTATAAGCCTTACCCTATATGACTATACACAAGCCAAAGAAATGAAATATAAACATTTTATAATATCCATGCGTTCACGCAAATACATTGGCATATATTCTAATGTCACGATGCATGAAACAAACCTTCGAATCTATAAAAAATATATACTATGAAACTAACACTGTAATGATTACGATTTTGACAGGAGATTAAAGCTCGGTACTTGGCATGCTTTCCAAACTGGCGATGACAGGTCCTAGAATTTAAGTCACCTATCCATTATGTGAAGTGGAAATCTTGGTTGGCTGGTCTCCACGTGATTGAGTTGGTATTAAGCATCTTATATTGTTGATTTGTGCCATGCACTAACTCTCGGTCTGCTTACTTGGAAAAATGGTAAATGAGGTAATTCAATGCAATAAAGGTTTCAGTTGTCGCTCGATTATCGATGTGTCCGACTGGCAGTTGATCCACCATTGATCTGCATATGCATAAGATCTAGGGTTGAGAATGATACCCTAATCTTGCGTTGGTAAGTAATGAAGTTTGGTTTTTAGGCATTCATTGTTGCGTTTAGTGGTAAGGTGAACGAGCAGACAGTTTGCTGCAATGTAGGGTTTAGTGGAGTTCTGTGAGGAGGACTCCTTCCTCGGTTTCGAACCTTGAACCTGTGAGAGATAGTTTTCGGTTTCGAACCTTGAACCTATGAGAGATAGTTTTAAAAGTTACAGGCTTATGCTGTTTGCACCATAGCCATGATACTCCATTGTAGTGATGGGGATTTTTTTGTCCTTGTACTGAAAGTAATTCGAAATGGGGTTCGATCCTCCAATTTGTGAAAATGGTCTTCTGTGTTTAGCTCATGGTTGCTGTCAAATTCCAACATGCTTCGTTGCTTTGATATAATAGTGTGCCAAAGTTTAGGAGTTATGTTTCTAAGGGTAAGTGTTCGTAATAATGAATGAAATGTTGTGATGTTAAATTCATGTTTGCATTTTTTTGTTCTAACCTTTCGAACTGTGTTTTGGCTGGTACCCACTTCTTAGAATACATTCACTTAGGATCTAACAATTTGACTGGTACAATTCCCGCCTGCTTGGAAAACATATCGTCTTTGGACTATATAAATTTGAATACTAACAACTGTCAGGGCCACATTCCTTCTGAATTAGGTCTGCTCATTCTAGTCGGTGACATCAATATGTGGAATAACCGTCTAACAGGCCTAATTCCTTCTACCTTCTCAAACTACACTATGCTCTGACAACTAACTTTGGATGATAATCAATTAACTGGACACATTCCAGGGGAGTTGTGTAGCAAGAACACCCAGTTGAGGGGATTATATTTGTTTGGTAATCATTTGGGTGGCATCATTCCCGCTTCCCTCTTCAATTGCTCGAAGCTCCAAGTGATTGAATTTGGGAGAAACCAACTCACTGGAGTAGTGCCCGTGGAGTTGGGTAAGTTAACGGACCTCCAGCACCTTTACTTGCACAATAATCGGTTGGTTAGCGGCAACACAACCAGCTTGCCCATTCTCACTGCTCTTACTAATTGTTCCACCCTACAAACATTAGCGTTGCATTCTAATCGTCTCACTGGACGTTTTCCCTTCTCTATTGGCCACCTTTTTACAAAAATAGATGTCATATACTTGGGTGGCAATCAATTAGCAGGAGAAATACCTCCACAGATTAGAAACCTAACCGGTTTAACATATCTTGATTTAGAAGCCAATTTTTTAGTAGGGGCAATCCCTTCCTCACTTAATATGCTTCAAAAGTTGGAGAGGTTAGGTTATATTTGGGATCTAACAATCTACAAGAAAACATCCCAATGGAGATTGGACAAATCAAAACCTTAGGGCTTCTAAATTTAGGGGGAAATAATCTCCTTGGAACAATCCCCGATTCTCTTTCCCATCTCCAGCAGCTAATATATCTAAATCTCAATCAGAACAAGTTATCAGGGCATATCCCTGCAAGTCTAGGGAAATGTGTGAAGTTACTATGGCTATATCTATCATATAACAGACTCAGTGGGCGCATACCTCCAGAGGTTGCAGTCTTACAGATTTAGCATTGTATTTCAATCTTTCAAAAAATTTATTAGAGGGCCCTATACCTTTGGAACTAAGCAAGATGACTAAGGTTCAAGCTATTGATATTTCAGCCAATTATTTAATAGGGAACATTCCTATTGCACTTGGAAGATGCACAGCACTAGAATACATAAATATTTCTTGCAATATACTTGAAGGTTCCATACCAAATTCGCTAGGTGAGCTTCAAAATATTTAGGACATGGATTTATCCTCCAATAACTTGTCTAGTGGAATACCCATGTCATTACAAAATCTCAAAATGCTCAGCCACTTGAATTTCTCTCTCAACAAGTTGTCAGGAGAAGTTCCTGGAGATGGTGTTTTCAAAAATCTTGGTGCCACTGCATTTATAGGAAATGTTCATCTTTGTGGAAGCTGGGTAAGTTTGCCACCATGCTTTACTAGCAAACATAAAAGGCTTTGCATTTGACAAAAGTGATCATACTTCCTCTTACAATTACAGTTGTTGTTGTATGGTGTTTGTTTTTTGGAATCTTGTGGAGACAAAATGGGAAGAGAAATATTTCTAGAGATGTTTGAGGATCTTTAGATGTGGACCATCTAAAATTTTCATATCAAGAGCTCATGATTGCAATAGATGGATTAAGTGATTCCAACTTGTTAGGAGTTGGTAGTTTTGGGAAAGTGTACAAAGGAATTTTGAATGATGGCACAATCATCGCTGTCAAGCTTCTTAATTTGGAGAATGAAAGGGCTCACAACAGTGTTGATAGAGAATGCAATGTTTTGGTGAGAGTGCGACATAGAAATCTGATTCAAATAATATCCTCTTATTTACACCTAAATTTTAGCGCTTTGGTATTCCTGTTAATTCCAAATGGAAGTTTGGAAAAGTGGTTATATCCTAGTGGAAATGAAAAAAGCAACTTGGGTTTGATTCAATGGTTAAATATAGCAATAGACATTGCACATGGCATAGCATATCTTCATCACCATTGTTTTGTGCAAGTGATTCATTGTGATATCAAACCAAGCAATGTGCTCCTTGGGGAAGATATGGCAGCATATTTAATCGACTTTGGCATTGCTACTATATATTTTGCAAATAATGAGGATTCAACTTTCACTTCCACCAATGCAGTCAAAGGATCCACAAGTTACATTCCTCCATGTATTGTTATTTTGCATAATATAGGTCCAATTTTTCTATTTTCAGTAAGAATTGTAAATTAGAAAATATCTTATGAGGATGTCCTATTTTTATAACAATTGTGACTCGGAAACCTTATTATTAATAAGGATATTTGAATGCAGAATATGGACTCCAAGGGCGTGCCACAACAAAAGGTGATGTTTATAGCTATGGAATATTGTTGTTGGAAATATTGACTAGAAAGAGACCCACCCACAATATGTTTGTGGAAGGAATGACCTTGCGAAAATGGGTTAGAATTGATTTTCCAAACCAAGTTGGAAAAGTGGTGGATAAGAGTTTATTGAGGAGGATTAATACTCAGAGAAGCATTGAAGAAAATGATATCTAAAAGTGCGGATTAATAATATGGTGGGAATTGATCCTATGTGGGTATGGTAACAATCATTCCTCCCAGCCATCCAAACTACACCCAATTGACATGTATAGCTGAAAATGTATACAAGTATAAATATTTTTATTATTGAACAGAAAAAATTATATAATACAGATTATTTTTCTTTCAATGGCATACTAAATTCCAATTAAAATTAGAAAGATTTTTATTGAATACAGAGGATTTTGCAACTTTGATTGAACCATATCGAGCATCGTATTTTCTCAAGAGGGCTATTGCATGTTACATAGATCAAAGAATATATCTTGATTTCGATATATCAAGGATTGTGTTCAATATCAAATAGATTTTGATTGGAAGTTTCAGTGCCTAGTGTTACATATTGAGTTTTCTAATTTTATTTGAGTACTTGGAGATTTTGGGTTATTAGAAGTTTTCTTATAAAGCATTGGATTCATGATAGTGTCATGGAAAAATTGGTACCGATTGAGTTATTCAGGACTGGTGTAAGCGATTGGTAATGAAATATAAGATACACAGTTCAAATTTTCATTAGAAATGAATTGGCCACTGGAGTTTGAGTTTCCATTTACAGACAAGCTATGAAGTTGCTAGTTCCACACAAGAATCCGAATGAGCAGATGATAAGTTATTCATTTTCATCTCCCAGAATTGTTTCTCGGCATAAATTATCTCATTTGCAATCTTGTACATGTAATCCAGTGTTTTTGTTCAATTTATTGTTCACTGCTTTTGATTGGTAACTTGTGCAATTTGTTCGATTTATTATTTTTCATTGCATTCTTTCCTTATTTGTATGGAAATGTTTGGTATACTGTAAAGTATGCAACGTTTCCATGGTTCCTGAATGCAGTTCTAATTCTTTCCAGGTGCCATAGATCTTATTACAGATTGTTGACCAGTTAAAAACAGGTTTGATCTCATCCTTTTCCAGAAATAAATCTCCTCCTCATACTGACATTAACTTAACTACGAGTAACATGCATGCCCGCCTGCTGATATAAAAATGTTAAAATCATGGCGGATTTTGAGCAGATTCATATAAGCCTGCTTGCGAATATAAAATTGTTAAAATCATGGCGGATTTTTTAAGCAAGTTTAGAGATTTGTTGAAACCCCTACGATTTGAACAACAATAACTCTCATTCTCTCGTTTAGGTTTGGATATAAGCGAATTTAATGTTTTCCTCTGCAAGCAATAAATTACATTAGCATAGACAATGTTATTAGTCAATATTTTTTATTATTAAATATGTTTAATTTTATATTGTTGCACTCCCTACCTAGGTTTAATTCTTGTAAGTGACATGATGCTCTTTTTAAGCCCCTATTGTAATGATTGTATTTTTGACCATACCTTAATTCTCTACCTAGAATAACAAGTGTTGGACATTCTCTCAATGCACTAGCTCTCTAACAAACACTAACAAACACTGATAGGTGTAGTCAACCACTTAGTTTTGTGGAGATAGCTTGTTGTTAAACAAAGGCTAAACATTAAACTAATTAATATAAACATTAAACTATCATAAACATTAAACTAATTAACCACACTAAGGTGTAGTCAACCACTTAGTTTTGTGGAGATAGCTTGTTGTTAAACAAAGGCTAAACATTAAACTATCATAAACATTAAACTAATTAATATAAACATTAAAAGAAATGTTATTTAATAAACATACCCATTTTCTTATCCATTGCTTAACTGAAACTTATTTAAATGTTAATCAAAATGCATTTGAGCATAACAAGATATGACGACCATGAAATGAATCCACACTGTACACTTGTTACACTCAAGGAAATCCAAAATCTCAAATAATATCTAAACACCAATCGATGTAATAATTTTATAATATTTTAATTAGATTTAATTAACATATACTAAAAATAATTATAATATTTACTTTGAATTTATTCTAATAAAAAAAGGATCAAATTGTTTTAAGGTGTAAATTTTATATGAGATTTAATCTCTTTAGAGGCACGATCAGCTCTCAAATTCCATTAATAAGAAAAATGATTAACTTCATAAAATATAATACAAACACATTCTTATCATGGTGTAACAAAAACACATTCTTATCATGGTGTAACAAAGGTAGTGTCTACAAAGTTGAAGAGGAGGAATCCTGAGTACATGGTAATAATGGCAATAAAGATTTTACATTAAAAAAATGTATGAAAACGAATTTACAAATGATTGATTTTGGGAAAGTGAATTTTGACAAATAAAATATATATATATATATATATAAGGATTTTAAATTAAAAAATGTATTGAGAAATTTAATATATGATTAATTTTGGGAGAATAATGGCAATAAAGATTTTACATTAAAAAAATGTATGAAAATGGATTTACAAATGATTGATTTTGAGAAAGTGAATTTTGACAAATAAACAATATATATATAAAAGGATTTTAAATTAAAAAATGTATTGAGAAATTTAACATATGATTAATTTTGAGAGAATGAATGGGAACATTCTTTTATATTTATGTAATGAATGTATTATTACATAAATTTACAAAATAAATTTTTAATAAACCTACAATAACTAAATAATATATAATTATATGTGTTTTTTTTTAATTTCTTTCATTTTAAAGAGAAAAATTTGTCAAAAACACAATGAAACACATTAAAAATGGAAAAATGACAACATAGTCAACATATATTAGGAAAACGATCAAATTTAAATTTGAATTACTATTAAAAAAATAAAAACATTATTAAAGTTTTCCTTGGAAAAACAATACTAAAATGGATTGAAAACTAAAGCATCATTAATGTTTTCCTTACAAGCTCACAAGGCATTGAATTTGCATGTTTTGGGTTCCATCTTTAACTTATTTTTAATTTCATATTTTCTTTTTTGTTATGAATCAAATAATTAAATAAGAATTAAAAAATTACATTTCCTACACCAAACTTAAACATTTGGTATTATTTTAAAGACAAGGCCTACCAAGAAAAGACAATCAAGCATTTTACAAATAGTACATTTTGATGATACGCGAGAGTATGGAATCCTTCAAGATTCCTCACCACCTTATACATAAATATGATGGTTATATTGTTTTTGAGATTGACATATATAATGTTTTTATTATTCCTGGTATAGATCCACATCGAAGACATCAAATCAACTATAAAAAAATAATGGCTAGAGAAGTTGCGCTTGAAGCCAAATCCGAAAGTGGAAATTCTTAAAGTGAAAGAGATTATAAGAGAGCATAAACATGCGAAAGGGAAAGAAAAGTGATATCATCACTACCACAAGAGATCAAAAGTGATCTCATCACTACCACAAGAGATCAAGCTTATAATACTTTGAGCCAATTCTTCACGCTAAATTTTGCCCCTAAAATTTACCTTGGAATAATAAGTCAACATAGCTATGATCATTGTAAGCATAGTGAATGAGAGTTATGGTTTGTGGTTTAACATACCCATCCTCTTCAAACAAGTGTTTCCCTCAATGTTGATGAGTTGTGGATGTTTTTGTATGCCACTTGATGAGGTAATCAACAATTGTATGATATCCTTAATTGTTTAATCCATGTTTCAATGATAATTTCAAGTTCAAATATGATTTTACCATTGTAATCAAGCTTTGGAAAAATAGTGTGAACATGAATCTTTTCACTAATCACATTCTTAAAAAAAGAAGCATAATTTAAGTCAAATGCATATGTGAAGGAGGTAACATTATGTGAAAGAGGTAACTCCAATTTGTAAGCCATATTGGCAATCATCTATAATAGCTTATAGGGACCATAGTACTTGGATGCAAATTTATTTTCCTTGGCTTGTTGCTTGAAGGTTCAAATTAGTTGTATTGTTGAAGTGCCATAAATACTTAATCCCCACTTCAAAGTGCCTTTCAGTATGATGTTGAAAAAACTTATTTCATCGTGTTTTGTGTTGTAGGAAAGTTGTCCTTCCATAGTTGAAGGGCCTCTTATTTGTGTTGGATGTGATTATTGAACCTTAGGTTTCCCTCTTAATGATGATGTGATGGATGGAATATTATATCCCTAGAGTTCCATAAATAGTCCATATTTTGGATGGAGAATGAAAGCAAGTGGTGTACCACCATTCTTCCAAAGGAAACTGCTTGACCCTCTCTAGCTATAATTTAATTGAATGCAAATCAACAAATATAAACTTCCAAAATTTTATTCAAAATCTAAGTTTATACATTGGTTGGGGATGGTAAGAAGAGACGTAAGCTATTTAAGTACCCAAGCAAGAAATTGTTTTGTCAAAAATTACTACTGAATATGTTGGTCATAAATAAATCAAGCGATATAATGTGTTACCTGTCAGTGTGGGCTATTCTCTCTATTATTCTTCTTCATCTTTTGACTAGAAGCTGATAAAGTTCTATTACTCTCATAACAAGGTTGAGGCAAATATCCCATTCTAGCACTTAAGCTCACGATCACTACCTTTTGATACTATTCAAGGATTTATGAGCACTGGCTTGGATCCTTCTATATTCCAAGTTGGTCTAGAGGCTGTTTTAGGATCTCATTATTCAAACTAAGGAACCCTTTAGTGACATGCTTTCACTCTTTTCCATTCGCATGTGCATGTTTTAAATTCCCATAATTTTGACACTTTGAGGCTGTATATTAAACATTTTCCATATATACAAAGATTCAACATATAAGTGTTTTTATCTATGTTGCACTGGCTTTGGAGACAAGAGAACGATGGGGATAGGGGAATGAGTCCCTAAGACGGCTAGAGCACACCCCCAATTTTTCAAGGGATGGAAGGTTGGGGATGGAAATTATATATATATATATATACTTTTAAAAGTTAGAATCCACCTTGAACATTTGTAGTTGCTTGTAAGAACGATAGTCTATACTATATAGTAGTATGTGTATCCCTTACACTTGATAGGCTTAAAAAGCTCAGGAAAATAAGAAAAGGGTTAAGTGACCATTATTGACACTTGAAAGTAAGCAAAATGCAGTTTAGCTTTAGGAAACTTAAGTTTAACTATTTTCAATCTTATTAATGTCCATGAAGGGTCTATGAGAAGAATGCTTGTCTGTATAATAACTTTTCTTCCTTATGTTTCTTGTTTATGATGATTGGGCTAAAAAGCATTCCCTTCTCAACAGGTTTAACACATTTTTATAATTGTTAACCACTGCAAAACACTTTGGGATATGCATGCTTCCATTGAGCAAAGAGATTAGATTCATATTTTAGATTAAGAAGGATATTGAATAGGAATTTATTCAAATGTTTAGTACCCAATCTAAGTCTTTCCTATCCAATTATTTTCATAGGGATTGAGGTTTGGATGGGGGAAGAGTTGGACTTGAATAATTCCTTAACACATATGTACAATATGTAAAAGCTAAGATGACCCTAAAAATGAGAATAACAAGAGCAATATCCAGAATGATCAACCTTTGAGTTGTTGAAAATTTCTTAGTTTGTTGACATGGAGCCTTTGTTGCTTGTGATTATGTTGCTAAAAAGACAATAGTTAAATCACTATAAATCAAAATCAAAATCCATCATACATAACCCATATTTTGAGTTGCAACTTGTATACATTCATATTTAGGTTCAGAATAATATGGAAAATATGGATGGGCAAATGATCAGATTGTCCAATCATCAATATCCATTGTCAAAACTGAATATACATGCCCAAAACATCTCCAAAATATTTATGAGACATCTATGAAATATTCTGAGAATGTCTCCAAAATCTACATGAAATTCCCCGAAATATGTTGGGGACGTTTTGGGTACAACCAACAAGTTCCCAAGTCCCCAATGAAGTCCCTAATAGACTAGGGACATTTCCTAAGCGTCCCCAATTCCTCAGAACATGGGTACAATAGGTACGGGGATTTGTTTGTGGGGGATGTTAGGATATTTAGACACTTAGGAGTTAGTTAAGATCAACTTGTGTAATATATCCGTTAGGGATAGTGTGTTTCTTTAGTATGCATTAGTATGCATTTGTAAATACTTAATCCGATGGTCACGATATATTTCCGACATAGAGTGATCCGACGGCTCAACTTCTCTTAGATCAAACCTAACCTTGATCCGTGGCTTAACACCCGATTGGTCCATGATCTCTATTTAAAGAGCATGGAGGGTCATTGTTTAGTTGATCGATTATGAGAAGCTCATTTGTAACTTTCTTTCTTTGCATAATAAATTGTCCCGTAGAAGCTATTTGGCCGGGGCCGTGGAGTGTTTCCCTCACGAGGGTTTAAACCACGTCAAAACATCGGTGTGTTGATCTGTGATCTGTTTGTGTGAAGTGGTTGCTCTTGGTGTTCGGTCCTTTGGTAGTACCCTGTGTACCCGAATTAATCGCACCCCCACAAAAGCATTACAAGGTATAACACCGGAAGAAGCATGGAGTAAAATTAAACCTGATGTAAGTCACTTTCATGTGTTTGGTAGTGAAGCATGGGCTCACATTCTGGATGAAAAACGGAAAGCATTGCAGCCTAAAAGTGAAAAGTGCATATTTGTTGGATATTCTGAAGATGTAAAAGGTTATAGACTTCTTCAACCACATTCTCATGATGTAATCATTAGAAGAGATGTTAAATTTGATGAAAATATGTTGGCTTGCGAGCCTAACTCGGTGATTGTGCCATCTTTGGCCTGCGAGCCTGATTCGGCGTTTGTGCCTTCTTCTTCTTCTTCCAACTTCCTTGACAGGTTTCCAACTCCAGTTTTTGATGATGACAGTGAGGATGAAAATCCACCTCCACCTGCTCATGTTCCTCCAGTTGCACCAACACAAGTGCTTCCTCGATGGGTCCGTTCAACATGTGAAGCAGCTAGTGATCTTGCCGGTGATCCTAGAGATCAACGTCGAACACGTTCTCAGTTTCAGCGAGCCTCTTCTCTTTTGGCTCAAGTTTCCGAGAATCATGATCCAGAAACTTTTGTAGAAGCTTCAGGGAATCCAGATTGGGATGCAGCCATGGATGAAGAATATCGTTCCTTAATGGCGAACAATACTTGGGATCTTGTACCTCTTCCAAAAGGAAGAAAACTTGTCAGATGTAAATGGGTCTACAGAACTAAGTATGCATCAGATGGAAGTGTTGAAAGACTTAAGGCAAGGTTAGTTGCCAAAGGTTTTTCCCAAGTTGAAGGGATTGACTACAATGAAACCTTTGCTCCTGTCGCAAAAATGAACTCCATCCGCCTTGTTCTTTCCCTTGCAGCCTTAAACAACTGGGAAGTCCATCAAATGGATGTCAAGTCTGCCTTCTTACATGGTGATTTACAAGAGGAAATTTACATGGAACAACCTCCTGGCTATGTTCAGAATAACTCTAGCCTTGTCTGTCGCCTTAAGAAATCCTTATATGGCCTTAAGCAAGCTCCTAGAGCTTGGTATGCCAAAATGGATAACTTTCTCCTTGACACTAGTTTTTCTAGATGCCATTCTGACCCCAATGTCTATACCAAGAAAGTAGGAAACCATCTCATCATACTTGTTCTATATGTTGATGACCTTATTCTTACTGGTAGTGACCCTAAACTTATAACCCATGTGAAATCCAGTCTTAAACAAAATTTTGAAATGTCAGACTTAGGACATTTGCATTATTTTCTTGGTCTCCAAGTCCTACAAACCAAAGAAGGAATCTTTCTTTCTCAGTCTAAGTATGCTTGTGACCTTCTTCGTCGCTTTCACATGGAAGATTGTACACCAGCCCCTTCTCCCTTCCAGTCTAGAGTCAAACTTTCTGCCACTTGTACTTCACCTAAAGTCGATGCCACCTTGTATCGTCAGCTTGTTGGTAGTCTCTTATACTTGACTCATTCCCGTCCTGACCTTTCCTTTGCCGTTGGTCGTGTTGCTCGTTATATGCAGACACCTCATGAAAGTCACTGGAAAGCAGCTAAAAGAATACTTCGATATCTTCGAGGTACAGTTCAGTTTGGGATTCATTACAGTACAGGGGGGAAACCTTTGTTGGTTGGTTTCACTGATTCAGATTGGGCCGGCGATCCTGATGATCAAAATTCTACTGCAGGTTATGTTTTCAGTCTGGGATCTGGACCTATTACTTGGGCTTGTAAGAAACAACAAGCTCTTTCTCTTTCTTCAGCAGAGGCAGAATATCGAGCAGCAGTTAATGCCAGTCAGGAAGCTTTATGGCTTCGACAGATCCTTTCAGAGTTTGGATTCGAGCAGCAGCAGCCTACTCCACTTTGGTGGGACAATCAAAGTGCCATCAAGCTTGCCAAAGATCCAGTTCTACATCAACACAGCAAACACATTGAGATACATATGCACTTCATCAGAAATCTTGTTCATGATCGTGTTCTTCAAGTGCTCTTTTGCCCTACAGATGATCAAGTTGCAGACATCTTCACCAAGTCTCTTACAGAAGCGAAGTTTTCTAAACTTCGATCTATGTTAGGAGTTCAGGAACTTGTCATTAAGGGGGGATAGGCTCTAATGCCTCCTTCCTTCTCCTAATAGTGTCACTTTTGTAAATCCTTCAATCCTATCCCAAGTTGTTCTTAAGGGGGGATGTTAGGATATTTAGACACTTAGGAGTTAGTTAAGATCAACTTGTGTAATATATCCGTTAGGGATAGTGTGTTTCTTTAGTATGCATTAGTATGCATTTGTAAATACTTAATCCGACGGTCACAATATGTTTCCAACATAGAGTGATCCGACGGCTCAACTTCTCTTAGATCAAACCTAACCTTGATCCGTGGCTTAACACCCGATTGGTCCATGATCTCTATTTAAAGAGCATGGAGGGTCATTGTTTAGTTGATCGATTATGAGAAGCTCATTTGTAACTTTCTTTCTTTGCATAATAAATTGTCCCGTAGAAGCTATTTGGCCAGGGCTGTGAGGTGTTTCCCTCACGAGGGTTTAAACCACGTCAAAACATCGGTGTGTTGATCTGTAATCTGTTTGTGTGAAGTGGTTGCTCTTGCTGTTCGGTCCTTTGGTAGTACCCTGTGTACCCGAACAGGGGACGGGTCCCATGCAACATAGGTTTTTATGATTCAACTATTCTATTGTGAATAATGATCGATGTATGATGATCAACGTAGCATAGAGGGCATTCTGACACACATGTTATTGTTGTTCTATATTGTTTGCATACATAAGACTACCAAAGAGGAAGATGTGTACGTGGAAAAAGTTTGTTGTGCAAAGCAACTGACGTGCGCATGTCCCATTTTCATTTTTGCATTAGTGCTAAAATGAAAAGATGGTCTTCCTATTGTGCTCTATTTCAGCTTTACGAATTTGAAGGAAGAAAAGAAATGTGGAACAGACTCCTAATACTGGTGTTATTGGGGATTGGGAATTCTTCTATGACAAACACCACATTTTCTCTCTCACACCCACAACAAAGTTCAAATTCAATCCAGCAATCCTCCATCGCGTGAACTATAAGACAAAAATTCCCATTTAAAAATTTAAACTTAATATTAATAAAAATAAATTTTATTCAAGTTTTTAAAATATAAAACATTAAACCTAATATATATAGTTAATTTTATTTTTTAATCCCTCAAATATAATTAAACATACTCCAAGTATATATCTCTATAAACTTACTCGAGCCTAAATTTAAAATCTTGACAATCTACCATAAAACCAAATTAATGCATCAGAAATATATGAGCTAATTTACTCTCAAGATATCGAGATTTAATTCAATTGCAATGCATGGTTACTTTTCGTAATTCTTTTATTCTTGTGATATTGAAATTATCACAAAATTTAATTTAATTGCAATACACTGTTTTAAATATTAATATTTTTTCAGTTTCTTTTATAAAGTTTTCATTAATTTCTTTATTAAAAATTTGATTCATATTAAAAAGGATTAAATTCGGCTTGAGATATATGAGTCTCTCCACTGAATACTAAAAATATTGACATGGGCGAAATAGGGTTTATGTGCGAGGAAGCTCACTAGGGTTTTTTCACAAAGTCTCTCCCTATGAATCTACAGCTACTACCGAGCACCTTCTATGGAATTCGAGAGGGGAGAAGGTATGGCTTCTCCCCATTCCTAATGCGAAGTGACGAGACACAAATCGTTACCTCATCCCTCATGGGCTACGAATCAATGAAAAACGACAGACTGTGGAACTCCTCCTGGCACCAGACCCAAAATCCGACAAGGGAAAAAGAAAAGCAAGGGGAAATGATGCATCCACCTCGCATCCAAAGGTGGATCGCACGTGGGAACCTAGGAAATGCATACCACAAACATTAGAAATTCCAAAATATGAGATAGTCTTAGACCGTTTGAAGGATACAAGCAATACATGTGAGATCATGCGCTAATAGGAAAATTTCTAAGAAATGCCAAAATATGAGATAGTCTCAGACCGATTTGAAGGATACAAGCAATACATGTGAGATCACGAACTAATAGGAAAATTTCTAGGTCTATGGCCATCTGAGAAGGACCTGGTTCGGTCGATAGACACTTGGTGGAGACCAAAGGGCCACTTTGACCTGCACCTTGGCTCCAAAGGTTTTTTCATAGAAACCTTCCATAACCTCGAAGATTGAGACTAGATGTTTGAGAATGGACTATATTTCTACAACTCAACCGACCTTTTCTTACTATATTGGACACAAAAATTCATCCCGGACAAGGAGGACTTCACCTATACTCCAGTATGGATCCGTCTATACTCTCTCCCACAAGAATTCTCGCTGCCAGAAACGCTGGAGGGAATTGGGAATACTCTAGGTAAGTTTGTTAAAATTTTCGAGGCAAGAAAAATAGGACGCTATACCTCTTATGGTTGACCCTGTGTATATCTCAACATTTCGCGGGTCCTCCCCAGAGAATTTGCCTCACAAGGAATGACGAAGATTGGATCCAAACACTAGTACAAAATGAGAGATAAGTGACCAAAAAAACGACCAAAATCCACATATAAATGACCACTTTTGAGTTGGTGACCACTGGTAGCAAATTAGTGGCCATATATCACACGAGCAAAAATGTGGTCATATTTAGCTTGGTCATTTATAGCTTATCTTGTGGTCATATATTTGGTCATTAATTTGGTAATATATTTGGTCATTAATTGTCACGTGATAAATGACCGCTAATTTGCTACCAGCGATCGCCAACTCAAAAGTGGTCATTTATATGCATATTTTGGTCATTTGTTTGGTCACTTATCTCTCATGTTGTAATGGTGGTCGATTATATGCAAATTTTGGTAATTTTTTTAGTCATTTATCTATTTTTAGTGGTTTTAGAATATAAATAGGGCACGGTGGAATCGAACCACCAACCTCCTGCCTATAAGGCAGTTGCTCTACCATTGAGCTAGCACCCTTAAATAGAATTCCTTATGGATCGATATGAGAATAAAATGTAAGAAGTGGGATATTAACATTGGACACAACAAGTCGGAGTCTACATGTAAATACAAAGTTATGAATAACTGAAATTTTACAACTCATATTTTTTGAGTGAAGGAATAGTCTATGCATTTCAGAATGTAATCTTGTGACAAGTGGAAGATTAGCAATATGTCAAAACAATGCAATCCAATGTTTGAAAAACACTATTAAACAAGATATACCTTAGCTTCACTGAATAAGCAGTGATTAGAAAGTGTGTCGGATTCATGCTATAAACATTGATAAGACATTTTTAAGCACTTGTCAAGCTTCACTTAAAGACAAGAATATCGCCAAAAAAAAAGTACTTCCCTCCAATGAAAGACAAAAGAATATCACCTTCCATGCTTTAATAATGATGAGTAGGAGATAATCTTGATGGTCATGCAGGTGCAGAAGAAGAAGAGGGCCCTAACAATGCAATAAACAGATTATCCTTAGTGAATTTTGTAGATGGTACCCAGTGTAACCCTATCAGTGCTAAATACAACACTTGAATTGTTAGGACATTAAGCAAGGCATTAAACAGAGCCATCCAACCCAAGGGATTGACTTTGAGACTCCCTGCATGAAGCTCAAAGGCACTCAATCACTCAAGATAGCACACAAAGATAGTAAATAGTTGAAGATTTGAATGATTGGCCTCTAAATTTATACGTTGTTATTTGGATTTTAGGAAAGTGCATCAAGGAGGAGACAACATGTTGTTTTTATTATGACGCTAAACATTTGTTTCTAAAGAGCATATATATATATATATATATGCTGACATCAGCACTACACCTCGCATCTATCAATGCAAGCATAAAAAAGGAGGATCTAGCAAATATATTGAATTTTGAACCAGCCCTATTTGGTGAGAAATCAAATTTTGAACCATGTAATATATGTTGAATTTTATTGTGTAATCTTTATTATGTGATTGATGTAAGCCTACACATAAAGCAAGTAATTGATTTCAATATATCTCAGTTTCAACCCATATTAGAAAAAGGTTGAATGGAGAATTTCCATCAGCATTGATTCTGTCTATTACAAAACGGCTAATAAAATAAAAATTTACTTTAAGGTAACAAGTAATTTTATTCCCTAAAATAAATGAACTCCACCCAATAAGATTATAAAAGTTAAAATATTAATTTCATCAACTTAACTTAGTGGAAGGGTACAAAGTACCTGTTGTGTTATACCTGGTTTTGCTCTTTGTTTCATCCCATCTTTGATCTTACAGTGTTCAAAATGGACAATATTCATGCAGGATCATGCCAAATAAATGAGTTACGTGGATTCAAACAGGTGTCGAAAAGTAATTTTTTCCAAGTTTGATAGATTTGCAAAAAATTATCTTGGAAGAAAAAGTGGGCTCAATCCAAGGGTTGTATAGGAAAAAAATGGGGCCAATCGCTAGTTTCTTAAATTGTAGAACTTAAACAAAACTCTATTGCAATCTTAAAATCCCTTACTTATAGTTCATGAGGGTAGTGTCATTCTAAGAGTTTGGTCTATAGCTTTGTGATCTTAGCACCAAATCTGAATCTATGATTTTTTTTATTTATTTAACTCATGAAAGGATCATGGCCATGCCAAATTTCTGGGCCAACAAGGCAGTTGCAAGCAGGAAATTACTTCTCTTTCTTCATGGCGTTACTTGTAAATAATGAACTGGATTCACACATATAACCCAGAACACATAAGTGGTAAACCCAATTCAATAATACATAAACAATTAATATTTAATAATGAAATAATAATCTAATAGATGAATGAATGATGAATGTGAAATAGGATAGCGTGGCAGGGATTCTCAAGGCAACTTTAAAAATCCAGTCTCATCATTATTTGAATTCTAGGATGTTATCTGCTAGAAGTGATTATATTTAATTTTATGTCTATTTTCTCGTCAAGTTCGGTATGAATTACTCTACTTATCTCTCTACCATTTTCTTCAAATGCTTATAAAGCAATACATTGAAATTGTCTATTCTGCATATTGAGACTCACCCATTCTCTAACATGGATGTTGATATGCACAGGAACCTCTTGGGGGTGCGCATATGGACCCATTTGAGGCTTCGAAACAAATAAAGAATGCAGTCATGAAGCACATGCATGTAAGTAGAGGTTTCCTTCAAAATATCCAACTTTCATATTTTATATGTTATTCATAACAATGTCTATTTATGTTATTCATAACAATGTCTATGTCACCAGGAACTGCTACAAATGAGCCCTGATGAGGTGCAGCCGGATCAGATTGCTAAGTTCTATGTTATTTGTCTCTGGCAAGAGAATGAATTTGATGCTCATAGAAAATGTAACATGAAGAAGGTGGATGCACCTATCCAGGCTAGAGCCATCAATCATTACGACCCCTTCACTACAGACTTTAGAATCAAGTCTAAATTATAAGCCTGAAAACATGAAAAAGGGGATGCTGTAGATTTCAAGGTACACCCGTCAATCTCAAGTGTCAAGACAGAGAACATAAAAAGGATGGTCCAAAAGTTGACAACAGATGAGGAAATGAGGAGCACTGTTAATGCATCAACTAATCACAATATGATTTAGGGTTACATAAGTTTTAGAATCCAATGGGCTTTCTGTGTTAATAGGAAGTTTGTTTATTTTATTGGCCAAAGTTAATTCAGTAACACAATCTTGGTAGTAGTTTAATGAATAAAGGATTGAAGTAAGATATGTCCATGACATTGTTCTACTTTGTTGTATATGATATGTTACAGAAATGTAACCTGTTGTTCTGTTTGCAACAGTTACAACTACAAACGTGAGTTCAGAAAAGGGCTTGAGCTCAGATAATTTTGTGAATTTAGAGCTCAGACCTATCCTTCTGGAAGCTTTATAATGTTTTCATTTTTGCCTAAATATTGGTTTGATCATTCAGAGGTATTACATGTGTCTATTAGCAAGTTTTACTAATTTAAACATCGGTTGAAATATAAGTGCCATAACTACTTTATTGATTTGAAAACAAACTTCAAATACTGGGTATAATACTATAAACAAAGTAATAAGAGTGGGAGCAAAGACGAAGTTATATGGACAATGAAAGATAAGTAGTACAGATCATAATGCTTCCATTTACTTGCATTCTGATTCCATTATTTCTGAATAAAATCATAGCATGTAACATAATTAACTATGTTACAAATAATTGCATTGAAACCGATTACCAGGAGCTTTAGCATAAGAATAAAATCATAGTAGGTAACATAATTAATTATGTTACAAATAATTGCATTGAACCGTTTACCAGGAGCTTTAGCATAAGAGCAATAGCGAGAGAAGATCATTTTTGGATATTGACCAGAAAGCAAGATAGGAATTTTACACATGTTTGTTATCTTGAAATTCCTGAATGACAAATCGAAGTATGGAATGTATAATAGAAAGGATCTCCTATTTATTCTTTCTTTTAAATGAGGAGTATTCAACCGATAAATTATACTGGAAAACATAACAATAGACATGATCTTAAAAGTTGAACAAAAAAATCAAGACATAAACATATTGATAGTCAAATAGTGCCACAAATGCATTGCTTGAAAACAATAGGAAAATAATGATAGTGTAAGGCCTGTAACAATATATCGTTGTTTTGTTGGATGCCAAATATAACGTTATAATGAATGGATTTTGAGAATATCGATAGGAGGAAATTGTTGTGAATGGGATTTACATTGCAATAGCGAATCAGTAATGTTATAAAGGCCTGAAAACATGGAATAAATGGTCCTTATACATTATACGATGACAACACAAAAGAAAGACTATTTGAATCATTCCTTAGTAATGACATAATGCCATTTCAGTGTAAGGATTGAATCTCTTTAAAAATGGACTAGACCTAATGCGTGTAGGTGAGCATATTGGATTCACCATCTAGCACTCAAACTAGCGGGAATACTGACGATTTAATGGTCATTGAATAGTCTAGCGTGTATAGTGGTGGTGCTTCCACACTCTTCCTTTTTGTTTTCCATCTCTCTACTTGGATTTAAGATAGATAAGAAAATAGGGTTTCCTCTCTTCTCTGATCCGACCGGGCCGAAAGAAGGACAGGACAACGTATCTTCGGAAATAGGCTTGGCCCTGGCTAATAGTAGAGAGACTAAATCTAGTACTGAATATGGATCCAAAATTTGATATGCGTTGCAGTTTCAGGATTCACAAACCTCAATGATGGTTAGCTCACCACCCCATTCGACTTAGTCGTCCATGCAGTCTCACATATATTTAGTTTTCACAATTGAAAATGTTCTATAACGTCATACAACTTTATGAGAGTTCCAGATTGTCTTATATTGATTTGCGTTGTTTGTTGTAGCTGACATTCTCAATATGCTCAAATCAAATTGGGGAAACATGGCACCACAAAATTGGAGCATCTCTAATCACTGAACTGTTCTAATTGGGTTGGGGTCATATGCACAAAATTTGACCAAATCAATTCATTGTAAGCATCCCTTTTTCGATGTATGATTGTTATTTATGTGATAATATTAATTTCAATCTTCTTATATGTGTTGAGTTTCTATGAATAACACAGATATTATGTTAAGTAGCACAACAACTTAATTAATAATCTTGTACAGGACACTATCATACATGGGGCTTCAGGGAAATCTTCGATCCGATATCAATCACCTTACTGAACTTCAAACATTGTAAGTCACTTATTTATTATAGAATAGATATATGAATGTGTATTGGCAATGATTGTTATCAACTAACATATTGATAAGTTCATCCATCAATACTTTCGTTGGGCACTTCAAGGATTTATCATACAGCACGCGGTTGAATGGACAACTTCCACATACCTTAGAAATCTTGAGTAACTTGCAATCCTTGTTAGTGTACCAACCTAATTCATCACCAAGTACTGAAGCACTAGCACAAAATTAGACTGGAATTCTATGTAATATTGATAGATGATGAGCTCTTCAGTCAGACTGCGATTAAACAATAATTTTATGGCATACTCAAGATTCTGATGGGGTGTAATTTTAGCGGGAGCATCCTAGATGGATTGGGAAAACTAGTTAATCTTACCTTTTTGTAAGATTATCGTTGCAGAATAACAATTCTTTATGTAGATCATCTACTCCTACCTTTTTCTATACCTTGATAATATCAAGATCATCTAACTAGCATGTGTACTGATTTCACCATTAATTACAGATAAGATCATCTAGAAAACTAAACTAACAATTTAATTATTATCATTTATCCAGGTTACACCTCAATAATATCATAGCAAACAAATAAAAAAATTTGAGATAAGTCTCCAAAAACTCTCAGAAATCATGAAATAGATTATTCAAGAGTATCGGGTTCTTTGATGGAGCTTATCGAAAAGTGAAGTCTAGTACTTCTAGAGATAAATTATTCATATATGAAAATAATTTTATTTATTTGAAATCTGCAGGACGTGCAGGTACAAGCAACAGTGCTAAATGATTGGCTCTGTGGATTCTTAAAAAAATATGCATCAGACAAAGGTATTGATACCCTAGAGGTATATACGGATTCAAAGCTTTTAATGGATTGTGCTAATAGTAAAAGTCTGAGTTCATCGATCTATCCAACATGGGTAAAGTCTAAGTAAAATTAGTAGTGGGGAAATTACATGGCTTGGATCGATCTATCGTTCAATTCCCCAATAGAGCCGACAATGTGCAAATCCATAATTCCACTGATAAGGAAAGACACCTAAGAAGGAAAAGGCATTCCCATTGGCTTAGTAATTCCCTCATATGCGAGTTGAATAAATTCAGTGCATAAAAACCACCTATGTTACATATAAAATGGAAGAAGATTTTGGTGGATCCCAAACATCTGGAAAATGCAGCATTTTTTGGCACACCTCAGAAGAAAAAAGTTACATATAACATACCAGATCCGCCATATTAATGATTCCATCTTGGAGTAGTGCTTGATATTTATCCTATGCAACTTGATGCGTCTAGAGCAAAGATGGCCAGGCTCCAGGAGATGCTGGATATCCCTGTAAACGTCAATGGCGAGCACTATGTGTTCCATATCCGACATCATATTCTCACACAGAAACCTCCCGCCCCGATCATCCAGATTTTCAATGGCAAGAATTCACCTCCATCGAGATCGGTCCTTCGCACAACCATTGATCAGATAGATAGATATCTCAACATCAAGAAGATGAACATGAATCAATATTTTTTGGCCCGTTTAGTTCAATGGACTCCTCCTCAGCTTAGGGTTTCAACACCCACAGAATGAACTGTAAATTTGATTTTAGAGCTACCTCAATTGGATCACTCTGCCCTCTTTAGGGAGTTTCTTTTTAAAAATGTTTTATTTTCATTTATTTTATCCCATTTTCCCTCTTAATTTTTTTTTAATTTACACACTTTTTCAACTAAATCGTTTTCCCCCCCTTTTTTTCTACTTTCGTTTCCCTCTCTTTATTATTATATTTGTTTTGATTATATTCTTATTTTTTTAATATATCAATACTAATGTTAGTACATTACCTATATAAATCTATATATAATAATTATATAATATTAATATACATGTATATAGTATATTAACATTATATAACATATTGATACATTAACATTATATATATTAGCATATAATAATCTATTTTTAAAGGCATCGCTAAGTGAGACACCAAGTTGGTGTATGAGGCCTTGGTGTAGGGCGGGGACCTCACCCCTCTTTGCAATTCTTAGTCAAACACATGAACATCCACCAATCATAGCTGGAACACAACATGTCCTAAAAGCAACATTGGCCCACAAACTCATTAGTGATTCATTGATGCAATCAAACAATTTAAACCCATATTTCGATGCAAGAGGGCCCAACAATTTCCAACAACCACAAGCAATAGTTTAAATATTGAATTTAAACCACACATACAATGAAAAAATCTTCATTGGAATAGGCTCTAATATAGACCATTACATACATCAAATTAAAACACCAAACTTTGA
This sequence comes from Larix kaempferi, assembly GCA_027924585.1. Taxonomy (NCBI): domain Eukaryota; kingdom Viridiplantae; phylum Streptophyta; class Pinopsida; order Pinales; family Pinaceae; genus Larix; species Larix kaempferi. The sequence continues at coordinate 3,873,065 of BSBM01000434.1, forward strand.
CACAAAAGTCTTAAATTTTAAATGATTATAGGCTCAACTGGCCTTCTATTACATTAAGGTCAAATTTACAAATTCAATGTGCAAGCCTCAAAGAGGTTTTTTTCAAAAGAAATTTTACAACATGTTGGGACCCTTCGTTTGTTTTATCACTAAGAACTCCATCCTGTTGATCTAAGTATCACCCAAGCATGGTGGTATATTCAATTTATGAAACCAACATTTTTCCAGAGATTAATTCTAATTTTTGTTGCTTCATATTCTTCTAAGTCGTCCTTCCTTTTTCTTGTATATACTTCTTCCCCTTTATGTTGACTTCGAATTTCCTTCAACCCATTTTTTCCTTATCCTCATGCATAACTTCTTTCGAATGAAGGTTGTGAAATTGACAATTTTTAGCTAACATGACGCAAAATACATGAACTTACCGAAACTTTAATAGACTGCTAAGAGATTGGGCCCAAACTAGGGTAATTTCCCTTTGTATTTGGATTGCTTATTTGGAGTCATCTTGAAGACATGTGATTCACACAAATAAATGTTTTGACCTTTAGTAGTTAAATCATTGCACGGAGGGGGGTCCCTTGTTGAGTTGTGACACATGAGGCTGTGTACAATTTACTAAATTTAGTAAATTGTACAAATTCATTATCAAAATTGTAATTTTCCATTGTCGGAGTGACACAACTAAAAATGACCAATTGTTATGTGGTCATTTTTAGTTTAGTTCTTATCCCGTGACCAAATTGGTCATTTATCTTGGTCATTTTTAGTTAGTTCACTTAAAATTTCTCAATTTTGGCAATTTATCCCTTGAAAAAAATGTGGTGATCACTTTTTTTGGTCGCCTGGTCACTTATCTCTCATTTTGTACTAGTGAAACCATTGACTACGAGCACATTCCCTTCAGATGTAGGAAGTGTCATGTACATGGACACATCTTCAGGGATTTCCCTTTGAATAATATACCAAAGCAATCAGTCCAAGATCTGAGTAAGGACAAGGAAAACTTCATTCCAGTTCATGGTCGGAGAAGAACGACTCACAAAAAACTAGGGGGAACCATAGGACATAATTTCGCTTCAAAGAATATATTTGAAAACCTATATTCTGATCGAGATATAGTTATGGAAAAAGAAGAAGAAGGAGAGAAAAAATATTACCAACAACCAACAATAAGAGCAAAAGAGGATGGAAATCCAAGCATGCAAAGCGAACCAATAATTGTCAAAGTCACAAAAGATCCCCATCTAGTGCCTCCTTATCAAGCAAAAGAAGATGTTCCTTGGATGAGGGAGTGGACCTTGAATCTGAATATGACGAGAATGAATTAGCGATCTTGAATATGGAAAATATTGTTGAATCCTGTCGCAAAAGGGACTACTTTCCCATCCCGATAGAGAAACTAACAAAGGTCCACAAGGATTTTATCAGCTCACGAGCAGGTGAAACCACTAGATCCAAAATGAATCTTGGAATAGCTCATGCCCCAACAATCCCATCAAAAAAACACCCAAGAATGAAAAGAAGAAAGGTAGAAAACCTGCAAAACAATTGATTGAGTAATTTGAACATATAATGGTTAACTCGAGACGGATGGAGGTGCTTACTTGCACCTTCACTCCTATCTCTTCCAAGCAATTAGCCCAATGAAGATACAATCTTGGAAAATTAGGGGAATAAAAGTGGGAGCAAACAAAGACACATACAAAAAATGGTTATGGAGGAACAATATGACATTCTTCTCCTGTAAGAGACTAAATGCTCGGAAGAGGAGGCAAAGCGTATACTTCCTCGATGGTGGAGGATTGGAGACATATTAGAAATATATGCTAGGGGAAACGTTGGGGGATTGGAAATCCTTTGGAATCCTAGCTCGATCGAAATCATATTAGCCTTCTCAACCCTTTGGATGATCTTGATTAGCTTCAAAATCCTGGAATCTGGGGTTTGTGGCACTCTTACCAATGTCTACGGGCCCCAAATCCTTCAAGATAAGCTTCTTTTCCTACGAACCTTACATCATTTAAAATAAATATTAGGTGATCTTATTTGAATCCTACGAGGTGACTTCAATATGTTGAACGAAAAATAGGGAGGCACCCACAGACTGGAAAGGGATAGAGAAATATTCAGTAGCACAATGGACACACTTCAGTTGATTGATCTAAACACCACCAATGGTGTTCACACCTGCAACAATTGAGGATTGGGATCCTAGCATGTCTCTTGTCAGTTGGATTACTTTATGGTAAATAAAATTCTCTTCATGTTTGGCACAACTCTTGAAGCCCCCATCCTGCCTCTCTCTGGATTAAACCACTAGCCCATCAGTCTCTATATGGATGCTAGGGGACCAACATTATATAAGTCATTCTGCTTTGAGAAATTTTGGTTGTCCAACCTAGAATTTGAATATAACTATCATAAGTGGTGGGATGAGTCCTCTATTCATAGAGGATCTCTCATGCATAGGTTCCAACAGAAGCTCAAGAATTTTAAGCAAAAAATCAAGCACTAGAACAAAACCAGTTTTTTGAACATATTTCAACCCCAAAGAGATCTAGATGCTTAGATGTGAAAAACTCAACATAACATTATCACCTTGCGTTGCACGATATATCTTGTTGAGAAGGAGCAATCTTTGGCCTAGTAGATCAAAGAACACAACTCTCAGGAAGAAAACATGTGGCGACAAAAGTCTCAGGTGCACTGGCTCAAAGAAGGGGAATGAAACACCAAATTCTTCCATCAATCTATTGTCCATTGTAGACACACCAACAAGTTGAGAAATACACAAGGGAAGGTTGTCACGACACGGAAAGACATTGAGAAGGAGATTCTTCACTTCTACATGGATCTCATGACAGAGCAAACTGCTAATCTAGAATCAACTATAAGAAGGGTCACTCAACACATCCCCTACCTAGTCAAAAGGGAGAAAAATGAAACTCTGATGAGACATATCATTCAAGACGAGGTTGACCATGTAATGAAAGAAATGGCCCTTGAAAAATCGCTAGGCTTGGACGGCTTCACCATGGATTTCTTCCACCACTGCTGGTCTCTGGTTCAAGAGGAAGTTTGGAAACTTGTGGAAGATTCCCAATGCTCTCAAAAGGTCCTCTCTACCTTGAATGTGACTTTCTTGATGCTCATACCCAAGAAATACAAGGAAGAAGATCCAAAGAATTTCAAGTCAATCGCTCTGTGCAACATCATCTACAACCTCATCACTGAGGTGATCTCACTCTGCCTAAAACCACTACTCCCCAACCTCATTTCTCTGGAGCAAATAGGATATGTTAAGGGTCGATAGATCATTGCATTGTCACCATGGCTAATGAAGTGGTCCACTCCCTATGAGTCATGTGCACCTCGGGTATGCTTATAATGTTGAATTTTCATAATTTACTTCAATATGATCTAGGATCTTAACTGAGAGAACAACATGTATAGCATATCAATCATGGACACAATAATGCAAGCACACAAGAGACACAGAGTTTACTTGGGGAAAACCATAAAGGTGAAAAACCCCAATCACTTCCTCGAAGATAGATAGAGCAATGATACAACCAGAATACAAGAGATAGTCTTCTCCTAGCAGTAGAGCCTCCTCCTCCATAAGTGCGCCACTCTCCCAAGTGTGAGTGAGAGAATAGAATGTGTAAAATGAGAGAGACACACTCTCTATTTATACACTAACTTGACTTGACCTTTACTCAACTAAGTCGGCCTCAACTTAACCACTTAACATAATGCTGACTGGGCCGACCCCCACTAGGGTGGTCTAATAACCCTTTGACCCACATGGACGACCCCCAATAGGGTGGTCTAATAACCCTTTAACCCACATGACTTATACAGGGCCGACCCCAACAAGGTGGTCTAATAACCCATCAAGTATAAGTTAAGACACTTACAATATAAATGACGACACTTCCGTATAGAGGAATAATAACATCTCTATAAGAATACAATATACATATATGTGAAATACATTCTGAAGTTACATATAAATCAACACTCCCTCTTAACTAGGAAGGTATTTCCCAACACAGGTCTTCTAGCACAAGTCTTCTTCTCTGGATCATCATCACTGGATAATCATCATCGAGTCATCATCATCGTCACTGCTGTTGCTATCTCAATCAATCTTTGAATCTACTCGTCATAGGAAGTTCTACAGAGCCAGTCCTTTTTCATACTGGATGTAGGCCCACCACCTGTAGGTCTTCGTCATCACTGGCCATACTGTGGAAATCTCAGGACTTATTACGTGTGTCACAAAACCTTAAAAGAGTCTCTTGACTAGCAAGAACTCTAAAGAGCATCTGAGGCCTTTTTCATCCTGTCTAGATCTCCAGGACTTATTACATGTGACCCCACCACAAAACCTCGAAAGAGATCCCAGGACTGATTACGAGCACAAGGCTCAACCTATCGGATCTCCCAGGGCACAAATTACATGTGGTCACCACAAAACCTCGAAAGAGCATCCCAGGACTGATTACGAGCACAAGGCTCAACCTATCGGATCTCCCAGGGCACAAATTACATGTGGTCATGAAAAAACCTCGAAAGAGCATCCCAGGACTGATTACGAGCACACAGCTCAACCTATCGGATCTCCCAGGGCACAAATTACATGCCATAGGACAAAACCTCGAAAGAGCATTTGCCAGATATCCCAAGGCACAAATTACATGCCATAGGCAAAACCTCGAAAGACTATCTGTAGATCTCCCAGGGCACAAATTATATGTCCTCCCAAGCAAAACCTCGAAAGAGCATTTGCCAGATATCCCAGGGTACAAATTACATGCCATTGGCAAAACCTCGAAAGACTATCTGCAAATCTCTCAGGGCACAAATTACATGCTTATCTGCACAACCTGTTCCACGGCCACAGAGTATCAACCTGATACTCACCATACATCATCCTGATCATCATCACTGCAACATCCTGCTACATGTCATCTGGAGCAACATCCTCGTCATCCATGATCATCCTGATCATACAATGCATCTACCTGATGCATACCAAGTATCTACCTGATACATATCATCATACATGATCCACCTAATCATACAGTGTATCCACCTAATACAAATACAAATACATGATACATATCACCATACATGATCCACCTGATCATACAATGCATCTACCTAATGCATACCAAGTATCTACCTGATACATATCATCATACATGATCCACCTGATCATATAGTGTATCCAACTGATACAAATAAAAATACATGATACATATCACCATACATGATCCACCTGATCATACAATGTATCCACCTGATACATATACAGATACATGGTCCAAGCATCCAACATGATGCATATACAAAATACATACAAATGATCCAACCAATCATATCTAGCATCCAACATGATGCCTACATACATATACATATAAATGATCCAACTAATCATATCCAGCATCCAACATGATGTGTACATATATAAATGATCCAACTGATCATATCCAGCATCCAACATGATGCGTAAATATATAAATGATCCAACTGATCATATCCAGCATCCAACATGATGCGTATACAGAGCAGTAACTGGAGCATCGTCCTTATGCTCATCATCCAGTGCTTACATCCACAGCCATGTGAAGGATCCTCCTTCCAACATGCTTGGAATGGCTTATGCAAATGTGTCCATCACTTCTTCCTCGAAATGTCATCAATCTGAAGAACACCAAGCCTCTCCCTGAAGTACTCCAACTTCACCCTGGCTAGTGGCTTCGTCAACACATCTGCAATCTGTTCATCCGTCGCAATGTACAGGAGCTTCACAGCTCCTCTCTGCACCATATCCCTGATATAGTGATATTTGATCTCTATGTGTTTCGACCTGTCATGAAACACTGGGTTCTCAGACAGCTTCACACAACTCTGGTTATCACAAAAGATACCAGTAGCATCCAACGAGAGATCAAATAACTCAGACAGTAGCTTTCGAAGCCATACTGCCTCACAACTAGCTGAACAGGCTGCAACATACTCTGCCTCAGCTGTACTCAGTGCTACGCAGGACTGCTTCCTGCTGAACCAAGAGATCACACATGATCCCATACTAAAGCAACATCCAGATGTGCTCTTCCTATCTGCAGCACTGCTAGCCCAATCTGAATCAACATAACCCTACAGGTTAAACTTTTGATTTGCTTCATACTTGAGCCCATAATCCACTGTACCCTTCAGGTACCTCAGAACATTGTTTACAGCAACCAGGTGAACACTCCTCGGATCCGTCAGGAACTGGCTCAATGTGTTCACCGCAAAGCAAATATATGTTCTCGTGTTCGTCAGGTACATCAAGGACCCAATCATCTGACGATACATAGAGACATCAATCGGCACAGATGAAGCATCACATAGAAGCTTCAAATTCGATGCCATAGGTGTGGCCATGGCCTTGCAATCCATCATCCCGAATCTCTTCAGGATATCTATTGTGTACTTCCCTTGACCAAGGAAGATCCCACCTACACTCTGCCACACCTATGACTCCCTGTCATGTATTTCGAAACCGAGTGGCTGCTCCACATATACTTCCTCTTCAACTACACCATTCAAGAAAGCAGTCTTGACATCCATCTGGTGTATCTTCCATTTCATCACTTTTATACTTCTCTATGCTGCCATCTACAGCATGCTTGATCTGATAGATCCATATGGAAGTCATAACAAACTTCCCTTCAGATCTTGGGACCACATCCCAAACATCATTCTTCATGATCGACGGATCATGGCATTCTTTCCGTATCCTGGGAACTTCAATATCTTCAATAATTTTAATAGATAATTTTGTTGCTTTGAACAAATGTTGTAGTCCTTCTTTTGTAGGTGATGGTATACGATCTTTCCTACACAATAAGTTAAATTGCATGATTAGAAAACATCTCATAGTTTTCATATCAAATTCTTACACATAAAGAAATATGTCATACAGTCATGCAATTATTTTAGCCAATGCTTCAATACAACATTTATCTATATCCCGTAACTTTCTAGATGCCTTCCAATCTATACCAGAACATTGTTAAGAGTGTGCACAACTCCCAACATGTCAGCAAAGAGGTTTCATTCTATATAGGTAGCAATGGAATGTTGTACAGTGCCATAGGCCACTTACCCATTAAATGCATATTAGTAGTATACTGTTCATTAATGAAATCATTCTAATATGCACAATACATATCCTAAGTCTAGGAACATAAGCCTATACATCATTGAACAATTTTATTTAAACAAACAAATATATAAGAAATGGCAATTAAAATACTTATCTTTGTTTGTTTGTTGGGTGGACTCCCTTTGAGTCTTTGCTTCCTTGCAGGAGCTGTTGAAGTAGCTTCTTCTACACCTTTCTGTTGTGGAATGCAGAAGGATGGTCAACTCCCTCTGTATATTTGCATCCTTGCAGAAACTACTGGAGTGAGCTCCATCTTGATCTTTGCTTCCTGGATTACCTGTCCTTGAACCTATATTCATCCTAGATCCCTATGCATACTTATTAGTATCATGATTGTGTTATCCTTGTAATCTCATACATTCATTAATATGTTCTCAATACTATCAAAACACAATAATCTTAAGCATGTATAGTCATGATCATTTCAAACAGACCATAAACATTAGTATTCAAGGTTTTAGGGAAGTCTTCTTTTACTCATGCATATTCTTATTTGATCATAGGACTCTTCTGATTAGTTAAATCATCAATGCATAAACCCGTGATTACTCAAACTTATACCTTCATGATTCTTCTGGTTAGTCATATCATCAATTATGGTAAGAAACATAATATGCATACAGCTATGACTATTCAAACCTATGACTTCATGATTAATCATTATCAACAACACAACAGTATAAGATCCTAACACAAGGTAGGATTCTAGCTTGATATAGGAAAAAAATACCTGGATTAGCATGCTAGCTAGTTATGTCTAACATACCCGCATAATGTCTTATGGTTCTCTTCAGTGACTTGTGCTAGTAACCTGCATGTCTCATAGGTTAACCATTGTAGGACCAAGTTATACATACCTCGAAAGTAGATCTTCCATGTGATCCATGACAATGGTTGAATCTTTGTCTTCATGTCACCATGATCATATGTTCTTGAAGTAGAACATGATTTGTCTTTCTTGGTGTACCTTTTATGTTAGCTAACAACATAAATCTCATACAACATCACAATGCATTAGTACATTCATAAGTGTCAAAACCTTAATCAATGAATATATTCTATTAAGGTGATACGACAAGTCTAATAATTAATCAAGATTGTACTGTAATGATATGAAGACAAACATATGATAAACTTAACCATGAAACATACCTGTAAGCCATACCTGTCAAGATTGCTTGTAATCTTCTTATGGAAGGCCTTAGCCTCATCTCCCTTTGAAATAGGAACTTCTTCACTTATGCAGGTGACCAATCCATCTTCTTCTAGGATTAACCCAATCCACTTGATTTGCAAGAACTGGATCTGGAGTTGGATTAGGGTTTGTCAAAGAAACCCCAAAAATTCAAACTTTGAATTTCAAACTTCCGAAACGATAAAAATATGCGCCTTGATGAGCTGATCAAGCTAGTATATTCAGAATTTGAAAACTGCAAAGTTTCACTCCTCAATTGTGCCTTTGAAACTTATAGATTCACTGGACGTGACCCCGAACTGGGGTTTGATGAAGCCCACTCTTCTGCCCAATCAAAAGGTTTGATCCAAAGCTCTAAGCTTCTATTTTTATGCGGAGCTTCCAGCCATGGTCACAGATTTCAAAAATTCCCATTTTTGCAGAAGCCCTAATTTTCCACTTTTATGATCAAAGTCCCGAACTAGGGTCTGATCAAGGTCGGCCTTCTGCCCAACCAAAAATTCTGATCTTGGTTTCTAAATTTCGATATTGATGAGTAGCATTCATCCATGGTCTCCGATTACAAAAATTCCAACTTTATCCGAAACCCTAAATTCCGGAAGCCATGAATGAAGGTGCTCAAAAATAATTCTGTTATGACAGAAATATGTACCTGATTGTTTCTGGTGTAACTCTGAACGTTTCGATCAACAGGGTCTGAAAACGTTTCCTGAGATAGCTCGACCTGTTGTCTCTCCATCCCGACAGGTCTGACCTCAATTGGATTCTCTGAGAGAGAGTTATGCCAAGTGTCGCAACGTGACCTATTTATGTGATAATATAGGAGAGCAAACTTGTACGGCTTTCCACGTGTCACTGGTTCAACTTCGGCCTCTGAAAAATTTTCTTGAGATAGTACAGTCTGTGTACTACCTGTCACTTTTTATGAAATTTCCTTTGGAGCTTCCTAGCCCAAGTTATGACCTTTTTCCCAAGGTCACCTGATTTTGACTCGGATCTGGAAGAGGCAAAAACCCTATATTGTACAGATCATAAATCACAAAGTACAACGAATTAGAGGTTTTCCTTTAGACACAAGGTACATGGGGATTTGATCTTTGACCTGTAAAAGTTTCAGATCTGAAAACTTCGCCAAATTGGATTTATAGCAAAAGTGCTACGATGACTGGTTTTTTCTATATCAAGACCTAGCATCGTAAGTGCAACAAGTGTCATACATGCCATATCATGCCTTCTTTTAGGCTAGCTCTGATACCATGTTGAATTTTCAGAATTTACTTCAATCTGATCTAGGATCTTAACTGAGAGAACAACATGTACAGCAAATCTACAGCATATCAATCATGGACACAATAATGCAAGCACACAAGAGACACAGAGTTTACTTGGGGAAAACCATAAAGGTGAAAAACCCCAATAACTTCCTCAGAGATAGATAGAGCAATGATATAACCAGAATACAAGAGATAGTCTTCTCCTAGCAACAGAGCCTCCTCCTCCACAAGTGCGCCACTCTCCCAAGTGTGAGTGAGAGAATAGAATGTGTAAAATGAGAGAGACACACTCTCTATTTATACACTAACTTGACTTGACCTTTACTCAACTAGGTCGACCTCAACTTAACCACTTAACATAATGCTAATTGGGATGACCCCCACTAGGGTGGTCTAATAACCCTTTGACCCACATGGCCGACCCCCAATAGGGTGGTCTAATAACCCTTTGACCCACATGACTTATACAGGGCTGACCCCAACAAGGTGGTCTAATAACCCATCAAGTATAAGTTACAACACTTACAATATAAATGACGACACTTCCGTATAGAGGAATAATAACATCTCTATAGGAATACAATATACATATATGTGAAATACATTCCGAAGTTACATATACATCAACATATAAAGTTAAACCTTTCTAAAGCTTTTGATAAACTAAGTTGGTGGTACATGAAAGAGGTGTTGAAAGCTTTCAACTTTGGTAACATTTGGATCAATTGGGTTATGAACCTTACCTCATCTAATTTCTTCTCCATACTACTGAATGGATCACCTACTGAAACATTTTAGTCTTCCAGAGGCATTTTCCAAGGTGACCCTCTCTCTCCTTTTCTTGTGATTATGATGGAAGAAGGACTTAGCAGGAAAATCAAATTTGCCACCCAAGAAGGATATTTGACTGGCCTACCGGTGCATGGTCTGAACCCCCCACCCTCCCACAATCAATTTATGGAGAATACTCTTATGATGGGAGTCCTCTCCATCCAAGAAGCCACTAACATTCCGTCCATCCTTAATGACTTCAGTGACACCTTGGGAACCTCGATCAATCAGGCCAAGTCGCGGCTCTTTTTATTCAACACTCCCCTATCCATCCAATGACATATTTATCGACTTCTTGGGTTCACCAAGAGCGCCCTTCCGTCCAAATATCTAGGTATCCCCTTGATTGAAAACTCCCTAAGAAACGGTTCCTGGGAAGACCTTCTCACCTCCCTGGAGAGACACCTTTCCTCCAAGACCTTCCAGACTTTGAATCTACCTAGTCGTATTATCCTTCTTAAGTCAGTCTTGCAAGCTATTCCTCTCTATCTCTTCTAAGTCTTATCTGCCCCTAAATCCATTCTAAAAATGATTCACAACATTCACAGAAACTTTCTCTGGTCATGAACCGGGGAGGAAATAAAATGGGATTTCATAAACTAGATGGATTTACGCAAACCGAAAATTTCAGGCAGACTAGGTCTCAGGGACCATGAAATCATGAACCAAGTGTTGAATGCTAAGGTCTGGTGGAGATGGATTAAAAGACCAATGGATAGCTGGGCACAGCTATGGAGAGCCAAATATACACCTAATATAGAGGATAATGATTTAATAAGATGGAATGAGAAACAACAAGGGTCTTTGATCTAGAATTCCACTTGGAAACATCGAGACCTCATAAGTAATCAATGCTTCTAGGAGATATGTGATGGCGGCTCAGCACGATTATGGACAGAATCCTAGAAGCAAATCCCCCGCCTTCAGCTAGACGATGTCATCCAAGAGATCTTCGAAAACATCGAAGGATCCCAGGAACACCCAGTCAAGCACTACTAAAAGGAAACAACTGAGGAGGGACAATGGAGGGGTTGGAAAATCTCACACAAGGAGCTATATCTTCAAGAAAAAATCAACATCCAGACTTGGGTTAATACCATCAACAGTCGGAGGATAAGAATCAAACAGGAGCTGGACATTCTATGCTAGGGATACAGCTCATCAGGTAACTTCAATGTTAAATAAGGCTATTACTTGAAATCGGGGGCACACCTACTTAATAAGGACATATTATGGGACAGAGTCTAGAATAATGGCTACTGGCCAAAAATAAGCTCTTTTCTTTGGTTGGTGGGAAGAGGACGAATTCTTACTTGGGATAATCTTCAATGTCGAGGATTTATAGGACCCTCCAATTTCCATCTTTGCTCCCAGGATTCTGAGAACATAAACCACTTTCTAGACGAATAATCCTTTAGTTTGCAAATATGGGATCAAATGGCTACCCTGATGCATCAAACTAATTGCCAAAGGTAGGATGTTGTGGGAATGCTAAAAGTATGGCGCAACAAGGCATACAATAACCTGATCCTCAATAAGATCTAGCAACTCATACCAGGATTTATCATGTGGGAAATATAGAAAGAGAGAAACAGGAGAATCTTTAAAAGCACTAGACTCTAGCCTTATTAAGTTTGGAACAGTATAAAGAAGCATATCACAGAAATGGTGGTAATCCTCCATTGGTAGAAGGATGATGATTTTGAGGATGACAAGGGGGAGAAAAGGATCTTGTTGAAATGGATCATAGATCTCCCTCTTTCGGGCGTTCCCAAACCCCCCTCCCTTACTCCTCCTAACACTTCGGTTTGGCAGACCCCATTTAGCGATTTCATCAAGTTTAATTTTGATAGAGCCTCCAAGGGAAACCAATGGAAAGCAGGTTATGGAGGAGTCTTAAAAAATTCTATAGGTAAAATCCTCTATACCTACGTGAATGGACTAGGGACGAAAACCAATAATGCTGCAGAGCTATGGGATCTTTTCAGTGGCCTCAAGAGTGCCTCTCAACAGGGATACTCTAGATTAATCGTGGAAGGAGATTCACGGATTCTCATTGATATTCTTTGCCGACTCTAGAATGGCACTCTTCCCGCCAAGATATCCAGTAGTTGGAGGCTTGAGCACCTTCTTGTTTTCATTGATGAACAGAGTGGGCTATTCTCTCGACGATTTGCACCAAGGGCCCACCTTGTGCCGTCGAGAGACCCCTTACGCCATTTGCTGACTCCGTTTGAAAACCCAATCGCTGGTTGCAAGGGCCCACGCCGTCACGTCTCGCCGTCACTTCTCTGAAAATATATGGATTTTTGCAGCGGGCCATCCAGACTTCAACATGTAGTTAATGCATGGAGTTGTATTTTGAATGTCGTCGACCTGCGATTGCAAACCCTGCCTCCCTCTGCACATGGAAACCAACGTTCTTCTCCCTTTTGCACTCCTACTCTAGCGAGTTGCGACGAAAAACATATAGATCTCTGCTATTCCCCACCACTACCCAAATGTTGTGTCAATTTGTATCAATGGAAAACATATTGATCCAAAATCGATAATCTCATTGCATAGAAGTTTTACCAATGAAATTGATCTAAGTGCCTTTAGTCGACATAAATTCCTTATCACAACCTTCACAAATTAATTCCAAGCCTTTCATTTTTGGATTTCTTTAACTTCTTGATTAGACATGATCACATTGTTGTTGCACTCATTATTTAATCTTTCCATACCCATGATGATGGTGATGATGATCTAAACCCATTATAATATAGATTAAAATAAGATTCTCTTATAACTCCCTCCTCAAAATAGGGGCAACAAAGATGAATTCATATATTAATATGATATGAGTGAACCATGTGAACTTATTTTCAATTTAGACATGCTCTAAGCAATGAGTTCTTGAATGTACAAGAGGCAGTTTTTTGCATTTTCCTAAATTTGTTAGCTAGATGAAAGCCATGGCAATGGCCTTTCATTAACTTTTTCTTCTTTCATGTGTTGTTTGGGGTAATTTGGAGAAAACAGAGGTATCATGATTCTTCTGCATGTCATTGACTTAACAAATGTGTCTAGGAAGTAGTAGAGTTGAGCTTTGTATGGAATAAGTGCAATGTAACTCATTCAAGCGTCAAACAAAAATATAAAAAATAAACATTCATTTCCCTAAATATCTATAACAATTTGCAAATAGCTAGTGAATGCGAATGTTTTAACTTTCATGTAGCATTGAACCAAAAAAATACTCTTGGTAAAATTTAAATTGGTTCTTACATTTTGTTTCAATATGGTTTGCTTTCAATACCATGAACATTATGAATGAGCTTGTTCATTGGATAAAATATATTATGGGTTTGAATACCAAAGATCATTCGACATATATAAATTTTCTCAGAGATCATAATTCTTATGGCTTTTGATGAACCTCCTACACTACCATACGCCCACCAAAAAGCTAGCATGGAAGGTGCTTGTTTCCAAGGCTTTTTGAGGCTTCCACATTAGTACATAGTCCAATCTAGAGGTATTCATAAGTTCTACAAGGAATAAGTAGGCTCTTGACTCAAGTTTATTTAATTATCATAAACCCTCAATCAAGGGTTTATAACAAGGTTTATAACATCCAATATAATTGTTGGATCAAGAGATCCAAAGATATATTGATTGAGGGTCTAAAGATACTATTTTCATCTTTCACTATTGTAAGAAAGTGTGAGACAATGTCTTGGACTCACCCTTAAACAATATATATATATATCATTGAATACACCAATATCATATTGTATAACATTTTTTGTAATTATTTAAACATATATGGAACCTCACAAAATTATGAATTAAATTTATCTTAATTATATATATAAATTTTTCCACACATTAAATTAAATTAATTAAATTTTATTAAAAAATTTACAAATTCAAAAATTTATATCAATAATAACAAATAAAATTTTATAATAAAATATTAAACACATCAATATCATCTCAATATTATCTAGAAAATAAAATAACATGAAAACATTTTTATGTTTGTGTTTGATGAGAAACCCATAAAACTTAAATATACAAAAACTATGAACAAAATAGAATAAAAGGAAACCATGGCAACAATGTAAATAAACTAAAAAGTAACCCTTGGACCAACATACTTTACAATTTTACCATGAAATTAAATAAAAATAAATCTTATGGATATATTAATAAATATAATATTGTATTATTTTTCAACACTTTTATATTGATAGTTAATTTAATTAACAATAAAATTTAAATGAAAAACATAACACTTTATAGGAATAAAATTTAAGTGGAAAGCATAACATTTCATCCTATAAGTAAGGAGGTCCCTTGTCTTATTAACAAGCTAATTTTATAAGTAAGGAGGTCCCTTATCTTATTAACAAGCTAATTTTATAAGTAAGGAGGTCCCTTATCTTATTAACAAGCTAATTTTATATACAAATTTGGTGTGGCTATTACTTAAGCATATATTATTATTGAATAGGATAAAGATAATTACAATTATTAAATAAATTCTTTTAATCATATATCTCATAAAATAATTAGGAATATATATTAAATTGAAAAAAAATCACTATAAATGAAACATCAAAAAATTCAAAAATGATATAGTAAACCAGCATAAATTTATTTTAATTCCATATTTATCAAGTAATAAAAAAGGATTAAAAATTATGTATGTGTAAAACTTTTTTAAAATGTAATTTGATTTAGGTTGCAATGATGAGTAAATCCAAAAATAAAATGAATCCATATTGATAAATAAAAATATTATATTTCATTATCATTATGCATTTAAAAAAAAAACCTATATTATAAGTAGATAGTCAATTTTAAAAATGCTATTATCTTCAAATGAATAGACAAATTAATTATTTAGATCGAGCAAGATACATAAGTTACACAACAATACTATTGCTTAGAAGAATTTTGTTATAAAACCACAACCCCATTATATTGTTCTTCAATTTACAAATTAAAAACTAAATTGATTTACAAAATGAATCAATTGTATCACATCTAAAAACAATCAAAAACTAAAAACTAAAAATCAATGTGATCTCTCTTATCTTGTGAGCTCTCTCTCGTCTTGTAAGTTGAATCTCTCCATTTCCATAAACACAATTTCACCAGTACTCACAATCCTTAATCTTCTTCACATGCAAAATGAATTGGAGAGGGGAGTTTAGCTCCCTATCTTCTTCCAGTGTTTCAAGCTTCACCTAAAACTTGTTTATCTTTGATATAGCCTTACTTTACATTATATTTACTTATACCTTATTCTTAGGAAAAACTTGAGATTGTGGCTTTTCCCAAATCAACGAGTTGCCCGCAGCCCTGAGATTTAATATAAAAAATGTGCTTATACAAGGAAGATAAACCCAGTTTTTACAAAAGAAAACCATACCTGAGTTTGATCTTTTATGGCTGTGCAAGTGTCTTTTCTCATCTTATGTTCAGTCCTGAGCATGTGTGCCTTGAAATCCAAGATCATGTAAGATGTCTACAGCTTTGCCGCCATCATGGACTCTGGGATTCTCTTTAAGGACAGTTTGCCTTCTCAGTTACAAGTGGATAAATGTTGATCCAGAGTTCAGCTAATCATACAAAGGATAGAGACGGGTGTTATTCAAAATTTCAACTCATTTAGATCTTATCCTTCTTACTTATGAATTGTCAGTACCTAGATAATCCCATTTATTAAAATGTCACTGAGAAATTAATATGATCCAACACAATAACATGCAAAGGGAGCATGATTCAAAGAGTATGCCTTTGCAAACCATTAACAACAATGTATCATTATTGAATAGATTTCAAGTGTTGTCATAATCTAATATAAGGTGCATGAAAGTTTGGTTGAAGCTATACTTACCAACGTAGAAAGGCAGACTTTATGAAATGCATATCAATTCAAGAAATAAGTCACCAACAATAAAGCGAATTCAAATTGTTATGAATTGTGTGACTCGTTAAGAGATGTATTCATATTTGTTTCAATAAAATGATCCAAAACCCCAAACAAGTGTGCCAATATGTCAACCTTGAATACTAAATCATCCTCAAACCAATTACACCAATTTCCAAGACAGAGAATGAAATGTTGAGCTACCAACAAAGGAGGCAGAGAATGATCAGCAGTATGGTGTTGAGAGAATTATAAATGTTAAGAACCAAATACTGGAAAAAATATGGTTGAATTATGAGTTTGTTATGGCAGTAGGAGGAGAGACGAATAGTATCATTTTAAGTGTTATCTTTTGTCATCATAAAGTCAGTGACCATGTGAAAAAAAAGGATGAATTCAAGGTTTATTGTAACAGTTATGATGAGGGCCGAATAGGCCGGTTAAGGCAGCCAAACTCAGCAGTATTGGAGGGCCGCTTAGGTCTACAACACCAAAATTTTATTGGTTTTGTTTTCATGGATTAGGGCTGCTATAGCATGTTGTTAGGAAAATGCCACTAGACATGCCACATATCATCCAAACATACAAACCCTCAAGCAAAATTTTCACGTGTTGAAATCTTCAAATAGAAAAGGGTTTATTTGGCTCCTTGTGCAACGATTTTCTGAGTATATAAAGGAAGCCTATAATATATGAGGTCGTTTAGAGATTTTGTGAGGATAAAAAATACCATGAATCCGCCATATTAAATTCAGCACCATGCCCACGTCTGCCTTTCTTTCCTGTGAAGAATTTTGGCTCACTCAAGCATGTAACGATGTATATACACACTAGTTGGAGGGATCGAAGTTGTGTGCCACAACCAAACTACACAGAGAATAAGATAAGACAGGAGCCACCCCTTCAATGATTTACCAGACTGTCCAATCATGGGACAATGGAGGAAAGGGGTAAAACTCCTTCCTTTAGCATTGCTCCTGCTCCTATCTCTGCCGCTGGTCCCTCCTTTCCTCCCGCTGCTTCTACGGCTAAATTTGCCATTGGTGGTTATCGAAGGGTTCCAAATAAACCTGGGCTACTTTTATATATAGGTATCGAATGGGATAAAAGGATGCTGGCTTTGCCCTTGCCCATGCTGGTGTTTATAAACTAATGAGGCAAACAATGGTTATGCGCAGTCTTGAGCATAAGATGCAAAACCAGAGGATGAAGAACTGACAGATTGGGGGGATCTCCAAAATGAAGATTCTGGATACTTTTGGGGTGTTGAGGAAGCCAACATGACTAAGGTGTTTCGATAGCATGCAAATTTTCAGGATGCATGCGATTCCCTTATGGGCCGCCAACGCTGAATTTTCAAAGTTTTATGAACTAAATTCTGTGTGTTTTATGTTCCAACTTAACATCCAGCACATTCGCGACTCGCAAGGGTAGGAGCGCAAAAGGGAGAAGAACGCTAGTTTCCAATTCCATGTGCAGAGGGAGGCATGGTTCGCGGGTCGACGAAATTCAGAATCCAACTCCATGCATTAACTGCATGTTGAAGTCTGGATGGCCCGCTGCAAAAATCCATATTTTGTCAGACGTGACGGCGTGGGCCCTTGCAACCGGCGATCGAGTTGTCAGGCGGAGCCAGCAAACGGCGTAAGGGGTCTATCGACGGCACCGGGTGGTCCCTGGTACAAATCGTCAAGAGAATCTGAATAGCCCACTCCTTGATGAACTACAACATGCTCAAACAAGTACCATTATCCCATTGGGCTAGGCCGAACGACAGACGTCCGGTACCGGAGGTCGTTGACTTTTCGATATAGGGTCTCACCACTTGGCTAACCTGCTTTCAGTGTTTTGTGGGCGCGTGCTAAAAGCCAAGGGTTATAGTGGTGGCAGTGTGACTCGTTCCTTGGTGACGCAGGCTCCAAGCCCCTCAGTTGTCGATCCCCCTGTATAAAAAAAATACCATTATTCCATCTCACGTAACTAGCTCAACAAACAAATTAGTAGACTTTTTGGCCAACATGGGGGTTGACTCCCTAGGAGATGGAATCACCCACCTGTGGCCTTTGGAGCGTCAAACCACTCCCTCTCTTTTCAAGCCTTAGTTGAGCAAGATTGGAACATCCTGGATGGGGTGATAAATGGTGGGAGGAGAACCTTTAATGCTAATGGGATGGAGTTTGAGTGACAAAATGCACTAGATGGCGATGAGGCTTGAGTGACGGCATCATTTACTGTGTGCAATTAAATCTCCCATTCAAGCCAGATCATGTTAATTAATTGCCCGATCAGAGAAGTCCCTATCTCATGCACTGGGAATATTATGGCTCGATAACGAAACGATGGGCGAATTTCGATCGTGGGGGTGTGTTGTTTCTCCTTTGATACTTCCTGCTCTAGCACCCTCCCTCCATCCCAACTGGTACAAACCTTCGACATTCTCCTTCTGCACTACCATGGTTTCAGCCCTATGGCTTGGGATCGACAGTATGCCTCAAGCAGACGAGGCCATGGCCGCCATGCCCACTCTTCAAAGCCTAGTGGTGCAGGCATTGTGTGCCACCTTGCTGCGATGACTAATACTTTGCTAACCATCCACAACGACCTAAAGGAAATGGAAGAAGACACGCAACCTCGAATTATGGACCTCCGTGACGAAGTGCAGATGCTCATTGAATGGTGCGTAGACATAACAAAGATTTTCCACCTCCCCTCACCTCTGTTGGCCACCATTGGAGAAGACAGGACAATTCTCTATGGCAAGGATGCAGGAGCACAGATTTCATTTCCAAAAAAACTAGTAATAGCTTGTATTGTCTTTCTATAAAAAACTATCATTTTGAATATAAGGAGGACCTTCCTCTTACAAGGAAGCTGAGTGGGTTTGAGTGGTCAAAGTTTGTTGAGCCTAGGTGGAGGATAAGTTATTGTACATATTCTGCAACATTTTGTGCTCAGAGATCAATCACCATGTTAGTTTGATTGTGCATATGTTGTATTTCTCCTCTATTTCTTCTTATTTGAATGCAGAGATAAGATTTTGCACTACAAAAATTGTCCTGCAAGTTCAGATCATATTATAGTGAAGATTTTGTTGTTAGTTATCTATTCTTTGTAATTTGTATTCAAACATTTTCATTCTAATTCATGACACTCTTTTGTATCTGAATGTCTTCTGGATGAATATGTGAGATAGACAAATTGTTAACTTATGTGTCCATACCCTTGTTCTACTTCTTCTTTTCATGATGTTCATAAGGTGTCAAGCCCTCAAGGTGTATGCCCCTGAAACTATAAAGTGTTGTTACTTATTTGGATAAACGTTTGATCTTTCATATGAGACACTCATTCCATCTGATCCACTCAACCTACTTCATCTACTTCATCGATCTAAAACCCATACCACAACTGAGGTGCCTTAGCTTTGTACCTTAGCATTTAGGTGCAGACTTTAGGAATAACACAACCCCAAAGCTACAAAGTGAGACCTACCCCTAGAATGGGCCCTACTACCAATTCATCCAATATTTTGACCCCAAAAGCAGCAAAATAGATGATAAATTATATATTGATCTATTGTAGATTAGTATAGGAACCACATGTACAAGTTACTATATCCATAAGAAAATACATTTATATATAGTTATTATCTCATGTTTGTTGTGCAAACATGGGCCACAATATGTGCTTTGCATCATGTTGATTGCTTGAAAGAATACAATAAGTGAAAAGAGATGTAGTTGATCCAGTATTGAGTTTGAGCAATTCATTACAACAAAGTATGCCATTCTAGTTGGTCACATAATTGTAAACACAAAGTAGGCATCATTGCCCATCGCATCCATTGGTTGAATGCTAGATTGATTCTATTTGTTATGTAACCGATGAGCCATAGCTCCATTTCACCATGAGTAGAGTGCTAGATGACACACAACTGATATATACTTGCCTTTGGATAATTGGGTTTATCATTATAACCAACAAATTATTCAATCTATAAGAATCACAACTACAAGTTACGATATCCATAAGAAAATACATTTAAATATAGGTATTATCTCATGTTTGTTGTGCAAGCACAGGGCTAGAGTAAGTGCTTTGTATCATGTTGATTGCTTGAAGGAATAAAATAAATGACTAGAGATGTAATTGATCTAGTGTTGAGTTTGAGAATTTATTACAATCGAGTATGACATTCTAGTTGGGCACATAATTTTAAAGACATAATAAGCTTTACTATATTGGAGTTGTTTCTCATAATTGGGAATTGGCCTTGGCAGCATAAACAAATAAACCAATCCAATCAAGCCTTAAATCAACCCGAAAACAGAGATTTCATTTCAAGCAATGAACTACACATTGAAGAAGCTTAATCCCAATTGAAATAATTTGAAAAGAGTCCATCCATGCATGTGCATGTTGGAGAAGAATAAGTACATGAAGCTTTGTACTCATAGAAGCAATAATTTTAAATTTCGCAAAGCATCCGTGTTGATGAGATAGATCGACCATAACCCTCTCACTCACAAATCACCTTAGCCACTAATTTATTTTTATTTGTAAGTTGAGATGATATAGAGAGGTTTAAATCTTTGTTGAGATGATAATTGAGTGCAAGAACATTGCTATTTGGGTTTTATATTTGGTTAAATCCTTAAATATGAAATGAATTGAATGATGACAGTGTAAACAAATCCCACTTGTCTAACTCATTTATGAGGTAATTTATTTGATGAATATTGATTTTATGAGGTATTTTGTTTGATGAATATTGATTTTGAGTTGACACTGAAATAAATCAAGGTGACATAGGGAAAAGTTTTAAGATATCAAATCACGAGTCACATCAAAGGTTTTAAGAAACAAAAAATGTAAAAAATTATTGAAGGAATGAGCCAGCCATTCGGGGTTTGGATATTTAGACATATAGAACATGAGTGACCTAATTGAGGCCCAAAACCCGAATGAAATGGTTGTTTAGGGTTCACCCAGTTAGCATTCGAGGAGAAACACCAATTTTGAGCTGACCAGTGAGGAACACACAGACGAGAAGCTTCGCCAAAAATTTCAATATTTTCATTTCAAGAGTCACAAAAATAAAAATTCAATATACACAAATTACAATACATTCATATGGACGCCTCCTCCCAGTTTTAGCAAATTAAGTAATTGATTCATGTTTTGTTCATTGATGCAGCGGAGAGTGGAAGGGCCCCTAAACTCCAATCTGGATCTCCACATTCGCTCGTGAATCTCTGGGAGAGGTAAGAGATACACCTGGTCCTGCATCATTCACGCGTGTTTTCATTCAACATTTTTCAATTAAAAAAACAGAGAGAAAAAGGAACAATTTCAAATCAATTAGTGCATTTTATTTTTTCATGAACTTGGGTTGCAAATCTATTTTCCCATGAAAAATAGAATATCTAGATGGATGTGATTGAGTTTCAAATTTTCATAGAAAATGAAACAGAAGTAGTTAGATTCAACTAGATATTCCTTTTAGCAATTTCTAAAATTTAAAACTGTTTAAAGCTCTTAGAATATTATATGCGAGAAGAGGTGAAACAAAACCAATAAGTATAGAGCAGTTTCTTAAAATACATTTCTCAGGATATTGAAGAATAAAATTGACATAGATAAAGTTTCAGAGGGAAAGGACTCAATTTAGATGTAGCTAATCACGACAGACTCAACTGACTTAAGTTTCAGAGGGAAAGGACTCAATTTAGATGTAGCTAATCACAACAGGATCAACTGACTTCATGTTTTAGTTACCCTGCCAGAGGGAAAGGACTCAATTTAGATCTAGCTAATCGCAACAGGCTCAACTGACTTCATGTTTTAGTTACCATGCCAGAGTAAGGAGATAGAACAGAGCAAAGAACTTGATAAAGTCTATGAGGGATATGACTCAAATTATATGTAGCTATCACACTAGACTCAAATGAAGTTGACATTGATAGAGATAAAGTTTCTAAGAGATGGGACTCAAATTAGATGTTGCTATCACAATAAACTCAAATAAAGTTGACTTCATGTTTTAGTTACCATGCAAGAGTAAGGAAGTGCAAGAGTAAGGAAGAGTAAGGAGATTGAACAGATAAATACAATTAGTAGAGACAAAGTTTCTGGGAGATAGGACTTCAATTAGATGTTGCTAATCACAATAGACTCGAATGATTTCATGTTTTAGTTATCATGCTAGAGTAAGGAGCTTGAACAGGCGAGTGTCTTAGTCTGAGAGAGATGTTTGAGGAGGAAAGCAAGGGACAAGTTTTAAAGGCTTCAGAGCCACCAACATTCTCACATTCTTGTGATTCCAAAAAAATATTTCACAGCCCAAATTGTATATCATGGCTCTCGTGTGAGGCTAATCATGGAAGGCATGGGCTTTCACAAAATTTTTGCATCTTGTATACAGAGTGGATAGAAGTTCAGTTTGAGTTGAACAAATAAAGATGCACGATAGTTAACGATAAAGTCTTTTTTGGTCGAACTCCACTGTGAGCTTTAAAGAATTTAAAGGTCTCAAACTTATAGTTTCAAACATTTGAAGATTGGGATGCATGTAGAAAGTTATGGAGCATACTATGTGAAAGCTGAGTATGCATTTAAATATAATCTATACCATTCTCTGTAACCGTAGAATGTCAGTCATAACAAAGTAGGCTTGAACTTCAAAAACGTGGTATCACAAAGATTCAAGAATGCAAATGAAAGATATGTTAGAATTAAAATATACCTTGAATTCATCATAAAGCTTTTGCTCCCTTGCATATATTCTGTCTAAAGTTGACGTACGGCTGCCAGAAGTCATGCCACAGTCCTCAGCAAAATCGCTGCTACTTTCATCCAAGTTGTATATTGAACTTGACGAAGGGGCATTTGTCCCAAATGAAGACTTAGATGGTGAGGAACAAAACCGAGCAACCTTATCCTCTTTCATAATGATCGTACCACTAATTCTTGTCAACAGACTCTTATCTTCCTGTTTGGAAAACCACCAGTCACTCATTATTGCAAGTTAATTCCTTTCACAAACATGTTACAGATAAGTTTCTTTCTCATCAGCATCAGCGGTAACATCAATTCATAGCTGTGACACACACGTTCTGTCCATATTCTGCATTTGGACATCATCAAAATAATCATAATAAGGTTATTTTATTCACAAATTACAATATCTGATAAAAATAAGAAACAGTTGACATTGCTTATATACTAACAAATAATAATACCTAGAGGGATGCAGCCTTGCATATTGGAAGTGAAAGCTGAATGTTTAAACTTTGCAAAGCATATATCATAGCAGTGCTAAAGTCCATTAAATATGCTCTGATATCTTCATCATGGGTTTTCAATCCCAATGAATCAGTTGCACGAAACAATGGTGATAGAGATATGTGATTCCTTTCTATGCCTTGTGCAATATCTACTGTTATATTCCACCTTTGCATGAAGCTCAGCCTACTTTATTCTTCCTCATCAAGACATCATAGCCATCTTTGGGAAATTTCAAAGCTTTGATTTGGAGTTCTGAAGAAAAGATTGTGATTCAAATTCAATTCTAGTGCCTCGAGTCTTCTCAAAACATTACAGTCTCTGTCAAAACTCTTGTGAGGTCCCTCGTTCTCCAAATCAATAAGCAAAACCCTTGTGAGTTCCCTCATTCTCCAAATTGATAAGCTTGACAATGACAACGGATTGTGCCATCGTTGAGAACCGTTAGGTACACTTTCCCCAAACTACCAACTTCTAACTTGGCTTCATTAAATACATCTCTTGGTCCAGTGATGAGCTCTCCATATGAAAGACCTCGGTGCCCATTCTAAGAATAGGTTTCTTCTGATTTCGTGATCTCCACAAGATACCCAAACACCACGCAATAATGATTGTCACTACAGCAACAAATATGATAACTCTTTTCAGAGGCAAATGACTTTTATGTTTGTTAGCAAAACATGGTGGCAAACTTACCGAAGTCCCACACAGACCGAGATTTCCTATAAATGGAGAAGCACCAAGATTTTTGAAAATACCACCTTTAGGGACTTCCCCTGACAACTTGTTGAAAGAGAAGTTCAAGTGGCGGAGCATTTTGAGATTTTGCAAGGACATAGGTATTCCACCTGACAAATGGTTGGAGGAGAAATCAATGTCCTGTAGATTTTGAAGTTCACCCAGTGCCACTGGGATCGGACTTCCAAGTGCATTGCAGGAAAGATTTAGGTAATTTAGTGCTTTGCAGCTTCGGAGTGTACTTGGAATGTCACCAGTTAACCGATTTGCAGAAATATCTATAGCTTGAACCATAGTCATCTTGCTTAGTTCCAGAGGCAGGGGCCCCTGTAATATATTGTTTGAAAGGTTGAAATACAAAACTAAATTTGCAAGACCTGCAACTTCTGGAGGTATGTTCCCACTGAGCCTGTTGTACGATAGGTCTAGTTGTGCTAAGTTCACACAATTACCTAGGCTTGCAGGTATATTACCTGATAACTGGTTCTGATTGAGATTTAGATATCTTAGCTGCTGGAGGCGGTCAAGATAATCAGGGATTCTTCCAGAGAGATTATTTGCTTGAAGATTTAGGATGCCTAAGCTTTGGATTTGCCCGATTTCCATGGGAATGCTTCCTTGGAAATTGTTGGATCCCAAATATAGTCTCTCCAACTTTTGAAGCATATTAAGTGAAGAAGGGATTGCCCCTGTAAAAAAATTGGTGTCTAAATCAAGGATGGTTAAACAAGTTAGATTTCCAATCTGGGGAGGTATTTCTCCTGCTAATTCATTGCCACCCAAGTATATGACATCCATTTTTGTAGAGAGCTGGCCAATAGAAAAGGGCAAACGTCCTGTAAGACGATTAGACAATAACGCTATTGTCTGCAGTTTGGAACAGTTAGTAAGAGCAGTAACAATGGGCAAGCTCGTGGTACTGCCGCTAACCAGTCGATTATTGTGTAAGTAAAGGTGCTGGAGCTGCCTTAACTTACCCAACTCCATGGGCACTACCCCGCTGAGCTGGTTTCTCCCAAATTCGATCACTTGAAGCTTCGTGCAATTGAAGAGGGAAGGGGGAATGCTGCCACTCAACTGATTACCAAACAGGTATAGACCCCTCAACTGGGTGTTCTTGCTACACAGCTCAGTTGGAATGTGTCCAGTTAATTGGTTGTCACCTAAAGTCAATTGTCGAAAGCTTGTGCAATTTGAGAAGGAAGAAGGAATTTGGCCTGTCAGACGGTTATTCCACATATTGATTACGCCGAGTAGACTTAGGAGACCTAATTCGGAAGGAACGCGGCCGTGAAGGTTGTTAGTATTCAAATTTATATAGTCCAAAGAGGATATGTTTCCCAAGCAGGCGGGAATTGTACCGGTCAAATTGTTAGATCCTAAGTGAATGTATTGTAAATTGGGGAGGACACAGAGTTGGGATGGCATGTTTCCTCTCAAATAGTTTGAGTATATAGACAAGTTCTGTAAACTTCGGCAGCCACCAAGAGTGGGCGGAATAGAACCTTCAAGTTGATTTCGAGAAAGGAGAAGCTTCTTTAAGCGAAAGAGATTCCCCAATTGATAGGGAATGTGGCCATGAAAACTGTTATTGCGAAGGTCGAGTATTCTAAGAAAGGAGAGATTGGCGAGAAGAGGAGAGATTGTACCTTGTAATCCCATGCTCCGCACGTTGAGCGAAACCACTCGCTGTGTGCGCAGACTGCATATGACACCTCTCCACTCGCAGAAGGAAACATTTGGTTTCCAAGAAGTGCGTAATGATTGGAATGGATCATACACCGTGATTGCAGACGTAAAACCAAGCAGAGCTTCTTGATCAGAAGCATTGGTGAGATGAGCATGGCGATTAGATAATTGAAGTGTGGAAAATCCAAAAGGAATGACGAAGAGGATCAAATAGAAGAAGAGTAGAAGAGGCATTCTCATAAGACACAGTAAAGCAGACACGGAATATTTCTCCATCTCCCGTTGCGATAAGATGGTTTGTCCGAGTATAACAATGACGATATGTCAGAAAATCACACTGGTTGGTCGGAGTTTCTTCATGTATTTATATAGATAGATGCACAGTTCTTTATGCGTCTCCCCTAACATGTTTCACTACGCATGTGATGTTAGTAAAGATGCAGTGTCCCAGTCTACCACCCAACAACCGACCGGTGACTTGTAAATGGACACTTCATTATCAGTGGTCGCTCGCCTAATTCTTCGAGAAGATTAGGCATACTTAAGCAGATTTGTATTAGGCCGCTCGCCTAATTTTTCGAGAACAATTAGCATACTTAAGCACACTTGGATTTTGCAAAGATGGAGTGTTCGTAATTTGTTTTTATATAATGAATTCTGAGTCTATTATCTCCATGGGCTTGACTTTCAGAGAATTAAGTTCTCATTCGACCATCTATCAGCTATCCCATTGACTTGAAAAACCAAGGTCCCATTCTTATTTTTCGACTTGAAAAATCAAGTTCTCATTCCTTTATGAATCAGTTTGAAAAATAAATAGACAGGGATGCAAGCTTGTCTAATAGAACGATGCCGGTAGATTAGGGAGGAGAGCATTTCCATGGCTTGACTTTCAAAAAATTAAGTCTTCATTCAACCAGCCTCTGTTACAACGTTACTATCAGCAAAGGTTTCCTTCCATAAATTTTTATTTGAACATTCATTCCATAATTTTTTATTTGTAAATTAAAGTTCATTTTTTTTTCAATGAATGGACTTGAAAAATCAAACTTTCATTCCTTAATTTTCGGTTTGAAAATTCATGTTTTCATTCCTTAATTTTCGGTTGGAAAAATACAAGATTTCATTTTTTAATTTTCATAAGGATTTTCAAATGTTCTTCTTATTATTAATGAAAAATTATATTTTATTTTCTTAAATTTTTTAGTTGAAAAATTAAAGTTTTATTTTTTAATTTTTATAAGGATTTTTAAATGTTATTGTACAGTCCTTTATAAAAAATAATAAAATATTATAAAATATAATATGTCAGCTCAAATTAGATTTAAAATATTTAGAACTTTATATATATAAAAGTACACAAATTAGATAAATTAAAATCATAAACATTGCATTACACACTTCCTCAATATTTCGAGTCTAAAAGGGATTTAAAATATTTAGAACTGTATATATATAAAACTACACAAATTAGATAAATTAAAACCATAAACATTGCATTACACACTTCCTCAACATTTCGAATCTAAAAGGAGGTTTGCACCTTGAAAGATTGATTCCTCTCAGTGC
The DNA here is from genome assembly GCA_027924585.1 of Larix kaempferi. Lineage (NCBI taxonomy): Eukaryota > Viridiplantae > Streptophyta > Pinopsida > Pinales > Pinaceae > Larix > Larix kaempferi. The sequence goes on from BSBM01000434.1 coordinate 3,900,793, forward strand.
TTGGTAGATCCCCTTTCAAGATGGATCTATGCTGGTTATTATTATGAATGAAAATCAAAGATTGATAAAATTGTATTATTAAAAATTAAGTTTAGATAAGAGTGGAATTTCAACTAGTCAAGTTTAATGAGTCATTGGTTTCCAAGTGTTTTGTATGTTAGGTGGTCAATCACATGCATTACTTAATTAACATTAAAAGAAATGCATTTACGTATTAAATTCCATTTTTATGTTGGTATACCATAAGTTATGTTTTAAAGTTGAGATGTGTTTCAAATTGCTTACAATGAAGAATGAATTGCATGCACCGAGGCCATAAGTCCATACTTACATGTTAAACTCTAATTTCATGTTGTTATATTATAAGGTATGTTCCAAATTTGAGATATATTTCAAGTTACTTATAATGAAGAATCAATGTTACTTTCTATATTTTTAAATTCTAAAATTCAAAATATTTATTTTTCTGTATCTACGAAATGGCTACTTCGATATTTTAGTCATACAAGATTTGTTCTTTATGTATTTTTAGCATGTTATTATACAATATCTCATTAATTTAGATATTGCTATCTCATCATCTACAAAAATCAAGGTTCAATTGTTATTGCATTGTCTTGAAAATTCATGTTTTTTTTCATGATCAAATAAGTTCTTATTTAACTAATTGCCCATAACATTGTTACTATACACTACCTCATTAGCTTGGAAAATCAAAGTTCAATTTTTTTAATATTTTTATTTTATGACTTAACTTTGAAATAATTAAACAATTAACTAACCATTCATAACATTGTTATTATACACTATCTCATTGTCTCATAAAATGCTATCTCAACAACTTTGAAAATCAAGATTTGTTTTTTTAAATTTTTATGGAAATAATTAAGTCCTCACTCAACTAACCATCCAACCATCCATGACATTATTACTATATGTTATTCCATAAACTTATTTTTTTTGTTTTTAATTTCCAAAACTTAACTTTCAAAGAATTTTAAATCCTCATCAAATTAACCATCCATGACATTGTTTCTATATAATATCCTATAAGCTTGGAAAATGCTATCCCATTAGCTTGAAAAATCAAGATTCATTTTTTTACATGACTTTTCAAAAAAATTAAGTCCTCACCCAACTAACCATCCATGACTTTGATACTGTATGTTATGCCATATGCTTGGAAAATGCTATTCCAATAACTTCAATCCTCACTCAACTAACCATCCATGACTTTGATACTATATGTTATGCCGTATGCTTGGAAAATGCTATTCCAATTACTTTGAAAATCAAAGTTTAATCATTTATTTTATTTTATTTTTTTAAAATTTTATTTTTGAAAGAATTAAGTCTTCATTCTACTAACTATTCTACTAACTATTGTTAGGCAAATTATATGGTAATAATTTGATATATTGATTATCAGTTGGGTTAATAGACTTGTAAGGTATTGTGTAAAAGTATATGCATAGAGCATTCTTAAAGTGCTTCAAAACCTTTTTAAAGTTCTTCAAAACCTTCTTAAAGTTCTTCAAAACCTACAATTAACTCACCAATCCATATAAGGAAAATGAAATCAACTTCACACTCAATTTGCCAGAAACTAAGGTGCAATTCAAGATTGTCAAGAATCCATTGTGACTTCCTAAGGTAGAATTGTAGGGAAATCATATGTAATCTTTTTGGGCTATGATTGATGATACTCTGTGAGTATCACTTCTTAACAGGTTTGGAACAATACTTGAAATGCACATTTCTAATCTAAGATCACACAGTTGAAAACATGAACTCTTGATATCGATATAGTTCCAATCATGGACTGAATTAGTAAATGCTCAGGTTAACACCTTGGTGTCAAAAATAATCTGCAAAGATATGCTTTAACAGATTTTGACTCACATGTTCACGGGATAAAATTAATTCAATCATCACTCAACTCAACTCTACAAAGGGAGAATGATAAGTTACAAGAAATAACAAACTACATGATCTGCTACAACAAACATAGTAAATTGTAATTGTAATAGACATAACACACTTATTATATCCAAATGTAAATTCGCAAGATCATACCACACTACAAATAAGAGAAATGAATTAGGATGTGGTTTTGGAGATGAAGGGGGAAACAAGGTACACAGAATAGAACTCAAACATAATAGAAGGCTATTTCTTTTTAAACTAAGAGGAAACTATTACAAATATATAGTTGTTCAAACAAGTAACATAATCCTACAAACTAGGATCTGATTAACGACAAAAGAGGGAAATACGGATACGGCTACAATAGTTTCTAATTTAAGCAATTCTTCATTAATATCTAACACTTCCCCTTAATGAAGAAATGGATTTTCCACCACACCTAACTGTTTCCTACATTCTTCAAAATTCATTTTTCCAAGGGGCTTGGTAAAGATGTTAGCCACATTATCAGTGGTTTTACAATAGATCAAGTCAATTTCCTTCTCTTGTATCTTTTCTCTTACAAAATGATGTTGAATTTCAATATGGTTGGTTCTGGCATGATAAATTGGATTGTGTGCCAATTTAATAGAGCTTTGATTGTCACATTTGAGAATAGTTGGCTTCATTTGCTTGTTGCTAATATCTTAAAAAATTCTCCGTGACCAAACAAATTCACAAGTGGCATTGCATAGAGCTTTGTATTCAGCTTCTGTTGATGATAAAGAAACAATTGGTTGTTTCTTACTGCTCCATGACACGACCCTTGTACCAATGTGGAATGCATATCCTGAGGTTGATTTCCTGTCATCAGAATTTCTAGCCCCAATCTGAATCAGAGTAACCTGTCAACACAACATCACAATCATCAGTATACATAATACCAAAATTAACAGTTGCTTTCAGATATCAAAGTGCTTTCTTTGCAGCTATCCAGTGGCTTTCAAGTGGTTTAGCCATGAACTGACTAAGGATGCTGACAGAATATGCTATGTCTGGTTTGGTAGTGGTGAGATAGTTTAAACTTCCCACCAACTGGCGATACAAAATACCATTTGCCTCTTTAGTTTCATCAAGACTAGATAACTTAACATTTTGTTCTAAAGGTGTTGACACTGCCTTGCTTTCACTCATATTGAATCTTTCCGGAATCTCCCTTGTGTATTTACTTTGAGTGACCACCATTTTACTGCCTTCTCTCCATATTTCCAGACCCAAACAATAATGTATTTCACCAAGATCCTTCATTTCAAATGTCTGAGCTAACTGAATTTTAATATCTTTAATCAAGTGAGAAGCACTGCCTGTGATAATCAAATCATCAACATATAAGGATACCAAAGCAACATTCCCATTTTCATCCTTTTTGACATAAAGATTAGGATCATTTTTGCTTTTCACAAAACCTTTCCGAGCAAAGAATGAATCAATCTTAATATACCAAGATCTAGGTGCTTGTTTCAAACCATATAAAGCTTTCTTAAGTTTACAGACAAGATCTTCTTGTCCTTTCTTTATAAATCCTTCAGGCTGAACCAAATAGACTTCTTTTAAATCACCATTCAGAAATGTAGATTTAACATCTAACTGATGAACTTTCCAATTGTATTGTGTAGCTAATGCAATCATGACTCTAATTATATTTAACTTAGCTACAAGTGCAAAAGTGTTTTCATAATCAATTCCTTCCTTTTGTGAATACCCTTTTGCAACTAATCTGGCCTTATATTTGTCAACACTTCCATCTGCATTAAATTTGGTTTTATAAAGCCATTTGCATCCTATGGGAACTTTGTTTTCAGGCAGTTATGTTAATTCCCAAGTCTCATTCTTCATTATTGATTCATATTCTTCATTCATTGCAGTATTCCAATCCTTATGATTTTTGGCTTGTTCATAAGAAATAGGTTCTACAACATTCATTACTTATGTCATCAATGCATAGTCTTTATATCTGGAGGGTATATGAATTGTTCTTGTTGACTTCCTCAGTGGTCCACCACTTTCTGCACTTTCATCTCTTCTTTTATGAGGCGTAGGAGTGGTTGGAGTATCTACGCTGCCTTCACCTTGTTGTTGTACCTGTTCCTGTTCATTATCTATATCAATTTTCACATGAACATCATTGTTATTAGGAGTATGCCAGACATCATACTTACTTATTTCTTCATCTGTAGTCTCATGAAAAATCACATCTCTGCTTGCTATAAGCTTATGTGTATTAAGATCAAATAGTTTGTATGCCTTATGATCATCACAATAACCAAGAAATGTACACTTAACAAATTTTGCATCAAGTTTTCTTCTCTCATCTTTGGGAATATGAGCAAATGCCTTGGAACCAAATATTCTTAAATGACCAACTTCATGTTTATATCCATAAAGAACTTCAAAAGGCGTTTTTAAATCTAGAATTTTAGTTGGACTTCTATTCTTTAAATAAACAACAGTGTTAATGGCTTCTACCCAAAAACCATTAGAGATATTTTTACCTTTTAACATGCTGCGAGCACATTCCACTAATGTCCTGTTCTTCCTTTTAGCTACACCGTTTTGCTGTGGTGTAGGAACTGTGAATTGTTGAATGATCCCATTTTTCTTGCATTAGCTATCAAAAGCTCCTGAGGTATATTCTCCACCTTGATCAGATTTGAGTATCTTGATGCATTTACCTGTCTGCTTTTCCACCATAGTTTTGAATTCTTTAAAATATTCAAATACATCACACTCTTTTTCCTTATAAAATAAACCCAAGTAAATCTTGATTTGTCATCAACAAATATAAGAAAATACCTTGTACCACCAAGTGATATGGTTTGCATGGGACCACAGACATTAGTATGTATTAATTCAATTATCTCTCTCTGTTTCTTCTCTTTATGCACTGGAAATTCTTCCCTATGCTGCTTACCTAGTGCACAAGCTTTACATTCTATATGCTCGTGTTTCAAAACAGGAAGCCCTTCAACCATCAATTTCTTCTGAAGTAGCACTAAGTCATTTTGATTAAGATGTCCATACCTGCGATGCCATAGCTCTTCAATTGTCATTGTAGTAGATGTCAATGCTTGATGATTGGAATTTGTGACATCAAACTTATACAGTCCTCCAATTCTTGTCCTTGTGGCTATGACATTATAATGATTCTGAATATCCTTCACAAGAGAGTGAGACTGCATAAATTCTACATTCAAATTTTGATCAGTTATTGTGGAAATAGAAATCATTTTTTTTTATGCTTGGAACATACAGCACATCATGAAACTGTTTATTTTGGCCATTAGGTAAATTCACACATATTACTCTATAACCCTGAATCTTATGAGATATATTATCTCCTAAATATGTGTGTGTTTCATCTGTGCTCTCATGATATTCATCAAACCACTCTTTGACACAAGACATATGAGCTGAGGCACCTGAATCTATGAACCATGCATTTCCATCATCAGTTTCTGTAGACAATGCAGCTTCAGAAATAAACAACTTTAAATTCTTAAAACCTTCATTGATAGAGGTTTCAGTTGTCACATAATTTCCATTATGTTTTCTGAACTTCTGTTTGGATTCATTAGCTTTCCTTTTATAACAGTCTTTAGCATAATGACCAGGTTTCCCATAGTAAAAACAACCATCATTTTTCTTATCATGTGAATCAGATTTTGAGTGAGTCATACCTCTGTTTCTTGTCTGAAACTTGCCTATTATGTTTCTGTCCCATGTCTTGCCCCCGTATGGTTGTTTCCCTTTTGCTATTAACGCCAATTCTGAAGAATGAGAGTCCAACTCAAACACCTTCATTCGTTCTTCTTCTTGTAGAAAAATCCATGTTAACTCACTAAATGTAGGTGGCGTTTCTCTACCTCCTAGACTTGAAATAAAGACATGATAATCTCTGATTAAACCTTTTAATGTAATAGTTACCATGTCAATATTTGAAACAGTATCACCAATTGCACTTAATTGATCACATAAATCTTTAATCCGAGAAACATAGTTGGCGATATTCTCATTTGCTTCCATTTTTATGGACAATAACTTAGTCTTCAGAAATAGAATCCTATTTGAGTTTGTAGTTTCATACAAACCTTTCAATATGTCCCAGGTTTCCTTCGAAGTTTTACAATCTCTGATGTGCGGGATTATGTTGTCTTTGACAGACATCCACAACAACACTTTTGCCTTCGTTTCTCGTTTCTCCCAGTCTGTAGCAGTAGCACCTGTGGGTTTGGTTTCATCTCCTTTTACTATAGTCCAGACATTCCATGCTTCAAAAATAGTCATGATCTTGAATTTCCAATCAATGTAGTTATCTCCATCAAGCTTGGATGCTTCGTTCAGATAATTATCTGCAAACGAATTTGACATTTCTGCAAAAAACTTAAATAGTTCTGAAAATACCTTTTCTTGGGAAAAAATACCTTCTCTTGCTAGTGATGGTGGATCGAATCCCCAACTGCGTATAATAACAGGCTTCTTAATTTCCAGACCATGATTACCAGTTGACTAGCGCTAGTTCCGGAAACTGCACACTACACTGCAGCGAATCTTGCTCAACAAACACGTGCACAACAAAACTTGCACAGCAAAACTCGCGCTCAAAATTAACCATAATGACTTTGATTTAAACCCTGCACAAATTAAACAGTGGAGATCTAGACGAAAATAAATCTATGGTCAGCATCAATTTTGTTGATTCGACTTGCAAGGGAAAAGAAAATTTTCACAATTGCGAAATTGGTGTAGGAGGCATAAGTTTTAATGGCTCAGATTCAAAGGAGCTGATATCTACGACTGATATCAATTTCGCCCATCTAACACGCACGATCAAATCAGTTTTCCAAATATGCGAAAACTGGACCACACTTTGCTCCTTCACGCGTCGTTGCTCCTTCACGATTAGCACAGGCTCTATCCTCCTCACAGGCTCTGTCACACGACTCAATGGCTGGCTCCCTTTACTCGGATCCTCCAGGCAGCCTCTACGCATTGGTGATCTCGGACCACACTTCACTGCTGCTCTGATACCAAAATAGAGTACGCAGAATAGAACTCAAATAGAATAGAAGGCTATTTCTTATTAAACTAAGATGAAACTATTACAAATATATAGTTGTTCAAACAAGTAACATAATCCTACAAACCACGATCTGAATAACAACAAAAGAGGGAAATACGGATACGGCTACAACAGTTTCTAATTTAAGCAATTCTTCATTAATATCTAACAGGGGGCCCTGCCTCCTCTCAGAATTGCACCCACTACTACTTAATTAAAACACGGAACTGTGAATTAAAATTGCATCAAACCAAGCTTTCTATTAATGATGGAACATAATTACAATAGTCTAAAACTCCTACCTATATAATGCCTGAATATGTCATTGTTTTCTATCCCTCATTAAGAGTTCGATCAAGATTTATAAATCTTTCATTGTTCAAAATATCATTCTACATGAATTACACTGTATGAATGTGTACAAAACAATCACAAGAAATATTGCTGCTAACTTGCAACATGAAACTACATCAATTCCCAACTTTGAATGAGAGATTACATTGACAAATATGCGTGGATAAAAATAGTGGAAAGAAGTTTGATCTTCGTTAATCTAATTTCACCTTCGCTACTCGTACTGCAAGATTGTCGATGTAGACCAAAAATTGAGCTAATGATTTTCTTGTGATAGTTGGAGTTGATGTGGCCAACATAGAACCATCTGGACATGATTCTTCACCAGACCCATGTCCTCTTTTCACTTCGTATAAATCGGAAGCATCCCAACTAAGAAGTCGTTACCATATTTCTCAGCGTTACTAGAAGCGCAATTGTTGTAGAAATCATAGTTGTTACCAGAAGTTTCTAATGGACTTGCTGCAAGATCAGGCTTCCTATAACTTCATAAACTAAAACAACTTAATTTCCATTAAATCCAAAATAAATGAAAAGAATTATGAGCTTAGGCAAGAGTTTGATACCTTTGGATCATTATAGCACATCATATGCAAAACATAGGGAATTAGGCTATCAAATACGCTATAACAGGGTGGTTAAATGGAAAACAATCAAAATAGTAGTCCATAGATATGCCAAAAGTGGTTAAAACAGAGACTCCGCAACCATCCATGGCATTGTTACCATACACTATGCCACCAGTGTTTTTATTTTTTTATATTAAAAATGAATCGATTTTGATTTATGAAATTTATAAAATAAGGTAATTATTTATATTTATCATGTTTTTTTTAAACAAATAATTAGGAAATGGTTTTTTTCAATGTTTTCTAGTTATTAAGGAGTAGCAAGCTTGGTTTTATTATAAATATTTTAAAAGTTTGAATTAATGTATTTGATGGCCATACAATTTATGTAAGGTAAAGTTCTTTTTTGTTTGATAGTTTAATTATCTAGCAAATTTCATAAATTCTTTCATGCCAATGCGTTTAAGGTTTTGTCTAATCATTCTATTTCATTTAAACTTACGAGATTAAAATTCATGGAAACTTATACTTATCTTATGATACATTATTTTAGCATATAGCTAGCCTTATGTTAAAAAAAACTTAACCAGTCTTTAAATCAAGGATAATTTGGTAAATTTCAATAATATATAGATCTAAGAGGATAAATGTCGACATTATGCATTGAATAGTTGTGATCTATTTCATTTTATTGTCAATGTTTTGAACCTCATCTTAGGATCACATCAAGGCAATGCGATCTATTCCATTTTATTGTCAACACTTTGAGCCTCCTCTTAGGATCCATTTTATTGTCAACATTTTGAACCTCCCCTTAGTATCATTATCAAGGCTATGTCCTTTCCCTAATGATGAGCCTAAGAGGAGGCTCAAAACATTGACAATAAAATGGAATAGATTGCATCAATTCTAATGCAAATTGGCAATTACAATCATTGTGATTCCTAAACTAATACAATGACAAATATCATTGAATGGAGTTTTAACCTATGTAAAATCCAATAATTATATTATGTTCAATGTTTGAATCTTGGAGAGGTCTCTTAACCAAAGAGTGGTGTCACTAGATAACCCATGTAGGCAATGGGTCTATGTGTTGTAAGCAAAAAAAAGTCTATTGGCCTCATAGGCTCATACATACAATGATATAGCCTTATCATGTCGATCTAACCATCCACTTTGAAAGGGAATCGTTGGTTCAATTGGTTAGGTTGTAGTGCTTGGTCCATTCACACAATATTATGTTTAATGTTCAAAATGTGGTGTGGCTAGGGATAGTGGGTGGTGAATTGTAAGGAACAAAACATCTCTTGGCCTCATATATAAGAAGTGACAACCTTATCATGCTAGTCTAGCATCCACTTTCAGATGGAATTCGTTGGAAAGTTGGTTGTCTTATAGCACTTGGTCCATTCACAATTTCAATGTTCTACTCTTAGGGATGTCTCTTGACCAAAGCAATGTGCATCTATATAGATCGTATAAATTGTGAGTGTGTGTTGCAAGAAAAAAAGTGTCTCTTGGCATTGGCTCAGTTAGTTGGGTTGTAGCGCTTGGTCCATTCACATATCTAGATAATAATAATAATACAATAAAATCATATAATTAAGTAAATCATGTTATAATATTACAATAAATTACTTAGTATGAATATTTAACATATTTCAAACATAAATCTCGCAAAGGTGTAGTTTGATGGGCAAATGAAGTGAAATAAAGATCATGGTGTATATAGAGGTTATGAGTTCAAATCTCCCCGGTCTACCCATACCCCATGCTTGTGGGCTGTGTGGGTGCACCTATGGGTATAATGATAGTGAACATGAATCGACTCCATGTAATTCGAGTATGTGCATCGCCCTAATTGTCAATTCCCCGTGTGTGTGTGTGTGTGTGTGTAAAAAGCTAAATTATATTTTAACATTTCCACAAAAAATTGGTCTATCAACAAGTAGCAAGGTGACCAGGCTTGTATTAACGTGGAGGTTGATTCAAATTCTTGAAAAAGTATGATTGTAAATATGGCCTTGTAAATATAATAAATATTTCTCTCTCTCACTATATATAAACATTTATTATAACTTGTATTTATTCCAATCAAAATTGAAAATTTTGAACTAGAAAAAAATGGTGTAGTCTAAATATTTTACGTTTTCAACCTTTTCTTAACATATTTTCCGTCTAATTTGATTCTTCTGATTGTAAATCTTTAAAAAATCTTAGGATCACATATATTAGCAGTGGAAATTGCATAATTTGGGTGCCATGGAGAGGTTTGAGGGTGTTGAATCTATTGTGAATTCAAAAAATATAATTTAGACCAATAGAAATTTGGATTTTACCAAAAACAAATTACTTGATTCCAATCAAAACCCACAATAAAATAAAAAACATAGAATAAATAAACCACTCGGAAACAAATATTAACTTTCCCATATTAATTAAATTCAATTCTCTAATCCTTGAACCTTCCCCATATTCATTTTTTATAAAATATTATTTTTCTATAAAATATGGAATTTAAATCATTCAAATCCAAAAAATTATACTCACAAAAGTATATTTTAAATTATCTTTTAATGTTTATAGAAGATAAAGTCAAAAAGCAAAGCATAGAATCACGTCGTTAGTGGGCCACAATACCTTAAACTTATTGTATAATTTTGTTAGTGGGCCACAACACGATAAACTTATTTTATAACTTTGTTAAGGACTGTTGGCACAATCGGAGAAAAGTAGGATCCACATTCAGCAAATTGAAATCTGCCGTATGACGTATCATACTTGATTGAAGGAAAGGTCATTATGGCTTTTGCTCATTCTCGTCCAAATTGAATTTTGTGGGAAAACTAATATCAACATTAAAAACTTCTCATAAAAGTCTTCACTATGTACCACACTGAAAGATTCCTTCTACAAGAAACTAAAACCAACATCAAAAGAATCTTCACTATGTACCCCACTAAGAGATTCCTTCTACAATCAACAATGAAAAAATCTCATAAAAGTCTTCACTCTCTACCGCACTAAAAGATTACTTCTACTATATATGCAATATATATATTATATTGATATACACCATTCATCCGTGATATTTGAATGACTGATTTACATGTTCCATGACACCAAATGATTATATAGCACAATAAAATTGATCTGGTAAGGACCTATGTGATGGTGTTGGGCAATTAAGTAGGCCATAAAGTCCCTTTAAATTTTGTCTTGGTTACTGTTGGGCTAAGATCTTAATTTTTACTATTAAACTACATATTTTAAGGAAGTATTAATTTGTGTTATCATTTTTTTTTCATGTATATGTGGGACCTCTATGACGGTGATGGGCAATTAAGTATTCCATAAATTCCCTTTAAATTTTGTCCTCGTTAATGCTGAGCTAAGATCTTCATCTTTATTATTAAATTATATATTTTATGAAAGTATTTATTTCTGTTTTTATTGGCTATGTGCTGTGAATGTTTTCTTTAGGTTTTTGTAGCGGGGTGGGGCTGGGGTTGGGGGTGGTGGTAGTGGATGGTAGAGCTTTGAAATCTATACATTAGTGTTATGGTAGACATTCAATTTCTACGAGTCATTTAATAGTTTGTATGCATGGGTTATGGTAGGCATTCAATTTTTGGAAGCCTTCATTCAATAGTCTTTTTAGAGGTTGGGGCTCATTAAATGACGGTTCTTCTACTTCATCTCCTCCTTGTCCTCCATGGGCCCTCATACCCCTTCAACAATAAAATTGTCTAGTGTTAAAAACCAAAATTTGATCACCTACCTTGTCATCAATTTCATCACCGTTATACATCATTATTGATAGTATTAACACCATTTTCACCCCCCATATCATCTATATGACTTAAGGAAATGACAAAATGACCAAAAAATTGAAATTCAAACTCTAAAAGTGACCATAACTAAGAGGTTGCGCTTTTTTCCTTCGAAAAGCATAACTTGGTCACACCTTTTGCCCCAAAACCTGCAACCTAGTAAAAAAAAGTGCATTTTCAATTAGCATTCATCATTTCGTGCTTCCCTAAGGGAAGCAGTGGCTAAAAGTAGACACATACAATTGAGATGGTAGAAATTAACAATTGATCTAATCCTCCAAAACCCAAACCTCTCCACTAAGCAATCAAAGGCATGGAGAGCATACACATTAGATATAGATTTATGTTTGACTACTTTTATGCATATAAAAGAAGCCATCGGGGTCACCATTTATCATCCATTCCTCCATATGCCAAAGTGCCTTTATGTTGTCAAAATTTTGCTAGAGAGAGAAAGAAGCCACATCCTCCTTTCAACTTTCACCATCAAGGGAATTCCCACTTGTCACTTGTCTGGAGATTGGAGTTGCAAGGGATACAAATAAACCTTCCTTTGGATTAGATGTGGAGGCCCTTCACATTCAACAAACCATACCAAGGTGTGTGTGTATCATTTTATTCTTTACGTAATAATACAATCCCATTCTTTCACATGATGCATCCTCTTTTAATAGATATATTTTTGATTTGGGTTTGCATGCATGTTTGAGAGTGAATGTTTTTAGTTTAGTTTAGATTTAATTTACTTTCCATTATGATATGCTACCAAGGATTGCACAACACCTTGGAAGGTGTTTTTTCACTTATGTGTGAGAAAGCATACACAAGAGATTTGGAAATCCACTAGGAATCCTCATCGGAATGCAAAATCACAATAACTGAAGCCTTACTGAAATTGGAGGGGCCAAAGATCTCGAAGGAGGAAAAAGTGATGTAACTCATCACAAGTGACTTAAAATGCTAAAATATTGAGTCAAACAAGTCTAGGGAAATGCAATTGGAACTATATCCCAAATTATGTTGAGACATTCATACAAGGATGGGGATGTCTTCCTTATCTATTTATGAGATTATATGCACCTCATCTCTTTGAGTGGTTTTTTTTTGTAGGTATGGGTTTCTATGGTCCCTTGGGAGGGGGAGTCCTTTTCAGCTATAGTTTTTTATCTCTTTTCCTTTGTTCCCTTCCATTCCTTGTTGAAAACATGATATATCTATGATGTATTTATACCATAGAATGAGCTCCCAACCTCACACATTAGGGGAAATATGATACCACAAAAAATTTGCTCACTTACCTTGTCATTAGTTTCATCATCAAATACATCATTATTGATTATGTTAGCACTATTTTCACTCCCTCATCTCATCTTGACTTGAGGAAATGACAAAATGACCCAAAAAATGAAATTCAAACTCCAAAAATGACCATAACTAAGAGGTTGTGCTTTTTTCTTAGAAAAGCGTGACCCAATCACACCTTTTTCCCAAAAACTTGAGACCTGGTAAAAAAGTGTATTTTTGGTTCATATTTATCATTTTGTGCTTCCTTAAGGGAAGTAGTGGCTAAAATTGGACAAATACAATTGACATGGTTGAAATTAACAACTAATTTGATCATCTGAAACCCTAACCTCTGCACTAAGAAATCAATGGAATGGAGAGCATACACATTGGATATAGATCTTATTTTTGACTACTCTTGTGCCTATAAAATAAGCCCTTAGGGTCACCATTTATCATCCATTCATCGATATGTTAAAGTGTCATTATGTTGTTGGAAATTTGCTAGAGAGAGAAAGAAGCCACATCCTCCTTTTAATTTTCACCATTAAGGGAATTCCCACTCGACACTTGGCTAGAGATTGGGGTTGCAAAGGATACAAACGAACCTTCCCTTAAATCAACTATGAAGGCGCTTTACCTTCAATAGATGATATCAAGGTGTGTGTGTATCACTTTATTCTTTATGCCAATAATAAAATCCCATCTTTTACATGATGCATCCTCATTTAATGGATAGCTTTGTTATTTGTGTTTGAATGCATGTTTGAGAGTGAATGTTTTTAGTTTGGATAAGATTTAATTCACTTTCCATTATGATATGCTACCTAGGATTGCACAATTCCTTGGTAGGTGTTGTTTGCACTTATGTGTGAGAAAACAATATACACAACATCTAGTAGCTTCTCCATGATGTTCTTCACTTGGGAACTTGATATAGGCTTAGGAGGTGTGGTTCTTTGCCAACATCTCCATAATGTAAACTTCATGATTTTTCTTTCCTTTAGATAACAACCCCTAATCCCCAACTTGCTTGTCTACATAGTTGAAATCGAAGAGGCATGTGAACATTTTGGCATTTTTCATTAGTTTTGCACTTGTCATTTTGTTCACTAGTTTGGGGGGTTTTGGTACAGCCGAATCTAACATTTTTAATGAAGAGAAACCATCTTCAATGTAATAATGATATATAAAAAATATTGAAAAAATGAATAGATGTGATAAAATGACAATGCCGGACTTTGTTTAAATAGTCCTTGGCGGCTAATGTGAATGGGTGCAACCCTTTTATCAGATGTTTATTATTATTTATTAATTATTAAGTAGATTTGTTTATTAATTATTTAGGTATGTAATATTGCCACCCCCTTTAAGGGTAGCTTCGTCCTCAAAGCTGATTTTGCCGATGTCAACTTTATTATGGATTTGCAATGAAGTGTTGACTTGAGATGTGTAGTCTGGATTGGTTCCTTTATCTTGATGTGAGCCTGGACCTCTGTGTTGTAATCTTTTATTCTTAAATGGTGAGTCAATCCATTTAACCTGTAATTATTTCCCTTCCATATGAATTCCATGTACTGCTCCTGAAGGTTCGTAGCGTAGGTTCCTAACTGCATTAGCCATTCGACACCTAATACCATATCCATTCCTTTGAGCGGTAAGGCATAACAACTGAGATGTAGATTTAGGTTCTGTATTTGTAAAGGAACCATATGGCATTTCCCTACTTCTTCTACTTGTCGATCATTGATGGTTGATACCTTAAGATTCTTCATGATATACAAACAGATTAAGTTCTTTTGCTCAGTTGATATCAACGAGATTATGTGTACTTCCAGAATCGACTAAAACTGTAATGTCCTTATTCTTAATTGTCCCTGTAAGTTGTAATCCTTTTGGCCCTAACTTTCTTGATTTTGTTTCCTAGAATATGAGTTGTTCATCCTTAATGTTGCCATGACTTCTCAATTGGGGCGGGATATATTTATCTGTAAGTAACTGACTTTCTTGCTTTTGGGTGGGAACTTCTTTAAGCATCACTGAGTCTTTTTCTTTACAAGTTTGTTGGATGCATGTAATTGTTGTTGTTGATACTTCAAGTGAGTTTGTATCCAACTTGGAATCAGATGTATATTCTTCGGCAGACACATGCACTTCTCTCCCATCTATGATTTCACAGTGCGACGTTTCACTGGGTATGCATTTATGACCTGGGATCCAATCTTCACCACGGAAATTTTTAGGGGCGAAATTTTGCCAATTGGCTATTTTTTGTGTTTTTTTTCAAAAAATAAATTTGCTATTTGGTCTTTTTTAGTCTCTAATATTGCCAATATTTACATAAAATATGTTTTTTCATCATAATATTCACCAAAATTTACAAGTTTCAGGAGTAAATTGTATGTTTCATATTTAATATTTGCCTACCTATCTATAAATGTATGTTTTTTCCAATCCAAAATAATCGCCTATAATACTACACTTAAGTCTACTATTAGAATCCTTAAAAATACCCTGATCTTCACCATATCGACGACAAGTATTTTTCTTCTTTTTTTTCTATCAATGTCGAATCGATTGATGGATGCTTTTCATTCCTTGCTAGCTTGATATCCATATGATTGTGCCTTGTTGCACTGATGTCCTGATGACCAGATGTCTCCGCAATATCTGCATTGTATCTCTCTTTCTGGAAAATAACTTTTGTCAAATTTTCCTTTAGATATCCCTTCTAGTTTGAGTTATGTTGCTTTTGCCTTACGTCTTGCTATTTCTACATTCCATATGTCATGCATATTCAACTCATTTCGTATATATGGTTTAAGACCTCCTAAGTAAGTTTCGAGTCGTTGTTTGTCAGATAACCCACTAATGAGTGCATTCCTCGACGCTTCTCTCTGTTGTAACCTGGTAAGCTTCAAAAAGAATTCGTCCTCGGTGATTCCTTGAAACCTTTAAAAAAATTATTTTTGAACAAGTTCCAGGTGTAGGAAAAATTGTCTCCTTTCCACCACATGTACCAATTATAGGCGTAACCTTCTAGATGCATTAACACATACTTCACTTTCTCCTTGTATGTCGTAATGTTGTATATAGTGAAGTATTCTTTTGCTTTGTTTAGTTAGGCAACACATTGGTCTTTGTTCCCGTTGAATTTCGAGAACTCTATTTTTGCTCTGGGTCGGCAGATCATAATAGGTTGATATTGGGTACCTTTTCATCTACCAGATGATGGTGACGCAGAGCTATGAGATGAGGCAACCGACATGTTCGAACTGCTTTGTTATCTGTGGTGATTACTAAACCCTCGTTTTTGTAACATTTTTACGATTTGATTTCTTTCTAGGTCTCTGTCATGAAGTTCATTTATTTTCCAACTTTTTCCATTCCTCATTCATGGCATCTAACTTGTTGTCTATCTTTTGTTCCATTACTTGAATAACTCCGTCTTTGATTTCTCTATTAAGTGATTCTTGGTTCTTGGTGATAGTTTCTCTGAGGGCATGGACGTCTTAAAATTGTTTTTGTTGTGTAAGGTTTACGTGGAGTGGAGTGGTGAGGTGGAGGAAGTACACGCGAGTTGCAGCCGCGATTTGAAGCGAGTAGGGAGGGGACCTTTTTTGCCTGGAGGGAGGAACACGACGGAGGAGGAGCAGCTGGAATTGGCGTGGAGGGACGATAACAAGGAGAACGTGAATTGAGAAGGGTGCAGGGAGCAAGGGGGAATGGAGCTTTTGCATGGAGGATGGACACTGGTGGACTGTGTGTGATGGTGGAGTTGGGAATGCGTGGAGGGTGGTGTGGAGGCCGATGAATGGGAGGCACGCGGAGTCGCAGCGTGGGAGGGGGCGATGGGATAGGAGAAAAGGAGGATGGAGTAGGGAGAGCCAAGTGTTTGGAGTGGAGAGAAAATGGGAAGCGAGCTGGCGATGGAACGAAGGATGTGGAGCTGAAGGTGAGAAGGGTCTGGATGCGGAGGGTTGAGGGATAATTGCACAGGGTAGAGGAGGAGCGTGAGCTCTAATATCAATGGTACAATCGAATTCAACGTTTTTAATCAATAGAAACTATCTTTAATGATATATAATAAATATTGAAAAAATGAATAGAGATGATAAAATTACAATGCATGACTTTGTTTAAATAGGCCTTAGTGGCAAATGTGAAGGGGTTCAACCCTTTATCAAATGTTATTTGTTTATTAATTATTTAAGTATTATTTATGTATGTAACATGTTTTTATCTATTTGTTGGCATTTTGGCTTTGTCATTTTGCACATTCTAATCTTGGGATTGTAGTTCAACATTCTCAAACTCATAAACCCATCTCCCATTCCATGGACTATATGTGTTTATATGGATGGATTGCATGTGTTATGTATAATCTTATGTTTAATATGCCTTTATGGGAATTTTTCCAACATACTTCTTTGCACTATACCAACTACTACTCTATCTACAACATACATGATATAGTTTAATATAAATATTCATTTGGGATTTAAAAAAAACACAAATAAGCATAATCTTCCATAGTATGTAACTTGACCATAGTGAAGCTCCTCTCTTTGTTGGATATTCCCACGTTTTCTACTTGATCACATTGACACCTTTACATCATTCAATTCTCATTGTAACCTTGTTTTGCACATTGTAATCCATATTGGATTCTACATCATCAAATTCTTTCTCATGGTTATAACTATAATGTTCTGTTTTGTTCTAGGGTTATAAAGAAGCAACATCATACAATAAGAGAAACATGCAAAGCAACATCATACAATAAGAGAAACATGCAAAGGGTTAGTTTTGAGTTCTGAATTTATATATATATATATATATATATATTTTTAAGATATGTTATACTAGCATAGATTCAGTGTAGACCCAAATTGATGGATCAAATACTCTGTTTTTCTTGTATGATAGTATTCACTGGGTTTTATAGGTAGATAGCTTTTCATTACCTTATTATATGTTATAGATATTAATTTAATCTTTATGAACTCCATGTCTATTTTTCTTGGTGTTGATGAGCACCATCTATTGCAGATAGTCGTATGTTAATTGCAACATATTGTTGTTATAAGTATGTGTTTTGTATAAGGTCTAATATATCCACAATATCATATGCCCATTACATGTCACTTAACTCTGTGTAGGAGCTTGGTTTAGATTTAAACATTAAAAATTTCGTTCATTCTAACTTCTTAAGTACTATCATTTGTTGTCTTTCTTAATATTGCTTCTAGGACTATGTCAATAGTAGATCATTTGCATAAAGCATTTGTTGGAGATGTTTTCATTCTTTAGAATCAAGTGGAATTCCCTTATGGTATATGGGATTGATTACTTTGACACACATACATCCCCCAATAATGTTAGTTAGCCACTTACTATGTTATAGGAGTGGGCATATTTGTAATCACCATTTCCTTCATTGTGAGAAATGAATAGTTTTCTTGGAACTAGATGTTTTAACACACTACAGTGTTATTAATCAATATTGAATGTGATGAGTCAGTATAGATTACTTTGGATTATATATATTTCTAGTAGAAAAGTGATTAGAGAGCTAAAAAACATCGGTAACTAACGAATAACCAAAAGGGAAGTAGGATACAAAATGAACTATGCCCTAATTTAAAGGATGTATGACATTGTTGAAACTATAACAAGTTGTATTGTCTTTTTTTCTTTACAAGGGGAATCAACAACTATTGAGGTCTTGTATTTGCATGACACGGGGGCGATTCCGTCTGCTACCACTATACCCTTAGGTGCATCTACCGATCCCACCAGACTAGACCGCGGGTTATCTGAGGTTTGAACTAGCGACCTCCTTTGCAAAGTGTCTTATCATATCATGGACTTGTCGGTTGGTCTACACCCTGATGGGAATAACAAGTTGTATTGTCATTAATCCTCATGAATCCAATTTATGGTTCCTATTTCTTGTGATGTTGATACATAAAAATCAGTTAGGATGCCATCAATTGCAAATTCTCATTGTCCACAAACTATAGATATCGCCTTATTGGATTATAAGTAATCCTACTTCATAGAATATTCATAATTTGAAAATTTAGTAGAAAATATTTTTGGCACTGTAGAGTTTGCACGTTGTATAAGATTTATAGAAGCTTGTAAAAATATGTTTGTACCAGCAAGACAGATGTAATCTTATGGAACTTGGATTTGAGTAGCAAATGTCTTTATAAACTTTAAATTTATTTAAATGGAATCATGTGCAAATCATTTATTAATAGTTCAATATCTTTTGTCTAATGGTTCTTAGTAACATCTTTGTTTAGGTCCCTCCAAATCATGTTAAAAATTAAAGGTATGGAAGGTTGTATGTAGAATCAAAGAGAAATGAGTTAAATGATAAAGTGATATATAAATTTTACTATGCCATATATGAGCTCCAATTGCAACATATTTGATTGCCTCTTTGTTAGGGTTGTTAACACTTAAATCTTGCATACATGCGACATTTAGGCTAATCTTGCAGAAAATATTTATCAACATACATAATGCATCTCATCAGAGACATCCTCATTAGATCCAGAAGACAAACTGAGTCCCAAAATGCCAAAATCAGTCAAAATGAAAAACCACATGACTAAAGCACTAGAAGCCTGCACTACTAGCGCGACTATCTATATAGTCACCCACGCATACTCGTGCAAGATTTCTCTCAAAACCCATGTGACTATTAAAATGACGAGACCACATATTTCTGTGTCACATTGAAGGATCATAACAACTCTCTTGGCTCCAAAATTCGAACAGAGACTCCTCACATGATTGGGAGCATTAAATAGCCCCTCTCATGTACTTGGAAAACCAGTTCAAATGATGGACTGTTCACATATGGGCCTAGATGTTTTTTGGCCTCCATTGGGCCTATAAAAGGAAGCCATGGGCATGCATTCCATCGGAGAAAATCATAGAAAAGTTGTGTTGTTGGAATTACATTGAGAGCTACTCTTTCAATCTACTTCCTCCCTCAAATTGGCATGCGCAAAGCTCCCTTGCTTTCTTGCCATCTCATTGGAATTGTTACTCTAGGCAATTAGATTTGACTACCTCTAGTTATAAATATTTTGCTTCTTGCTTATTTCTTTGTTTTATGCAAGATAGTTCATTTCACTGTAATCACATAAGCAAAGGACCTAAAGACTCCTTTACCCAAAGTATGCTCTTTGCCTTGCACTCCTAGTGATCTTGGCAAATCAGAAAAGGGTGATAGGTTTGAAATACCTCCTTTGCACACATTTATTTCATTAAGCATATTGAGTAGTTGTTATTTGCTTAGAGTTGAAATAGAGTGGATGCCCATGTATCTTTACTTTATGCTCTTTTAGTTAGTTGCAAATTTCAATTTTGTTTGCTTTCCAAACACATGTGTGATTTCCACTTAAGCACACACTAAGAGACCTAAAGATTCTTTCACATATAGTATGCTCTCCATCTTTCACTCTTAGTGATTTGGATGGATCAAAATGATATGAAAGTTTGAAAGACCTATCTCACACTTCTTAATCAAATTTGAACCTTTTAAAATCAACATTGCACTTGTAATTCTCAAAACCAACTAAAATCCTACACAATAGGTCGCAAAATAACATTTTAGTTAGTTCATGATTGATTGGTATAGTGATCCAAATAATTCCCACAAATCTTCTACATTATTGAAACATATCATTGTTGACTTATAGGATACTTTAAATCTTGCTATCAGCAAGTGTCAAAAGACAACCCAGATAAGAAGGCACGATGCCCAAGGATGTGAAAGCCAAGGTATAGTTTTATCTGCTCACCAGAAAGGGTCACTCAACTTTTTGTGGAGATGACATTTTACTTCCTAGGCAGAACCACTTATCCACATTTGACACGGGTACCTTAGTGGCCAAAACCTAGGATATCTCCAAGGAGTAATTATGAGTGCAATTGAATCCTGAGTTGGATCTCATTAGTTGTTGGAAATGTTTCCTACCCTTTCGAAACATAGCCCCAACATCATTACTTGATAATTGACTCTATCATACCTTAAGTAGCCAACATTAGGGGATTTCATCTCTATCGAAAGGTGAGATATTGGAAGGCCTAGTGACTGTTGAGAGGAAAGAATGTTACATCTTGTAGGGAATTTACATTTATTTTCTTTTTATTTACAAGATCACCTAACTTGTAATTAAAAAGATCCAACTTGTGGACTACTTGCACAAAGACTGAACACCTATCACTCACTTTGCACATATTGCATCTGTTGTGGTTGGCATATTTTTGCAATTGTTCATTTGTTTTTAGACCTATTCATCATCACTCTGACTTGATCACATAGACCACCGCCATAGTAGAACAAAGAAATATGAGGTAGTTTCTCAAAGTGTAAGGACTTTCTCCTTTCTAAAGAGGTGTTTTCCCACTTTCTCCCCATGGTACACAAGGGAGATACTTTAGCTAGGGACATTCCCATGCCTTGTTGTTAGGGTCAGCTCAGTGAGGCCACACCTTATTTGACACTCCCACTTCTCCACCTCTTGGAGATTGTACAACTCCCTTTACCTCTCCACCTTGTGGAAGAGGCAGTACTTCATCTCCACCTTTTGGAGGGAATATCCCCCATCATCTCCTCCTTCAAGAGAGAGGACACCGCCATTATCTCCATCCGCATCTCCTAGAGGGAGAAACACACATAAAACTCTTGTGGAACCAACCCCTAATACAAACCTTCCTTTCATGGTGAGCTTAAATCTCCCTAAATTAGCTAAGCTAATTAATGACCTCATTCGTCATGACCCAACTTAGTCGAATATGCCTCCTAAATTTCCCTTAGATATTCCAAAGTTTTAAGAGAAGCAAGAAGATAACCCAACAAACCATGTTATGCCATTTTACTTTTGGTGATCTTCTAATAGCATCATTGATGACCCTATTCATATTTGACTCTTACAAAGAATGCTTATGGGAACAACGACCAAATGGTATGTCAATTTACCATTTGCAACTTATACCAGCTTTGAGTCTATAACCACTATTTTCCTCATGTATTTTCAGTTACCCATACATCATGACCGATGACTTGAAATCCTCATGAAATTTTAGCAAAACACCTCCACCCATATTGCAGATCACATCCATGAATGGTGTAGATGTCGAACATTGAACAAAATAGACATCCAACCCAAATTTTTGTTGGATTGGTTCCTAAAATCACTCCAACCCATGATTGCAAAAGATGCAGTAACCACATTGCTAAAAAAAGAAGAGGAGGCCATCTTGAAAGCCCAACATTTTGATCTAATTTATGCATAATATGGGTATCTTTATACCATCCTTGCTGATGCCCCTCTGCATCATTCTTTGAACCCAACACCATCATGAACATCACATTAAGTTGATGGGATTATTAGGACTATTTCTGTAATGTCCCTTCTTAAGAATTTTATTAAAATGCCCAATTTTTCACTTTTTCCCCAATTTCGACCTTTGACTAGTTTTGATGTCTAGGTCTCCAAATTGACCCAAATGATCCCAAATATTCTAAGGAGGTATATGACTGTTATTAAGACTTGAATATTATGCTCAGGGATGAATTATGGCCCTCCACCTACTTCTGCAAACTTGTTTAAGATTCTGGACCAAGTATGGACTTTTACTAGCAATTTGAGGTTCAAATCCCCCTGGGGTAAGTTTTGAAAATGGATTTCCAAATGAATCCAAACCCACTCGAAATTATGAACAGAGGTAGGGTATGTCTAAAGTACATTATTTAGGTCTCATGTGCACCATTAATCAATTATTAATTCTGTTCTAACCTTCTCCCAAACAACAACAAAAATCACTAGTTCGACCTTGGGGGAAATGGCATAAAATCTTCTTCAAATGTAATGAAACTTCACAAAATGACTTCAAATGATTATATACTGAACATGAAACTTGTATAATACATCAATAAAAGTCCATCCATCAATAAACCATCTCTATTTTACTTATCCATTTGAATCCATCAACATTACATTGGTTCACAACAAGGTAGTGGGGAAATGGCACTGTTTGTCCATTAATGAGCAATTTAACATAGTTTTTCTTGGAATATTGACTTGTGGATCTTATGATATGGTTATTACAGAGATATATATCAACTGACATGTACATGAATTCGAAATGGCATTCCTTCACTACTATATGCAACCACAAGAGTGCTATGCAAGAGCTATGGGGAAAATGGCACCATTTCTTCATTAAAAATCACATTTAGACATTTCCACTTGGAATATAGACTTGAAACTTTCTGGATATGAAGAACAGAGTATTTAATTCATATTATAAAAGAAATTGGGCATTAGAAGCTCCCCCAAAGAGTACAACATCTCACCAAAAATGCCCTCCCTTAAGGATCAAGAATATGCCATCAAAAGTGGAAATGGTTGAGAGAATGTGCTGCACTAGAAGAAACCATGAGCCACCCTGTAGATTACACCTGCTAATAGAGATTCCATTAAAGCTCCAAATGAAAGGTCTGAATGGCCTTTCCAATTACCAACTTGCATGGGAATCTTTCACCCTCGAAATTGGCTAAGGCAATAAACTAGTCATCCACTAGCTCTCCCTCTTCACAAATGCAATTGAAAATTCTACAAATGGTCAAAATCTGGTTTCATTCTTTGTTATTGACATTTATAAAGTTTCCAAGCTCTCTATGGGTTGAATTCCTTCCAAGAGATGCATTCCAACTCAAGTTGGGAAGAGATTCCAAAGAATGCCACTTGTACAACAATTCCTAGTCTCCCACTTCCACCAAATCACATGTGGAAGCATCTTAGCTTCCCTAACTCCCTTGAGCGCCCTCTTAGAGGCTATTTTAGACTTGACATGTCATATATGTCATATGTCAGCATTCAGGTCTGATTTTTGTCATAGGTGTCATAGCATCTTCATCATTGTTGTCATAGAGCTAGGGAATCTAGCCCAAGTGTCTCACTAGCTCCAAATTGTCTCTTCCTCTTCCATGGGAGTTACTCCTCTTTACCAATTTGACTTCCTTAGATCATTATCTTCCATATGAAACCTTACCAACCTCCAAATACGTTGCCTTACCCATAGATTCGAATTGGATGATGTGAATGCCAAGTGTGTAGAGGGAATCTAGCCACCTAAGGACTCCATAAGCCTCCAATTGTCTTCATGAACAAATGCCACATTGATTTTCACTTGTATATATTTATTTAGCTCCTTTATTAAATATTTATTCCATTCTAATGTTCAAACATCATTTATTATCCCCCTTATTCTAAATCCCAAAGCTTCCACCCCCAACCTAGGAAATTAGTAATTTTCCTCCTTGGCAATTATTGGACCCTTAGCATCAATTTGATAAACTCTTATGAATATGGCCAATGGGCTTAGGCCATTGTGACCCAATGAAAAATTTGGGACATGACAATTTCTCACCAGGAAAATGTTCCCTAACCTGCAACTTATGTACCATCTATTATGCCACAACAATACCCACCAGCACCACCTATTTTAGTGGTGCTTGCAACTGCACCAACTCCTCCATTTTGTCATATATCTTATGGACCATATAGTCCCACATACCTGAATTCTATCCAAGTACCTCCAATACCGCCACTTCAAATGGCGCCTCCCACTTCTATATCCACATCGTATGGAGCACCTAACACACATCTTCCTACAATTAGATACAATCCATATTTCCCATTTCCTAGTCCTCCTAGTCCTCCTCCCATGCCTCAAATGGGGGTAAATCGAGTGCAACATTCTCCTGTGCAACAAAATCAAAGATTTGAACAATTCAACATGACTAATCCCCCAAATACTTAGAATTAGGGGAAACAATAAAGGAAAGAATAGACAAAACTAGTTGTAGGGACATGAGGTAAATCCCCCTCCCCAGTAAAACTAGAACATGTGTAACCAAAAGGAGGGGGTAAACAATCCCCCCAAATAGGTAAAGAATGCCAACCTTAGGACCAACTTTCCTTTCTCCATGTGTGGAGAGTATGGGCACTACATGCATCATTTCCCATTGATACTCGAGTGTCAACAAATGCTTGAGGCAAAGAAGAAGGTGTTGGAAATATGGAATATGGTTGTCATTGATGTCAAAAGGAGTTCAGTGATGACAAAGGAATAACCAAGGACATGATGGCAAGAGTGAACTCAGTGAAAGTCAAAGGATGGCATGTATGATGATGTGGCATGGTTGGTAGTGATGACATGGCATGTATGGTGATTTGGCATGTGTGATGAGGCCGAAAAAACACATGATGGTGTTTTGGAGTTACCAGGAAGTCATTATAGCAATCTGACATCATTTTGGAAAAATATGGCAATTTGGTGAAAAACAAGAAAACGACTAAGTATTGGAAATTTAGTAAAAAATGTCTTAAAGAAATGCATGCCATAATTTATAGGAGAATATAAATGCCCACACCATAAGGGGGTCTTGTAGATTGTTGTTTTTCCTACCTGACCATGTCTTCATTTTGTCCAGAACGTGCCTGAGGGAGAAGTTATGGACCTGCCAAAACAGGGGTTTAGCAAGCAAAAATGACTAAATCAACACAGAAAGATGCCCACCCTAATTTATGGGTCAGAGTAAATTCCCGCAGCACATGGGGGTCTTGTAGTATGTTTGATTGTATATCTAACCATGGCCTTAGTTCTCCTTGAACATGTCTGGAGACAAAGTTATGGATCTACCAAAAAGGGGTCTCAGAATAAGTTTTGGAAGAAATCCTAAAATTGATTGTGTAAAATTCACAAGGTTGAAAAGGCATTTTGAAATGCCTCCCAAGCCTGTCTGAGTGATGATAAATTCATCAAAAAGTATAGAACATGTTCATTGATGAACTGGCTATCCAGCCAAGGAGACAATTTTCCTATGGGTGTTCACACGTGTGAGATATGAGTCTACCAAAATAGGAAGAAATGTGTTTTGATGTTGAAAAGAGGTTGAGAAGCTGATTTGAAATGCCCGCCAGAAGCTCAGGGCGTCTCAGTAAATTCTAAAGGTGACATGGTTTTGTTTCCTAGTGGACTGGTTATCCATCCATACCTTTAGTTTGCTTAGTGATGGTCAGATGACAAAGATATGAGTCTGCCAAAATGCCTCCTGGCACAGTAATGACTAGGGTTTGACAATTTTGTCTAATTGTTGAAATTAAACAAGTTGGAAGGCTATTTTCAAATGCCTACCAAAGAGTGTGTGTGTGTCAGTAAAATCCAAAGATGACATGATCATGTTCTTTGATGAACTGGCTATTCAGCCATGAGATCAGATCCTCTCCTAGCGTTCACACGTGCAAGTTATTAACCTGTCAAAACCAAGAAAAATGTTGAGTTTGCATGTTGTTAAGAATAACAATATAAGAATTAAGTGATATGTTATAAAACATATGAAGTGATCCATGGTTTAGAATCCCTTGCTAAGTTTCACAACTATGAAGTCAACGAAGTTTTATGACGAGTAATACTTTATTAAGTTGCATGTTGTTAAGAATAAATATAAGAATTAAGTGATATGTTATAACACATAAAGAGGCACATCTTGTGAAAAGTCATGATGTTTTATAAAAGATAAGAACGTGATGTTAGTTAAATTCTTAATGAAGAGACATGAACTTCAAATTTTGGACAGGTTTTCTATATGCTAAACATATAATTAAAATATATGTTAAAGCACGTGAGAGTAAAGAAATATTTAACCTTTTTTTTTGAGTAAAAAGTTAAATAAAAATGATATAAGAGATGTAAATTGAAAATTAAAAAAAGGGGGAAAACTTGTTGCTAGAAAGAAATAAAGAAATATTTAACCTTTTGTTGGAGTAAAAAGTTAAATAAAAATATATAAGAGATTTAAATTGAAAATTAAAAAAAGGGGAAAACTTGTTGCTGGAAAGAAATAAGTATTTAACCTTTTTGTTGGAGTAAAAAGTTAAATAAAAAGATATAAGAGATAAAAATTGAAAATTAAAAAAATGGGAAAAACTTGTTGCTGAAAAGAAATAAAGAAATATTTAACCTTTTTGTTGGAGTAAAAGGTTAAATAAAAAGATATAATTAAAAAGTGATTTTAAATGAAGTGTCGTGTTTTTAAAAGGGTCACATTGTTTTGAAGAGTTGTGTTATTGCCAAAGAATACACATGATTATTGGAGAGGTATATATATTGAGAAAACAAAGTCATTCGAAAAGTGTGTCTCTTTTGTGGATGGATAATGAATATTTTAAGAAGCAAGAAGATGGCTCTATAGTCGAGTTTGTTGAAGAAGACAAAAATAATGAAGATCCAGTATTAAAGAGGGTCTCTATGGTTAAATAATGATGCTGATCTGAAGCAATATAAAGATCAGAAAAACTGTGTCTGGGAAATGATGAAGATCTAAAGCAAAGCAGCAGTAAAATAGAAGACAAAGACCAGCAAGAAACCAGTGAAGACTTTTGTAGAAGCTATAGTAAGAAGAGGCAGAGACCAGGGAGTGCACAGTCAAGCAGAAGAAGAGAGCAGAATAAAAGACAGAGACCAGCAAAGTAAAAAGACAGTGAAGATCCGTGTAGTAGCAAGGCAGAGACCAAGTCAAAATAGAAAGAGACAGAAGTTGAAGAAGACCAGAGAAGTATTAATAATATCAATTAAGGGAGGTAGGGTGGTGCTAGGGTAGGATACATGCCTACAAGGGGGGTCTTGGCCTCCTTCCAATAGTGGATGGAAAATCAAGGTATTGGTGTATCCTTGTCTGTATGTGTAGGCAGAAACTAGGGTGTGGGTGCATCCTTCAGTGGTGGCTGAGAAACTTGGGGATTGGTGTCTCCAGCAAGTTATGGCTTGCAAAACTTATTGTAAACATAATTTTGCAGTATAGAAAGTGTTGGTGGTTTACCCAATTGGGGTTCCACGATAAATTCTGTGTTTTGTGTATCTTGTTGATTCCATGTTTTGATTAAAGTTTAATAAGTGGTTAAAAGGTAAAAAATTAACAATACTGATTCACCCCACCCTCTCGGTATTGACCAATATTCCATCAAAAGGCCGCAACAAATCCCGCTTGAGCACCTAATGCACCCCAACCCCAACATGCTATGTTGCAACAACCCTTTTCCAATTAAGGGATGGTTACTCAAAAACCAGATCCATGCCCCCTAAATGATGACACCTTTTAGAATATTTACATGAACATGATAGACGTCAACCTCTAGACCTACGCCAAAGGATATGACATGCTTGAATCCATGCAAGGGGAAGATGTACCCACTACCCCTAGCGGGCCTTTGCAAATACTTCACCCAAACAATGATCAGATCCCTTGGATCCCAAGATCGCCACTTAGGTGAACTACCAATAATCCTCACATGAAAGTGTCCCATAACTATAGTATTTTAGATGATCTAGCTCAATTTGCTATCGCCATGTCAATGTTAGAAGTTCTTGAGCTTTTCCCTTCCCAAAAAAGGCATTGATTAACAAGTTACGCATTGATGATCCTTTTTATTTGTGTCTTATGACCTTCGATCTCAAGAAAGGTGAACTGCAACTACTCGTGTTAGTCACTTTTCAGATCCCCATCACAATCAAGAACATTATCATTCATCAATGCATCGTGGATGAAGGAGCGTCAACTTGTGTGATGTCCACTCATGTTTGGAAACATATGGGTTCACTAGACCTAGTACTCTCATCTATTGCTCTATGTTCTTATGATGGGAAGCCATTGAAGCATTTGGGTTTGTGCCAAATGTCCCCATCAAGCTAGGGCAAAAATGGTACTTTTGTATATTGAGGTAGTTGATGCATAGCTCAAATAAAAATTTTACTTTGTCGTAGTTATATGTACACCATAGGATCAACTAATCCCCCCCAATATTTTGATATTGGTCTAGGAATTTACAAAGATTTAAATTTGTTGGGGGGATACTCAAGTCCTCCACCTGATATGCCCATATCTACAGATGGTCTCATGTGCACTATTTTCACCTTTGAAGAAAAGTCACAAGCCCCCTCAACATTAGCATCAGTACCTCCTACTATCTATGGCATTGACCAAACCTTGAACCCATCGGTTCCACCTATTTTTCAAATCCCTTTCTTGTATTCCCCCATAGGAGTACAAGGAACACCAGTAATGGCTCAACTCACATTGCTCAACCTCACTGTGGGAATACTTGTGTGGTACTTTACACCACCTTACTTAAAAATGAATTCCAAGCCATTATCCCATTATGATTTTATCCCAGTAGCACCCACTAGTACACCATCTAAACCTCTTACGGCAGTTGCACCACCTACAAATCAACCAACACCAGTTTTCACTAAGCCTAATGTTGGGGGCATAAAGCAACTTAAGTTGAAATCCCCAATAGTACCAAGTACTACACCCACACCTTGCATAGTCCTACCTTGTGCCCTGTGTAGGAAACAAGGGAATGACACTAACCTTTTCCCCACCTTTCCAGAGCTCATGAATTTGATTAGCAGCCTGATTAGCGTAACCCATAACCCAAGCACTTCGGCAGGGGGCACGCTAGCCACATTATTTACCCCCAAAACTAAGATGAAGACCAAGTCATTGTGCACCAACCATGCGTGCACCATATGTTCTTAATTTGGGAATTACACACACAATTGTGCTGCAATCCCTTGGTTCAGGGATGCACTAGAGACTATTCGTCTCATGCACCCCATGGTTGAAAGATCTCATCTTGACTGGAAGGAAACAACCTCCATCAATGTTGTTTCCACATCTGTGCCAACATAGGGGAACCACCACAAGAGGCACTAACGCCAGAAGCATGACATCCATATGTACTAGTATTTCCACCAGTGATGCAACCCCATGGGTTCTCATCATGTTGGAACCATACCCATATGATTTCTAATAGAATCAACACCATCATACTTGACCATGCCACTTGACGACTATATATGGTGCATGAGATTAACCATGCCCGGTCCACTTGTCAATGTAGATCATGTGGACAATTGACACATTATCCATTCCAATACCCCAGCTTACGCACAAAACAAGATGTCCTTCTAGAAAATATGAGGATTGAAGGTCACACTCCTCCCCTTAGGGCATACCCACTAGGGTTATCCATTATGGAGGTTTTTCTCCTAGTGCCAGAATCTATTGATCATGGTGATGCCATCAACATGTCATCATTAGATAGTTTACTCACTAGCAACGACACATCATCATCTGCATCCGAGGAATACCAATCTTCACCAAAAAAAATCATCCTCGATCATGGAAGATAACCATGATCCACCAAACAATCCTTATACACCAAGCTAAGTCTTATGTTCAAGTGTTGTGTATCCTTAGGAGATGCAAAAATCTCCCATGCAAGTTGATCAAATTGGGATGCCACATAGACACATACACATTCTATCACCTATATATGTTGCACCGATTTCCAACACCAATAGCCTCCATCACGCTACTAGCAGTTTCTGCCAAACCATTTGGAAACCATTTTTTCGACCATCCCACAAGTGCGTTGATCTCTTGTCAAAATTCTGCATTGTCAATACTCTTCTCATAATCTATATTACACTTAGGTATTTGCATCATGTATGCAATATTATCATTAAGAAACAATCTCCCATTTTACAACAATGGTTCACGGACTCCAATCCTAGGCATATCATTTCATCCTAACATATGTGCAATGTTTTCCCTCTGTTTACATTGCATTTGCCTAGTACTTTCACTGATCACCATAAGGTCCTCAATATCGATGATGCCACACCATTAATGTCATCCTCGAGAATAACATGTTCCCCCATGGGTGTGTCCACCATTACAACCCGACTCACATTTTGGCACCCATGATGTTGTATCCCCACAAGTTCAAAGAATCTGGTCACTCACCTAGTTGGTCCAAAAGAAATTGCATATCATTTCCTTGCATTCTGCTAACATTACCCCTCAGATTCTTTGACACATTACAAGATAGAGACATTACTAAAGTAGACGCACATTCATCAATGACGGTACGCTTAACGATCATCTCTAGGCACCTAACATGAACTTGGAATGCCACATGATAGGCAAACTGAGGATGAACGTCAGTGGTGTCAAACTTGATGACATTCGGGCTATCAGAATCGAGAGCTCCTAAAGTAGATAAAAGGGTGTTCCTTTGAGAAGTACAAGCCTGAAGTACTTTGAGTGCCAACATAGCACACAAGGTTTGGCCCAAATCTTCCACAATTGAGTAGTTTTGGGCAGCTCAGGCATTAGGATTATGTGTCGAGCACTTAAGTACACTATTCGGTACCCGCGGCATAAAATTGGGCTTCTCGATATGCAAAGGAGTCTTGGGTGGAGGGGGATCATTCCCCAAAGAAGGTTGTGGAGCTCCATAATCATGTGAGCAAGTAGCAACACAAACCTCGGATTTAACCATGTTTACGCATCCAAAAGTGTCGTCACGGGTAGAAGAAGTCGAAATTTCATTAGTCCCATGACCGACGGTGGAAGCATTAGAAGCCATATTCTGATGATGAGGAAGGGGATATTTTAGCACAGCTAGGCTCTGTGCAATGTGCTTTGATGCTTTTTCCATACGAGGAAACAAATGTGTAAGATGGTCTTCCGAGCAAAGCTTACAAGGAAACTTCACCTTATGCCTAGGCTTACGGTCCCCACCAGCATTTCCGCCGTCCCAAGGAGGGTTAGCATTTTCTTTCTTGTTCCTATTGTTCCCACCCCTACGGTTATTCTTCCTCTTCTTTTTCCCATCAGGTTGTTGGTTACCATATGGGTCTGTCGATTGCAAAGAATGTACATCGGATGGCTGGGTGGAAATGGACGAGGCAGGAGAATGTCCAGAAGTAGACTAGTTAATAAACAGATTGTGCATTTGATTCGTAACCATGTCCATAGAGCGAGAGCTTACAGAACCAACAATGCCATCGACATGCGGTCTAGGAACGGGCTTGGGCTCATGTCGTGATCGTGGTGCATCAGGTATAATGTCATACAAAATCCTTGAGATTGAGCATAGACCAAGTCTAACTATTGGGCTTTGAAGATGGCTTGTTCCTCAATCATAATTTCAGACAATGAAACATCCTTTGAAATATATGGGAGTAAAGACTTAAGGAACCATTCCAGGAGAAAATCCAGAGGAATGTTGGCTTTCACTAACCTCTTCCATCGGAGCCACTCTTGAATATGATTAGATATATGTGTGGCTTTATCTTGGTGGAAGGTAGATAAGATTTCGGTACCAGTATCGTAATGAACCGACAACTGAAAGTGATCTAGAAATACCAAATCCAAATCGTTGAAACTCCTATATGTGCCCCAAATAAACTCGACATACCATTTCGTGGAAGCCCCCATAAGGGTGCGTTGAAATAGCCTCAAATGGATAGAATCATGTTTCAAGAAATTCGAGGAGCACCATAAATGAAATGTGGTGACGTGATCACCTGGATCCTCACCCTTCTTCCCCTCAAAATTTGGAACATCGGAAGGGAGCTTGGTGGGGACTAGGGGCCATGTAGGGTCATGAAACAATGGATAATTCATGAGCTTCGAAAGGTCGGGTAAGTTTAACCTAGCAAGGAACGGGAGCTGAGGCTGTGAAGCTTGCTTATAAGCTCCCAAAAGAGATTTACTTTGTGAAATTGGAGGTGAGATTATGTTCATCGAAGTCGACACCTGAGGTGCCGACGAACTCGCATAGAAACCGTGACCATGACCAGAAGGATGATATCCTCCTCCAAACGGAACCATATAAGGATACGCATGTATGTGCAGGGAAGGGATTCCATAGGATTGAATGGGATAATGGTAAGGACCGGTTGAATAACCATGAAAATTACCCCAATACGAATGGGGTCCCATATAACTACTTGACATAGGGAAACTAGTCGAGTGAGGTCCATAAGAAAATGGTATGTTCCCACTCCACGGAACCGAGTAGATAGAAGGAGGAGGATGTTGTGGGATCATATAAGCATTCATCGGTGTAGGAATATGTGTAGAGGCATTCGGGTTAATGGATGGAATGTAAGTCATAGATCCGATACCTATCATGAAACTTCCACTCGAGAAAGGGTTCACACTAACACTAGGGACTGATGAAGGAGGAGGCTCTCCTCCAAAATTCAGAGAAGATGGAGGGATGTGACCACTCCTAAACTGGTAAGCAGTATAAGGGGGTATAGTGCCCCAATCCCAATGTTAGAGCTATCATGACCACCAGACATGGTGGGAGTAATATTCTGAATGAAACTAGGCATACTCAATGAAAAAGGATCTGAGGTCATAGGGACAGATGTAGAACCAAAACCTGACACACCCGTAGATGAACTAAACGGAATACCCGATGACCATGTATCATCAAACGGGTTCGTACTAGTGGGCTGGGATGTCCCAAACCCATGACGAGTGATGTGTGGTGAACCTCCCTCCCATCCACTCCTCGGAGTGCAAGGAGGGGATTTTCTCTTTGTGCCAGTGGACGGAGTCGAGGGGAATCCTAACGTGCCAGATGTAGAACTTATAATGGGAGCTCTCTGAATCTCGTGGGATGTGAATAAAGGACCAACGATAGTCCTCTGATGTCTCTTGTGAAGAGACTATGACGGATCGCTAGCTAGTAAACCAGCCAACCGATGAAATTGGCAGAGAGGCAGATCTCGATCCATGATGACTTCAAAAAGTCAACAAATAAATGTATCCTAATGGCCTACTAGATCGTCATAGAGCACACACCTAAAAGAAACTACAGCCAAAATGCACACAACAAGGGACTAGCTCAAGGGACCTCCTGAAACTACAGCCAATATGTCTCTCCTAGGAGAGGTTTGAGACTCCCAAACTATAACCAGAGGTAACAAAATCAGTTATAAGGGCCCTCGGTCTTCACTGTGCGAACACAATTGTGTTTTCCGACCCCTATCTGACAAAGGACACTCACAGAATAACCGCTGCAAGTATCCTATGTGATACCTAGGTAAAGAAACTCTGGCCACCACGTATAACCAATGCTCAGGATAACAGTCGCAGGTGGGATCTGTCGTATGGGAAGGATAGCTAAGCCTGAAATTCAAGAGGGTCAAATGCCCCAAAAATCCTTAGATACAAACAAATCCTAGATATATCCACCACATTCAACAAGTATTGGAGGGCTATCTCCGCAACCAACCTCTCGTGACCTCGTGCTTAACTATGGTTTAAGTAGAGCATCTTGAGAACATTGATGTATACCATGGGTTTCACCACTCCCTGGTCAGACACATAATATTTGTTTAATAGTCTTGGATTGTTAACTCAAAGTGATCTATTCCAAGACTCTAAACCTATGCTAGTTGGTGCACCCTAGAAAAGAAAATGTTCTAATCAATTCTTTAATTAAGCGTTAATTTTAATGGCTGTGATTACTCAAAGGGATATGGTCGTGAAATTAGTGGTGTGAAATGACTCAATAAAATTCACACTCGAAAACACTAGACTCTTCTATCAATGGGAAAAATATGCCACTAAATAACAATCAAACCAACGTTTCTTTTTCAGAAATAAAGATGCAATCTCTTTAATTTATCATGCATAGACAAGCCCTAAATGAAAGCACAAGCACTCTGATGCAAAATGCAAAATACATAAAGAATTTTTTTTTTGTATTTTCACTATAAATGAATGAAAATGCAATAATTTTTTTTTGTATTTTCAAAATAAATGAAAATGCAACTAAGAATCAGTACTCTTCATAAAAGAATGTAGAGAATGCAATGCAAGTAACCCATCAAACCCCAAAAAGCGATACTCAGCTAAGCCAATGAGCTATAAAAAAGAGAAATGGTTAAAAAAACAAAGTTCTCAAAAACAAAGAAAGAGGAGCTTCCAGTCATGAAAAGAGGCAAGGAATAGTCAGGACATAGGCCCAGAAAGACTCAGGAACACCCAGAACTCACCCAACATCAACCAATCACCAAGAATAAGGTTAAATCAGACTTGTACGTGACTTTTCAGTAAATATTTGTGTATGTACGCAGGCTATAGAAGGAAAACTCACGTATAGACGCAGGAAAAACACAGCTAGTGAGTGTACATGGAAAGATAAGTGACCAAAACATGAGTGGAATGGCCCAAAAAACTCAAGATTTTTCTATAAGAACCTAATGACCTGTGAATGACACAAAAACTCGAAAGAAGGAAGACTCAAAATAAGGAAAATGCCCAAAAACCCCAAATGGATGCTTCTCCCCAGTGGAGTCGCCAATTCTGTTACAGAGAAAAACTTCCTATGGCTTGGGGTAGACCACAATAGATAGATGACTTCCATAAATCAATTCATTTCCCAATGTATGCTATATAAATGTAAATGCTAAGAAGTGGAATAAAAGACCAACCTCAATTTGGATGTTCGATGAAGATCCCTGTTGAGCTTTCGAATCAACACACTTGAACCTGCAACTTAGTCTCAACAATAAACACAAGCAAGTGCATATGATATATGAAAGATGTTAGCATAAAAAATAGCATAATCCATAATATATATAGGTAAATGTACCCAATGATAATAAACAATCATTCGCAATATCAATTGGACAAGAAAATGAGTATTTCTATTAATATGAACAAGAAGTACAAGATACAACTTCGTGTTGGCAACTCATCTAAACCAAGAACTAGGTCCCTCCACTTGTGCCTCCACGACTTCAATCCCCCATGCAATAGAAAACTCATGACGAAAGGAGAAAATCCCTCACAAGATATGGAAGAGTTTGGTAGGTGAACATAAAAGGTTCACAACAACTAGGATCAATGGATGTAGACTCAGGCTATGGAGAAATCCCAATAGAGTTTCGATGCTCTTCTCTTCCTTCCTCCTCCTTCCATGCATAATGGCTCAATATATAACCCTCCAAAGGCAAGTGAAAGGTCGAATCGAGTCGTTTCGAGATACATGGAGGGCCAAAGGTCACAATGGTTGGCCCTTTGGAGTGAAAAAGGGAGATTTTACTCTCTTTTACCAATTAACTCGATGTATGCGGGCTATAATGGTGCAGCCCGCGTATGCGCGAGTTGTAGTGAAGCAGATCACGTATAGGAGTAAAAATAGGGAAAAAAAGGTTTATGGAGGACAAAAATTGGTTATGGGTCCATAAATGGATAATGGAGGCCAATGAGTGCTAATGCTCACAAGGTGGAAAAATATGGTGTAACAACAGCAATGGACAAAGCTAGAGAGTTGAAGATGATGCATTGGCAGTGGATTGTTCCATCCAAATCAGGTTCAGGAGGTCCAAAATCTGTTGTTGTTGTCTCTCTAGGAATTTGATTCTCCTGTTCAGAGTGGAAAACCCCTCAGCATTGTTGTGATTGACCTGTGACTGTGCGTACCAATTATTGAAATTAGACTCCTTCATCAAGGATTTCCAAATCCCCATGTCCACCTTCAGTCGTGCGAACTCATCTTGTTGCGACTGAACTGTCGAGTGAATATTTTCTAATGAGTTGTTGAATCTATGGAAGAAGGAAGAAATTATGAATGAAGATGAGAAAATCAAAGATTGTGACACACAAAACAAGCTAGATAGGAAATGAACAAGGATGGTGAACCGGGCAATACATAGCTCATTTATAAAATTGGAAGGAGGTTCCCCGCGCGTGTGAAAATAAATTGAAGAGACGTTGAAGTTAATGGAATTCATGTCTACGTGATTCGAAGCTGACTATGGAGACGTCAAAATTTATTACATGAGTGAATGAAATCATGCAAGAGGACAAAAAGAGAAAATCCATATCATTGTTCTGTGTGTTTGAAATGACGTTTCCTAAAAATCTCGAGTACGAAAATGACACATTGAATTTTCCGCACGAGTTATTAGTCATATCGCCTTGTTGTTGAGTTGGCTGACAGATGGAAATCTGTGTGATATTAAGAAAGAATCTTTGGACATCAAGGCAAGAGATGTGAAGTCAAATGAAGACTGGTCATAGTGCAATGAGTGTGACAAAAATAAAATATGAATGATGGCATGGAAGACATAAAAGGAGATGGAACTCTATAAGTGCACACAATGAGTGTGGCATGAAGACAACACGAAGATTTCTCAAGGAATGAAGAAGTGTGAATGATCAATATGATAGGAACATAAGATCAAGAGAAGAATAAATTGGCAACTGTGCAAAGGAGCATATTTGAAATAGCTACAGAAATAGTATCAAATGTATTGGTTGGTGCAACAACCCTAGAAAAAGGAAGAAAATGAAGCATAAATACAGGGGGATAAATCGATGCAAGCAACTGCATAAAGGGCAGCACAAAACCGAAGAAAGGAGAACTTGAAATTGCATATTAAAAGCACCTATTTGCCATTGATGTCAAAGGGGGAGAAAGATCATGAAGCATGCGATTTTCTCATGAAGCATGCAATTTGCGCAAAGATGAAAAATAACATATTGGAGGTCATGCAAATGAACAACAAAGAAAGATTATGAAGCATGCATCAGTGGAAGAGATCGATGCAAAAATGAAAGACACAAGAAAAACACTGACAACAGAAAGCGTGGATGAGCAGATGCTCAAAATGGGAAGAACACAGAGGGAGTACACACAGGGGGTGTACTATGAACAAAATAAAGGAAGAATACAACTTCATGAGGTGTTAACATGCACAAATTTATGAGGTGTTGAAATCAATGCCAAAGGGGGAGACTGTTGAACTTTGGTTTTCATTGGTGTCAACTAATGTCAAAAGGATTCAGTTTCCTTGTTCTAGTTTGAAGAAATATATGAAAGCCACTTTGAAGAAGTATATGAAATCTAGTTTGAAGAAGTACATAGGAAGTACATGTATATTGTATAAGTACATCCAATTTGAAGAAGTGCATAAGGTATGTGTGCAAGACACCATCCATATTAGTCAAAGGTAATGCCAAGGAGATGGTAGGACATGTCTTGGTAGTGCGCAAGAAGTTTGGGAGCAAGAAGCGGTTGGACAAATATGCAAGTCCTAGAAGTGCACAAGAGTCCAGAAGCAAGAGGTGGTCAGAAAATTTAAGTGCGCAAGACCCACAAGTGATGGTACTTCAAGGACACAAGACCACACATGAAGTGATTCCGAAGTGCGCAAGACCCACTATGAAAAGTACAAAGTATGAGAAATACCCACAAGGTGTGATACATCAGTGGCACAAAACATGACAAGTGGTGGAAGCAAGGATTAAGCTTGATAGTAATGCAAGGAAGAAGAGACGCTATGACCAACTTGTGGACATACAGTCTGTGCAAGCCAATTATAAATAAGAATCCAATTTGGAGAGTTGAATTAATTTGTGTGATTGAAGCTTGAGGATGTGAAAGTGGTAGGAATCTAATTTGTAAAGCTTCTAATTCTTGGGGTATCGATGGATCGTGGAACTGGAACATCATGATATAGTAGAGCCAAGTGTGTAAGAACAAAAGAATAGAACTACTGATGGTGCGCAGGATGGTGTATTTTATCTCTGACAGTTGCACGAAGAAAAAAATGCAACACTCTAGATGATGCACAACATGATACAATTTATTTGAGACAGATGCATGAAGACAAACCTGAATCACACCAAGTGATGCACAAGATGTTATACCTTATCGAAGACAGATGCACAAATATATAAGTGAAGCACAATAAAAGATGCATAGTATGATGAGATATATTTAAGACAAGTGCGTAAGAACAAAAAGGGAGTATTGCAGATGGTACAAAAAAGATCACAGATTATCTAAAGCAGATTCACCAAGACAAAAGTGTAGCATAAAAGATGGTGTGCAATATGATATAAGTTATCTGATATAGATGCACGAAGTCACAACAATAACACAACGTGTGAAGTCACAACAATAGCACATCATAGGATGTGCAATATCCATTGAGTTTGTAGATGTGTAGAAACAAAATGTATGACGAAGCAGTGCACAATTTGTGAAGTATGAAGGCATGTGTGTAATGTTGATGAAATGAAGTGAAGTGTGTGATACAATTCAATGATAGCAAGATCACAACATAGAGAAGGTGTGCACAACCGA
The DNA here is from genome assembly GCA_027924585.1 of Larix kaempferi. NCBI lineage: Eukaryota > Viridiplantae > Streptophyta > Pinopsida > Pinales > Pinaceae > Larix > Larix kaempferi. The sequence continues at coordinate 3,939,929 of BSBM01000434.1, forward strand.
ATGAAATACAGTTAATATATAGTGTGCACGGATAAGTAGAACAACAATGAAGTATCTTCTATGGACATATTAGGGTGATAGGACAGGGCATGGAATAAGGGGTTGGTGCCTCCTTCCAGTTGAAGCAAGTAAATCAGGGAGTTGGTGTCTGTTAAACTAGTGGTTCAATGCCTCCTATTAGTTGGTGTAAAAACAGGGTTTCTATGCCTCCTATCAATTGGTGTTAGAGAAATTCGGAAGTTGGTGCTTCCATGAATGTAATCTTTATATTATAAGAGAACATTCTTTTTTTTCTCCCGGTTAGGTTTTCGCATAAAAATCCTTTTGTTTTGTGTTTTTTTCATATGTGGATGAATGTTACTACTTATGTGAATGCATAATTTAAGTTCCAACTTAAATCTGATAAGAAGTTTAAAATGGTTCATAACTGCGCTAATATTGATTCACCCCCCTCTCAATATTAATAATATTCCAAGATATATATATATATATATATATATATATATATATATATAGAGAGAGAGAGAGAGAGAGAGAGAGAGAGAAAACCAAAACTGAGAAAGGAGTTTCTATTAAAATATGGGATGCATCCCAAAAATCTAGCCAATTGAACAAAATTTAAAAAATAGAGGCCATTCCAACAACCAAACACTAGAATTATTGACCTCTCTATATGATTCTCTAAATCTATTTTCCATATTGTTTCTTCTGTCAGTTGAACTGGTATATATTCTAATAAAAGAGTTTCTTAAAAATTTGATTTTATAATACATAAATCAGGGAGAAACATGATAATTTTTAGACCCCGAGTTTCCATACATCCATGTTGGGGGTACTAACTGACGTGAGCTATCATCCCTCTATTGTTGGTGAGTGCATCATTGATTCATTGTTTCCTCCTCTTTGTCTTCAAGTTGGTCCTCCTGCCTTCCTGCCTTGAGCCCATAGAAACTGCATTAGTCACATTTTCCCTGTAGATTTAGGGAGCCAATTCTTTTTTCAATTGTTTAGTTTCACAATGCATACAGTGGGAATGATTCTCCTACTCATTGATTTTTCCTTTCAGAATTATGATCTCAAAGGCCATTAGTGTGTTTTTAGTAGTTTGCTTCTCTAGCTGGCTAGTGAGGCAGTTTTGTTGCTAGCATAGAGATTGGATCTCCCATTCAATCCTTCTTTCCAAAACCTTCTTCCATTCTTCTAATTGACTAGAAAAATAGCCTACGAAATGATGAACTTCATTAATTTTGCGTTAACACCTGTACCAACCAATGCTATGGGGGTTTCATGGGCCAACCTTGCCTTTCGCGAACTCCATGGAAATTTGTAGAGATTCCCACCTGTTTTCAATTATCATACTCCAATTATTTTTCCACCTTCTTGAAATGACCCCATCCCCTTTAAAATCCTTCCCATATCCTTGCATACGATCAATATCATGCTTAAGATTTTTTTTGTCTACCATTTTACCAATTCACATGTTGTATATTATGGAATTATTGGTTATCCAATCATGTCTTTGTACTCGCAAAGGAACTGTATGTAGGGGAGCAGTGAAATTCATGTTTTGAAATAGGTAGATGCACCAATATCGTAATTGCCTTAGCGCCGCATCTATCTTCCATGATGGATTAATAAATGTCTGATTGGACATTAGGGAATAGGGGTAGGATAATCTATTCTCCCTCCACAAGAATCATCCCAGTGGGAAGTTGATATCCCAACTTTTCATAATGATAGACCTTTTGATTTAGAATTATTTTGACATGAAATAAGCTAATGTCCTCAAACTACTTTATGGTTTGCTTTACTCTTTCAACAAGTTTTCCTATGATTGCATTGTTGGGAATGGACTTCTTAATAAGGCCTTGGATGAGGAGTTTTGAGTCTCTAATTGTCGTTAGCTTGGTAATATGGTTTGTCTTAGCGAGATCCAAACCCTTCCAAAGAGCTAGAGCAATTGCTTGGTTATTCGTGGAACTGCCAAAATCCAAGAATAGGTAGTTTCCTAATGTCCTTCAGGGTCTATAAGAACTCTTCCCCCCCCACACCTACCACCCTTTTAAAATTAATATATCAATCATGGCCATATGCAAAATTTAGATTACTTGAAGGTTTTTATAATCAAATTCCTTATCTGAATCTGGTAAATTCCAACACTTAGTAGCAAAAGATGATTGTGACACCAATCCAAGAAAGGGCATGACACATGCTTGAACATATCGATGTGGTCATTTTTGGTACACCTAAATGGTGTTAATGATGTGATTTCTATTGTAAAAAACATGAAATTAGTTTGTTGAGTAATCTAATACAATTTTTTTTTATCTTGATAGTATTATCTATTTGTGGCACTGCTATCTAGTTGCTTTTATTTTTATTTTTTAAAGGACCTTTTACTAATGAGTTACCAATTTTAAAAGTTATGAATAATATTTTGTTCAATGGGATTGGAAATTTAAAAAATCCCCAAAATGTGGTTTCCAACTAGCAAATTATATTTAATAAATGTTAATATCGGAATTAAAATGTGAAAAAATCATATTATGAAAATGCCAATCTCGATTTTCAAAAGTGCAAAACCCAATTCTGAAAGTGCGGTATCAGCTTTCAAAATCATGAATATTGGTTCCAAAAGTGTCAATATTGGGTTCAAAAAGTGCAAAATCCAATTATGAAAGTGTTAATTTCAAATCCAAAAGTGCAGCTTTGAAACCACGAAGGAGATAAATTTTAAATACACTCACCTTAATTAGTTATCGCCTGAAGAATATATAAGAGCCTATAAAAATAATCATTACAAGAAAAATAATAAATCTAAAACCAAATAAATTGATATAAAATAATTTTCAACATAACACCACTTTAATGAAAATATACTCTTATTTTTAGAATCGAATAAATTGATATAAAAACATTTTCAACACAAAATAACATCTCATGTATAAGTTAAATAAATTTAATGACAGGGTAGAAAATAATAACTTTATTCAAAAAAATATTTATTTGAACACTCTATCTATCTTTCAATGTAAATATACTTGATGTTTTATAAATAAATATTTTCATAAGTTATGTTTCAAGGAATTAAGGTGTATTAAAATTAATTTAGATCTATTTTAGATGATAAAAAAATAGTTTTTAAGTGAGTTGATATTTATATATTTGTTATCCATTCTAAATTAAAGTGGAGTTATAATAGTTTAAATAATTTTCTAAAATGTAATGAAAATTTAAATTAAATTTTTAAGAGAAAATTCAAATTATTAAACATGATTTATAGATGATTATTAAAATTTAATTTATAATTAGAAAATTAAACATTATTATACAAAGAAATAAAATATTAACAAATTATTAAACATGACTTATAAATGATTATTAAAATTTAATTTATAATTAGAAAATTAAATATTATTATATAAAGAAATAAAATGTGTAGTCTAAATATTCTAATCTTTAAACAAATTTAGAATTACATGTATTAGCTTTGGAAGTTGCATAATTTGGGTGTCATGGGGGTATTTGAGGGTGTTGAATCTATTTATGGATTCAAAAATACAATTCAAACACGTATAAATTTGGATTTTACCAAAAAAGTTTTACCGAATTGCGATCAAAACTCATCGTGAAGTAAAAAAATGTAGAATAAATAGACTACTCCGAAATAAAATATTAAATATTATAAAAAGACATTTTAATTTAAAAATTAAATTTAAAATATTTAAATTTAAATTTAAAATGAATATCTGAATGTGCATCAATTTTCTTAAAAATCACCAGGGTTGGCAGGCGTGGGGGTAGTAATTCTAGACTCTTAGGGGAACAAGAAGAAAGACTTCACCTGGGGCATTGGGAAGAAAACTAACAATGCAGCAGAATGGCTGGGACTTGTCAAAGGATTGGAGATAGCAGTTAGTCTAGGAATCAATAAATTCACCATCCTTGGAGACTCTTTAATCATAATTCGAGAAGCTAGGCGCATCATTGCATAAAGAAAGGATCCGTCTTCCAAAATGCATTATCTCCTCCAATGCATCAGCACCGAATTCCATGAGCTCAATTTATTTCACATCCTACGTGGGTTGAATGAGAAAGCAGACGCAATGGCAAATTTAGGAGTGGGGCTAGATTATGGTTTGCTTAGGCATGGAAATCACACCGAAGCTACTTGGATTCCATAGTTCAAGAGAATGATTATGGTTTAAGCATCCTGCCACTCTCAATAAATAACTCATCATGACAGATGGCAGTAATTTAATATGCACATTAATTGAAATCTTTTGGGAAATCTCCCGTGGAGATTTGATGGACTCTCTTAGTCTCGATCTGTGCCATCACATTCTCGAAGTAATGGCTCCCTGCAGTTATGTCAACTGGTGGACATGTGGCCGTTTCAAACTCTTAAATTCCTGTCTTCCGGTTCAATCCAGAACACTCTACGCCTTGCTCGGACTGGGGTTGTGTCCTAAAGAAGGAATTCTCTTGTTGTTTTTCCTCTGTTCTGGCTCAGAAATGGTGAAACAGGGTTCTGGTTGTGGGGGGGAGCACTTTTTTCATGGCACTAGGTGTATTCATGGTAATGAAAGCCGTTCTCGAGGATGGCATTGCATGAGGGAGCAAGGATGCAACCATGTGCGTGGTAGGGGTGACCAGAAGAACGATAACTAGGGCATCTCTGAAGAACATGACCCTGGTCAAGGCTCCTGTCGTAGGCACGCATGTGTGGGGAATGTGATAAGGCATGAGCAGAAACACACTCTTTTGAATTTTGAAGTGGCGTTCTTGGACCGTATTCAAGACCTGGAGTTGCAGGTGCGTCTTGTTAGGGGTGAGAACTTGGAGTTCAGGAAAGTGGTTTCCCAGATGTACAAATTTGCCTTCACTTCACACAATGAGCTCAAGGCCCAGTACAACAGCATGGCAGGGAAAATTGATGATATGGAAGAAACTTTGGAAATGGCTTACCCACGCAAGAAAAAGAAGCCCAAAGTAACTGAAAGAGAGTTGGAGGTTATTAGCAGAAAGATGGAAAAGCTCAAGAAATACATGGATACAACTAGAAACTATGTGGACCTCTGCAATGAACAAAACCTGGCCGCAAACTCTGTGGGAGCAACCATGGAAGCTGGTCCTCGTTAGTGGTACTTTTATTGATTTCTATGTTATTTGTAACTAGTTTTAGGCACTCTGTGGTCTACAGTACAACCATTAGTATTTTGATGGATCTCTGGTTGGGCTTAATGTCCATATTTTGTAAAAGCAAGACTATAAGAAATGCTCTTTTCCTGCACATTAATACTAAGTCAGTTTATTAGAAGTTACAGTACGCATAGAACAAGAAGGGAATATGCAACCTATCAATAGAATCATGATGAAGTAGGCTTGATTGTTGTTTCTTACATAGAGAAACAATTTGATCAACCTCACTTAGATGTAACCTCCTCTTTTTATATATTATCAATGATATTAACCATTTTTATAAATAAAAAAAATCTTAAAAATCATGACTATATTGATTTTGAATTATTTCATATAAATATGAAAATATTGAAATATATTTTTCCTAATTTATGGGATACTATACCATAACATAATTTTATTAACGTGTACTCTATCTAATATCTAGATTTTTCATTAATGCTTCATTCTTTATTCCTAAATAAAAGGTCATACTAGTTGCCTTAATTTGATGAACTAGTTAAAGTGATTTGATCTTTCTTTTTTTAATATTCAATCTTTACCTTTACTCTTATTTAATTATAGATTAATACCTCTCTTTGTAGCTTCATTCCCTATGTTTAACCTTGGTACTATATAAGCCTTCTCACTAGGGAGTCAAACTTTGGATTTACAGGGTACACAACCTTATTATCTTTTGAGAGTAGTTTCCCTTTCATTTAGTTGGTTGAGATTCTTGTTGACTTTGCACTTGGAATTATGCTTTTTTAAATATTGGATTGACCCCTTTTCTTTGCATGTAACCATTTGTATACATTTTTATAGAGTGTAAATTAAATGATCGATAATTGGTATTCATTATTTAGCAATTTATTTAGCCAAAATCTAATTAAAATTGTTGAAATTGCAAGTTTAGGTTGTTGGAATTCCACATTCAAGGTACCGGGCATTTAATCCATTTCTATATTAAAAATTGCAATTTAAACAATCAAAATCGCTATTACAACAAAATTTGCATTACCAGATTCCAAGAAAAATCGTTGAAAAAAAACCAATCATCTATCATTTAGCTTACTCATTTTTATAGTTGTTACTCCTTAAAAACACCATTGCAGAAGTTGTTGAACACGCGACCCATACTTAAGGTCTATCTTTAGCATGTGGTCACCATCTAGTGGGCTTCCACTACATGTTGGGCACATATGTTCATGCTTTCTTGATGATGTGACCTTCTTGGAGACCCGCGTGATTGGAGGGTGCTAGAGGTCCACATTCACCTTTAATTATGGGCACATATGTGGGTGCTTGATTTTTTACATATCTATAGATTGTCCGATTTCCTCATACCGTTTGCGACATTTTGAAGATGGAAGAGGCCGCGAACGGCTCTTGTTCACCCCACCCATGTCATCCACTGCTTCACATGAAAATCGAGATTGTTTTGGTTAACGGGAATTCCTCGGTTTTAAAACCCCGATCTTCTCTCCATCCACGGTCAAAAAATTCGTGGGGTCTTCTTTCATTGCTGGTCCGGGAGATTGGCTACGCGGCATATCCCCAACTGCACTGAAGAGAAGATACTCTAAAAACATTGAAATATGCTTTTCCGAATTTATGGGATACGATATAATAACAATGTCATTGTCAAGCTATAATAATTGAATTGTTTTATCTAGAATATTGAAAGAAATCGAGGAATCTTTTCCAATTTGTTGGGAAAGCATTTTCTAGACTTTGAATATTATTTCATATAAAATACTAAAAACTAAATTGCTTTTCCGAACGTTTGGTAGAGCATATAATAGACTTTGAATTATCTTATCTTGAAGATTGAAAGAAATTGAGGTGTACTTTTCCAAGTTGTTGGGATAGCATACTTTTCCAGGTTACTTGGGTTGGGCTTAATTCTTCTAAAATTCGTGCCACTATTAGACTAAAATCTATGGAAGTATTACACGCGCCAAATGTAATGAAGGTTGCTCGAAAAAATTGATACACAATCTTTGCAAAATCTACGGAAGTATTACACGTGCCAAATCTAATGAAGGTTGCCCGAAAATATTGGAAGAAATGGAGGTGTACTTTTCCAAGTCGTTGTGAATCTGTGATAGATCGAGGTATAATTTTCCAAGTTGTTGGGAATCTGGGAGGCTTAATTTTAAATTTGAAGCTTTGACTCGAAAAATTAGGCGATGGACCAAGCCTTTCAATGTTAATGCGATGAATTCAGTTTCTATTTATAGCTATCCTCGTTGTTATATTTGCACAAACAATTCAATCATAGTTGGAGATGGAGATATGTTTTGGTCCTTCTTTCTTGGGAATGCCTCCTCTGCTCTTTTCCTATTTGCTTCTCTTTGCCCTTCCTTTTGGGTTTTCCACGCCTCACGTATCTAATCGTTCGAATCCTTATCTCACCAATACTTCTGATCGAGAGCCTCTGCTTCGATTCATGTCAGCAATTACTGCGTATGATACGTCCCAATCATTACGCACTTCTTGGAAACCAAATGTTTCCTTCTGCGACTGGACAGGTGTCATATGCAATCCGCACACACAGCGAGTGGTCTCCCTCAGAGTGCTGAGCATGGGATTACAAGGTACAATCTCTCCCCTTCTCGCCAATCTCTCGTTTCTTAGGATACTCGACCTTCGTAATAACAGTTTTCATGGTCACCTTCCCTATCAATTGGGGAGTCTGTTTCACTTAAAGATGCTTCTCCTGTCTTGGAACCAACTCGAAGGTTCTATTCCGCCCACTCTTGGTGGGTGCCGAAGTTTACAGAACTTGTCAATGTCCTCTAACAATTTGAGAGGAAACATTCCGTCCCAGCTATGTGTTCTCCCCAACTTGCAATACATTCATTTAGGATCTAACCATTTGACGGGTACAATTCCCGCTTGCTTGGGAAACATATCCTCTTTGGACTACATCAATTTGAAAAACAACCACCTTCACGGCCTCATTCCTTCCGAATTTGGTCTGCTCAGTCTAGTCGGCGACATCAATATGTGTAATAACCGTCTGAGAGGCGTAATTCCTTTTACCTTCTCAAACTGCACAATGCTCCGACAACTGACTTTGGCTGATAATCAATTAACTGGACACATTCCAGGGGAGTTGTGTAGCAAGAACACCCGGTTGAAGGGATTATATTTGTTTGGTAATCATTTGGGTGGCAGCATTCCCGCTTCCCTCTTCAATTGCTCGAAGCTTCAAGTGATTGAATTTGGGAGAAACCAACTCACTGGAGTAGTGCCCGTGGAGTTGGGTAAGTTAACGGACCTCCAGCACCTTTACTTGCACAATAATCAGTTGGTCAGCGGCAGCACAACCAGCTTGCCCATTCTTACTGCTCTTATTAACTGTTCCGCCCTGCAAACAATAGCGTTACGTTCTAATCGTCTCACGGGACGTTTGCCCTTCTCTGTTGGCCACCTTTCTACAAAAATAGATGTCATATACTTGGGTGGCAATCAATTGGCAGGAGAAATACCTCCACAGATTGGAAACCTAACTGGTTTAACATTTCTTGATTTAGAAGCCAATTTTTTAACAGGGGCAATCCCTTCCTCACTTAATATGCTTCAAAAGTTGGAGAGGTTATATTTGGGATCTAACAATTTACAAGAAAACATCCCAATGGAGATTGGACAAATCAAAACTTTAGGGCTTCTAGATTTAGGGGAAAATAATCTCTTTGGAACAATCCCTGATTCTCTTTCCCATCTCCAGCAGCTAATATATCTAAATCTCAATCAGAACCAGTTATCAGGGCATATCCCTGCAAGTCTAGGGAAATGTGTGAAGTTACTACAGCTAGATCTATCATATAACAGACTCAGTGGGCACATACCTCCAGAGGTTGCAGGTCTTACAGATTTAGCATTGTATTTCAATCTTTCAAACAATTTATTAGAGGGCCCTATACCTTTGGAACTAAGCAAGATGACTAAGGTTCAAGCTATTGATATTTCAGCCAATTATTTAATAGGGAACATTCCTACTGCACTTGGAAGATGCACAGCATTAGAATACATAAATCTTTCTTGCAATATACTTGAAGGTTCCATACCAGATTCGCTAGGTGAGCTTCAAAATCTCCAAGACATGGATTTAGCCTCCAATAACTTGTCTGGTGGAATACCCATGTCATTGGAAAATCTCAAAATGCTGAGCCACTTGAATTTCTCTCTCAACAAGTTGTCAGGAGAAGTTCCTCGAGATGGTGTTTTCAAAAATCTTGGTGCCACTGCATTTATAGGAAATGTTCATCTTTGTGGAAGTTGGGTAAGTTTGCCACCATGCTTTACTAGCAAACATAAAAGGCCTTTGCATTTGACAAAAGTGATCATACTTCCTCTTGCAATTACAGCTGTTGTTGTATGGTGTTTGTTTTTTGCAATCTTGTGGAGACAAACTGGGAAGAGAAATATTTCTAGAGATGTTTGGGGAGCTTCAAATGTGGGCCATCTAAAAATTTCATATCGAGAGCTCATGATTGCAACAGATGGATTTAGCGATGCCAACTTGTTAGGAGTTGGTAGTTTTGGGAAAGTGTACAAAGGGATTTTGAATGATGGCACAATCATCGCTGTCAAGCTTCTTAATTTGGAGAATGAAAGGGCTCACAACAGTTTTGATAGAGAATGCAATGTTTTGGGGAGAGTGCGACACAGAAATCTGATTCAAATAATATCCTCTTATTCACACCTAAATTTTAGAGCTTTGGTATTCCCGTTAATGTCAAATGGAAGTTTGGAAAAGTGGTTATATCCTAGTGGAGATGAAGAAAGCAACTTGGGTTTGATTCAATGGTTAAATATAGCAATAGACATTGCACATGGCATTGCATATCTTCATCACTATTGTTTTGTGCAAGTGATTCATTGTGATATCAAACCTAGCAATGTGCTCCTTGGGGAAGATATGACAGCATATTTAATCGACTTTGGCATTGCTACTATATATTTTGCAAATAATGAGGATTCAACTTTCACTTCCACCAATGCACTCAAAGGATCCACAGGTTACATTCCTCCAGGTATTGTTATTTTGCATAATATAGGTCCAATATTTCTATTTTCATTAACAATTGTAAATTAGAAAATATCTTATGAGGATGTCTTATTTTTATAAAAAATGTGACTCGGAAACCTTATTATTAATAAGGATATTTGAATGCAGAATATGGACTCCAAGCGCATGTCACAACAAAAGGTGATGTTTATAGCTATGGAATATTGTTGTTGGAAATATTGACTAGAAAGAGACCCACCCACAACATGTTTGTGGAAGGAATGACCTTGCAAAAATGGGTTAGATTTTATTTTCCAAACCAAGTTGGAAAAGTGGTGGATAAGAGTTTATTGAGGAGGATTAATACTAAGAGAAGCATTGAAGAAAATGAGCTTCACTGTGCCACTCAGCTTTTAAGTGTGGGCTTGTCTTGCACAAAAGAATCTCCTCAAGAACGACCTAGTATGATGGACATTGTGAGCACACTGCAAAAAATTAGAGACACTTTTTAGGGGCTGTTGGCACTACATATATCTAAAAGTGCAGATTAATAAAATAGTGGGAATTGATCCTATAACAATCATTCCTCTCAGTCATCCAAACTACACCCAATTGACATGTATAGTTGAAAATGTATACAAGAATAAATCTTTTTGTTATTAAACAGAAAAATTTATATAATACAGATTATTTTTCTTTCAATGGCCTACTAAAATTTCAGTTAAAATTAGAAAGATTTTTTATTGAATACAGAGGATTTTGCAACTTTGATTGAACCATATCGAACATCGTATTTTCTCAAGAGGGCTATTGCATGTTGCTTGGATCAAAGAATATATCTTGATTTCCATATATCAAGGATTGTGTTCAATATAAAATAGATTTTGATTGGAAGTTTCAGTGCCTAGTGTTACAGATTGAGTTTTCTAATTTCATTTGAGTACTTGGAGATTTTGGATTATTAAAAGTTTTCTTATAAAGCATTGGATTCATGACACTGTCATAGAAAAATTATAAAGCATTGGATTCATGACACTGTCATAGAAAAATTGATATCGATTGAATTATTCAGGACTTGTGTGAATTGGTAATGAAATATAAGATACACAGTTCAAATTTTCATTAGAAATGAATTGGCCGCTGGAGTTTGAGTTTCCATTTACAGACAAGCTATGAAGTTGCCAGTTCCACACAAGAATCCGAACGAGCAGATGATAAGTTATTGATTTTCATCTCCCAGAATTGTTTCTCGGCATAAATTATCTCATTTGCAATCTTGTACATGTAATCCAGTGTTTTTGTTCAATTTACTGTTCACTGCTTTTTGCTTTTGATTGGTAACTTGTGCAATTTGTTCGATTTACTATTTTTCATTGCATTCTTGCTTTATTTGTATGGAAATGTTTGGTATACTGTAAAGTTTGCAACGTTTCCCTGGTTCCTGAACTCAGTTCCAATTCTTTCCAGGCGCCATAGATCTTATTACATATATGCTATGCTGCTCGGTTGACCAGTTAAAAACAGGTTCGATCTCATCTTTTTGACACCCATCTTATTGTTGTTCTATATTGTTTGCATACATAAGACTACCAAAGAGGAAGAGGTGTACGTGGAACAAGTTTGTTGTGCAAAGCAACTGACGTGTGTGTCCCATGTTTCATTTTTGCATTAGTGCTAACATGAAAAGATGGTCTGCCTATTGTGCTCTATTTCAGCTTTTCGAATTAGAAGGAAGAAATGTGGAAGAGACTCCTAATAATGGTGTTATTGGGGTTGGGAATTCTTCTATGAAAAACACTACATTTTCTCTCTCACACCCACAACAAAGTTCAAAGTCAATCCAACAAGCCTCCATCGCGTGAACTATAAGAGAACAATTCCCATTTAAAAATTTATTTACTTAATATTAATAAAAATAAATTTTATTCAAATTTTTAAAATATAAAACATTAAACCTAATATATATAGTTTTTTTTTTTTAAATCCCTCAAATATAATTAAACATAATCCAAGTATATATCTCTATACAGTTAATCGAGCGTGAATTTAAAATCTTGACAATCTACCATAAAACCAAATTAATGCGTCATAAAAATAGAAAAATACGAGTTAATTTACTCTCAAGATATCGAGATTTAATTCAATTGCAATGCGTGGTTACTTTTCGTAATTATTTTATTCTTGATATTGAAATTATCACGAAATTTAATTTAATTGCAATACACTATTTTAAATATTAATATTTTTTTCACTTTCTTTTATAAAGTTTTTTTAATTTCTTTATTAAAGATTTGATTCATATTAAAAAGGATTAAATTCTACTTGATATCTATGAGGCTCTCAACTGAATACTAAAAATATTGACATGGGAGAGATAGGGTTTATGTGCGAGGACGCTCACTAGGGTTTTTTCACAAAGTCTCTCCATGTGAATCTATAGTTGTTGACGAGCACCTTCTATGGCAGTCGAGAGGGGAGAAGGTATGCCTTCTCCCCTTTCCTAATGCGAAGTGACGGGACACAAATCGTTACCTCCTCCCTCATGGGATATGACTCAATTGAAAACGACAGACTGTGGAACTCCTCTTGGCACCAGACCCAAAATTCAACAATGGAAAAAGAAAAGCAGGGGAAAATGATGCACCCACCTCGCATCCAAAGGTGGATCGCACGTGGGAACCTAGGAAATGCATACCACAAACATTAGAAATGCCAAAATATGAGATAGTCTCAGACCAATTTGACGGATACAAGCAATACATGTGAGATCACGTGCTAATAGGAAAAAATTTGGGTCTATGGCCAACTGAGAAGGACCTGGTTCGATGGATAGACACTTGGTGGAAACCAAAGGGCCACTTTGACCTGCGCCTTGGCTCCAAAGGTTTCTTCATAGAAACCTTCCATAACCTCGAATATTGAGACTGGATGTTTGAGAATGGACTATATTTCTAGAACTCAACCAACCTTTCCTTACGATATTGGACACAAAAATTCAGCCCAGACAAGGAGGAATTCATCTATACTCCAATATGGATCCGGCTATAATCTCTCCCGCTAGAATTCTGGGTTCCATAAATGTTGAAAGGAATTGGGAATACTCTAGCTAAGTTTGTTAAAATTTACAAGGCAACAAAAATAGGACGATATACCTCTTATGGTTGAACCTGTGTATATCTCAACATTTCGCAGATCCTCCTCGTAGAAATTTTCGTCACAAGGAATGACGAAGATTGGATCCAAACCATTGACTACGAGTACATTCCCTTCAGATGTAGGAAGTGTCTTGTACATGGACACCTCTTCAAGAATTTTCCTTTGAATAATATACCAAATCCATCAGTCCAAGATCTGAGTAAGGACAAGGAAAACTTCATTCCAGTTCATGGTCGGAGAAGAACGACTCACAAAAAAATAGGGGGAACCATAGGACATAATTTCGCTTCAAAGAATATATTTGAAAACCTATGTTCTTATCGAGAGATAGTTATGGAAAAATAAGAAAAAGGAGAGAAAGAAGATTACAGCCAACAATAAGAGCAAAAGAGGATGGAAATACAAGCATGCAAATTGAACCAATAAGTGTGAAAGTCATAGAAGATCCCCATCTAATGCCTCCTTATCAAGCAAAAGAAGATGTCCCTTGGATGAGGGAGTGGACCTTGAATTCGAATATGACGAGAATGAATTAACGAGTTTGAATATGGAAAATATTGTTGAAGCCTGCTGCAAAAGGGACTACTTTGCCATCCCGATAGAGCAGCTAACAAAGATCCACAAGGATTTTCTCAACTCACAAACAGGTGAAGCCGCTAGATCCAAAATGAATATGGGAATAGCTCATGCCCCAACAATTCCATCAAAAAAACACCTAAGAAGGAAAAGAAGAAAGGTAGAAAACCTGCAAAACAATTGATTGAGTAATTTGAACATATAATGGTTAACTCGAGATGGATGGAGGCGCTTACTTGCACCTTCACTCCTATCTATTCCAAGCAGTTAGCCCAATGAAGATACAATATTGGAAAATTAGGGGAATAAAAAGTAGGAGCAAATAGAGACACATATGGAAAATGGTTATGGAGGAACAATCTGACATTCTTCTCCTGCAAGAGAATAAATGCTCGGAAGAGGAGGCAAAGCGTATACTTCCTCGATGGCATAGGATTGGAGACATATTAACAATAGATGCTAGGGGAAACGTTGGGGGATTGGAAATCCTTTGGAATCCCAGCTCCATCGAAATCATGTCAGCCTTCTCAACCCCTTGGATGATCTTGATTAGCTTCATAATCCTGGAATCTGGGGTTTGTGGCACTTTTACCAATGTCTACGTGCCCCAAATCCTTCAAGGTAAGATTCTTTTCCTCTGAAAATTACATCATTTAAAATAAATACTAGGTGATCTTATTTGAATCCTAAGAGTTGACTTCAATATGTTGAACGGAAAATAGGGAGGCACCCGCAGACTGGAAATGGATAGCGAAATATTCAGCAGTACAATGGACACACTTCAGTTGATTGATCTAAACACCACCAATGGTGTTCACACCTGCAACAAATGAGGATTGGGATCCTAACATGTCTCTTGTTGTTTGGATTACTTTCTGGTAAATGAAACTCTATTCATGTCTGGCATGACTCTTGAAGCCTTCATCCTGCCTCTCTCTGGATTATACCACTAGCCCATCAGTCTCTCTATGGATGTCAGAGGACCAACATTATATAAGTTATTCCGCTTTGAGAAATTTTGGTTGTCCAACCCAGAATTTCAATATAACTATCATAAGTGGTGGGATGAGTCCTCTATTCATAGAGGATCTCTCATGTATAGGTTCCAACAGAAGCTCAAGAATTTTAAGAAAAAACTCAAGCACTGGAACAAAATGAGTTTTGGGAACATATTTCAATCCCAAAGAGATCTAGATGCTCATATGCGGAAAAATCAATAGAACATTATCACCTTGGGGTGCATGATAGATCCTGTGGAGAAGGAGAAATCTCTGTCATAGTAGATCAAAGAACACAACTCTCAGGAAGAAAAAATGCGGCGACAAAAGTCTCGGGTGCACTGGCTTAGGAAGGGGAATGAAACACCAAATCTTCCATCAATCTATTTTCCATCGTAGACACATCAACCACATAAACAAGTTGAGAAATACCCAAGGGGAGGTTATCACGACATGGAAATACATTGAGAAGGAGCTTGTTCACTTCTACAAAGATCTCATGATGGAGCAAACTGCTAATCTAGAATCAGCTATAAGAAGGATCACTCAACACATCCCCTGCCTAGTCACAAGGGAGAAAAATGAAACTCTAATGAGACATATCATTCAAGACGAGGTTGACCATGTAATGAAAGAAATGACCCTTGGGAAATCGCTAGGCTTGGATGGTTTCACCATGGACTTCTTCCACCACTGCTGGTCTCTAGTTCAGGAGGAATTTCGGAAAGTTGTGGAAGATTCACAATGCTCTTAGGAGGTCCTCTCCACCTTAAATGTGACTTTCCTGATGCTCATACCTAAGAAAGACAAGGAAGAAGATCCAAATAATTGTAGGCCAATCGCTCTGTGCAACATCATCTACAACCTCATCACTAAGGTGATCGCACTCCTCCTAAAACCACTACTCCCAACCTCATTTCTTTGGAGCAAATAGGATATGTTAAGGGTTGATAGATCATGGCATCGTCATCATGGCTCACGAAGTGGTCCACTCCCTATGAGTCATGTGTAGCCTAGGTATGCTTATAAAGTTAGAACTTTATAAAGCTTTTATAAACTAAGTTGGTGGTACATGAAAGAGGTGTTGAAATCCTTTAGCTTCGATAACCTTTGGATCAATTGGGTTATGAACCTTAACTCATCTAATTGCTTCTCCATACTGCTGAATGGATCACCTACTTAAACATTTTCCCCTTCCAGAGGCATTCACCAAGATGGCGCTCTCTCTCCTTTTCTTTTCATTCTGATGGAAGAAGGACTTAGCAGGAAAATCAAAGCTACCATCCAAGAAGGATCTTTGACTGGCCTACCGGTGCTTGGTCGGAACCGCCCATGCTCGCGCAATCAATTTATGGACAATACTCTTATGATGGGATTCCCCTCCATCCAAGAAGCCACTAACATTCAGTCCATCCTTAATGACTTCGGTGATGCCTTGGGAACCTCAATCAATAAGGCCAAGTCACGGCTCTTTTTATTCAACACTCCCCTATCCATCCAATGACATATTTATCAACTTCTTGGGTTCCCTGGGAGCACCCTTCCGTCCAAATATCTAGGTATCCCCTTGATTGACAACGCCCTAAGAAACAATTCCTGGGAATACCTTCTCACCTCCCTGGAGAGACACCTTTCCTCCTGGACCTTCCAGATTTTGAATCTACCTAGCCGTATTATCCTTCTTAAGTTAGTCTTGCAAGCTATTCCTCTTTATCCCTTCTCAGTCTTAGCTGCCCCTATTATCACAACATTCAAAGAAAGTTTCTCTGGTCAAGAAAGGGGGAGGAAAGAAAATGGGATTTGATAAACTAAATGGACTTATGCAAACTGAAAATTCGGGCAGACTGGGTCTCAGGAACCATGAAATCATGAACCAAGTCCGGAGTGCTAAGGTCTGGTGGAGATGGATTAAAAGACCAATGGATAGCTGGGAAAAGCTATGGTGAGCCAAATATACACCCAATATAGGGAATAATGATTTAATAAGATGGAATGAGCAGCAGCAAGGGTCTTTGATCTAGAATGTCGCTTGGAAACATTGATACCTCATAAGTAATCAATGCTTCTAGGATATATGTGATGATGGCTCAGCACGATTATGGACATAATCCTAGAAGCAAATCCTCCGGCTTCAGTTGGATGATGTCGTTCAAGAGATCTTCGAAAACATCGAAGGATCCCAGGACCACCCAGTCAAGCACTACTAAAAGGAAACAACTGAGGAGGTACAATGGAAAGGTTGGAAAATCTCACACAAGGAGCTATATCTTCAAGAACAAATTGACATCTATGTTAGGATATTCCTATACTCCATCCTAGTCCTTCTAACATTTCTGACATTTTCAGTCCTGCATGCAAAATTAGGGTTTTGCATGCAATTAGGGTTTTGCATGCAATTAGGGTTTGCATGCAATTAGGGTTTGCAGCACCAACACCTAGCCCTTGCCAAACTAGCCCCAGGAGCTTCTCTCGGATCAGTCTTAGCTCTCCTAGAGCTTAGTGCGCCCTCTTTTCAGTTATTGCATGATAAGGGCGCCTTTCTTCACCTACCAGTCCAGTTTAGTTCAGTTATCTTCAGTTCTTCCTTGATTTAAGGATTAACTGACTCCTAACTGAACTTATCACTCTTTTGGACCTCTAGTGTGACTAGATAGACTGTTTTGACTCCAGTTAGCTCCATGAGCGCCCCCACTGAGTCTCCTTCACTATATCAGTGCTTCCATGTGCCAGTTACACCAACCACACTCAGTTAGACTCAGTTTGACTCCCGGTTGATCACTACTTGTGCATTGATGACTTCAACGATGATGAGATAGACTCCTAGTTTGGCACTGATGACTCTCCACTGATTATGGATCTGTGCATGAAGGACAATTCGAATTACACCTAGTGAATTCGAATCCTCATGCTCAGCATTGTATATTTACCCGGTTACTATTCTGATTAATGCAATGTGTGTAATTATTCTGCCTCTATTGGATCTATGTTCTATTGCTTCTCTCTTCTTCCTAAATTCTTTCATAGTGAGGTTTACATCATCTCTTTGGATCTTATGTGGGCAATTTCACATGGTATCAGAGCCTTGAGAGTATATTCTACCTCCATTCTTGAGAGTTTTTTTGCAGGTATTTTGAAGTTCCAGCAGTTGCAGCAGCAGATTCAGTAGCTTCTATTTTGCACTTGTTCAAGCAATCAAGATGAGCAATTCGAATGATCCTTCTTCTATACTTCTCACTCCTTTCAATTATTTCGAATGGAAGAGGAAGATGATAATACTCTTGCAATCAAGAGGGTTTACTAGAATAGTTGAAGAAAAAGATGCCATACCACATCAAGCTGAAAAGAGAGTCAAGCACCTAAACAAAATGGATGAAGCCTTTGGATTCATATGCCTTCATATTTCTGATGATCTATTGTTTCATGCTGATGGATTGAAGTCTCCATATGATTTATGGATAAAATTGAGGAGTCTTTTTGGCAAACAAGACGAACTGAGAGGCTACATTCTTGAGAATGAATTGGTTGCCCTTCAACCTAGCAATTTCGAGAGCATTCAAGATTTCTTCTCCAAATTTCAGAATTTGGTTTTGCATTGCAAGCAATGTGGCATCACTAAAAGTGATGAGCAATTGATACTCTCTATATTGAGCAAACTTGGATCTCAATTTTCTGTCTTTGTATCTACCTTTCATTCTGTTCGAATGTCCATCCCTGGATGGAAGTTTCCCACCTTAAGTAACTTCATTGAGGCTCTCACTCAAGAAGAGAACAAACTGTTTCAAATGGGTGCCATCAAAACCTCCAGAGATCTAGCTCTATTGGCTGGTGAATCAAGTGGAGCGAATGATAAAGGGGGACAAAAAGGCAAAGGAAAGAAACCTTCAAGATCCAAGAATGACAAACAAAAGAGACCAAATTGTACCTATTGCAAGAGAGGAAACCATCCTGAGCATGCCTGCATGCATAAGAAGATTGATCTTCTAACCAAGCTTCTTGAACAAAACCAAATTGTTGTTCCAAAAGAAGCAAAGATGTCTGATTCTGGAAGTGGATCTGATGATTGTCATGCATTGATGGCTGGTTTTTCAAAGACAAAAGCTCTCCTCATAGATTCTGGAGCTTCCAACCACATGATGGCACAAGAAGAATCCTTCTCCTCTTTGGATCTCCAAGATGGGCCTACCATTCACATGGGAGACAACTCTCAGATTTCTGCAAAAGGTTTGGGTACAGTTCATATGGAGCATGGTAAGTTCAAAAATGTCTTATTTGTTCCTTCTCTTACAGCTAATTTGTTATCAGTATATCAAATGACTCATACAGGATCTCCAAAACAAGTGATTTTTGGTCCAGACACAGTAGAGATTACAGAAATCTCCACTGGAAAGGTTATAGCGAATGGGATTGCTAATCATGCCTCAAAGGCATATGAGTTCTCCCACTTCATGCCCTTCTCTCCAACTATCCCTTCAGATTCTGATGAGGATCACAGTGACTTCTCTTCCAGTGACTCCTATTCTAGTGAGGAAGAAGATCAAGATTTTGATGTTGAGATCATAGTTCAAGAAGATTCAGAACCAACACCTATTCTTAGTCCAGATTCAAGAGAAACATGTTCTCACACAGTCCTTGCTACTACTAAGAACACAGTTGATGATGTATTTGCTTACAGAACTACTAGACTTCAGCAGCATGCTAACCTTGCATTATGCCATCCACCTCTCCATGAGAGATTCAGCATGATGATGGGGTTTACTCTTCCATTCCTTGGGAAAACTCATCATGATACATTCGCTCCAGTGACAGAAAAGGTTCCTGAAAGACTTGCTACATTCAACACATTCTCTAGCACTTGCATTCGCACTTTACAGAGGATTAGCTTACCAAGTCTCTTTGCAAAGTTTTCACTGATGAAAGCTTGCTTCTTTTCTGCTTAGAGTAATGGCTCCTTGAGTTATTCAAAAATATAAAAACACAAAAAAAAAAAGAAAAAGAAAAATTGAGGCAGTATTCTTTTTATCATTTCATTGATTGTATGGGTGACCTTTGGTCCTAGTTACCAGGGCCCAGGATGGATTAAGGGGGGGTGTTAGGATATTCCTATACTCCATCCTAGTCCTTCTAACATTTCTGACATTTTCAGTCCTGCATGCAAAATTAGGGTTTTGCATGCAATTAGGGTTTTGCATGCAATTAGGGTTTGCAGCACCAACACCTAGCCCTTGCCAAACTAGCCCCAGGAGCTTCTCTCGGATCAGTCTTAGCTCTCCTAGAGCTTAGTGCGCCCTCTTTTCAGTTATTGCATGATAAGGGCGCCTTTCTTCACCTACCAGTCCAGTTTAGTTCAGTTATCTTCAGTTCTTCCTTGATTTAAGGATTAACTGACTCCTAACTGAACTTATCACTCTTTTGGACCTCTAGTGTGACTAGATAGACTGTTTTGACTCCAGTTAGCTCCATGAGCGCCCCCACTGAGTCTCCTTCACTATATCAGTGCTTCCATGTGCCAGTTACACCAACCACACTCAGTTAGACTCAGTTTGACTCCCGGTTGATCACTACTTGTGCATTGATGACTTCAACGATGATGAGATAGACTCCTAGTTTGGCACTGATGACTCTCCACTGATTATGGATCTGTGCATGAAGGACAATTCGAATTACACCTAGTGAATTCGAATCCTCATGCTCAGCATTGTATATTTACCCGGTTACTATTCTGATTAATGCAATGTGTGTAATTATTCTGCCTCTATTGGATCTATGTTCTATTGCTTCTCTCTTCTTCCTAAATTCTTTCATAGTGAGGTTTACATCATCTCTTTGGATCTTATGTGGGCAATTTCACAATCTAGACTTGGGTTAATACCATCAACATTCATAGGATAAGAATCAAACAGGGGATGGACATTCTATGCTATGGATACACCTCATCAAGGAACTTCAATGTTAAAGAAGGCTATTACTTGAAATCAAGGGCACACCTACTTGATAAGGACATATTATGGGACAGAGTCTAGAATAATGGCTACTGGCCAAAAATAAGCTCTTTTCTTGGGTTGGTGGAAAGAGGACAAACTCTTACATGGGATAATCTTCAATGTTGAGGATTTATAGGACCCTCCAATTTCCATCTTTGCTCCCAGGATTTTGAGAACATAAACCACTTACTAGATGAATGATCCTTTAGTTTGCAAATATGGGATCAAATGGCTGCCCTAATGTGTCAAACTAATCACCAAAGGTAGGATGTTGTGGGCACGCTAAAAGTATGGTGCAAAAATTCATACAATAACCCGATCCTCAATAAGGTATGGCAACTCATACCAGGATTTATCATGTGGGAAATGTAGAAAGAGAGGAACAAAAGAATCTTTAAAGGAACCATACTCTAGGCTTATTAAGTTTGGAACAGTATAAAGATGCATATCACAGAAATGGTGGTAATCCTCCATTGGCAGAAGGATGATTTTGAGGGTGACAAGGAGGAGAAAAGGATCTTGTTGAAACGGATCGTAGATCTCCCTCTTTCTGGTGTTCCCAAACCCCCTCCCTTACTCCTGCTAACACTTCAGTTTGGAAAACCCCATTTAGCGATTTCATCAAGTTTAATTTTGATAGAGCCTCCAAGGGAAACCCAAGGAAAGCAGGATATGGAGGAGTCTTAAAAAATTCTAGACGTAAAATCCTCTATACCTACGTTGATGGACTAGGGATGAAAACCAATAATGTTGCAAAGCTATGGGATCTTTTCATTGGTCTCAAGAGTGCCTCTCAACAGGGATACTCTAGATTAATCATGGAAGGAGATTCATGGATTCTCATTGATATTCTTCGCCAACTCTAGAATGGCACTCTTCCTACCAGGATATCCACTAGTTGGAGGCTTGAGCACCTTCTCGTTTTCATTAATGAACTACGTCATATAGAGTGGGGAGGAGAGAGATTGGTGGAGAGAGAGAGGTAGAGAGAACAAGAGGGGAGAGAGAGAGAGAGAGGGAAGGGGAATATAGAGTGGGAAGTAGAGGAATGTGATGAGAGAGGGAGAGAGAGGGGATAAGGAGATAGGGAATATGGAGTGGGAAAGAGGGAGGGGGAGAGAGAAGGGTGGAGGTATATCGGATAGCGTAGGAGAGAGAGGCAGAGATTAAGAGGTAGAGAGCATGAGAGAGTGATAGTGGTAGAAAGAGTTAGAGAGGGATATATAGGTATGGAGAATTAATAAGAGAGGGGGGGGGGGTATAGGTAAAGAGGGGGAATAATGAGAGAAAGATTTTTTAGAGAAAGAGGTGGAGAGGGAGAGAGTGAGAGGTAGAGAGAAACAAAGAGGGTGAAATAGATAGAGGAAGAGAGAAAGGGATAGAGAGAGAAATATAGATGGAGGGTAGGAGGGAGAGGAAGGTTTAGAGTGAGGGTAATAGAGGAAAGGGAAAGAGAAAGGAGAATATGGAGAGAGAGAGAGGAGGAGGTAGGAGAGAGGGTAACAAAGAGACAAAGATAGAGAGAGAGAGAGGGAGAGAGAGGGGGGTGTAGAGAGAGATGGGGAAGGAGATAGGGGAATATGGAGGGGGAGAGAGAGGGAGTAAGGGTGCAAGAGAGAGAGAGGAAGGGGGAGAGAGAGAAGTTTGGGGGAGAGAGAAAGAGGGAGAGAGTCCCCAATTTGGATACATAATGCCAAGGATAATATTTGCGAAGTCATGTGTCATTCTTCAAGGAATTATTCATGTTTATGGATGCCTTGATGGTTTCTTTAGGGCCAAAGGCATGGTCTTGTTCCTTGGAATGTCCTTCCTAAGGCCTTGGGACACCTACATACTACTCAAAAAATACCTAATGGCATCAACATCCTCAGTCATGGGCCATTTATACCCTTAGTAGGCCATGTGTTATTAGTGAAGGAAATCTTCTTAGATTTGGATGGATAGAAGATCCATTTAGGGCCTGAGATTCAAGTCTCCTCCACTAACCATGTCTAAGGCCTCAAGGCCACAAAATATAGATACATAGTGTCATGGATACCCATACCAAGTCATGCGTGGTGATTTGAGGCATTATTGATAGCTCTAAATGCCTCAATGATTTCTTTAGGGTCAAAGGAATGGATTTCTTCCTTGGAACACCATTTGCAAGGCCACAAGACATGTACATACTACTCAAAAAAACCTAATGGAATCGACATCCTTAGTCATAATCAATATGCCATGTGTGGTCGATGGATTCAACCTCCTTATCATTGGATTTCTAGAAGATTACTTTAGGGATAGAGGTTTAGGTCTCCTCCCATGAACATGTCAAAATCCCTATGTCCCTAAGACTTGGGTACATAGCACCATGGATCCCCCTGGGAAGTCATGCATAGTGCTTTGAGGCATTGTTAATGGATTTGGATTCCTCAATGGTTTTTTTAGGTCCAAGGGCATGGCAGTCTTCATCAAAACATCATTCCTAAGGGCTTGACACATGTACATATTTCCCAAAATTACCTGATGGCACCGACATCCTAAATCATAGTCTAATAATAACATAAGGATTCCATGTGTTGTTAGTGGAGGAAACCTCCTTAATCCTATATGGTTATAAGATTCATTTAGGGCCCTAGATTCAAGTCTCCTCCACTCACCATGGACAATGCTAGAAGTCCCCAACTCTTGTACATAGTTCCATGGATACACTTGCAAATTCATGCGTTGTGCCTCGAGTCATTGCTCATTTATTTATATGCCTCAATGGTTTATTTAGGGCCAAATGCATGGTCTTCTTCCTTAGAACACAATTCCCAAAGTCCTGAGCCACCTACAGACTACTTAAAACCACATAATGTCACCAACATCGTCAATCATATGCTAATGATACCTTGAAAAGTCCATGTGTGGTTAGTGGAGAAAACATTCTTAGCCCTGGATGGTTATAATATTCCATTAGGTTCCATGCTTTAGGTATCCTCCACTAACCATGTATAAGGCCCTAAGGATACAAAACCTAGAGATATAGTGTTGTTGTTACCCCTACAAATTCATGTGTGGTGTTTTGGGGAATTCTTCATGGATTTCGATGCCTCAATGATTTCTTCAAGGCCAAACACATAGCCTTGTTTCTTGGACATCAGTCCTAAGGCCCCGAGACATGTAAATACTACTCAAAACACCAAATGACACCAACATCCTTAATCATAAGTCAATGATACTATCAGGAGGCCATGTTTGTTTAATGGAGGAAACCTTCTTATCCCTAGATGGCTAGAAGATTATTTTACGGCCTGAAGTTCAAGTCTCCCCACTAACCATGTCTAAGGCCCCACTTCCCCAAGACTTGGATACATAGCACCATGGATACCAATGCCAAATCATGTGTAGTGATTTGAGGCAATGTTAATAGCTCTAGATGTCTTAATGGTTTCTTTAGGTCCAAAGGGAAGTTCTTCTTCCATAGAACACCATTCCCAAGGCACTAATACATGTACTTATTTCTCAAAATAACCTAATGGAACTGACACCCTCAATCATAATTCAATGATACCCTTAGGAGGCCATCTTTGGTTGGTGGAGAAAACCCTCTTAACCATGGATGACTAGAAGCATCCTTTATGTTCCGAGGTTCAATTCTCCTTTATTGGCCATGTCAAAGGCCCCAAGTTCATAATACCTAGAAACATTATATGAGCCATCATACTCAGCTTGGAGGCCAAACATCCCCTTTAAATGGATCATGTGATGGTTTGGATCCTTATTCATGGTGCAAGATCCCTAGAGTTTCATTGAGAGCCTAATTACCTTTTTTTTCCTCCCCATACAATAGTCATGCTCCTGAAACCTATCTCTCATTTAAAAATCCTTATAAGAGTTCACCCAAATACCATTGAACACCAAATATCATTATTAATGGGACTTTGTAGTGGTTTGAGGTATCGATCATGACCTAAAATTATATTTTCTATTATTTTTCAAATAAACAATAATTTTGTATAAACATAAATTAATAATGATTTAATCATGTAGATCTCTTCAAGACCTTTCCAATGATCTAAAGAACTCTAAAAACTTATGCTTAGATAGGAAGTTATGGCCAAAATACTAAAGCATATGTACTTTTAATTATAAAAGTGTGCACATGTCCTTTTAGAGCACGCACATGTTTTTAAAGTGTGTGTGTGCTTTTAGAGAGCATGGATGCTTTTAAAGTGAACTCATGCTTTTAGAGTGTGTGCGTGCTTTTAAAATGCATGTGCACTTTTGTAAAAGCGTGTGTGCGTTCTTATGCATGGATAATTGGAAAAAGATGTCGCAGTTTGCGTATTGGTTCATAAGGCACCGCAACTATAGAAAAAGGAATGCGTGTGCATTCTTGTGAACATGCACACGTTCCTACGTGAGTGTGTTCATGAAATCCCCATTGTTGCTTTTGAGGCCACCAACTTTGTGCACCCGCCCAAACACATGGAGTCCATGCACACATTCTTTAGGTCAATCACCCAGGTGCCATCTTCTGTAGACAATTGAGAGCTCCGTTTGAGAAACATGACCAAAAGACAACACTTCAAGATCCTTAGTTGTCATTTTGGTATGCTAACAATTCTTCCACTCAACTGAGTTTTTCTATATGTTCTAGGTTCAGTAAATCAAATTGACAATTTTGTACAAAACCTCATTAATCTTGCAAGGAATGAAAACACATCTCGATCTCTTTCAACAGGAGTTAGGGGTCAATGATGGGGGGTGGGGGGTTATCCATGAGATGCCTCAAGACTATGTAGAAACTCTAACCAACTCACATTGGTGAAGAAGAGAACCGAGAGACACTGCAACCATGTCTAAGAAAGGGAGGAAACTTTAGTTTCCTAAGGAACACATGGAATATACAATCAACAAAGAAACAAAGAGGATAATTGCAAGAATAATGCAATACTATAAACCTACAGTCGACTGACATAATATTGAATGAGACAAGAGACAACAAAAAACATCTATTATTCATGAAGCCATGGACCCTCGTCATGCCAAAAGAAAAGAAGGTCCATATGAATGACAATTCATAGGAGTGCTTACCATATTTGAGTCGAAATATGAAAAACCAAATGTGGAATAGGATCCAACCCTAATGTTTCCTAACCAGGATGAGAATTTGTAGATGGTGGAGAAATTATTCTGAGCCCTACAATTGTGAGTTACAAATATATATATATGATATGCATTGCTATTATTCTATGTTGATAGTTTGTCCTTTATTGATCAGGATAAAAAAAAAGTATCTATATACTAAAAACTTGAAACAACGATCTTCTCAAATATAGAATAAGATTATATTGTTCCAAAGAAGAATATAGACATCAAGTGGAAGAGAAGCCAGGGTAGATGTCAAAGCATGATTTTGATAGTTCATTCAACATTTTATGTGTTTTTTTTTTTAACCATGGGAATAACAACCTCCCAAGGGTATATCCAACAGCCCGTAAGCTAGATATACCAGAAACTTGTGACTCAGCAGGGGCTGAGACGTCCCGAGACCCTTTATCCCAGGGGAGAGCCTCTATCCCAAGGGTCGCCTACCCTTCGAGCCTTGTCACAACGGGCCAATGAGCAACCCTACCCCCGCCGATTTTGAACCTATGACCTCCTCATAGATAACACATGTTCTTAACCATTAGGCCCACTCAGGTGCTCTAAAAGATGGGCGTTCATATCCCGAAAAATTGCTCCTACAATGCAATGCAACCTAACATACCCAATCACCGAATCAACACTCCCATTCAAGTGAGAAATTCCTTCGAGAGACTCGAACATGGGTCAAACCGTCATTACAAGAGCGACTTACCAAATCGACTACTTACCCCACCTTTTATGTGATTTTTTCTAATTATATGAATATTATGAATGTGTAGGACAAAATGAAATTGAATGAATAGTATGCGTACCCATCTAGTTTACAAGCTATAAGATGGATCTATTGTAGATCCTCCCAACCTTCTCATCTAGAGGAGCGTGAGTTTTTTGGTTTACAAGCTATAAATTGGCTACCCCGGAAGACATTGATGCATAGCTTAGATTCGATGCACAACTCATATTGGATGTGAAGGATGAAGATGTCAATGATAACTACAAGCCATACACAACTCCCAACTTCCTCTAAGGACAATGGTTGTAACTTCACAAAAAATTCTCTTTCCCCCACTATTCTAGTCTTTTCAATGATACGACTAGAGATTAAGATTTTGCTACCATTATCATCTCTAGTTTTGATGTCGACTTCATTCATATATATTTTACTCGAAATCTTGTCTAATATGAGAAGACATCTCTTTCTTTCTAGAGAAGCACTCAATTTCATCTTGTGCGTCTCGACCTATTCCCTCTAGACCTAAATTCAATGCCTTAGCAATGGAAGCCTGTAGCTCTTCAATCTCAAAGCTTCGAGAACTGTAAACCATATGACGACATAAAAAATCATTGACCTCTTTCTTGTACCTATAGGTGTTGTAGATGATTTTTAGCAAGGAAGTCTTGTCAACTCCCTCGGCACCATATGCTTGGCCATGAGATCCAGCTAGCCATGTTTGCAGCTGTAGATGGGCATATTTAATGCTCAAGCCAACGAAGTCTATCATAGCTTGTGGAAGGGGAAGGCAGTGGCACTATACCTGATCGTTGAGGAAGGCAGCGGGAAGGGAGGAAGATTAGGAGGGCACATTGTAGTCGCGATGGTATGAGGAGGGAGGTGGGTGGTGGAAGATCACGACAATGTACAGGAAAAGAAAACGAAACATACATCAAATGTTTGAAAATAATGTCAAGCAGCCAAGAGCATTAATCCAATTGAAACAAACACAATTAGGACTTGATACTTTTGAAAAGTAGTGTCTACTTTGAAAAGAGGCCAAATAAGAGCTTGAATTCATTGATCGGTTGATAAAATGGCTCTATTAGTATCATTAGTTTAGCAAAAGTATACATTTTTCTTTCTAATCAAAAGGTTCGATAATTTTTTTAATTTGCTTGCTGTTTAATATAAAAAATAACAACCTGATTACTAGAGTCCATGCCAACATAAAAGCAGGGACTAATAACACAAGTGAAACGTGTAAGCAACAATTATATTTGATTGACAAGTTAACACACTCCTCCTCTCGCATAGTAATGACATCTATTTTTAAATGTAACCCGAGTGTCTAGTGGTGAAATTATTATTATCTATGGGGTCTTATCAAGCCCATTTTGTTTATGAGCACTTTAGTTTGATTGACAAATTCATTATTAGTTTTTATTAATGCTTTAAGTTGTAACAATATTTTTTACAAAATTATAGGAATAATATTTAGGCTTAAGAATGGATATGAATATGATTTGATATGAAAACAAGGGCCGCATGCGGCAATGTTTATGACAGAGCATGAAAATAGACTTTAGAATTTGTAAATGCAGTTCAAAGACATAGGGAAAGGAACTTAACATTGCCTTTGCATTTTGACAATTTGCGCTAAAAGTTTCAGCACAATTGAATAGAATGTGACCACTAGTTGCTAAAGTATGTAAATCCCTAGTGAAAGTCATGCACTTCAACTAGTGTCTTTTAAAATAATTGAATTTAATGTACCTAAGCTCCAAACCAATGGAAGGCCACCACATTTTTCTAGATCGAGAATCTTGACTTCTACCACATATGATATAAAAATTGCACCATATCCTTTTAGTCCCAGCTCATGTCTTGTGAAAATTAAAACACTAGAAACACATCAAAAGCAAGAAAAGTCATGAAGCACGCACACACACACAAACATGTACTTTGTCATAAATCCTTTAAGTCTCTTCATTATATCCTTTCGTTTATTGATGAGTTTGATACCCTACCATGACCTTAATAGGATCCATAGAGTTGTTATGAACACCTTCCAGAAGTTTACGTACTATCAACATTTTGTCCAAATATAATGTTTCTAGATTTTAAAAATTCATATACATCTGCTTGAAAAATGTATACGCAAAATACTAGATTAAAATATCATATTCATACCTAAATGGAAATTTTAGACTTTAAAGGAAAATATAATATTTTAGTTAAATAAGAAGTTTAATATATCTATATTAAAATTCTGCTTGAATAGAAGAGCAGTCAACCTCTATTAATTCTGTAAACTTTTCCAAATAATAAACTTT
This sequence comes from Larix kaempferi, assembly GCA_027924585.1. Classification (NCBI taxonomy): domain Eukaryota; kingdom Viridiplantae; phylum Streptophyta; class Pinopsida; order Pinales; family Pinaceae; genus Larix; species Larix kaempferi. The sequence goes on from BSBM01000434.1 coordinate 3,969,004, forward strand.
TGATTCACAACAAAATAACCACATTCATTCTTGTTACTTGAATATTATTGTAGGCATGCAAATGAAGGATTATTAATATCAATGCCAGAGAACACTAGATAATATATGCATGTCCTACTAAAATATGTAACATAGAAAACTAAATCATACTGTCAATCACCAAGACTTGTATGAAAGAAAATAAGAGATTGTTTAAACAATAAGCTTCAAAGAATCTGACTATAGACTCCATACACCTCACCACTCCTAACAACATCCAAGCTAATGAAAAATAAATGATGATTGTCAAGCAAATTAGAGTATCCATTAATGAGACCATGGACTCACCACCAAACTGGGTGTTCTATAGCTTAGTATGGGGGAGAATGTTCTTGTATAATGTGTTGTTTCCATTAAAAACTACAAATGATGTCATCTTGATGTGTAATTTTTTTATTTAAGATTAAAAAAACTAGATCTCAAAAAATTAGATTCCTCTTTGTATTTGATAGAACCAGGTTTATAAGATTAATCTATTCTAATTTAAGTAGTAGAGCAAATTAAGTTAGAGCCCACTATGTCTAGAAAACAATAGGTGTATTAGACCAAACTAAGCTTGAACCTAAGGTATTTAGCAAAGCATATGCATATTAAAGCTTAGAGTCTGAAGCATTTCATTTTTTTTACAAGCATGAAAAAGGAAGCCCAGTTTTAGAAACTAAGTCTAAAATCTATATATAATTGCTATATATACATAGTTGAAACACACTCTGCAATATGAAAAAAAAAACTTAAAATATGAAATGAATGGATGGACATATAACTTTCCAATCTAAAACAGTGACACATAGCACTCGGATAAAAAATACAATTAGTTTGATTTTTGAAAGCAACTCATATAAAGATCAATCGGAATCGGGTCCCAATGAACATACATGGCGAATTTGTGGACCGATTAACCTGCATTTGGATAACAACCATCGAACTTCGAAGATAAATCCAAATCCATTATTTCACAAACATTCTGTATGTGTTTTGCAGATAATGTAGTCACTTTTTCCTGTTATGTTGAGATTAGATTAGTAGGGAGATTGGTGCCATATTTTCCATTGAGAGTAGTCGGCTGCCATCTGATACCATGCCCGCTAATGTCCATGTCGTGGATTGGACTGCCGGTAACACCTATTGCATACAAAGAGTCTGATCAAATATGCACATTGCACACCACACAAGTCAACAAATTATCGTTAAATACTTGTGAGCAGATTTCACATTCATTTCAATATTATGCAATGCGCCCACCCACCAATGAGAACAATATGGGTGGACCCTAATTATTGTTTTTGCATTTTCCCTAATTCATGTTTTTGCATTTTCCCATGGCTCTTGGAGCTGCAAAATACCAATAAAAACATTGGAAGGTTATAAAACTGCAACAATTTACTAGTACCTAAATTGTAAAGCAAGAGATAATGGGTTGGTGAAATACCTAAACCAATAGCTTCGGAAGCTTTCATGATCCGCATTCTTTGACACTAATTAACAAACATCCTACACCTATAACCCATATCATCAATTTTAGGATTTTACAGGGAAACTATTGTGCCTTATAAAGGTAAAATAATAGTAAAGGCACTTACTGCCATGGGACATCGCCAACAAGCATCCAATCTCCATCCTTGTCTTCATAGGTAGGCACATATTCTGACCCATTCAACACATGATCCATCAAATTGATCTCGTTCGACTCATGGGTCGATCCCGATTTTCCTGAAAGCATTTCAACATTTCAATATCAAACATTCCAATCGAATGGATAAAAAATCAAGGGATTAATGGAATATAATGCGCATTGATTCATACCCATGGTAATTGAACATTTAAACATCTTCTGGGGTGAAGAGGAGAGGTCATGGTAGGTGCTGTACATTTTGAGGTCCATCTTTTTGAGATAGGGAGCTCCATCCATGCTCACCTTCACATAAGGAGAGTTGGATGCAGCAATAGTTCTCACTTTCCTGAAATCTTTAACAGGTGGCCAGCCAACAATCTGTTCCCTAAAAAAGAAAACAACCGCCATAGATTTTCTAGTTAACTTGGATACCAGAAACAAGTCCTCAATAGTACAGACATGAATCTCCTTTGTGAATGGAATACTCACTTAAGAGGTGGACGAAGTCCCATTCTTGCAGGGTCATTGGCAGGATGCAGGGCCATTTGTTTTTCTTTGTCTAAATTGGGTTCATTGATTTTATTAGCCTCCTCATGTGGAATGGTACAATCTATGGTCTCCATGGCCTGTGAGAAGCTTCTCTTGCTACAACTCCTCTGGCATGTTCGTGATTCATCTGCAGCTAATCCTAGAAGTCCGAGCTTTAGCTCAGTCTCTAAGAAATCTAAACTACATGCGTTCGCACCAGATTTCTCCATGACCACAGCCATGCCTCCGACACTGCAAGACATGATGAATCTGCGCAACTGTAATGAAAAGTTCTCCCTATGAATGAATGAATGAAATAAAGATATCAGAGTCTTCATGGAAGCAAGAATGAAAACAACACAACAAAGAAAAGATTGATTGGTATTTGATATTCTATATAAAAGGAAATTTCTGGAAGCATTATTACATATCATGCATAGCATTGCACAAGCAAAATGTAAATATGACTATAAGATTGATCATATGTCTTTGCTGGTGCATTAGAACCAGTATCATTTAGATGTACACAATTGAACAAATCTCTTGAAAATATTTCAGTGAAAGGAAGCAAGGTGAAAGTGCGACATCGCCTCCATAGACATCACATCTCTCATTTGTTTTAAGGCTCTCACAGGTGAATTCAAGTGCCATATATCCTAATGCACTCAATATTTTTCCCAACTTCAAGCCGTAGATGCATTTCTTGAATTGAGAGCAGCTGAATGGCCAGTGAAATGTGGGATGATATTCGTCCACAATTTGGGAGGGTCCGAGATGTTTTCATCCAATGATGGAGCCTCGAAATACATATTCAAAATCCCCAAACTCAACCGCTCTGTGTCCCAAGCTCTTTCCCCGAAATACATCATCGAAATCCCTGAACTCAACGGTTCTGTGCCTCATGCTCTTAGAAAAAAATTTACGGGCTTATGGATGAAAGCTCTCTGTCGACCACCATGGCAGATAATTGACAGAAAACATAACACAAAACAAGTGCAAACCTATAAAGCTGTTTGGAAAACACTCGAGACCCTCGATGTTCACATAACAATGGATGCAGCCTCGATGTTCACATAACAATGGATGCAAAACTGGTAAATCGTCCAGGTTTGTTTGACTTGATGTCCGCAATTATCCGTGCCAAGGTTGAACCTGTACCTCTAACACAAACTCAGTGTTCAAAAGCTTAACAAGGTCATTTTTATTGGGCATCAAGAAAGTTGAAAGGCTAATCAGAATTATATTCAAATGCAGAATTTGGGAGTCAGATGCTTACCAAGTTCATCTAAGCTCTCCATCGTTGACTCTGCTGCTACTGGTGGTTGCATCTACAACTTTTTTTTAAGTAATAAGTCACTATATTAAATTATATGTACAAATGTTTTTACATCCAGAGCTAGGAGGTTGAAAGGTTGAACCTCCCAAACAATCTGTTTAACTTGAAGTTCATACTTAAACTGAAATTGGTTCCATAAAGCACACAGCCTATAAATTGTCTGGCCCACAATGCTATAGTGAAGAATATAAGGCCTATCTGCGGCTATTTCCCAAAATTCACAAAATACCCGATACATGACAAAGTTCAATAAGAAACCACATCGTTGCAGACATATTATTGACAAAGACACAAAATTAAGACATAAGCCCTACCCGACCTGTGGCGCCGAATTGCCTTCAACATAATTATTCTGCAGAGTCTGGTCCTGATTACCTTCAACATTTTCATTTTGCATGTGCTGGTCCAAATGAAGTGGAATGCCCAGGACCACAACATCATGAGGATAAATAAGACCAAGAACCCGAGCATCATTCGAGCTCTCCAAGACTGTCGCCAAAACTTTCCCGATCACGCTCCAGTTGATCAATTTTAAAACTCATATTCTGAATCTCTCGGTTTATTTCAAACATAAGCTTCCATTGATGTTCCAGGAATGCATTCATTTCCATAGCTTCACCACCAGAACAATTTCCATGATCCTCCAGCTTAGTCTAATCATCCATATTTGCTTGCAATGCCTGGTTTATACCAGTGTGAGGGTCCTCCCGAGTAGGGGAGGGAGATATAGAGGGATTAACAGATATTTACCGTCATGCAAGTAGCAATGTCCATGACAAGCAACATAAGATGATAGAATTAAGAATTAAGACTAGTGTTACTAATCTTGTGACCTCTTATTTTGAATTCCCACCAACTAGAATTGTGTGTTACATTAGAGAACTTTGACTCCCTTTGTTGCTTTCGGGGATGTTGAATGGTTATTTAATAGGATTTTACAAACTTAATGAACAATCAGTTCTTTAGCGTTGTAAATGCGTTATGTGGAAAAGATTTAATGGTTGAAGAACCGGGATTGAACAAGTGGCCATTGAAGAATTCGAAAGCATCATTTGCACAATTTGCAAGAGATATTGCCAAAGAAATGGTTTGCAGCTTGCCAACAGATCAGCCACTATGGTTCCGTTGTTCAAATGATATTGAGAAAATGTTGTAATTGTAGTTGTTGGTATGCATGCATTACTGTTGAGAAAAAATACAACATGTAAGCAATGTGATAGATTTGTAAGACACAAGAAAAACAATGTTTTTTGAAGTGGAGATCATATCAGGACGAGCATTTGAGGCTCCAGCTCATTTGAAAGCATGACGACCATTCTTCGCTAGGTGATGACAGAGCCTTGTGATGGCCACGGGTTGTTGAATTCACATCAATGAAAAATCCTCCTATAAGGAAATACAAAACACCCATTTCAAATTTAGTCGATGGGAGTTTGATCGATTAAAATTGTAATCCCCGGAAGTCTCTAGATATCCATCACTATCCTCTAGATACATACTTTTACATTATTCCCTTTAGGCCAATGCTTAAACAATTTTTAGCAATTTCATCTGTGCGTTTATGGAAGATAATGTTGAAAAGAAAATGATTAAATATTTCCTATTTCTATGGAAAGATAATGCATCCTTCCATTAATGTGAAAAACACCAAAAGTTTTCGAGCTTAATTTTTTGTGATGTGTTATGTGCTTCAAGGATTCCAAACACATTTTTAAATTGTATGGTTTGCCTCTATAGATAGGCTCACGAATGCCATAATTTTTAGCCAACCAAAAAGGATAGAGAACTATCAGTTGTAGGTGATCCATAAAATGAGCTATAAATATTGGACGAATAACCTCCTATGGAGTGGAGCGTTGTATGGTTACTCATTATAAATACATGTTAGACGAATAAGCTCCTATGTAGTGCAGTGTTGTATGGTTACTCATTATAAATAAGTTTATATGCATCAAAGAGAATTCAAGACAGGTCTAAATAGACGGATATTTCCGTATTACATTTGAGGAGATGAAACATTTTTCAAAGTACCTATAATATTGTTGGTTTTGTAATGCACAATGCAATGAAATAGTTTGCACGTGAGTCCCGCTCAAGCCTAGAGCGCACTAGAAAGTATCGGCCATAACGTACTTGATGCACAATATTGCATTTACATTTGTTGATGCACTAGGGACTGATGTCAAATGGTATCCATGATACAAATTTCAAGGTGAAATACACCTTATTTGCCAAAGTTTAACCTTGCAAAATGGAAAATGCATTTTTGGAAATTTGTGCCACTAGACTAGTATATGCAAAATGTTCTAAAGATGTCACGAACATAATAAAAAACAAGAGCCACGAGGTGTAAATGTCTCGCATTATCCATTGTTAAGAATTTGTTTTGAAATTTGGAGACATAGTGCCATTGTTAATAACTTTGATGATGGACATGGAGAGATTAAGCTAAGAGACAGATGTTCACTCAATGACCTTCCATCACGTGATCTTTGATGCTGCAGATTAATTGATCTTGGCAATGTTACAAAAAAATGAAAGATGAATAGTACAAACTGCAGAGAGGTCTCTCTACAAGGTCATTATTCCCATCAGGACACCTTTCTATTGTTTCATAAAAATGGTAGAGGACTTAATATTTGTGAAGGGAAGAATTTTGTGTTTGTCACTAACCTTTTCCAATGTTTGAAGAATAGGGAATAATTTTTTTTCCCTCATAAATATATCATCCTTTAGCATCGAATCATCAAAACTAAGAACCATTGAATCTATATTTGTTTCACTAATTGACCCCTCCAACGCCAAGAAAGAAACCACAATTGAATCCTTTGGAAGCCGAAAGATTGGAAGCATTAGATAAATTGGCTTAGTAATTGAAGTGTAATTTTTGAGGTTCAAGGCAGTACCTCTCAAATGACTAGGGCCTAAAGGTGGGCAATGGTCTAGGCCCATTCCATCCAATAGATGCATATCTCTTATGCAATTGATCAATCGGGCTTGATAGATTTGCTTTAGTCACATATATACCAAGAAAACTTCCCAAACATAAAAGAAACTATGTGCCAAGTTGTTGCGACCAAAACTATAATACCACATTTGCTAGTAAATACATAACTAAACTTTAACAATACAAAAAAAATGACTTTCTTCCAAAGAATCCTCTTAACTATCTAGCAAATATCCATATCAATCCATCTTACAAACCTAACCAATAAAAAACCCTAACCCCATCTCCCTTGCATCAATATTACTCTATGATTATTATTATTATTACATTATGTATAAATCTATATATCAAATAACATAAAAACATTACATCATAGTTATAATATTCAAATAATTAAAAAAAAAATCCAAAACATACACTATAATTCATTTATAAAATATTTCATTATATTGATTTATTTTGAGTTTGAGTTTTTAATACATAGAAGGTAAGAAAAAATGGTTTATTAAAATTAAAATAATAAATTTTATATTAATATAATAATATATTATAAAAACAATTTCCAAACATTTATATTAAATACTATATTAAAAAATTTTCCAAACATTATTATTCAAGATTATAACTTTTATTGTTTTTTAACCTTAAATATTATTAAATATATTATAGCTTTTTTTGCTTTTTATTAGTTTACTTTACGAGCATCCTCATTACCTCGGAAGCAAGTCCAATTCAAAAACCATGGCACTGCTGTCATCGAGACAATTACCACGACGTTTTCCAAGTTGAGAATTGGGTTGACGTGGCAGCCATGTCGGTAACCCAAGGTGTTCATCGTTTTCATCCTCCTCCTTCCGGATCGAACTGCAATTCTATGTGCATCCAAACTAACAGCATCCGGGAGATGATGAAACTATACTTTATATTTTTGTGGAACCAAGTAACGAAGTTAAAGTGTTAAAATACTGTAAGACAAGTCTACATCTGAGCTTCTTGGACATATAGAATTAAATGCCAAATATGCATAGGGGTGTAATGTTACGTGGCATTGTAACCACTGTTCCATGTTTTATCCACGTTTTATCACAAAGGTGGAAAGTTAGTAATGTTACGTTGAGCAATCATGCTCAGTACAAATACCGAAATTCAGAAATATGCACAATACAAAAGATATATTCCACGGGTACGATTGTTTAGCGAAAGCCCCGCTCCAAACAACGAGGTGTAATATGTTTAAAATAATTACATGATGTCACAGGGGGACAAGTGTAGTTCAAAACCTCCGCTTCAAACTTCGAGGCACAAAACAATCCATTAAACCAAAGTTTCACCCTGTTAAAATGAAAAATTCATTTCTTGAATTTTGTGCAGTTAAATAATATATCTAAAATGGATACAAGATGTTATAGACATAATAATATATGAAGAAAAAATTTAGTAAGAAATAAACATTTTATAAATATAATAAAAATAAACATTTAAAATTTATTAGAAAATTGAAAAAATTATGTATCCATTCAAACTTTTAAAGTAATATTTATTTTTTCTTATAAAATATTTGAAATATATCTTAAATTTGAAACATTATATATATAACGAATTCATAGTAAAACATGTTGTTGGACAATTCCTAAAACACCATGTGAGGAAAGGATTTTCCAGTTTTGTACGTCTATGAGCGTTGAGGATGAATCACACTTTCTTTTAGGGTGCGCTGCATATATCCACATTCGATCACAATTTCATAATCTTTTCTACAATTCTAATCTCCATGATCTTCTAACTTGTGAAAACCAATATGACCTAGGAACACTTATTTTTCACCTTTTTAATCATAGGAATCAAATTTTATAAAAATCCAAATAATTCCTTTCCCTTTTCTTAATGTCCGATAGACCAAATGGGTTTTAGTGGACGTTAATCTTCATCATCATCATCATTGTCATTAACAAGATGAAAATATAATTTAACATGTATATATAAGCTTATGATCTCAATGTATACATTTTTCAATGTTGATCAAGTAATATATGTGATTTCAACCTTTATTTAAACAATTAAATGGAAAAATAATCATAAATTTATTTAAAATTATTCTTATGTCTTGTGTCTTATTTCTTACACTATTTAAATTTATATTTATTTAATGAATAAACATACAAAGTAAAGATTCATTATGTGACCATAAATTTATAATGCTATAGTTACGAATAATATGAAACTCTACTTATAATTGGATACGCTACTATTCTACTATGTAACATCTCTTACATGTAACATATCGATGTGATCGGATCTACCTAGATCTTGTTACAATGCCTTTAGCAGAGAAGCCTCCCCGGCCTTAATAGATAAAGCTATGCTCATCGGCTTTCATTTCAAAAATAGGCAAGATGCTAATGAATGAATCCGTCACTGAGATTATGATCAAAACTCCCTTTTGTTCGTCGCCATTCTTTTGGGATTTATTTTGCAGCGTGCCGCCCCTTCACAACACCTCGCGTTGCAGAAAAAGGGCCTGCCTGCCTTTTTTGGCCTTACATCACTGTTAGCTCCCGCTTCTTCAAAATTAGGGTGGCGTCACTGTTAGCTCCTTTTAAGGCTTTGAGGCAGTGATCAAATTTGAAGGGTGGGTCTTAATTTCAATGGGAAGGGTATTTGTTCTTGGAGTCCTTTAAAGACGAAGGGCAATAAAAATAATTATACTTCAATTGACAAGTATAAATTAACTAAACCCTTCCCCCAAAAAAGTAAAAAAACAAATTCTGTCCATCTAAATTTTTACAATCTTAAGTAATTGAGCGTTCCTTAATATCTACATGAAAAATGGTATATTTTCAATAAAACGTAATTTGAACACATTAATTTGACATATAAGTAACATTATTTTTACAGTCCATTAAATTAACAAGTATTGTATTGTATTTTTCTGGGTTGGAGCATACTTCATTATACATAAAAAACTACTTAGACTATGCAATAACCATATTGGGGCATCCACATGAACATATGCATAGTGTAGGACGTTGTAACTAGATATAGTCTTAAAATAAAACTAGAACCATGAGAAAATTACTTACCGTTAACTATGTACAAAAGGAAGCCACTAAGCAAAACGAGGCTATAATAAACCTACAACCAAAAACTAAATATAAAACCAACCAAAAACTTAATTCAAACTGGAGAGAGGGCATCCATTCAAGCCCGAGAGATGTAAGAATGATGGGCATTGGAGGCCTAAGCATAGCTTAGAAAACATTAAAAAAAATCCTCCATACCAAGCAAGTTAGCAACGCTAGGATCACAGGGGATGGGGCATCAAATTTTGTTGTTCAACACTTGTCGCGATAGCATACATGTATGGGATGGAGGGGAAATGGAATCAAGCCTAAGTCAGTTGGAGCCTTACAACTCACTGCATGTTTGAGTCTCGAAAATATTCCTTTTAAATTGAACCAGAACACCAAAAGAAGTTTGTTAATGGCTCGACTTGAGAAAATTCTAGATGTGTAATTAAGAGCTCAAAGCTCTAAAATTTGTTGTGTTTTGTACCAATCCACAATCTGGCAAATTCGCACTCACTGGCATGAAATTTAAGTTATTTAATGAAAAGAATTAATGTATTTACATCTATGTCGAAACTGTTTTAAATGTTGTTGTGGGCCACTACCCTCTCTATTGTCTTACCAAAAGGCATGAGAATGAGGAAGAAGACTTAAAATTATGGACTTCACCTTCAAAGAGTGCCTTATAATCGCATTGGTAAGGAGTGATAAGAAGATCACAAGTTACTGGTATATTTGGCTTGCGGGCTATTGGAGGTTGCTGTTCCCATGGTTAAAAAAAAAGAAAAGATCACAACAATCCAACGTGTCAAATCTTAGTTGATAGTGTCAATTAAAGACTGATATGGTAAATTTAATATAAGACTTACTTATAGTTGTCTCAAGTACTTTTTGCGTCTTTACACATTTGATATTTTATGGTTGTCTTTGTGCCTTGACCCAATTGATATTATAAGGTGAGGATGTGCATGCATAATAATCCTTAGTTATGACTATGAGATGAGGATTTAAAGAGAAGATGATGTAAAGACATGGAATTTTTATATGTATTTTGGTGGTGAGTGCCGAAGGCAAATGTTGTGAGAAACCACATATGTTTGGAAGGACAGAGGGAGATTACATCATGATCATGCTACCCATCAAATTGAAGACTATTCTTGAGCCAAAAACTATTTTAATTTTTTTTATTAATAACCATTGTGGTGCTTTGGTCCAAATGTTTTTTCTGACTCATTGTTTCTCCATATCGTGTGCCCATTGTCACCTCTCTATATCAATGCATAAATTGACCTTTGCATGGTTCCTGGTCCTAGCTGCATGTCATTATTTGTACTTGCATGCCATTGAGTGTTGTTTAGAGTTGTTGTGAGTCCATGCCATTCATGCAAAAAATGAAGTCTTGTAGAGGAGGACTCATCAAATCGGCCATTTGAATTTAATTTTGATGAAAAACTAGTGGACATTGGTAGCTAGGTTCACATATGTAGTAGGCACAAAGTTTCGGGCTCGTTTGGGCCTAGTAGTAGACTAGTAGTGGTTCTTTGTTGTTACAGTCGTAGTCGTTGACACATTGTCACATGTTATATCTCAGTCCGAAGTGACTTCGGAGTCAGAGTCAAATCCCAGTGGCCAGTGCCTTATAATCGTAAATCATCACTCGTCATCTTGCATAGCTGAGTAGTGAGTGAGTGAGTGATTATAATTTATGATATTTCCAATATTTTGAATGACGAGTTGAATTTTATAGCATAGGAATTTCAACATAAAAATTGAAATTTATATGGATGGGTAATTTCAAATGTTGCCCTTCTTTTGAAATGTTGATATAATTTTGTCCTTTTTAATTGGAAGAGTAAAATTCAGATTTTAAATTTTTTTTGAAGGGCAATTTTAAATTTACACTTCTAGGAAGGGCTAGAACCCTTGGGAAGGGCTGGGAAGGGTTCAACGCTGCTTTGAGGGCGTCCACCTAGGGGATAAACTTCCACCAGGCCAGGACTCCTAGTCCTGGTCGAAGTTTATCCCGTACGTGGACACCCTCAGCGGCTGAAGAAATTGTCACTGCCATCCCATTGACTCAATCGAAATCAGCATACTTTGATAATTTATTGATCTTTTCGAAGCTAAAAATAAAAGTCCGTGAATCAATCCCAATTCTTAATCTTACTAGTCATCAGCTGCAATATTCATCGTCAACAGGAACATAATGAGGGCAAGTCCTCGCCAAGAATTTCGCAATGCCAGGCGTTGTGGAGGCCCCCGCATGGTGCAACATAAATCCCAAAAGAATGGCGACGAACAAGAGGGAGCACTTCATCAAAATATGAGACAGATTCATTATGGCTTGTGCTTCTGTTGTGTTGTGTTGCTGCCTTTTAAAAGGAGGGGCGATGACCATAGCTCTATTCTTCTTATTTTGCTATCACGAGCATGGTCCCACCAACGAATATTATGGTTCCAGAAAATTTGGCTTCCCACCTATACTTTCTATGGAAACTCTTTCGCGTGAATCAATTAATTAACTTTTTTCTTTTCACAAATAAAATAATAATTAACTTTACTTTTTTTTTCACACGATAAATATGCTATATTTTACTATTAAGTATATGATAATAAATACAATCGAAAGAGGCCAATCAAGGCAAAGGATGAGGAATACATACGCCAACCAATGGCAAAATAGAGTACCAATCCCCTGGGCCAAATAAGATAAAACCATCAACATAGAAAGCAGGAAATTGTCTACAACCAATAAACCAAGAGCCTGAAAACTACCAGCCACTACAAAGAAACGACGACCACCACCAAGTAGCCAAATCGGAGATCAACAAAAAACCAGAGTGCCATCCACTTCAATCGAAGACCATACAAAAAAAGGCTGCCAGACTCCCAAAGAACATCATCAGCCCAAAATTCAAAAAATAAGTGGCCTTCCAACGCTGAAAGAGCACGCTTTGACAGAGAATCCACCTGTGAATTCTCCTCCCTGGGAATGTGGATGAACTGAATGTCATTAAATTCCTCATGGAGAGCTTGAATCTTCTCCAACCAAGGCATAAGGGAGATAACATTAGCGACCCCAAACCATTAACCCAATTCACTACTACAAGGACATCCCCAACAATCTGAGATAGCTGCAACTGCCTGGCATTAGCAAAATATAAGAGATTCCATAAGACACATACCTCACTGCGTGTATTCGTACCAATGCCCACATTCAACCAAATGTTAAAATAAACTTAATCATTCAAATAAATAAATACACCGGTACCACAAAAAGAAACCAAGTTCTGAGAAGCCCCATCAAACTTCCCAAAAGACCTCGATATTGAAAAAACCAACTAACCATTGAGGAAAAACGGACCAAATAATTAACTTTAGTTTATCATGATAGTAGTTCCTTTAATTTTTAATCGCGAATGTGTAAAGGAAAAAGGAGGTACAACAATATTCCTTCCTTCTACCTTTTCTAATGAGAAGGTGGAACAAAAGACAATTAGAATCAATAAAGTCGAAGTGTTATTCCCTTTATATTTTTACTATGAAAAAAAAAAAAGATTCGGGACAACTTGTTTAACAATACGTGATAAAAATGGAAATAGAATTAAATAATAACTTTTCATCATATTATTACTATCTTTTTCCAAATTTTGGGATGTTTATTTAATTTAATAATTTACAAAATTAAAAATACAGTAATAATTCTTATTTTTTATATATTAATGTGTGATTGTAGCTAGGTGCTCTCCTCAGGGGACATGTAACGTTATCAAAAATACCCTAGGATGAGAAAACAAGTTTGCAAAGTACTATTGTGACCTGAGTGTTTAATTGTTTAAGTCCTCCCAGCTTTGCTCTACCGTATCACTTTCAATGTAATAAAAATGTTGTAAAGAAAAGCATTTTACATAATTATATGCTAATTGGAAGCCTATCATTTTTGTTCCCATCGAACCATCAATACCCGGAGAAGTTTTTTTAAGAAGATGTGTTCGCCCAAACTGGAGTTAACTCGGGGCGGGAATAGAGCCAGGAAAGACTTCCTAGGAAAGTCGAAAAGGTGTCACTGTCTCCATAGTTGGGGTTTGCTTTCAAGTGGAATGTTCTTGTCCACTCTTCTGGACATGAATGTTATTTTCCGCTTGTTAAGGTTCCTAAAAGTAGTTAAAAGAATTCATATCCGTTTATATAATAATTTTTAAAAATAAAAATAAAAAGTAATTAACAAATTAATGTCTGATGTATTTTTTTAGGGTGGGATGCCTCTTGATGCTTGATAGGTCCCATATTTAAAATGGATCTTGTTTAATCATGTGAGAACGTAATGATTTGTTAATATATTGGTCATTATAATTATAATGTCTAATTTGTTTTTTTATATTGTTAATTTGATTTTAAATTTTAAAAAATTGTTTTGATCTAATTGGATATGTGATTTTTTTTAAGTAGTTGATTCATATTTTGTTGTGATTGAGATATTTTCTTAATAGATTGTTATTATGTTAAAAAAGTGTGTCTAAGTTAAATTTATGATGTTAATATATTACTCAACCCATTTGTGTGTAGAAAAATGTATACTCTCACATTTATCTACATGATATGAGAACTATATTGGGTTTAAGTCCAAGAGGGTGAGCAAATGAAAGCTTCTAAAGTTCTAAAGTGTGGTTACAGGAGTATATTAGTGTAGGTGAGAGGATACTATTTAAGGAGTGTTGCTATGGTTTGTTTATAACATTATGTTATGATTTGTTTGTAGCATTGTAATGTATTGTCTATTGTTTTTTGATGTCCTCTTTATTATTCTTAAGGTTATATTTGTAAATTTATTTGTAACTAGGTGAATATTAAATAAGAAACATACAATTTAATATTAAAACTTATAAATTTTGATGATTATTATTTAAAAAAAATATTTTATGTGAAAATATGAGATATTTTAGAAAAACATGATTAATTAATAAATTTATTTTTAAAAACAAAACAAAAAAATAAACAATTAACTAAATTTGATTGCCAAAAAATTATGTAACCTATCCAAATCTTGAGAGTATTTTGAAAACGTCATTCTACTTTAAGTGGTGATAATCTACTCCATATTTAGGAGTGTTGCGGGCCTTATAATCCTCTATGGTTGGGGCTTCTATTGGCCAATAAGATGGTCCATCTATTGTTTATGTTGCCACTTCATTCATTGAATCGGGCACCTCCCTAAGGCATCTGTGATGACTCGTTAGACAAAGCAGACATATTTGCAATCACATGGTGAAGACATGCAGTTTATTGATTAAAAAGAATGGCATACCTTTGTTTACTTTGATATTTGAAGTGGTGAAATTGTAAGGCTACTACTGCAGAAGGTGCTGCAAAAGGAAATCATGTAATAGAGACACAATTGACTAAGGAAGAGAGCAACTTCATCTCTGATTTGAAGGAATGGAGGAAAACATTACACCAAGCCAAATGATAGATCGAAGAAGCAATATTGAAAAATGAATTTAATGAGCATGAAAATGAGAAATCCTAGGGTAATGTTGAGACCTCGAGCTGGACAAGACATATAAGGCACAACATTTGTCAATAAGGTATATGTCCACCTTTCAATGTTTTATCACCTATTGACCAAAAAAATTAGTGGTCCGATTCATATGTGTTAGTTCTTAACTGGTTACAAATTTCTATGATTTTGATATTTACCTTGAATGTAAGTCAAAGGGCGATTATTAAAAAGGCATTTGGGTCCATGCCATATGTAGTAAACCAACATAGAACCATCTTAAAAGGGGATCTACCAAGTGTTGGTAGGAATCAAATATCTTGAGCTGCAAACCGCTTTTTAGAGTGCAAATGTTCAGTAAGAGTTTTAATTTATCTAGTTTTATAAATTTTCCATTATAAATGTTTTAAATCTAATTTGAACCCACATGTTATTTTTTATAATATTTTATTATTTTTTAAAAAGCACATGTGTCAGCTCCAAGATGAGCACGAAAGGAGTTGTACACATCCCTCTATTGGGATGTAGAATGCACCTCTTCGCCCCAATTAAAGTAATAGGAAGGCATTAAAGTCATTTCATGTCATGCCTTATGGTATGTTTATATCGAAGTTGAATTTGTTTTTAAGAAGTTTTCTTATGAAGTGGGGAGTGTGTTCTTGTTGTTATTTTACGATCTAAATTTAAAGTGAAGGTTTAAGGTTGTCAAGTTTATGGTAAAAGGTCAAGTAGAGGTTATTGATAAACATGTTATGGTGAGGTGAAATGTTTCCTTGAAATGTCTTGTAGTTAGTAATTAGGAAAAATATTGAGACTAGGAAACCCAACATGTGAATGCAATGTTTGTTATAATTGACTAGTCTAACCATTTATAGGTGAAGTGTGGAGATCCAAGATGAGCACCAAGACAAGATGCTAAAGATGTAGAGGTCAAATACATAGATGTGAATCAGTGCAGAGGAACAAGAAGGTATATGGATTTGGTTATTATCTCTTATGGCATTTTCTAGCCTTACATGGCAACATATGTAATGGAAAATTCATTCCTAGTTTGCTTGGTAGGGTGTGTTGTAGTTGAAAGGGAAATATAGCTACATGGTTTGTATCCTCTAAATGTTACTTGATCAAAGACTATTTGAAGAATGTTGTACCATAAGTCCTCACATTGGTAGGTGCATAAGTTGTGGTTGGGTACCTAGGTGTCTCGATAGATGGAAATATGTCCATAAGATGGTCAATTATTCAATATTTATAGTCAGGTTAATGTTAGGCCCTTGAGTACAATAGGTTCCCAATTAAACTGTGTGATACCAATGTTCAATCCAAATGTATGATTGGTTCCCAAAAAGTATGTTTTTCTAACTGACAACCCAGTAAGTGAATGGAGGAGCATGGACACCTTGATTCAAAGATGGAAGTAAGTTACTTGGGTGAATAACCATTGATTGGTTATCATACTAATTAAAGACTTAGTGAAGTTACATTATTCTCACCAAAGAAACCAAGTGATGAAGTTAGAGTTATTTTTATGTTGGAATAATGCTCAATTACAACATGAACAAGGACAAATATATTGTTTTGGATACAACAAAGAATTTTCCTAGAGTATGGTTGAAAGAATGTTGGCGATAGTGCTTTTGGAAAAAATGGATATCGAATGTTGATGGAAAAACAAGGTAAAGTTTTGTGTGTTGTGTTCCATAAAAGCATTGGCTATATGGAAATGTGAACCATACATTGTATTTGTAGCAAGTCTAGGATCTTATATCCTACATGTATCAGTTTGCTTGAAAATTTTAAGCATGTATCTAACCTAGAGTTGGTACTTAGCAGAAGTATTCCATGGTACTTGGGTGATATTCTAAAATCGTGTACCTAGTGTCTCAATAAGATGAAGTAGGTAAATGATATGTAATATCTATGTATGTAACATGTAAAGGGATTATTGTTGTAAACCATATATTGTCATGCATACCCCTTTTCCATGTGTCCCTGATGATTTGGATAACTTGTTTGGTATAGTACATAACCTTTGTTATAGAGTTGTTAAATACTTGAAGGAGTGGGCCATGTGGCATTTGAGTAGACATTAAGAGGTTCCTAGATATTTTAAGTTTCTTATACATTTTAGGGGGATTTTTATCATGAAATTGAATGAACCATGTACCTTAAGGACGTCCTACTAGAATAGTAGTTTAAGTAGTTAGGTTGGCCCATGTATTATAGTGGATGGTTGTTCCTTTATGTTGGAATCAATTTAATACCGAGAGGGGGGGGTGTGAATCAGTATTAGCGCAGTTCTGAGCAGTTTTTACCTTCTTTAACAGATTATTCTTAATTTAACCTTGATCTTCAATTATGCATCAACATAAATAAACATACATCCACATTTGCACCAAAACAAAGAACTCAGTACACACATAAATTTTATGTGGAAACCCAAACGAGAGAAAACCACATAATGCTCTGTTATAATGAAAATAATACATTCAAGGAAGCACTGACTTCATGTGTTTACTAGCACCAACCCCCTCATTTTATAGGCATTGATATGAAGGAAGCACTAACTCCCTTTGTTTCTCCAACACCAACTAGAAGGAGGCTATGACCCCCTATTCCTTTCCTCGTCCTTCCGCCCAGATATACAAAATAGGATGTTTCCTTACTGAACTTCCAACACACGCACACTTCTGACCTTCTGAAGGATGTTATGTTGTGTGCACTCTCTGTATGCAGACGATTCACTATCACTGTGTTGCATACATCACTTGAATTCTCATTCCACTCAAGTATTCACTTCTGCTAATGACTCACTTCATGTACTATGTGCTACTTCAATTGATCCTGTAGTCTACGTCAAGATTCACTCTATTGTTCTACTGTTGCGCAAATGCACTTCATCAACTGATATCGTGTTTCAATCGATAGTTTGTTGTTATGAAATTATACATCAATATCAATTGGAACTGCGCAGTTACTGAGATGTGTCCATTTGGTTTAAGTGCCACAGTCCTTCAGACAATCTGTGACATGATGTGAATCATATGATTTGTTCTTTCAGTTTAGCGCACTTGCCTCAGATCATTATCATCATGAAGTACACATTATATTATGTTGCTTCTCTATCGTCGCGCATCAGATGGACTTTCTTACTTCGCACACTTCAATTCAACCTTTGTGCATAATCCAAAATTCTGTGCATCTTCTGGTATATTTCAATTCTGACTCTGCACTTCTCTCTTAACAAATCTGTGACTGTTTGCGTGCTTCCAAAAATACTATCATTTGGTCCACACGCACTTGTGCATACTTCTATATTCTCCATTTCAGTATTTTTCATCAGTCATAGATCTACAACATCATTCTATGCACCATCAGTTGTATCATTCTTATGCATGTGCGCACTCATCTCCTCACTAGATCATATTGTTTTGTACCTCAATCCCTTGATTCCCCGAATATAAATATGTATCTTCCACTAAGAAGCTCTCTGACCTTGCCATCAAGCTTACTTCAAATATCCAACTTTATTTCTGTATGTATACATGTCCTGCATGGATTGTATGTCCACAAGTTGATTGTGGCATTCCTTCTTCCTTGCTTCACGGAATATGCTTATGCCACATGTCATGTTCAGCATCATTGATGTGTCCTTTATTTGTGGGTGTTGCAAATACATGGTCCTCGACTTGGTGGGACAATGACCCTTGTGGTACCATCAATTGTGGGTCTTGCGCACCTAATGTATCAATGCTTTGTTCAGCTTGCACATACGTGATATTCAACTTGGTGGGACTTTGACCCTTGTGGTACCATCATCTGTGGGATTTACACATCAGATGTGGAATTTTATCATATAGTAACTTCAACCACTACACCCTTCTTGGAACTTGTGCGCATTCCCTCAACTGAAATCTTCTCGTGATTGGTGATTACTTGCTCGCTTTTAGGACTTGCATAATTGCACAACCATCTTGTTTTTCATACTACTTGCGCACTCCACTTGTCTTTCTTGTGTTCACTAGAATCTCTTGTGGCTTGCTTGTGCACACTAGACTTTGTCCCATGTATTCTTTGGATTTCTTGCGCATTCCTCAACCTTATGTCCAACCAACTCTATTTCTTGTACCTTGAAGGTTTATGACTGGATGGACTTGTGACCTACTCGAGTACATGTACCTTATGTAATTTTAGAAATTGGATATTCATGAGGTACCCCTGGACACACTTTGTTCATACTGGATGCAGTTTATATATATACTTCTTTACACTTGCATCCATATGCTTCACCAACTTGCTTGCGCATATGAATCTTCAATGTGGCTTCCATATACTTCTTAAAACTGCCATAGGGATACTGATTCCAAATGACATCAAGGAATCAAATTGAATCAGTTGACATCCTCTTTGAAATTAGTTGACATCAATGACAACCAAAGTTAAACAATATCCCCCTTTGGCATTGATGTCAACACCTCATGAAGCTATGTATAATCATCTTCGTGAACTTGTATGCTTCATTTTCACTTGTCGCAGTACTCCCCCTATGTATATGCTCCCCTTGATTTCTTTACCAGTTTGAACCTTTGACATCTACATCTACGCATTATGTTGTTAGTATTTCTACTGCCTCATATTCCCTTTGCACAAATCGCATGATTTATGATTATCTTTTGCTACTGCATGCTTTATGCCATTTATTCAATAGTTTGCTTTATGATCTTTCACGTCTGCTTTCAATATCTATCTCGTATGTCTTGCTTCAACTATTTTGCATATTGGATTCATGCTTTTTCTCCACAGCTGCATTACTTCTCAGCTGCATGCTTCTTCTTATTTATGCTACTTCTTCTCATCTTATTACATTCATCTTCATACCATCACATTCTTTCAGCTTCATGCTTTTCTTCCCCTTTGACATCAATGGAAAATAGTTTCCATTACTTGTACAATGTTAGGTTCTATTTTTTTTTGTTTTGCGCAGGCCTTATCCCTTCATATTACAAGGATAAATCCTCCTATCTCCATGCTTCATTCCTTGTTTTTATTATGCACTAATGTCCTGCAATTGCTTTCATAATTATCTTTGATTTATTCCTTGATACAGGTGTTACATTACTCCTTCATCTTTGATCACCTATTCATGTCACAAGACTTCATCATTATTTGTGCAATGATTCTTGCAAACATCCTTTCATGCCAACTGAACAGTGCCAAAATCAAACCTTTATTGATTTTACACTATCCTTTCCATTGACTTCCTTTATGCACCTCTCTACTTCATCTGTCTCATTTACTACATTGTCACAAGGCCTTATTGCATTTAATGTCGCCGTATCCCTTGTCATGACAACCTAATATTTGGCATGATTTTCATTCATCGGCCAACTCGACATAAAATTAGACATGACGCCCAGTTCGTATGGAAACAATGACATGTCACTTCCGTACTCGAACCTTTTGGGGAAACATTATCCGTTGCATGGTGTAATAGATTGAATTTCCATTTTTTGTACTTGTTTCCACAATTCATTAATTCCAGCATTTAGTTTTGGAAACTCCATCACCTTCTTCGACTTGAACGATATTGAATGCACATCTCTTCAAATTAACTTTATGTGCACAAAGATCATTCATCCGATTCTATAAGATCTCAACAGGAAAATGCTTGGTTCATTACCTTTTCTACTTCTACCCTTTTGTGTCGCATTGCCTCATATGTTCTTGCCTTAATTTCCAATGGCTTCCTACTATCAAAAAATGAACAAATCCCTTGAGAACATGTGACTTTCAATTCAGACACAACAGTCTAAATTCACATGCCTGAGGATTGACATGGGCATCTGGAAACTGATAATGGAGGAAACAAAATTCCAACGTTAATATGATCAGTCGTAGGTGAATTGTGAGCATTCCAAACAGTTGACTCAATTGACATGTCGAGTCGACCTTTTGGAGCGCCAATAGCAACAGATTCTGGACTAACTGTCCTCTTCGTTCTTAGTAATCTGAATCGTCGTTGTAAGTTCATGGTTAATTCTTAACAAATATTTTAAACTCTCTATATCATCTCAACTTAAAAGAAATCATTGCTAGGTTGATTTTTGAGCGAGAGTCTTATGATCAATTTATCCCTTCAACATGGATGCTTTGCAAAATTTAAAATTATAGTTTCTGTCTAACATAGAGTACAAAGCTTCATTTGCTTATTCTTTCTCCAAGATGTATTCTTATTATTTTCGGCGATTTTTTGAAGAATAAGAAGTCAACGTGACAACATGAATATGGCAGTAGATATGTTCAGTAATATGTGTGTTTTGATGGCTTTTAAGAAGACCATCAAATGATAAGAAGCTACAAGTTTTTTCTTTGAAAGGATTTGGGTGTACTTTGGGATTCTCGAGAGAATCATTTATGATGGAAAATTAGATTTCTCAATATATGTTGAAATTTATTGTGGGGGAAGTTAAATACAAAAACGAAGAGATCCATTGTATTTAACCCAGAAACTAATGGGAAGACAAAACTAGTGACTAGGACTAGCTTTTGTGAGGTTATAAGAATAATCATTGAAGGACTCATGATGAAAATTTGGCTTACATCTTCCATTTTATAATAGAGTTGTACCCACTTCCACTACTAAGTTCCATTTTGAATTTTGTTTTGGATATTTTCCATAATCATCGTTTGATATAGTATATGGACATCTTGAAGTAGGGGCATTAGACTCAAGAGAATCATTGAAGAAAAAAATGTTTAGAAAAAGGATAAGGAAAATACACTTACAAGTGTAAGAGAAAATGAATAAATCTTGAGAGAAAGAAAAGGGTAGACATGATCAACATGAGATTGAGAAGACCTTCGCAATAAGATATAGATTTTGGTTGCAATTTAATAAGGCAAGGTTACAAGCACTAGGGAAGAAAATCAAACATATATATGGACATTTCAAAATATAATTGGATAAGGTCAGAAATAATGCTTATAGACTTAGTCTTCCATATGATATGCACATTTACTCATGAGTAAATGTTGCAAACCTAAAACTGTACAAGATTTGGTACCAAATGCACATGCATGATTACTCGAGTCTTACTTTCCATAGAATATTTGGCACCAAATGTAGATGCATAATTACCAGAGGCAAAATTTGTGTAGAAGAAGATTGGAATGACCAAGCAGGATCAAGAAGAACTTTGGAAGGTGAAATTGAAGGGTCAACAACTAGCAAGGGCCAAATGGTACTCCAAGGGAAAAGTTGTTGAGTTCTTTTTTCATCTCCTTCAAAACTAAATATTTCAAAGACCAAAAGCCCCTCAAAATAGAAGGTATCCAAAATGAATGTAAATAGTTACCATATGGATTCATTGATTAATTAGAGAAGGATTATCATTTGAACTTAACTTGGGTTGGTTTGAATCAAAGTATTAAAATCTACCATGTAACATCCCCAATCCCCTCAGTGCCCTAGAGGTGATGGGGGAACAACCTGATAATATTTTTTTTTAAAACTTTGCACTATTACATAGCTGCAATTCTACAAAACCAACTTCAGTCTACAAGCCGCAATGTGGGAGTCGGAAGTCGGCACTGCAACACACAACTTCGAGAATTACACCTTTGAATTCCGCAATCCACAGTCCGCAATGTGGGATTCAGAAAGTCGAATCCCCAAATTCTCAGATTTGCTGAATCATGCCTCCGAATTCCGCAATCCGCGATGTGGGAGTCAGAATTTGGAACCCTGAATTCACAACTCCTGGGAAAATTATGCCTCCGACTTCTGATATCTGCAATCCGCGATGCAGTATTCGTAAGTTGAAACTCCAAATTCAAAACTCCAGATAAATAGCACCTCTGACTTCCACAATCCATGATGCGGGAGTAGGAAGTTGTAACTCCGATGCGCAACTCCGTAGAAATCACACCTCTGACTTCCGCAATCCAGAATCCATGATGTGGAAGTCGGAAGTCAGAACTCCAAATTCACAACTCAGGAGAAATTGCACCTCCGACTTCCCCAATCTAGAATCCGTGATGAGGGAGTTGGAATTCGGAACTCCTACATGCAACTCCGTAGAAATCACACCTCTGACTTCCACAATACGCAATGCGGGTTCGGAAAGTTGGAAGTCGATCCCATACCCCAGTTACTTCCAATCTTCTCGGGTTGATAACTTTCTCATCCTAAGTCCATTTTTGGCATACTTGGTACCTTTGGAAATCTATTGGTGAGCTCTATGCAATGACATGATCCTATGCCACACCTGGAAACTCTTAATTTTCCACTCTTCTAACCAAAATGATTCCCTGAACTCCATCAATGCCTTCCCCTCTGTAAAGAGCTCTGGTATCACTCTGTCATGGCCCCTCCCTTCATCAGACCCACAGAGGGGGCATGAACACAACAAGGGGTGTCTAATTCATCCCCTAAGCCCATATGATGAAATACAAACCTTCTAAAGATGTGTGCAATGCTTAGTAAACATACACAGTGGAATTAAATCTGATTAATGCATCTACAACATGCAAGACTAACATCATATTTAACACGAGCAAAATGATGAACACTCAAAAAATGAACCAGCCTCATGTTCAGGATTATACACAGACTTCCTACTAATTCATTCCATGTGATCATTTCATTCAGATTGACATGAAATAACAGATAAACACAACATAGGAAATAACATCATTTAGGACCACAGAGAGCACTTATATTTTAAGATGAAACTATCCAAGAAACTGACTATGTGAGAGAAATGTTCCACCAAACTATAGGTCTCTGCCCAGCCTATATTATTTCAGCTGAGAGACCACCCCCGAGCTGGGTTGTGTATCCACTAAGGAGGAACTAAACAAACTCACTCACAACCATGGTGAATATAGGAGATATTTTAGAAAAAAATGATTAATTAATAAATTTATTTTTCAAAACAAAACAAAAAAATAGACAATTAGCTAAATTTGATTGCTAAAAAATTATGTAACCTATCCAAATCTTAAGAGTATTTTGAAAACGACGTTCTACTTTAAGTGGTGATAATCTAATCCATATTTAGGAGTGTTGCGAGCCTTAAAATCCTCTATGGTTGGGGCTTCTATTGGCCAATCAGATGGTCCATCTATTGTTCACGTCGCCACTTCATTCATTGAATCGGGCACCTCCCTAAGGCATGAGTGATGACTCGTTGGACAAAGCGGACATATTTGCAATCACATGGTGAAGACATGCATTTTATTGATTAAAAAGAATGGCATGGTTTTGTTTACTTTGATATTTTAAGTGGTGAAATTGTAAGGCTACTACTACAGAAGGTGCTGCAAAAGGAAATCATGTAATAGAGACACGATTGACTAAGGAAGAGAGCAACTTCATCTCTGATTTGAAGGAATCAGTGAGGAAAACATTACACCAATCGAAATGATAGATCGAAGAAGCAATAAATTTGAAAAATGAATTTAACTTGCATGAAAATGAGAAATCCTAGGGTAATGTTGAGACCCCAAGCTGGACAAGACATATAAGGCGCAACATTTTTCAATAAGGTATATGTCCACCTTTCAATGTTTTATCACCTATTGACCAAAAAAATTAGTGGTCTGATTCATATGTGTTAGTTCTTAATGGTTACAAATTTATATGATTTTGATATTTACCTTGAATGTAAGTCAAAGGGGGTTATTCAAAATGTATTGGGGTCCATGCCATATGTAGTAAACCAACATAGATTCATCTTAAAAGGGGATCTACCAAGTGTTGATAGGGATAAAATATCTTGAGCCGCAAACCGCTTTTTAGAGTGCAAATGTTCAGTAAGTGTTTTAATTTATCTAGTTTTATAAATTTTCCATTGTAAATGTTTTAAATCTAATTTGAACCGACATGTTATTTTTTATAATATTTTTTTTTTTTTTAAAAGCACACATGTCAGCTCTAAGATGAGCACAGAAGGAGTTGTACACATCCCTCTACTGGGCAGTAGAATGCACCTCTTCGGCCCAATGAAAGTAATAGGAAGGCATTAAAGTCATTTCATGTCATGCCTTATGGTATGTTTATATCGAAGTTGAATTTGTTTTTTAAGAAGTTTTCTTATGAAGCGAGGAGTGTGTTCTTGTTGTTATTTTACGATCTAAATTTAAAGTGAAGGTTTAAGGTTGTCAAGTTTATGGTACAAGTTCAAGTAGAGGTTATTGACAAACATGTTATGGTGAGGTGAAATGTTTCCTTGAAATGTCTTGTAGTTAGTAATTAGGAAAAATATTGAGCCTAGGAAACCCAACATGTGAATGCAATGTTTTTTATAATTGACTAGTCTAACCATTTATAGGTGAAGTGTGGAGATCCAAGATGAGCACCAAGACAAGATGCTAAAGATGTAGAGATAAAATACATAGATGAAGCGTCCAAGTATGTGAATCAGTTCAGAGGAACAAGAAGGTATATGGATTTGGTTATTATCTCTTATTGACATTTTCTAGCCTTACATGGAAACATACATAATGGAAAATTCTTTCCTAGTTTGCTTGGTAAGGTGTGTTGTAGTTGAAAGGGAAATATAGCTACATGGTTTGTATCCTCTAAATGTTACTTGATCAAAGACTATTTGAAGAATGTTGTACCATAAGTCCTCACATTGGTAGGTGCATAAGTTGTGGTTGGGTACCTAGGTGTGTCGATAGATGGAAATATGTCCATAAGATGGTCAATTATTCAATATTTATAGTCAGGTTAATGTTAGGCCCTTGAGTACAATAGGTTCCCAATTAAACTGTGTGATACCAATGTTCAACCCAAATGTATGATTGGTTCCCAACAAGTATGTTTTTCTAACTGACAATCCAATAAGTGAATGGAAGGGCATGGACACCTTGATTCAAATATGGAAGTAAGTTACTTGGGTGAATAACCATTGATTGGTTATCATAATAGTTAAAGACTTAATGAAGTTACATTATTCTCACTAGGGAAACCAAGTGATGAAGTTAGAGTTATTTTTATGTTGGAATAATGCTCGATTACAGCATGAACAAGGACAATTATATTGTTTTGGATACAACAAAGAATTTTCCTAGAGTATGGTTGAAAGAATGTTGGTGATAATGCTTTTGGAAAAAATGGATATCGAATGTTGATGGAAAAACAAGGTAAAGTTTTGTGTGTTGTGTTCCATAAAAGCATTGGCTATATGGAAATGTGAACCATACATTGTATTTGTAGCAAGTCTAGGATGTTATATCATAAGTATTGGTTTGCTTGAAAATTTTGAGCATGTATCTAACCTAGAGTTGGTACTTAGAAGAAGTATTCCATGGTACCTGGGTGATATTCTAAAATCGTGTACCTAGAGTCTCCATGAGATGAAGTAGGTAAATGGTATGTAATATCTATGTATGTAACATGTAAAGGGATTATTGTTGTAAACCATATATCGAAATGCATACCCCTTTTCCATGTGTCCCTGATGATTTGGATAACTTGTTTGGTATAGTACATAACCTATGTTATAGATTTGTTAAATACTTGAAGGAGTGGGCCATTTGGCATTTGAGTAGACATTAAGAGGTTCCTAGATATTTTAAGTTTCTTATACATTTTAGGGGGATTTTATCATGAAATTGAATGAACCATGTACCTTAAGGACGTCCTATGAGAATAGCAGTTGAAGTAGTTAGGTTGGCCCATGTATTATAGTGGATGGTTGTTCCTTTATGTTGGAATCAATTTAATACCGAGAGGGGGGGGTGAATCAGTATTAGCGCAGTTCTGAGCAATTTTTACCTTCTTTAACAAATTATTCTTAATTTAATCTTGATCTTCAATTATGCATCAACATAAATAAACATACATCCAAATTTGCACCAAAACAAAGAACTCATTACACACATAAATTTTACGTGGAAACCCAAATGGGGGAAAACCACATAATGCTCTTTTATAATGAAAAGAATACATTCAAGGAAGCACTCACTTCATGTGTTTACTAGCACCAACCCCGTCGTTTTACAGGCATCGATCTGAAGGAAGCACTAACTCCCTCTGTTTCTCCAACACCAACTGGAAGGAGGCTATGACCCCTATTCCTTTCCTCGTCCTTCCGCCCAGATATACAAAATAGGATGTTTCCTTACTGAACTTCCAACACACGCACACTTCTGACCTTCTGAAGTATGTTCTGTTGTGCGCACTCTCTGTATGCAGACGATTCACTATCGTTGTGTTGCATACATCACTTGAATTCTCATTCCAATCAATTATTCACTTCTGCTAATGACTCACTTCATGTACTGTGTGCTACTTCAATTGATCCTATAGTCTGCGTCAAGATTCACTCTATTGTTCTACTGCTGCACAAATGCACTTCATCAACTGATACTGTGTTTCAATCGATAGCTTGTTGTTATGAAATTATACATCAATATCAATTGGAACTGCAGTTACTGAGATGTGTCCATTCAGTTTAAGTGCCACAGTCCTTCAGACAATCTGTGACATGATGTGAATCATATGATTTGTTCTTTTAGTTTAGCGCACTTGCCTCATATCATTATCATCATGAAGAACACATTATATTATGTTGCTTCTCTATCGTCGCACATCATATGAACTTCCTTGCTTCACACACTTCAATTCAACCTTTGTTCATAAGCCACAAATATGTGCATCTTCTGATATATTTCAGTTCCGTCTCTGCACTTATGTCTTAACACATCTGTGACTATTTGCATGCTTCCAACAATACTATTATTCGGTCCTCACGCACTTGTGCATACTTCTATATTCTCCGTTTCAGTATTTTGCATCTATCATAGATCTACAACATCATTTTGTGCACCATCGGTTGTATCATTCTTCTGCATGTGTGCACTCATCTCCTCACTGGATCATATTGTTCTGTACCTCGAGTCCTTGATTCCACGAATATAAATATGTATCTTCCACTAAGAAGTTCTCTGACCTTTCCATCAAGCTTGCTTCTAATATCTAACTTTATTTCTCTATGTATACATGTCCTGCATGGATTGTATGTCAACAAGTTGATTGTGGCATTTCTTCTTCCTTGCTTCACGGAATATGCTTCTGCCACATGTCATGTTCTGCATCGTTGATGTGTCCTTTATTTGTGGGTTTTGCACATACATGGTCCTTGACTTGGTGGGACAATGACCCTTGTGGTACCATCAATTGTGGGTATTATGCACATGATGTATCAATTCTTTGTTCAGCTTGCACATACATGATATTCAACTTGGTGGGACTTTGACCCTTGTGGTACCATCATCTGTGGGATTTACACATCAGATGTGGAATTTTATCATATAGTAACTTCAACCGCTACACCCTTCTTGGAACTTGTGCGCATTCCCTCAACTGAAATCTTCTCCTTATTGGTGATTACTTGCTCGCTTTCAGGACTTGCATAATTGCACGACCATCTATTTTTTCATACTACGTGCGCACTCCACTTGTCTTTCTTGTGTGCACTAGAATCTCTTGTGGCTTGCTTACGCACACTAGACTTTGTCCCATGTATTCTTTGGATTGCTTGCACATTCCTCAACCTTATGTCCAACCAAGTCTATTGCTTGTACCTTGAAGGTATATGATTGGATGGACTTGTGACCTGCTCGAGTACATGTGCCTTATGTACTTTTACAAATTGGATATTCATGAGGTACCCCTGGACACACTTTGTTCATACTGGATGCAGTTTATATATATACTTCTTCACACTTGCATCCATATGCTTCACCAACTTGCTTGCGCATATGCTTCTTCAATGTGGCTTCCATATACTTCTTCAAAATGCCACAGGGATACTGATTCCAAATGACATCAAGGACACAAATTGAATCAGTTAACATCCTCTTTGACATTAGTTGACATCAATGAAAACCAAAGTTAAACAATATCCCCCTTTGGAATTGATGTCAACACCTTATGAATTTGTGCATAATCATCTTCGTGAACTTGTATGATTCATTTGTGCTTGTCGCAATACTCCCCCTATGTATATGCTCCCCCTGATTTCTTTACTAGTTTGAACCTTTGACATCTACATCTGCACATTCTACTATTAGTACTTCTACTGCCTCCTATTGCCTTTGCACAAATCGCATGATTTATGATTATCTTTTGCTACTGCATGTTTTATGCCATTTATTCAATAGTCTGCTTTATGCTCTTTCACGTTTGCTTTCACTATCTATCTCGTATGTCTTGCTTCAGCTGTTTTGCATATTGGATTCATGCTTTTTCTCCATAGCTGCATTACTTCTCAGCTTTGTGCTTCTTCTTCTAATCTTATTACATTCATCTTCATACCATCATGTTCTTTCAACTTCATGCTTTTCTCCCCCTTTGACATCAATGGAAAAGAGTTTCCATTACTTGTTCAATGTTAGGTTCTGTTTTTTTGTTTTGCGTAGGCCTTATCCCTTCGTCTTACATGGATAACTCCCCTATCTCCATGCTTCATTCTTTGTTGTTGTTCTGCAATTGCTTTCATAATTATCTTTGATTGCTTTCTTGATACAGGTGTTACATTACTCCTTCATCTTTTATCACCTGTTCATGTCACAAGACTTCATCATTATTTGTGCAATTATTCTTGCAAACATCCTTTCATGCCAACTGAACAGTGCCAAAATCAAACCTTTATTGGTTTTACACTATCCTTTCCATTGAATTCCTTTCTGCACCTCTATGCTTCATCTATCTTCTTTACTACATTGTCACAAGGCCTTATCACATTTAATGTCATTGCATCCCTTGTCATGACAACCTAATAGATGGCATGTTTTTCATTCATCAGCCAACTCGACATAAAATCAGACATGACACCCAGTTCGTATGGCAACAATGACGTGTCACTTCCGTACTCAAACCTTTTGGGGAAACATTATCTGTCGCATGGTGTAATAGATTGAATTTCCATTTTTTGTACTTGTTTGCATAATTCATTAATTCCAGCATTTAGTTTTGGAAACTCCACCACCTTCTTTGACTTGAATGATATTGAATGCACATCTCTTCAAATTAACTTTATGCGCACGAAGATCATTCTTTCGATTCTATAAGATCTCAAGATGAAAATGCTTGGTTCATTACCTTTTCTACTTCTACCCTTTTGTGTCGCATTGCCTCCTATTTTCCTTCCTTAATTTCCAATGGCTTCCTACTATTAGAGAATGAACAACTCCCTTGAGAACATGTGACTTGCAGTTCAGACACAACAGTCTAAATTCACATGCCTGAGGGTTGACATGGGCATCTGGCAATGGAGAATGGAGGAAACCGAGTTCCAACGTTAATATGATCAGTCATAGGTGAATTGTGAGCATTCCAAACAATTGAATCAACTGACTTGTCGATTCAACCTTTTGGAGCGCCAACAGCAACAGATTCTGGATGAACTGTCCTCTCTTCGTTCTTAGTAATCTGAACCACCGTTGTAAGTTCATGGTTAATTCTTAACAAATATTTTAAAATCTCTATATCATCTCAACTTAAAAGAAATCAGTGCTAAGTTTATTTGTGAGCGAGAGGCTTATGTCACTTTATCCCTTCAACATGGACGCTTTGCAAAATTTAAAATTATAGTTTCTATCTAACATTGAGTACAAAGCTTTATTTGCTTATTCTTTCTCCAATATGTATTCTTATTCTTTTCCGTGAGTTTTTGAAGAATAAGAAGTCGGCGTGACAACATGAATATGGTAGTAGATATGTTCAGTAATATGTGTGTTTTGATGGCTTTTAAGAAGACCATCAAATGATAAGAAGCTACAAAGTTTGTTCTTTGAAAGGATTTGGGTGTACTTTGGGATTCTCGAGAGAATCATTTATGACGGAAAAATTAGATTTCTCAATATATGTTGAAATTTATTGTGGGAGAAGTTGGATACTAAAATGAATAGATCCATTGTATTTAACCCATAAACTAATGGGAATACAAAACTAGTGACTAGGACTAGCTTTAGTGAGGTTATAAGAATAATCATTGAAGGACTTGTGATGAAAATTTGGCTTACATCTTCCATTTTATAATAGAGTTGTACCCACTTCCACTACTAAGTTCCATTTTGAATTTTGTTTTGGATATTTTCCACAATCATCGTTTGATATAGTATATGGACATCTTGAAGTAGGGTCATTAGACTCAAGAGAAGCATTGAAGAAAAAAATGTTTAGAAAAAGGATAAGGAAAATACACTTACAAGTGTAAGAGAAAATGAATAAATCTTGAGAGAAAGAAAAGGGTAGACATTATCAACATGAGATTGAGAACCTTCTTAGTAAGATATAGAGTTTGGTTGCAATTTAATAAGGCAAGGTTACAAGCACTAGGGAAGAAAATCAAACATATATATGGACATTCAAAATATAATTGGATAAGGTCGGAAATAATGCTTATAGACTTAGTCTTCCACCTCATATGCACATTTACTTTACATTTACTCATGAGTAAATGTTGAAAACCTAAAACTATACAAGAAATCAATCCTTGATGAGGAAGAACAATATGGAGTATTACTTTCCATAGAAGATTTGGCACCAAATGCACATGCATAATTACCAGAGGCAAAATTTGTGTAAAAGAAGATTGGAATGACCAAGAAGGATCAAGAAGAACTTTGGAAGGTGAAATTGAAGGGTCAACAACTAGCAAGGGCCAAATGGTACTCCAAGGGAAAAGTTGTTGAGTTCTTTTTTCATCTCCTTCAAAACTAAATCTTTCAAAGACCAAAATCCCCTCAAAATAGAAGGTATGATCCAAAATGAATGTAAATAGTTACCATATGGCTTCATTGATTAATTAGAGAAGGTTTATCATTTGAGCTTAACTTGGGTTGGTTTGAATCAAAGTCTTAAAATATACCATGTAACGTCCCCAATCCCCTTGGTGCGCTTTAGAGGTGATGGGGGAACAAGCTGATAATATTTTTTTTTAAACTCTGCACTATTACACAACTGCAATTCTACAAAACCAACTTCAGTCTGCAAGCCGCAATGCGGGAGTCGAAAGTTGGCACTGCAACACACAACTTCAAGAATTACACCTTTGAATTCCGCAATCTGCAGTCCGCAATGCAGGAGTCAGAAAGTCGAATCCCAAAATTCTCAGCTTTGCTGAATCATGCCTCTGAATTCTGCAATCCGCGATATGGGAGTCGGAATTTGGTACCCCGAATTCACAACTCCTTGGAAAATTACACCTCTGACTTTTGAAATCTGCAATCCGCGATGTGGGAGTCGGAATTTGGAACTCCAAATTCACAACTCCAGATAAATCGCACCCCTGACTTCCGCAATTCGCAATGCGGGAGTAGAAAGTTGTAACTCCGACGCGCAACTCCGTAGAAATCGCACCTCTAACTTCCACAATCCAGAATCCACGATGCGGAAGTCGGAAGTCAGAACTCCATATTCACAACTCAGGAGAAATCGCACCTCCGACTTCCCCAATCCAAAATCCATGATGCAGGAGTCATAATTCAGAACTCCGACGCGCAACTCCATAGAAATTGCACCTCCATTTTCCGCAATCCACAATGCGGGTTCAGAAAGCCGGAAGTTGGTCTCATACCCCTATTACTACCAATCTTCTCGGGTTGATAACTTTCTCATACTAAGTTCATTTTCGGCATACTTGGTACCTTTGGAAAGCTCTCGACGAGCTCTATGCAACAGTGTGATCCTATGCCATAACTGAAAACTCTGAATTTTCCACTCTTCCAACCAAAATTCTTCCCCGAACTCCACCAATGCCTTCCCCTCTGTAAAGAGCTCTGGTATCACCCTGTCATGGCCCCTCCCTTCATCTTACCCACAAAGGGGGCATGAACACAACAGGGGGTGTCTAATTCATCCCCTGATCCCATATAATGAAATCACGGGGGATTCCCTAGAAGGAAATATAATATCACGTTCATTCATATTGTGGTATTAAATATTCATGAAAACCTAAAAATTATATTGCTTATATATTAAGGGAAAAAGGGTTTTTTTATTTAATGTAACAATACAAAAATAATTTGGGGTCTTTTTTATATGGGTGGGCTGACAAATATCTGCCAAATGGAGATGGCGGGATCACGACCGGATGAGAAATCGGGTTGAGGCAAGGCTCGGCCTTACCAGTATGCAGGGAAATTGCATCTTGAGGCATGCTTGAGGCTAGGGATTTCGTGGTAAAGTGGGCTTCCAGTCGATCATAGTCGAGAGACAGTGGTCATTGATAGCCAATTGTTACCAATAACACTCAGCCAGTTGTTACCAATAGCCTTGGGAAGCCAGTTGTTACCAATAGCCTTTGGAGGCTCTAAACCTCCAGGGCCTATTATAGGCCCTCAATAGGCCTTGAGGGCTTGAATACCCAACCACTTGTGCCTATTACATGCCTTGGGAGGTTTAGTCAACCTCCTAGAGCTTGTTACAGGCCCTGGGGGCTTGGATACCTAGCCCACAACAGGCTTAGTCAGCGATTGGGGAACTGCAACATGCAATCTAAATGTTGTACTATGTGCATTGGCTCTAGTGACATACAAGAAGTGATCTCCTATCTCTTAATTAGACCATTAGATGTTGCAAATCATAATGATATGTGGTTGAGTAATTGCATTGTGGGTGAAGTAATGTGCATCCACAATATACATTGGAAGAAGCAAAGTGCATTGTAGAATGCATGTGGGGTCATAAGAGGGGCCTCATATCAATATACTAGGTAGAAATATAAAGGGGTATAAAAAATGTTAATGAAAAAATTGATGCATACAATATCTAGTGAAAATAGGGGTTTTTTTAAATTGGGAAGGCATATTGGGAGGGGGTAAAAAAAAAACGATTTTGGAAGGTATTTTCCAATATTTAGTGAAATTAGGGGTATTGTTTCATATGCTATGAATGAACGTGCTATGATAGCGATTTATTGAGTGAAGCCCCCGTGAATGAAATACAAACCTTCTAAAGATGTGTGCAATGCATAGTAAACGTACACAGTGGAATTAAATATGATTAATGCATCTACAACATGAAGACTAACATCAATTCTAACTCAAACAACCTTGGCGCCCACAATACCTACCACACCCAACACAAGGAAGGTCCCCTTCTCTGCTGCACAGTCCCTCAGACGCCCCTTCCCTCCAGTGATCTTCAAGGTGGGCATAGAAAGGTCCAAGATGTTGATTCCTTGAGACTCTATACTTCACTGGGTTTATCAAGCAATTCCACCTTCTGTTCTATTTTCTCAATTTCTATGGCCAAAGCGACTTTGATCCGCAACTGGATTTTCAGCTATCAACTCAAGTTTTTCTCATGGGTTTTCTGAGCATCTCGCACTCTAAAAATTCACCCCAAGGTTCAGGTCGACGGATCCCCGGTTGGATTTAACTTCCCACACGAATTTTTGGGTGAATTTGGCACTCCAAATCGTGGGTTTTCTCAGAAATCGTGATTTTCCTTTTCTCTTCACTACTGGGCTTTGTCATGCATGAAACTCCCCTTTCTAGTCAATAATAGAATGCGAATGAGGGAAAAAAATTACCAGGAGGAAGAGTGACTTGTGGTTCAAGGAAACAGAGCCCCATACCCTGCCATCCGAAATTTCAGGGCTTCCCCTACTCCATCGACCTCATGAACAGTTTTCTTCAAGAACTTCCTTACAATAGAATTAAATGTCAGCAAGGAAAGTCAAATGAGTTCTCAAGATGACATTTGGAAACCTATGGTTCAATACCACAACCCCCTCACCTCTCCTTAGTGGATACACATGGCCCCCTCTTATTAGTTTCCTCTATAGAATTTTTTTTTTTGGTATTTTTATTGCAATATTAATATTTACATCATTTACAATATCCCATGGTTTAATAACACATGGATAACATAATATCAACTACTTTTCTTTTACATAAAATCGAGCATCCACTAGCGGGCCTTGTCCTTGAGCTCCACGCTAGGAAAACATACATCACATATATACAATTTTTACACTGAAAGCCAATATGTCCTAAGGGTCAAAATGGTGGTATTACATTTCCCTCCCCCTTAGAAAAACATCATCCTCGATGTTCTCAAAACTGAACAAAAATGGGAATTCCTCTCTCATTGCATCCTCCAACTCCCATGTAGCCTCATCGGGACTAAGTTGCTTCCATTGCACCTTTACCCATCTAATGGCTCGGTTCCGGAGCAATGTGACCTTCCTGTTGTGGATGCACATAGGCTCCACTTGGAACTCTCCCTCGGCTTCCACCTATATCACATTCCAATCAATTATGTGATTAGGATCATGTACATATTTCTTAAGCAAAGAAACATGGAAAACATTATGAGCTCTCATGTTAGTAGGAAAAGCAATTCTATATGCAACTGGTCCTATCCTATCAAGGACTTCAAATGGCCCACAATATATTGGTGCCAACTTGGCACAACTCCCCAACTTTAGGGAAATTTTCCTTGGTTCACTCTCAAATAAACATGATCCCCAATATTAAATTCCTTATGCACTCTTTTCAAATATGCATAACTCTTTTTCTTGTCTTGAGATGCCTTTAAATTCTACTTGATTTTAACAATTTCCTGTTCCATTTCCTTGATCATCTCTAGCTCAAGCACTACCCTGTTCACCAAACTATCCCAATTCACTGGAGTCCTGCATCCTTTGCCATACAATACCTCAAAAGGACTCATCCCCAATGATTCTTGATGTCCATTATTGTGTGCAAATTTTACCAAGTGTAAGTAGTCCTCCCACTTGGATGGCTTGTCCATCACATACATTCTCAACATGTATTCAAGAACCTGATTCACCCTCTCAGTTTGACCATTTTTTTGAGGATAATATGTTGTACTAAAATTCAACTGAGTTCCCAATTCCTGAAATAGTCCTTCCCAAAAATTGGATGTGAAATTTACATCTCGATCTGAAATTATTGCTTTGGGCAATCCATGCAATCTAAATATCTTCTTCATGAAAATATTTTCTATGTCACTTGTCTTATGAATGGACTTGACTGGAATAAAGTGGGATAACTTTGATATCTTGTCCATTGTTACTATAATCGAATCATGTTTCTTCACTGTCACTGGAAAACCTGTTATAAAATCCATATAAATTACTTTCCACTTCCCCACTTCCATTCCGGAATGGGAAAACGATGCAATAATCCCGCTGGAAGTTGATGTTCTGCCTTGAATTTTTGGCATTTTTGACACTTAGAAATGTATTATTCTATGTATTTCTTCATCCCATTCCAAAAGTATTGCTTTCTTGCGGCTATTATTGTCTTTTGATATCCTAGATGTCCATAGTATGGGATTTGATGTATTTCATCCATCACTAGCTTTTTTAAATCTGCACAATTTGGAATATACAGTTTAGTACCTTGATAAAGAAGAATATCATCTTCACCAAGCTGATATCCTGCACCATTTTCATCTATATTTACCTGCTGCAATTTTTCTTTAACTTGAAGGTAAGTTCCATCACCAGTTTGGGTTTCAAGAACTCTTGTATTCAAGTCTGATTTGCACATACTTAATGCCACAACATGAAATTTTCTGCTAAGAGCATCTGAAACCTTATTCTCTTTCCCTTTTACATGGTTAATTTCAAAATCAAATTCACAGAGAAATTCCATCCACCTAGCTTGCCTAGCATTCAAGTGTGGTTGGTCGAGCAAATACTTCAAGCTCATTTGGTCTGTCCTAAGCTTGAATCTTCTCCCCAACAAGTAATGTCTCCACTTCTTGAGAGCATGTACTATGGATACTAGTTCTAAATCATGCATGGAATAATTATTTTCATGCTTTATTAATTTCCATGACTCATAGAAACTCACAAATCCTTTTGGCATGAGCACTACACATAGCCCTTCAATGCAAGCATATGTTCACACTACAAAATTATTTCTTGGATCTACAATTTTCAAAACAGGAGCACTGGTAAGTAACTTCTTTAACTGCTGAAATATTTTCTCACATTTTTCAGACCATACAAATTTGACATTCTTCCTCTACAATGATGTAATTGGATGAGCTATCTTGGAGAATCCTTCAATGAACCTTCTATAATAGCCTGCAAGACCCATAAAATATCTAACATCTGTAATATTCTTTGGAGTAGGCTATTCCTTTAGGGCTTCAATATTTTATGGATCTAGTGCAAATCTTTCTTCTAAGATGACATGACCCAAATACTATACCTTCCTTTGATAGAAATCACACTTGCTCAGATTTGCATACAATTTGTGTTCTCTAAGAACTTGCAACACCATTCTCAGATATTCATCATGCTCTTCTTCATTCTTTGAATAAACAAGAATGTCATCCAAGAACACTATTACAAAATTATCCAAATACTTGTTGAAAACACTAATTCATGAGACACATGAATGTAGTAGGTGCATTGGTAAGACCAAATGGCACCACTGTGAACTCATAATGGCCATATCTTGTCTGGAAAACTGTCTTGTGAATGTATTCTTCTTTTATCCTCATTTGATGATAGCCAGACCTTAAGTCAATATTTGAAAACAATTTAGCCTCCTTAAATTTGATCAAACAAATCGTCAATTCTTGGCAATGGGTACTTATTCTTGACTATCACTTTATTTAGATGCATGTAATCAATGCACAGCCTTAAAGTCCCATCCTTTTTCTTGACAAATAACACCAATTCTCCTTAAGGAGATACACTTGGCTTGATATAATTCTTGTCCATTAATTCTTGTAGCTTCATCTTTAACTCCATCAATTATGGTGTGCTCATTCTATAAGGAGCTTTGGAAATTGGCGCTTCCCATGGAACAAGATCGATCATAAAATCAATATCTCTCTTTGGTGGTATTCCCGACACTTCATCCGAGAACACATCTTTGAAATCTTGAAACAAATGGAAGTCTTCTATCCTTGGTACTTTGTCCTCTGATGAATATGATATGTGAACTGCATATAATTGGAAACCCTTCTTATAAAACTTTTTCTACTGTAGGACTGAGATCTATCTTACTGAGACTTTCTTGGGAATTCCTCTTACCAATCTTGGTGTTCCCTCTTCATCAATGCATTCAAGTACCTTTTCATATCAATCTATCTTGTATCTATGCCTTCACCAACCAATCCACAGATTATTTTTTAAGGATTATAAAGGTATACTTAAGTATAGTATTCTAGGCGATTATTTTGGATTGAAAAAAACATAAATATAGATTGGTAGGCGAATATCAAATATGAAACATACAATTTAATATTGGAACCTGTAAATTTTGGTGAATATTATGTTAAAAAAACACATTTGATGTAATATAGGCGATATTAGAGACTAAAAATGACCGAATAGCAAATTTATTTTTTGAAAAAAGGTCCAAAAAATAGTCAATTGGCGAAATTTTGCCCCTAAAAATTTCGCTGCCAATCCATACCTATTAGAGCATCATAAGATCCTAATGGTAGGACATTCAAATTTACTTTCGTGAGGAATCCATTCAATTCCATGGGGCACTCCATCACTACTTCACTCACTTTTCTCTTGGTCTATGTGGCTAACTGAACTAGCCAAGACATACTGTGTTTAATTTTCCTAAGAGAACAACCTTCAACCACTTTTGGAGAAACATAACTATGAGTAGATCTTGGATCAATCAAAATAGAAATAGAATTCTTAGCAATCTTACCTTCAAATTTTACCACTATTGATTGATGGTCTTCCTGATGATTAACCAACGGTGCTTAAATTCGAGGTGCTTCCCTTGCCATATCCTTCACTGTAGATGCTCCTTTTAAGTTGTGCAAGCTCCGGGGATTCTCCCTTCGCTGTGGACAATCTTTAAGCATGTGTTTTCCTCCACATCCCCAACATTGAAGTGGTCCTTTTAATGATTTTTCTATTACAACTGTTGGCTTGTTCCCACTTTGTGCTTCCTGGCTTTGTGGAAAATTTCTTGGATAATTTTGTATAGTGGCTTGAATCCACTTTTCCTTTGATCAAATCTCCCTCTTGGATTTCCTTTCCATGTTGGGTGAACCTCTGATTTTCCTTTTCTCTGCTTATAGCAATGCATTGCCATCGTAATGGCTTCATCAAGACTTGTTGGATTAACAAACTCAATCCTCTCTCTGAAATTTTGAGGTAGACTTCCAAGGAAGCATTGGATCTTTACCCTCTCATCTTTGATATAGTCCACATACCTCAACAATTCGAAAAATTTATGGACATGTTCTTCCATAGATTTCTGTCCTAACTTGAGTTCATTGAATTCATTCCTTTTGCTGTCATAATACCTACCAGAAAGGTATTTTCCCTTGAAATACTTCTTAAATCTCTCCCAGCTGATCCTCCTTTAACTGATCCCTTTTACTTATATGAGGTGCTCCCACCAAATTGAAGCTTTTCCATTTAGATTGTAAATGGCAATTCTGGCCTCTTCATTTCCTGATTAATCATGAATCTTGAAATATTTCTTCATCCCAATAATCCATGCCTCTGCCTCTTGGCCAATCCTACCTTCTCCATCAAATGTGGGAGGCCTTTCCTTCCTAAATTCTCCCTGCGAAATTCCTTTGGATTTATTTCTTCCTTCAAATCTACTAGAAGTATGCCTTGGAATTTTTCGAGGGTCACTTGAGTCACACGACCTGCTAGAAGAAGATCTTGAGGAGGGTTTTCTATGTTTTTTTCTCACATAACTCTTTCTTGGGCTTGGAGTCCTCTTCCTAGAATGACCTCTAGAGCGACTCTCTGCACCTCTTCCTTCTTCACCTACATTGTTTGGGTTGGACCCAAGGTTTAACCTCTACTGCATATCAGTGAGGCTCTGCAAAATAACAACATCGAGCTGGTTTTGTTCCTCCTAAGCATTCATCAACCTTTCATTAAATCTTATCATGGTTTCAACCAAATTCTGAGGAGTTATTTTCTCCCTTCTCCCATTGGATTCAGTCTCAGCATATTTTTCTTGCACATTTTATCCTAGCACATCTTCATCATGCTCATAAGGATCTTGAGCGTCATTCATGGTCGCCATTTACCTTTGGTGATTCCTTTCCCCCGCCTATTGCTCTCTGCTACAACTATTCAAATCCTATCAACTGCAAACACTATGCATTATAGAGATGTTTATTAGACATCTTAGGAATACATATAAAACATAAAACATCCATATTTAATAGAAGTAAACTCATGGAATAATTCACAGAGCTATTATTCCTTCTTTTAAATATCCTGATTATCTTCTTGTAAGCTACTACTTTGGCCCAAGCAGCCTGAGTGCTGCAACCTTGGGCTCTGATAACATCTGTAACGTCCCCAATCCCCTGACCCACAAAGGGGGTATGAACACAATAGGGGGTGTCTAATTCATCCCTTAAGCCCATATGATGAAATACAAACCTTCTAAATATGTGCGGAATGCATAGTAAACATACACAGTGGAATTAAATCTAATTAATGCATCTACAACATGCAAGACTAACAACATATTTAACACAAGAAAAATAATGAACAATAAAAAAATGAACCAGCCTCAGGTTCAGGATTATACACAAACTTCTTACTGATTAATTCCATGTGATCATTCCATTCAGATTGACTTGAAATAACAGATAAACACAACATAGGAAGTAGCATCATTTAGGACCACAGAGAGCACTTATGTTTTAAGATAAAACTGTCCAAGCAACTGGCTATGTGAGAGCAACATTCCACCCAACCATAGGTCTCTGTCCAGCCTATATTCTTTCAGCTGAGAGACCACCCCCGAGCTGGGATGTGTATCCAGTAAGGAGGAACTAAACAGGCTCACTCACAACCATGGTTTCACACAAATAATCATGCTAAGCCAACACATAGTTGGGTTTATCAAGCATGTAAAACACAATGGAGGAGGATGCTAATCTAGTGAGCTCAACCCCAGAGCTGCAATCCTCTCAATTCTAACTCAAACAGCCTTGGCACCCACAATACCTACCACACCCAACACAAGGAAGGTCCCCTTCTCTGTTGCACAATCCCTTAGTCGCCCCTTCCCTCTAGTGCTATTCAGGGTGGGCATAGAAAGGTCCAAGTTGTTGATTCCTTGAGACTCTAGCCTTCACTGGGTTTATCAAGCAATTCCACCTTCTATTATATTTCTTCTCTGCCATTCCCACTTGGATTTTCTCAATCTCTATGGCCAAAGCAACTCTGTCCCTCAACTAGATTCTCGGTTATCAACTCAATGTTTTCTCATGGGTTTCTGAGCATATCACACTCTGAAAATTCACCCCAGGGTTCAGGTCGACGAATCCCCGGTTGGATTTAACTTACCACATGAATTTCTGGGCGAATTTGGCACTCCAAATCGTGGTTTTTCTCATAGTCGTGATTTTCCTTTTCTCTTCTCTATTGGGATCTGTCATGCATGAAACTCCCCTTTCTAGTCAATAATCGAATGGGAATGAGGGAAAACGAATTCCCAGGAGGCAGAGTGACTTGTGGATCAAAGAAATAGAACCCCATACCCTGTCATTTGAAATTTCAGGGCTTCCCCTACTCCATCGACCTCATGAAAAATTTTCTTCAACCACTTCCTTACAATAGAATTAAATGTCAGCAATGAAAGTCAAATTGGTTCTCAAGATGACATTTGGCAGCCTATGGTTCAATCAGACAACCCCGTCACCTCTCCCTAGTGGATACACATGGCCTCCTCTTATTAGTTTCCTCAATAGCCAGTTTTTTTTTGTATTTTTATTGCAATATTAATATTTACATCATTTACAATGTCCCATTGCTTAATAACACATGGATAACAGAATATCAGCTACTTGCATTTTACATAAAATCGAGCATCCACTAGAGGGTCCTTGGCCTTGAGCTCCACACTACGAAAACATACATCGCATGTATACAATATTTACATTGAAAGCCAATATGTCCTAAGGGTCAAAATGGGGGTATTGCATACCAAGCATCGAGAGGGATCAAATTTCTTGACATGTTTTTTGATGTGTAAATATTTTAAGAAAAAAAAAATTACACCTCAATAAATTTGATCTCTCTTAGTGTTTGATATACATAGATTTAAGATGGATTTATGTTGGTTTAAAATATTTATAGATTTTGTATAAAATTTAAAATTAAACCGACATAGGCTATCCAAAAAAATAATAATTTTTAATTTTAATTGTGATAACATCTCCCCCATATTTGGTTGTAGAGAATATGGTTATTCTTAATAAAAATAAACACTAAGTGACTAAAACAACATATCCTCTATTTAAAATGATCAAAGAAGGGGAATTTTAGGTACTCTAACTTTAATTGTGATAACATCTCCCCCATATTTGGTTGTAGAGAATATGGTTATTCTTAATAAAAATAAACACTAAGTGACTAAAACAACATATCCTCTATTTAAAATGATCAAAGAAGGGGAATTTTAGGTACTCTAACTTTAAAAGCCATAAGTCCTAGGAAATTCTTTTGCATTATATGGTCATTGTATTTTCAACTATATATGATAACATTAGCATTCCTCAAAAACTAATATAAAAACTCATGAAACCATAAATTATTGATAAATTTTCAAAAAAATTAAAAATGACTTTTATAAAAGAAATTAAATTCTTATAGGTTATCATTTGAAAACTAAAAAAATATTTAATTTAAAAAAATGGTTTGAGGGTTTGTTTTAAATCACCCTAAAAGATGGATATAATTTTGAAAAAACCTTTACTAACCTAAACAATTGGTAAACAAGTGAAGTGTTGTAATGTAAGTAGGAAAAAAAGGATTGTACATGCACCACTGGAAACAAGTTGAGTTGTATAGCAACAAGTCCTTTCCTAAATATAAGAGTAACTTAGTTGTTTTTAGTAATAATGTGATTTTGAGTAGTATAGCAATTTGAACCAGAGATAGTTGGTTGGTTTGAAATTGTAAACTTTATCTTGTAAAATAACATTGTTTAAAGAGGAAAAAATTATAAATATAGGTTGTTAATACTAACTTATCAATGGACGCAAGTTCAAGTACTATTCGTTTAATTATTTATAGAGTTTAAAAAGGGAAAAAGGGTCAAATTGAACCTACTCATAGGAAAAATGGGAAATTGTGACTATGACATATAATTCGTATTGATAAAAAATTTTATGATCATTCATTCGCTTAGAATTTAGTTGGTAATATGTACACATTTATGAGAAACGATATGTGTGGACACTTTCCAAAATGGTTACTCGGTCTTTTGAAAATCTACAAAGACTTTTTTTATTTTACAGAAGTAAAAAAACTTTTTTCTATTTATTATATGAATTAAAGAAGTTACATTCATACAAACCTCAAAAAGTTATCTGAAAACTTTAAAAAAAATTATAGATTCTAGTGTCTTCAAATAAAAAACATTTACTATTGTTTAGATAGATCTAAATACTATAGTGTTAATCTGAATAATCTACCAATAATCAGAAAAGATTAAAACAACACTCATCCCTGCTAACTAGTAATCGATCAATATAGCCACAACCTCATGTCTTCAAAAATTAGAAGATCCTGATAAACACGAAGATGAGCCCAACCTTCCGCCATGATCAAGCCAACTTTGGAAAGGAAGTCCACCTTCTTATTGTAAGACCTTGAAATATGTAAGTAATGAACCTCCACAAAATGACCAATCTAATCCCGAATATGTCTTTTCCAATGTGTTAATAGAGGAGTCTGAAGTCGATCTTCTCCTCTGAGCCAATTTATAATGGTTGAGGAGTCCCCTGTTAACTAAAGAGAGAACATCTCTTTTCTTTTGGCTAACACTAATGCTCCCCAACAGGGAAGTAGTTCTACACGTGTATTAGTTCCTTCACCGCATCCCATACTCAATTCGTAATGTAAACCATGATTAGTCATTATAAAAACACCAGCTCCACATGATACACCTTGTTCTACTCCGTCAAAAAAAGCCACCGGTAAATGAGAAGGGAAAGTAGGAATTCTAGAAGTCACTGCTTTTGGCTTTGCTACACCCAATGGAGCACCAGTAGAATAAAGAGAAATAAAATTGACTGCTCCCATCATAGTGAAAATAGTATCTCCAAGAGGTATCGAGCATCGATACCTCCATAACCCCCATATAAACTGTGTGGGAAAATAAATAAAATTACGATGATGTATGTCCCAATGATAAATATTTTCTGCCAAAGAATTCTTTTTCCACTGTCCCATAACCTGTAATTCAATAGATACTTCATCCCAAATCTGTAGAGTAACCGAACATTGAGCAAATAAATGATCCACCGTATCTGACGCTACTCAACAAAAGGAACATGCCATCGGTCCCAAACCTACTCTATGCCAATAGTTTTTACCAGTGAGAATGCAGTTGTGAAGAGCCATCCATAAAAAACACCTAATTTTAATCAGTATCTTCTACTTCCAAACAGTTTTGTTGCACCATTGATGAGTAGGATGAATAGTAGAGGCAACAATTGATAAGTATGCCTGACCAGTTTTAATAGATCCTAAAGAAATCTGAAAATCCCACTCTAATTCATCATTTTTAGGACAGGCAAACT
Organism: Larix kaempferi; assembly: GCA_027924585.1. Lineage (NCBI taxonomy): Eukaryota > Viridiplantae > Streptophyta > Pinopsida > Pinales > Pinaceae > Larix > Larix kaempferi. The sequence continues at coordinate 4,013,582 of BSBM01000434.1, forward strand.
GATGCCGGCATGAGTTAGTTCTGCAATATAAAGGTCCCAAAATCTAGTATCAGCCATGGAAATACTGAGGGCGTCTGCACTGATCCGTCTCAAATTCTTTGTTACAAGCCCGATTGAGAAAATAAATTCATTTTTGATGAATAATTTGTAAAGTCTGCTCAGGAATAGAAACACACCAAGAAGTTCCCATAATGGGATCGAACCCTACTCGGACTTGGAAACCGTTTCCACCATTCCAAGCCAGCCACCGTTTTAGTAAGGGTAGGGTGTCAATCAATCCAAACCAAACAGATGAACAGTGCTTGAGTTTTCTCGTATACCTCTGATCCAATCAATAACCGAAGAGTGTTTGAGATTTTTATCTCTAATAACTGAACTCCACAGACCAGATGCAAAATTTCCCTTCCCCAGACTTTTCAGGTGGAGGGCACTGTTGAACCATAAAATATTATGCACTCCCCAACCACCCTTCTCCATAGGTAAAGAAACCCTCTCCCATGCCACCAAGTGAAAGCAATGTTTCTTCGGAGCAGATTTCCAAAGAAAATTAAAATAAATATTCCTTATCATATGTAGTATAGAACGTGGAGCATTGGAAAGAGTGAGCCAATATACAGGCAGACTAAGAAGGGCCAAGAACAATAATATCAATCTGCCACCAAGTGATAATTTCCGAAAAGTCCAGGTGGACAGTTTATATTCAAACTTATGAATAAACCAATGCCAATCCACAATAAGATGGTCACTTGGTTTGAGAAAATACCCCAAGTTAAAAAAGCCCAAATTCAAATCCTGCATCTCCAATGGTATGCAATTCCTGAGTTGTTCCTGGAAGGTTTCCGAGAGATTTAATGAGTAAAAACCAGATTTGCGAAAAATGATACACATACATGTAGCCAAGAAAAAAAAATCTAAAATTGATTTATAGTAAATCCACTCGCTAGCTCGCCCAATTCCGAACAGAAGAACATCGTCAACAATTAGAAGATGTGTTACAAAGTGATGAGCATAGACCTTTATCCCCTGAACACACCCTTTTGATTTTTCTTGAAGTAAAAGTTGGCTCAACCCTTCAATGATCAATAGAAATAACAGTGGAGATAAAGGGCATCCCTGACAGAGACCCCGAGAAGCCGAGAAGAAAGTAGTCGGACATCCATTGATTAATACCGCGAAATTTGCAGAAGTAGCACACCCCATAATCCACTGTGTTGCCTAGTAATCCAATCCATAATTTAGCAGAAGAAGCCTGAGAAAGGACCAATCCACCATGTCTTAAGATTTAACCAGGTCCAATTTCAGAACACTCGACTGCTGACCATTAATTTTTGCCGAGTGTAATGTCTTCTGGGAAACCCCGACAACATCAAATATAATTCGTTGATGTAGAAAACTGAATTGTTCCTTTGAAATCCCTCTTGACAACCCCTTCTTGATCTGATTGGCAATAGTTTTGGGTATTAGTTTGTAAATTAAATTACAAAGTGAAATAGGTCTATATTCTTGAAAGGACTCGGGATTTGTAGTTTTTGGGATTCATGCTAGAAAGGTAGCATTAACCCCTCTCGAAACCTTACCATTGCACCGAGCATCTTCCACCAACTGCACTAATTCTGGACCGAGGAAATCAAAAAATTGTAGGAAAAATTCACTGGACCAACCATCTGGTCCAGGAATTTTATCCTTTAACATACATTTCAAAATGCCTTCAATTTTTGAGATAGTAACCGGACTACCAATAATAGCAGACTCCTCCACCGAAAATAACCGAGGCATAATAGAAAGAATCTTAAACTAAGCTTCTAGATTATTTACTTGAGGCTTCCTGAATAACTTGGAGTAATACGAAATGGCCTCCTTTTCGATCTCCGTTTGAGTGGAGACTTTGACGCCCAAATCATTATGTATATCCCAAATTTATTTTTTGTCTCTGAGCCACATAGGAATGAAAAAATTTGGTATTTATGTCACCACCCGATAACCATAAGGCATGGCTTTTAAGTCTCCACGTTTCTTCTTTTTGTTTGGAATGTCTGATTTTTCTTCTTCCAAAGCTTGAATATCTACAAAGACTTGCATGAATGGAGGATATCCCACACAAATTTTAGAATATTGTGAGAATGCCGAAAAAAAGATCGTAATATATCTAAATTCAACCCAACCATCGCTTCAAATATTGTTACCAATTTAGTTTGTTTCAGTAAGGTCAAAATATAGTAATCACAGACCCAATTGAATGTAATAATGGAATATCATTTTTCAAAACTAATCCCACACAAAAAGCATTTTCATGCATCCTATTTAAATGAAATTCCATTCTAGCTCCACGTGTTTTCCTTTTCATTATAATTTTGGATCAGGAAGGAAAAACGCTAGCCAAGAATGCCCAGTTCTTGATCCTCGAGTTCTTTAGGTAGGTCTGCACTGAAGCAAGTGTCTCGAGTTTGGTGCACCGATGTGGCAGTCATTACACACACATTTTGGTTATACTATTAAGTGACTGAAGGATGTGATTAAGTTGTGGTTGACATGTCTCAATCTTAGCCTTGACTACTAAATGACAAATGGTTTGGTGCAAGCTAATGCTGGTCTCTCATGACACTTTAGTGACAATGCAAACATGGAAAAACAATAATCTGTTAACTCGGAGGGATGATTTGAGATACTTCCACAATGAATTTGATTATGAATTAGTTTTCCAAGTATATAGTTTGTATTTATATAAATTGTGTAAAACTGAGGTGAAATTTGTGTTTTCCCAAAATTGGTATGTTAAGTTTCATGCAAAATATTGTGTATATGTGTTTGTTAGTGCAACCTTGTAGTACCTAAGTGATGGATTTTAACTACAAAAATTGTATATATGTAGAGAACACATTTATCTAGTGCACAACTATTTTTTCAAAATTTATGTTCTTAAGTTTATATTTTTTTTAATTGCGAAATTCATTACATCGTTGAAATGTCAAGCCATTTTGTTAGTGCAACTTAAAGGGGTCTTAACATTTCAAACAAGATTTTTTGTTTAGATCATAGGTCTTAGTGTGTTCTAGTGCACCGTATAATTTGGTAAAAAATGCTTAAGAAAAAAAAATTATAGCAAAAATAAAGGAGGTGTGTTTTTTAAGATTATGGTATATGTCAAGTGAAAAATATATTAAAAATAGTAAACAATATTGTTTTTAATATATATATATATATATATATATATATATATATATATATATATATATATAATTTTAATCTGCACAGTCGACTCTATATGGGTGTGCAATTTCGTTAACAACAAATTTGTGTATCCTATAGAAAAATAATATAAAAAATAGAGATATAGAGAGATATCTTGAAAATGAGAAGTTTTTCATGGATTTGCCATCCAGAGCACCATGTTTGTCATCTTGAATCTAAATCTGGACCAACCTAGTCAGCAAAAGAGTAATTCTCCCACCTCTAAAGTTCAAATTTAAAAAAGTGGGCAGTTCTCTAAAAGCATGCACGCGCTCTAAAAGCATGTGCACACTTTTATAATTAAAAAAACATGCTTTAGTATTTTGGCCATAACTTCTTATCCTAGCATTAGTTCTTGGAGTTCTTTAACTTGTTGGAAAGGTATTGAAGAGATTTACATTATTATATCATGGTTATTTTATGTTTATACAAAAAATATTACTTATTAAAGAAATAATATTACAAGACAAATATTTAGGTCATGATCGATAGCTCAAACCACTAGATAGCCCCTCTAATTATGATATTTGGTGTCCAATGGTATTTGGGTGCTCTTATGAGGTTTTTTAAATGAGGGATAAGTTTTAGGAACATGGATATTGTAATGGGAGGGAAAAAAGGTAATTAGGCTCTCAATAAAGCTCTAGGGATCTTACCCCATGAACAAGGACTCAAACCATCACAAGATCCCTTTAAAGGGGATGTTTTGCCTCCAAGATTTGTATGATGGCTCCTATAATTACTTAGACAATAAGGATGTATTTCAGGGTGTTAATAATGGGCGTGGGAGTAAAATAAGGCTTTCAATCCCTATATGAAATGTTTGGGGACCAAATACCATAAACAAGTCCTCAAACCAAAAGACATGAATTGTATAGTGGATCAATATCTTTAAAGTGAGATATGGGTGATGTTATGCGATTTTGTGCACTAGGGATGGGTCTTGGACCATAATTGGATAATAAATTGAAAGAATCATACGGTAAGATAAGATTCTTGAGGTAATGGGAAATAATCAAGGCCATGAACAATAACGTACACCCTTTAAAATGGATCTTTGGCATAAAAGATGGATATGGGCGCAATCAAGAGTTTTTTGATAGTGGGATGGGTCTCAAATCCTTGAATGGAGTCATCAAAGTAAATCAAGAGTCTTCTATAGTTATCTTAGGGATTTGGGAATGATGTTCTAGGGAAGAAGAACATGTTTTTTTCTCTAAAGAAACCATTAAGGCATCTAGTTCCATGAACAATGCATCGAAGCACCACACATGACTTCCTAGGGGTATCCATGGTGGTATTTATTTAGGTCTTGTAGCCATGGGGCCTTAGACATGGTCAATGGAGGAATCGTGAACCATGATCCCTAAAGGAATCTTCCATCCATCCGAGGCTAAGCAGGCTTCCTCCACCAAACACACATGGCCTCCTAAGAGTATTATTGGCCTATAATTGAGGATGTCGATGCCATGAGGTGTTTAATAGTAGTATGTATGTGTCTTAGGGCCATGGGAATGACATTCTAGGGAAGAATAATACCTTTGGCCCTAAAGAAACCCTTGAGGCATCCAAATCCATGAACACTGCTTCAAAGTACCATCCATGACTTTGAAGGGGTATCCATGGCACTATGTATCTAGGTCTTGTGGCCTTAGGGCCTTCGACATGGTCAATGGACCATGCCTTTATCCATAAAATTATTGTTGAGGCATACAAATCCATGAACAATTACTCGAAGAACCATGCATGAATTCATAAGGGTATCCATGGCACTACATTTCTAGGTCTTATGGCCTTGGGGCCTTCAACATGATTAATAGATGAGAATTGAACACATTCCTAATGTGCACGTGCCCTTGGATGTATGTTTGGAGGGGGGGGGAAGAGGGAGGGACTTGTAGATGGAGAGAGTGAATGAGATCACGGGATGAGAAAGTGTGATAGGTCAAGGGGGGGGGGAGAAAGGAGTAAGAGGTGAAGAGGGAGGGACTTATAAATGGAGAGAGAGAGAGAGAGAGAGAGAGAGAGAGAGAGAGAGAGAGAGAGAGAGAGAGAGAGAGAAGGGGATGGGTAAGATTGATAGGTCAAGGGGGAGAGTGAGTTAGTGAGTGAAAAGTAGAGAGGGAGAAACAGATAGATAGTGAGTGAGAGGATAAGAGAGAGAGAGAGAGAGAGAGAGAGAGAGAGAGAAGGGGGTGGGTAAGAGTGATAGGTCAAGGGGGAGAGTGAGTTAGTGAGTGAAAAGTAGAGAGGGAGAAATAGATAGATAGTGAGTGAGAGGATAAGAGAGAGAGAGAGAGAGAGAGAGAGAGAAGGGAGTGGGTAAGAGCGATAGGTCAAGGGGGAGAGTGAGTTAGTGAGTGAAAAGTAGAGAGGGAGAAACAGATAGATAGTGAGTGAGAGGATAAGAGAGAGAGAGAGAGAGAGAGAGAGAGAGAGAGATTTGTGTGAGAGATAGGTGGACAGAGGGATAGAGTGAGATGGGGATAGGGGGGAGATAGAGGAAGCAAGAGGTAAAGTGAGTTATAGAGAAGGAGGGAGGGAGGAAGAGAGAGAGAGGAGGGGGTAGTATAAAGCTAGGGAGGGAGATAGAAACAAAATGAGGGGGAGAGAGAGAGGGGGGAAGAGACAAATGGATAGTGATATGGAGATAAAGTGAGGGAAGAAGAGAGAGAGGTAGAGTGGGGAGGAGAGAGAGAGGTGGAAAGAAAAAGAGGGGGGAGAGAGAGAGAGGGAATAGAGTGGGACGTAGAGGAAGGTGATGAGAGAGCGAGAGATAGGGGATAAGTTGAAAAGGAATATGGAGTGGGAGAGAGGGAGGGGGAGAGAGAAGGGTGGAGGTATAGGGGATAGATTAGGAGAGAGAGGTGGATATTAAGAGGTAGAGAGAATGAGAGAGTGATAGTGGTAGAGAGAATGAGAGAGTGATAGTGGTAGAAAGAGTTAGAGAGGGATAGAGAGGTATGGAGAATGAATAAGAGAGGGGGGGTAGAGGTAAAGAGGGTGAATAATGGGAGAGAGAATTTTTAGAGAGAGAGGTGGAGAGTGAGAGGGAGAGAGTGAGAGGTAAAAAGAAAAAGAGGGTGAAATATATTGAGGAAGAGAGAAAGGGATAGAGAGAGAAATATAGATGGAGGGTGGGAGGGAGAGGAAGGTTTAGAGTGAGGGTGATAAATGAAAGGAATAGAGAAAGGAGAATATGGAGAGGTAGAGGAGCGGGTAGGAGAGAGGGTAAACAAGAGACAAAGGTAGAGAGAGAGAGGGGGGGTGTTGAAAGAGATGGGGAAGGAGATAGGGGAATATGGAGGGGGAGAGATAGAGGGAGTAAGGGTGTGTGAAAGAGAGAGGAAGGGGGAGAGAGAGAAGTTTGGGGGAGAGAGTAGGAGGAAGAGAGTCCCCAATTTGGATACATAATGCCAAGGATAAACTTTGCGAAGTCATGTGTCATTCTTCAAGGAATTATTCATGTTTTTGGATGCCTCGATGGTTTCTTTAGGGCCAAAGGAATGGTCTTGTTCCTTGGAATGTCCTTCCCAAGGATTTGGGAAACCTACATACTACTGAAAAAATACCTAATGGAATCGAAATCCTCAATCATAGGTCAATGATACCCTTAGTAGGCCATGTGTGATTAGTGAAGGAAACCTTCTTAGACGTAGATGGATAAAATATCCATTTAGGGCATGAGCTTCAAGTCTCCTCCACTAACCATGTCTAAGACATCAAGGCCACAAAATATAGATCCATAGTGTCGTAGATACCCATACAAAGTCATTCTTGGTGATTCGAGGCATTGTTGATAACTCTAAATGCCTCAATGATTTCTTTAGGGTCAAAGGCATGGATTTCTTCCTTGGAATGCCATTTTCAAGGCCATAAGACATGTACATACTACTCAAAACAACCTAATGGAATCAACATACTTAGTCATAATAAATATTCCATGTTTGGTCGATGGATTCAACCTCCTTATCCTTGGATCGCTAGAATATTGCTTTAGGGATAGAGGTTCAGGTCTCCTCCCATGAACATGTCAAATCCCTATGTCCCTAAGACTTGGGTACATAGCACCATGGATCCCCCTGCGAATTCATGCATACTGATTTGAGGAATTGTTAATGGATTTGGATGCCTCAATGGTTTCTTTAGGTCCAAGGGCAGGCATTCTTCATCAAAACATCATTCCTAAGTCCTTGACACATGTACATATTTCCTAAAACTACTTGATGGCATCGACATCCTAAATCATAGGCTAATAATAACATCAATATTCCATGTGTTGTTAGTGGAGTAAACCTCCTTAACCCTATATGGCTAGAAGATTCATTTAAGGCCCTAGATTCAAGTCTCCTCCACTCACCATGGCCAAGGCCAGAAGTCCCCAACTCTTGTATATATTGCCATGGATACGCTTGCAAATTCATGCATTGTTCCTCGAGTCATTGCTCATGTATTTATATGCCTCAATGTTTTATTTAGGGCCAAACGCATGGTATTCTTCCTTGGAACATAATTCCCAAAGTCCTAATCCACCTACAGACTACTTAAAACCACATAATGTCACCAAAATCCTCAATCATAGGCTAATGATACCCTGGAAATTCCATGTGTGGTTAGTGGAGGAAACCTTCTTAGCCCTGAATGGTTATAATATTCCATTAGGGTCCATGATTTATGTCTCCTTCACTAAACATGTATAAGGCCCTAAGGATACAAAACCTAGATATATAGTGTTGTTGTTACCCCTACAAAGTCATGCGTGGTGTTTTGGGGCATTCTTCATGGCTTTCGTTGCCTCAATGATTTCTTCAAGGAAAACCACATAACCTTGTTCCCTGTAACATTAGTCCTAAGGCCCTAAGACATGTAAATACTACTCAAAACACCTAATGACACCAACATCCTTAATCATAAGTCAGTGATACTATTAGGAGGCCATGTGTGTTTAGTGGAGGAAACCTACTTATCCCTAGACGGTTAGAAGATTCTTTTACGGCTCGAAGTTCAAGTCTCCTCACTGACTATGTCTAAGGCCCCACTTCCCCAAGATTTGGATACATAGCACCATGGATACCAATGCCAAATTATGTGTAGTGATTTGAGGCATTATTAATATCTCTAGATGTCTTAATGGTTTCTTTAGGGCCAAAGGAAAGTTATTCTTCCATAGAACATCATTCCCAAGGCACTAAGACATGTACTTATTTCTCAAAACCACCTAATGGTACTCACACCCTCAATCATAAGTCAATGATACCCTTAGGAGGACATCTTTGGTTGGTGGATAAAACCTTCTTAACCATGGATGACTAGAAGCATCCTTTATTTCCTGAGGTTTAGTTCTCCTTTATTGTCCATGTCAAAGGCCCCAAGTTCATAATACCTAGAAACATTATATGAGCCATCATACTCAGCTTGGAGGCCAAACATCCCCTTTAAATGGCTCATGTGATGGTTTGGATCCTTATTCATGGTGCAAGATCTCTAGAGCTTCATTGAGAGCCTAATTACCCTTTTTTTCTTCCCCTTACAATAGTCATGATCTTGAAACCTATCTCTCATTTAAAAGACCTTATAAGAACACCCAAATACCATTGAACACCAAATATCATTATTAATGGGACTATGTAGTGGTTTGAGGTATCAATCATGACCTAAACTTATATTTTCTATTACTTTTAAAAATAAACAATATTTTTTGTATAAACATAAATTAATAATGATTTTCATGTATATCTCTTCAAGACCTTTCCAATGATCTATAGGAATCCAAAAAATGATGCTTAGATAAGAAGTTATAGCCAAAATATTAAAGCATATATTTTTAAATATAAACACATGCATATGTGCTTTTAGAGCGCGTGCATGTTTTTAAAGTGCATGCGTTCTTTTAGAGAGTGTGCATGCTTTTAAAGTGAACTCATTATTTTAGAGTGTGCGTGATTTTAAAATGCATGTGCGTTTTTGTAAAAGCGTGTGTGCATTCTTATTCATGGATAATTGGAAAAAGATGTGGTAGTTTGCGTGTTGGTTCAGAATGTGCGTTTTTGTAAAAGCGTGTGTGCATTCTTATTCATGGATAATTGGAAAAAGATGTGGTAGTTTGCGTGTTGGTTCAGAAGGCACTGAACCTATAGAAAAAGGATTGTATGCGCATTCTTGTGAACATGCACATGTTCGTATGTGAGTGTGTTCATGAAATCCCCATTGTTTCTTTTGAGGCCACCAACTTTGTGCACCCGTCCAAACACATGGAGACCATGCACACATTCTCTAGTTCGATCACCCAGGTGCCATCTTTTGTAGACAATGAGAGCTCTGTTTGAGAAACATGATTAGAAGACAACACTTCGAGCTCCTTAGCTATGAGTTTGGTATGCTAACAATTCTTTCAGCAGGAGTTAGGGGTCAACGATGGGAGGGGTTTTTATCTATGAGATGCCTCAATACTATGTAGAAACTCTAACTAACTCACGCTGGTGAAGAAGTGAACCATGAGACACTGCAACCATGCCTAAGAAAGGGAGGAAACAAAAGTTTCCTGAGGAACACAGGGAATATACAATCGACGAAGAAATGAAGAGGATAGTTGAAAGAATAATGCAATACTATAAACCTACAGTATACTTACATAATACTGAATGAGACGAGACAACAAAGAACATCTAATATTCATGAAACAATGGACCCTCGTCGTGCCAAAAGAAAAGAAGTTCCATAGGAACGACGAGTCATAGGAGTGCTTACCATATTTGAGTCGAAATATGAAAATATGGATGCGGAATAGGACCAACCCTAATGGTTCCTAACCTGGATGAGAATTTGTAGATGGTGGAGGCAGTATTCTGAGCCCTACAATTGTCATTTATAAAAAATATATATGATATGCATTTCTATCATTCTATGTTGATACTTCGTTCTTAATCGGTTAGGATAAAAAAATATCTATATACTAAAAACCTGAAACAACAATCTTCTCAAATATAGAATAAGATTATATTGTTCCAAAGACGAATATAGACATCAAGTGAAAGAGAAGCCACGGGAGATGTCAAAGCATGATTTGGATAGTTCATTCAACATTTTATGTGAATTTTTCTAATTATATGAATATTATGAATGTGTAGAACAAAATGAAATTGAATGAACGTTATGCGTACCCATCTGGTTTACAATCTATAAGATTGATCTATTGTAGATCCTCCCAACCTTCTCATCTAGAGGGTTGAGTTTCTTGTTTAAAAGCTATAAATTGGCTTCCTCGGAAGACGTGGATGCATAGTTGAGATTCGATGCACAACTCATATTGGATGTGAAGGAATGATGAAGATGTTGATGATAACTACAAGCCATACACAACACCCAACCTTCTCCCAAGGACAATGGTTGTAACTTCACAAAAAAATTCTCTTTCCCCTATTGTTCTAGTCTTTTCAATGATATGAGTAGAGATTAAATTTTTTCTACCATTATCATTTCCAGTTTTGATGTCAACTTCATTCATATCTATTTTACTCGAAATCTTGTCTAATATGAGAAGACATCTCTTTATTTCTAGAGAAGCACTCAATTTCATCTTGTGCGTCTCTTCTGTAGCAATTCCCTCTAGACCTAAATTCAGTGCCTTATTAATGGAAGCTTGTAGTTGTTCAATCTCAAAGCTTTAAGAAACTGTAAACCATATGACGAGATAAAAAAAACACTAACATATTTCTTGTACCTACAGGTGTTGTAGATGATTTTTAGCAAGGAAGTCTTGTCAACTCCCTTGACATCATATGCTTGGCCATGAGATCTCGCTAGCCATGTTTGCATATTTAATGCCCAAGCCAACGAAGTCTATCATAGCTTGAGGAAGGAGAAGACACTATACCCGATCCTTGAGGAGGGAAGTGGGAAGGGAGGGATATTAGGAGGGAACATTGTAGTCGCAATGGTATGAGGAGGGAGGTGGGTGGTAGAAGATCACGACGATGTACATGAAAAGAAAAGAAAACATATATCAAATGTTTGAAACTAATGTCGAGCAGCGAAGAACAACTCAGAGCATTAATCCAATTGGAACAAACACAATAAAAAGAAAATTAGGACAACAAGTTATACAACTTGACGAGAACCCGACATTGTTCTCGTTTTTTGGGGGGTCAATTTTAGTAGCTGTTTTTACCTTCGTTTCAAAAAGTGTGTATACTCGTAGCACCATTTTTCATTTTGAGCCATTTTTTGTGATTTTGAAATTTCTTGGTCATAAAAAAACTATAACTTTTATTTACAAGGGTGTTTTTTCAAAGTTTACTAAAAACTATACATTTAGTAGCTACTTATAATGAAAAAACATATACATTTTTAAATTTTGTTAACATTTAGAAGCTAGTTAGAATGAAAAATATATACATTTTGGAATTTTTTTCTTTAAACTTTTCTCTTAAATAAGTCATTTTTTTGGGAAAATTTGTAAAAAAAATGAGAAACGAAAGACATTACAAACCATTTTTAACATATTTTCATCTATTGTATGTTTGAAAATGATTCTATTTAATATTATTTTCTATAAAGTGTTGATTCAGATAAACTGAACAAAATGTATACAATATATTTGTAAATAACGTATTAAAGACATAATATTTACTCTCAAAATATTAAAGTCAAAACATTACAAAAATATATTCTAAAAAATTTGTCAAGTTTGACATTTTCCTCATAATTGCGCCGTCCATTGGAGCAGTGCATTGGGTGCCCAACGAGGGCTTAGGGGAGGAGCAGAGATTTTCCCTGCAGCTCAAAGAGGTCTGTCATAACAAAGTAAAAAAATCAAAATTTCAAAAAAAATATAAAAAAACCAAAATGAGAAAACACATTCATTTTTTTCGAAAAAGTAAAAAAAATATAAAAAATTATAAATTTTATGAACAACAATTTCAAAACAAGATTTTTTTAACAAAATGTAAACAAAATTTAAAAAAAAATTAAAAAATTATATATATAAATAAAATCTAAATAAAAAATACCTAAAAAAATTAAAACAAAAACAAATTTTTAAAAGCATTTTAAATTTTAAAAAAAAAATTATAAAAACTTAAAAAAAAAATTAAAAAAAAAAAACTAAAAATTATAAAGAAAACAAATTATAAAAACAAAAAAAAAAACATTTAAAAAAAAAATAAAAATAACCTAACCTGTTGACCCTCACCCCCTCCCCCATCCCCCTTCCCCATCCTCCTCCCTCTCCCCTCTCCCCTTACTCTCCCCTCCCTCCTCTCTCCCTCCCCCTCCGCGCTGTCCCCCTACCCATCCCCCTTGGCCAACCTTTGGGCGCATGAGGGGCGACATCGCCACTCCCTCATGCGCCCAAGGGGGAGACACGATTCCCAAGGGCCTCCCAAGGTGGTGGTGCGATTCTCAGAATCAGAATCGCGCCAAGGGCTGCCCAAGGCGGCGACATGATGCTAAGAATCGCACGACACCCTTGGGCAGCCCTTTGGGTGCAAGAGGGAGTGGCATTTCCACCCCTCGTGTGCCCAAAGGGCCACCAGACGCCGCTCCCTTCTGCTCCCAAAGGGTCGCCACCTTGGGAGGCGGCCCTTTGGGTGCACGAGGGAGCGATGTCGCTGCTCCTCGTGTGCCCAAAGTGCTGCCCAAAGGTTGTCCAAGGGGGATGAGTAGGGGGAGAGCACATAGGGGGAGGGGCATGGAGTTGAGGGGAAGGGTAGAGGTGAGAGGGAAGTGGACGAGGGATGTAGAGTGGGTCGGAGGGGGCAGGGAGTAGCACAGGGGAGGGGGAGGGAGAGGGGGAGGGGGAAGGGAGGAGGATGGGGGAGCGACGGGAGGGGAGGGAGAGGGGGCGGGGGGAGGGGTGTTAGTTTTTTTTTTGTTTTAAAATTTTTAAAGTGTTTACATTTTTATTTTTTTAAGTTTTTATAATTTGTTTTTTTTATGATTTAAAAAAAATTAAAAATGTTTTTTTTTTTAATATTTTTAAAAATGATTTATTTTTTATAAAGTTAAAAAAAACCTATTTGGAAGAGTGTTTTTTTTTAAATTTTTTTATTATGAATATTATTAGAAATTCTTTTATTTTATGTAGAAAGAGTAGTGAAATAATTTCTTGAATGATTTTTGCTAAACAAAGTGCAAGTTTTATATAACATTACTAAGATATTTAATAAATACAATTTTAAATTATGACAAAATGATATAATAATTCCATTTTTTGAAAAAATGTGCCATCGGTAGCATTAGTTTTTAATTCTGGGCTTGATTTTGAGATTTTTATAAACAACAATAAGTATTGTTTTGGTCTGTGTCCATTTTTTTAACCACAAAAAAAGTGGTGCTATCGGTAGCACCACTTTTTGATTCGGGGTTGTTTTTTGGTGTTTTTTAATACAAAAATATGAGTTTTTATGGCTAGAGTTCTCGTTTTGAGTATAAAGTTCCTGTCAAGTTGTATAACTTGTTCGAAATGATACTTTTGAAAATGTCTACCTTGAAAAGAGGCCAAATAAGAGCTCAAATTCATTGATTGGTTGATAAAATGGCTCAATTAGTATCATTAATCATTTTTATTTTTGAATCAAAACGTTCAATAATTTTTTTTATTTGCTTGTTGTTTAATAGAAAAAATCAGGGATAATTTTAAGGACCCATACTTATTTAAAAGTGTATAAATCTTGGAGAATCTTACCAATTCTTAAAATGTCAACTATAAAATATTTGACGATATCTTTCTAAAATTATTTCAATTTCTAAGGATTTTATATAGTTTATATAATGATTTGACCATTTTTAGAGTGAAAAAAGTTTACCCCATCAAAATTGGGCAAAATGCGGCTTCAAATAATGCAAATTGGTGAATCTTTTTTCAAAAAAACACATAGAAAAGTAGCCCATGGACTAAATTTCACCCCTAAAATTATCCTTGGAAAAAATGCAACCTGATTATTAAAGTCCATGCCAACCTAAAAGCAAGGACTAATAACACAAATGAAAGGTGTAAACAACAATTATATTTGATTTGCAATTTAACACACTTCTCCTCCTTGCACATTAATGACATATATGTTTAAATGCAACCCGAGTGGCTAGTGGTGAAATTATTATTATCTATTGGGTTTTGTCAAAACGCATTTTGTTTATGAGCACTTTAGTTTGATCGACAAATTCATTATTAGTTTTTATTAATGCTTTAGGTTGTAACAATATTTTTTACAAATCATAGTAATAATATTTGGGTTTAAGTATGGATATGAATATGATAAGAAATAAAAATAATACATAAAGAATTTTTTTTTTTTATAATTAAGATATGGAAGTAAACAATTTATAAATATAAAAATATGTATTTAAAATTTATTAGAAAATTGAAAAAATTATGTATCCATTCAAATTTTTACTAGAAATAGATCGACTCAAATTTGAAACATTATATATATAACGAACTCCGAGCTTCATAGAGAAATACGTCCTTGGACAATTCCTAAAACACCATGTGAGGAAATGATTTGTCAGCTTGGTACGTCTATGAGCGTTGAGGACGAATTGCACTTTCTTTTAGAGTGCGCTCCATATATCCACATTCGATCACAATTTCATAATCTTTTCTACAATTTTAATCTCCATGATCTTCTGACTTATGAAAACAATTGTGACCTAGGAACACTTATTTTTCACCTTTTTAATCATATTAAGAATCAAATTTTATAGAAATCCAAATTTCCCTTTTCTTTTAAGTCCGATAGACCAAATGGGTCTTAGTGGTCGTTAATTTTCATCATCATCATCAACAACATGAAAATATAGTTTAACATGTATGTATGAGCTTGTGGTCTGTATGCATTTTTCAATGTTGATTAAGTAATATATGTGTGATTTCAACTTTCATTTAAACAATTTAAGTGGAAAAACAATCACAAATTTCCGCACCCTCAAATACCTCCTTGATAACCAAATTATGCAATTTCTATAGTTAATTTTTATGTTTCTAAGATATTTTAAAAATTTTAGCTTGAAATACAAAACAAAATAAGACTGAAAACATGAAAA
The DNA here is from genome assembly GCA_027924585.1 of Larix kaempferi. Lineage (NCBI taxonomy): Eukaryota > Viridiplantae > Streptophyta > Pinopsida > Pinales > Pinaceae > Larix > Larix kaempferi. The sequence goes on from BSBM01000434.1 coordinate 4,028,852, forward strand.
AAAAATAAAAATAAAAATAAAAATTGAAAACCTAAAATATTTAAAGTACACTATTTAAATTTATATTTATTTAATGAATAAATATAAAATAAAGATTCACTATGTGAACATAAATTTATAATGTTAAAGTTACGAATAAAACATGAAACTTTACTTATAATTGGATACGTTACTATTCTACTATGTAACATCTCTTACATGTAACATATCGATGTGATCGGATCTACCAAGATCTTGTTACAATGCTTTTGCAGAGAAGCCTTGCAACAGAGTGACTCTGCCGGCCTCCCCGGCCTTAATAGATAAAGCTATGGTCATGGGCTTTCATCTCAGAAACGGGCAACGCAAGCACAGATGATAATGAATGAATCCGTCACTGAGATTATGATCAAAACACCCTGTTGTTCGTCGCCATTCTTTTGGGGTTTATTTTGCACCGTGGCGGCTCTTCACAACACCTCGCGTTGCGGAAAAAGGCCCTTAGGGTGGCGTCACCGTTATCTCCTACTTCCCCAAAACTTGGTACGGTGCCTTCGCAGATAAGCCACGCTACAGAGTGACCCTGCCCATTTAAGGCTTTGAGGGCGTCCACGTAGGGGATAAACTTCCACCGGGCCAGGATTCGTGGTCCTGGTGGAAGTTTATCCCCTACGTGGACACCCTCGGCGGCTGAAGAAATAATCACTGCCATTTCGAAATAAGCATAGATTCATAATTTAGTCATATTTTCAAAGCTAAAAATAAAAGCCCATCAATTAGCAAAGTGAATCAATCCCAATCCTTAACTTACCAGTATTGACAACAGCAGTCGAAGAATATGCAGCAACTGCAAAATTCATCAACATAATGAGGGCTAGAATTCCGCAGCTCAAGGCCAAAAAGGACAGACAACTTTTCTGCAATGCGAGGCGTTGTGGAGGGCCGAGGCCCGGCATGGTGCAACATAAACCCCAAAAGAATGGCGAAGAACAAGAGGGAGCTTTATTATGACTTGTGCTTCTGTTGCTGCCTTTTTAAAGGAAGGCGAAGGGCGAAGACAATATAGCTTTATTTTGCATAATGTTACGAGCATGGCCCCACCAACGCATATTATGGTTCCCACTAAATTTGGCTTACTATGGAAACGCTTTCGCGTGAATCAATTAATTAACGTAACTTTATCATGAGAGTAGTTCCTTTACATTTTTAATCGCGAATGTGTGCAGGAAAAAAAGGTACAACATATTCCTTCCTTCTACTTTTTCTAATGAGCCAGGTAGAACAGAACAGGAAAAATATTAATAGAATCAAATAATGGCGTACTGTTATTCCCTTCTTTTACCTCAAGAGAAGAATGAAAATTATTCCCTCTAGGAAAAAGATTCCGGACAACTTGTTTAACAATACGTGATAAAAATGGAAAAGAATTAAATAAAACTTTAGATTATGTTACTAGATAACAATAAGTATTTTTTTATTATTTTCAAATTTTAAGATGTTTATTTAGGTTAATGGTTTACAATATTAAACATAAAATAATTAACTTTTATTTATTTTATAAATTAATGTGTGATATTTAATCATATAAGAAAGGTAAGTTGTGATTTGTTAATGTATTCGTCATTAAAATTATAATTGTTAAGTTTGTTTTTATATTGTTAACTTGATTTTAAATTTTAGAAAGTTGTTTGATCTAATTTTAAATAATAAATATTATTATATTAATTTTATATATATTTATAATATTTTATATATAAATATATATATTATATATATATTTTATATAATTATATTATATAAAAGTAAAGCTTGATGTATTTATATGTAACACTTTTTGATGTTAATATATTACTCAATCCATTTTGGTGTTTAAAAACAATGTATACTTTCACATTTCCTTAATATGAGAATTACAGTGGGTCAAGAAGGTGAGCAAATGAAAACTTTTTAAGTGTGGCGATAGTGTAAATGAGAGGAGACTATTTAGGGAATGTTGTTATGGTTTGTGTGAACATTAAGCTATGATTTATTTGTAACATTGTAATGTATTTATCCATGATTTTTTGATATCCACCTTACTATTGTTGATATTTATCTAGCTTAGGTTAATATTAAATAAGAAACATACAATTTACTGCTAAAACTTATAAATTTTAGAGAAAAAATAATCAATTAGTGAATTCATTTTTGAAAAAAGCTAAATATAACCAATTGACTAAATATTTCCCCTAAAAAATATAGTGACCTATGAGAATATTGGGAGTATTTTGGAACCATGTTCTACCCAAGCTGGTGATAATCTACATATCCATGAGTGTTGTGGACCTTATAATCCTCTACACTAGAAGCTACACCAAGATAGATCAATCTTAAAATCGGATCTATCAAACACAGAGGGATCCTATTTCTTGAGGTCTAATTTTTTTTAACTTAAATTTTTTACACATCCAAAAATTTACACCTCCAGGAATTTGATCCTCTTGGTGCTTGATAGATCTTCATTTTAGATGGATTTATGTTGCTTTTATTTTTTTTATTTTATGAGTCCATGAGGATTTTTTTAATTACTTTTCATTTGGTTTCAATTTTTTATTTTATGAAGCAACGTGATTTTTATTTTATTTTATAAGTAGACATGAATTTTTTAATTATTTTTTATTTTTATTTTTGGTACATAACACTACATTACTTGTCAACATATATCGCATACTAGACTCGATGATCCCTTTTCCAAACCCGTGGTAGTTCAAGGGCGTCCAATTTCATTAGTGACAAGAGAAAATACAATGTTGCCATGACTCGGAAATGGATCATGGTAGCCATCAGGGAGCTTCCAAAGAAGAAATCTATCAATTGGTGAAGATTGAGGGATGGAGAGAGGTCGTCATGGGAGATTTTATTCTACCGCCTATGTGGAACGTGAAAGGTCCAATTGTTTTTTGTCTATTCGCTTCCGATGCTTCACACAATGAAATGTGTTATTGGTGTTATTTCACGATCTAAATTTAAAGTGAAGGTCTAAGGTTGTCAATTTTATGGTAAAGGTCAAGTAGAGGTTATTGACAAACAAGTTATTGTGAGGTGAAGAGTTTTCTTGAAATATTTTGGAGTTAGATATTAGGAAAAACATTGAGCCTAGTCAACCCAATATGTGAATGTAATGTTTATTACAATTGACTAAATTCTAATAATTTCTAGGTGAAGTATGGAGATCCAAGATGAACACCAAGACAAGATGCTAAATATTTAGAGGTCAAATACGCAAACAGAGATTCCAAGTATGTGAATTAGTGCAGAGGAACAATAAGGTATATGGATTTGGTCATTATCTATTGTTGACATTTTGTAGCCCTACATGGCAACATAACTATACTGAAAAAGTGATTCCTAGTTTGCTTGGTAAGGTGTGTTGTAGTTGAAAAGGAAACATAACTACGTGGTTTGTATCCTCTAATTGTTACTTGTTCAAATACTATTTGAAGAATGTTGTGCCATAATTCCTCACATTGGTAGGTGCATAAAGTGTGGTTGGGTACCTAGGTGTCTCATTATATGGAAATATGCCCATACGATGGTCAATTATTCAATATTTATAGTCAGTTTGATGTTATTCCCATCAATACAATAGTTTCCCAGTTAAATTGTGTGGTACCAACACTCAACCCAATTAGTATGTTTATCTAGATGACAATTTAGTAAACAAATGGAGGAGCATGGACACCTTGATTCAAAGATGGAAGTAAGTTACTTGGGTGAATAACCATTTCATTACTTATCATAATAGTTAAAGATTTAGTGAAGTTGCATTATTCTCACTGCAGAAACTAAGTGATGAAGGTAGAGTTATTGTAATGTTGGAATGATGAGATTAGGACAGGAACAAGGAAAAATATGTTGCTTTGGATACAACATAGAGTTTTTCTAGATTTTTATCTAAAGGATGTTAGTGATACTGCTTTTGGTAGAAATTGATTTCGAATGGTGATGGAAAAACAAGGGGAAGTTTGTGTGTTGGGTTCCATAAATTCATTAGCTATATGGAAATGTGAACCATGCATTGTATCTATATCAAGTCTAGGACGTTATATCCTATGTATCAGTCTGCTTAAAATTTTGAGCTTTTATCTATCCTAGAGTTGTTACTTGGGAGAAGTATTCCATGGTACCTGGGTGATATTCTAAAATCATGTACCTAGTGTTTCCATGAGATGAAGTAGGTAAATGGTATGTAATATCATGATGTATGTAACATGCAAATGGAATATTGTTGTAAACCCTAGATGGGGTTGCATACCCCTTTTCCATGTGTCTTTGATGATTTGGATAACTTGTTTGGTATAGTACAAAACCGTTATAGAGTTAATAAATACTTGGAGGAGTGGACCATGTGGAATTTGAGTAGACATTAGGAGGTGCCTATATTTTTTTAAAGTTTATTATACATTTAAGGGGGATTTCATGAAGAAGTTGAATGAACCAAGCACCTTAAGGACATCCTACTAGACTAGTAGTTAAAGCAGTTAAGTGCCCATGTATTCTAGTGGATGGTTGTTCCTTTATATGGAATTTCATAGTTTGGTGATGTCTACATATTTGAGGTATGAGATGTAATTGCCAAGTGGGACCAGATATATACTTATTTGATCATGAGTTTTTGTTAGGATATTTAAACACTTAGGAATTCATTAAGATTAACTTGGTATAAAGTGTATTTAGGTAAAATGTGTTTCTTTAGTACGTATTAATATGAATTTGCACTTATTTAATCCAATGGTCATGATATGCTCTAAACATAGAGTGGTCTCACGGTTCATGTTCACCTTGATCTTAAGGACTATTGATCCACGGCATTACACTCAATTGGTACATATGATATATGTTTTAATAGCATGGAGATTCATTTGCTTGATGGGTTGATCGTGAGAAACTAATGTGTAAATCATTTTACATTTCACAATAATATATTGCCTCAAGTAGCTATTTGGTTGTGGTTGTGGATCATTTCTATCTCTAAGGGTTTTAACCATGTAAAACATCGACGTGTTGATATGTGATTTGCTTATGCAAGTGGTTTCTTAAGGTGTTCAAGCCTATGGAAATACCCTATTTTAGTTAAACATGGTATCAAAGCACTTATAAAGACAAGCTTTCATTATTGATTGAGATCTTGAACCAATGTAGCTGTGTGCATCACATGATTCTTGGATTGTATTATTTTTTTGTATTATTGGGTTGAGGAGGTGTTCCATTTTGTCTGGAGTGTTGATTTTAGTTGAAAATGTTTTTCATTTCACTCTAAAAGGTTTTTGCTTTCCCAAGATATGCTCATTTTAACATATATGTGTTGAAAAGGTACCAAGGAAGTGTTTTCCACCTTGTGATGCCTAGGGGTGGATAAAACATTAAATGAAGTCCCTGGCACTTTGTTAAAGTGAAAAGCACTTTAAAATTTTAAAGTCACTTTATAATGTTTTCTCATGATTTAATTTTTAATTGACTTTATGAGAAATAAAGTGGGTGAGAAATTAAAAGTGTTGAATTAATGTGCTTAAGTGAAAAAGTGCATTAAATTCATTTATTAAATTATTAATGGGCCTTTTATGTGAGCCTTAGATCTTATTGAGCCAAGATCTAATCATGGCCATTAGATCTCAAGTGGAAGTTATCATGAACAAAAAGGGAGAAGTTAGGGATTGAAGGTATAATTGTTCACTTTCACAAAGAGATTTTAGAGAGGAAGAAGTGAAGAGAAAGAGAGGATAAGAGAGAAGAAACCCTTGAAATTTCCAGGATGAGCATGAGCACAGTTTTCAAGAGAAAGGGAAAAAATTTCTAGATAAATCCGTACAACAATAAACCGTACAGTAGGCACAAGTTTTGAGGTAGAAGGATGACATGTTTTTCAAGACAGGTCGTACAGTATTGTACCGTATAGCAACATGAAATTCAAGGCAAGGCTGGGCATGATTTTTGAGGTAAAGGTACAACATTTAATGTTGTGTGTAGACCATACAAGGCACGCTTTTCAAGGAGGATAAACAATGGTACAATGCACAAACATTGAGAAAATCAGGCATATAAATCAAGAAGCAGCAGCTAGTAGAGTTTGCACGTGTGAGCCGTACGTGAACATATTTCGAGGTGATAAAATTTCTGCTTTTTAGTAGGCCGTACACATCAGAGTTTTGGGAGTGATTCTGACACGCATTTTGAGAATAAATACTAAGATAAGTACTGTTGTTGTAATTTTGAAATTTTCCCTGAAAGAATAAACTCTCTCTCTTGAACAGGTTTTCCCTTCGGGGTTTTATCTTGGATCAATTTGGTCAAAAATCACTAAGTCAAATTTATGTGTGTGGCTGTTATAATTTTCTAAGTTTGAAAAGTTTGAAAATTTTCCATGTGTTTCAAGAAAGATTGAATTTTTCATGCATGTAAGCTAACTTGTAGTTATCGGGTTTGGGCATTAAACTTCATGTGAAAACCAAAACTTGAAACTGGGTTGGGAAGACAAAATTTTCAATATGGAGGTATATTATTTACGTTTATAGATTTTAAAATATATAAATATTTCTCATATTCTTTTATATTTTATCCTAATTTTCTATTTTTTTATTTTCGATTTGTTAACTCTTTAGCCCACATATTCTCTTTCTCATGCGCTTTGTGCAAACTTGACAAATACAAAATAGAAAGGAAAGGGTTTTCTTGACTGCGTAGTTGTGTGCTACGTGCGAACTTAATAAACTAGAAATAATGAGAAACTTACATTTTTGGGTAAGCTAACCAAGGACCAACCCCAAATTTGAAAAAAAATTGTTTCAAAATTTGGTTTTTTTATTTTGTGTGGTTATTTAAAGTGTGTTGCAAGAAAAAAAAACAAGGTTTTTTTGATAGGCATGCTCTCCAGCAACCAAAACAATAACATTCACCTCCATAATATTACTGAGTGTTTGTTTAACTCACTTTATTGAAAGTTACTTTATTAAGTAATATATTTTGGGCTCAAGTTCTTTTTTTTGTTACTTTTTACAAAAGTTCATTGTAATTTCAATGCATAAAGTAAGTACATTGTAAAAGTGTTTCCTACTTGTTTTATAAAAGTGGGTCATTTATTTTATAGTAACTTATTTGTAAAAGTGAGCTTATAAGAAAAGTTAGTAGCAGGTATTATTTACTGCATTTTTTTGCACCCATCACCACATGGTTCAACATCTACTTTCCATGTGGCTTCCTAGTTTCATTTCATGCCTTTCTTCAAAAAGGAATAACTTTGACATCTAGAGTCTAATTTTTAGTGTCATTTTCTTTGAAACTGCCTATTTTTAGGGTGAATCCATGAATATGGGTGTCTATTTCGTGAGAATTGGGTGCCCGAGAAACATAGCAGAAGCAATTCGGCCGAATAAAAATATGTATTCGTCTGATTAAATATTTTTATCCGGCCGAATAAATATGGTTATTTGGCCGAATAACCTATAGTTTATTCGTCCGAATAACCTATAGTTTATTCCGCTGAATAACCATTAATGGTTCACCATTAAAAATAACGGAGACCTCAAAGTGCGTGCGAGGTAGTGTCGACCGGGAAAATTGTCCAACGATTTTTTTTTGTTTATTCGGCCGAATAATTATTCTGCATAAAAGCTTGGCTGCGGCCATCGTTTTTCATTTTTTCTGCCTATAGCTGTTGGACCCCGCTTGTTTCCCCTGCCTGCAGCTGGACCCCATCCTCGCCTGCACCTAAACCCTGTCCCTGCTTGTTGTTGGACCCCACTTGTTTCTTGAACCTGACATCGCCTTTCTTCCTCCTGCAGCTGCCTTCAGTGTGGAGATCCGCCACCCTATGCTCCACCACCCCATGTTTCGCCACCTTCTTGACCTGGAGCACGAAGGTTGACAGCATCCGTTTTGCAGGTTGGTGTTCAGCGTGGAGTTCGACAGCATCCATTTTGCAGGTAATCAACATCCATTTCTCAGTTTAGTTTTTGTTTTGTTTTTTTTTATATGCTAATCAGTGTTTTGGTTGTTGGTAGGAAAATTGGCTTCGGCTCTTTGGTGTTTGGCTTGGCCATTGGGCTCCGATGTTCAGTTTCGATCGGTTCAGTGTTTGTAGCTTCGGGTGCCAATCATTTTGATATCTCCCTCAATTGAAAAAAGAACATCTATGTCTCACCAGTGTGAAAAACTACCATGGTTGGATCATTTAGAATCCTTTATAAATTTTATAAATTTATAAATTTTATTGTATTGCGTATGAGTTTGAATCAATATGCAAAAAAAGAACTGTGTAGATCTTATTATAATTTCGTTTTCAAATCAGTCATGAATAGAGTATTATTGTGCTAAATCGCATCCACTAGACATTATAATAAATAATATAAGGAACTATGTACTCTTAATTAAAAAAAATCTCTATATTTTATCTCATAAAAGAATAATCCCTCGAGGATTGGATCTCTGCATTCTTTTTAATTCATTAATGTCTCTGTATTTTCTTAGATCAGAAAATAATAACTAGGGCCTAATCTTAGATTGCAAATCATATGCATGTATGTGGTTTTAGTTCTACCTTTGTCGGTTGATTAATATAGTCCTTTCTGAATCTATTTAACTCTGTGCCTCATTTACTTTACCCAGTAACTTTAGATCAAGTTTAGTTAACGCTGAAATTCCCTATGGGATTGATTTGCGAGGACCGTTTTTCACTTGGAATAGTCGTAGATCCTTTGTGAGAGATGAAACTTGTTCTTATCTCTGTCAAGCGACCTTGATTGACTGCATTACAACTATCTGAACTTTGTGTATCATTTTGTTTCATAACTTCGTTTTTGTAGAGAATACAGATTGATGGTCTATAGGATGCAATACACATTTTAAACCATATGTTAAAAAAAAGCGAATTGAATTAAATCTCTGTTATGTTGTAGAAAACTCGATGTCCTTCTTGGAATTTAACTGCATGTGTTTTTACCAACTAGGGCTCAGATCCACATTTGTGAACCAATGGATTGTTTGTCGACTCTAACTGTTGGCACAGGTCGTAGTTGGTCAATTAATATATTCATATTTACAACCCTTCTCCACTAGAGTTTTGTGCTGATAGGATCCAAACTTTTAGTGATATTATTTTTGGTGTTTCTAAATCTCTCCACGGTTGAGTGCAATTTTTATTGTTTATGTTTCCCCATAGCATATTTTATTGGACGTGTTCTAGTTTGTGGAAAATGTGCATTTCATTACATGCCTATGTTGCTTGGATTTACTTAAAATATTTGTTAGAACTAGAGAGCAAAGACTAAAACACCATCCTCTACCATAAACACTTGCAACATTTTGATTTTCGTTTTGTGTTAGAAGGAACAAAACATAAATTTATGCATCCCTTGTTGACCATTTTTGCAACCAAACTTAATTACCTCATTCTGTGGATATTCGTTCGCCAAGGAGGTAGAATTGTTCCATGAAAAAAGCCTCTCTAAACCTATAGGTGATAATATGGTGTCAGCCAGTAGGCTAAGTAAGACAACCTCCTTTCAGAATTTTTGGAAAAGAAAGCCACCTTTCATCAGAATTAAAATCCATAGGGATAGGATTATTCGATGGTAGAAGTGTTTGAGTCGAAAAGATGTAAATGGAAAACTTCAAGTTCAAACCCCCTTACGGAGAAATAATTTTTATTCTTTTTTGTCAAATAGTTAAATATAATTAAATTTGAAATGGAGATGTCACAAACATCTATGTTCATGAAAATAGATATATGTTCATGAACAAAGTTCATCTCTGTTCACAAATATAGATCTCTGTTCATGAATAAAGTTCATGAATGTTGGAATATTTTATATTCCTTGGAAGGTAATAATGTCTTTGTATTATGTCGGAATATATCCACAATTTTATGTAAAAGAGTAATACATTATATCCCATATTCATTATGGTAAAATATACTCTTGATATTCATTATTATATAAAGAGATGTTATTATGGAGAATTATATTATCCCACATGTAATATGCGAGAGTAATTCATCATCATCTCTTGGTATATAATAGAGTCAAGGGAGTCTTTCACTTCCATCCATCCAGTGTGGATCATCCATTTGTGGATCACTCATCATGATCTTTCTATATTGTATTGGGGTTATTGGCATTTCTCTCTTGTAAGCTTGAGGGATATATTCTGGAGATAATAGAAGACTACCTTCTCGTGGATGTAGCCCAATTGGGTGAACCACATATATCTGGTGTACTCTTTTCTCTTGTTCTCTGTTTGTACTTATTGTTGATATATTATTGTTTTGCATAGATAGGTAAGCTAGTTTAGTTAGATCCATATCTCTGACATGGTATCAGAGCTTGTTGCTATGGTTTAGCACCTTCTCTTGCTTTCAAAACAATTTTTTTATCATTTGGGCATTGTTTATTTCTTGTAGATTTGCTTTCTATCTGGTATCCATTAGGATTCTCTTCAGATCTGGGTATATTTCTGCAGTTTTTATTTCTAACCCTAACCTTATTGTGTAGATTTTTGCAAAAAAATTTCAAGGGTTTCTTGATGTTATTTTTGTAGCTCTATGTTTTCCCGATTCTCCTCAAGGAGATCTATCTTCCGTTTCTAAAAACGATAGTTTTCGTCCAATTTTGGTAGACTTTGTGCATGTTTCCGTGTTCAACATATTCGGCATTGTTTTTGGCCTTAAACTAGACACTTGCAACTTTTATTCGCAGGAACCTGCAGTTAACCGTGACTGTTTATATTGCGAACACGCGAATACTTTGCAGACTCGCGACATCCCAGTGCGTAGACCCGCGTATGCTCCGGCATACTCGCGACTATTCCACTGTCGAACCCACGTTTACTGTAGATTATTCGCGACCCTTCCTGTGCTGAGCTCGTGACTGCTTCGGCAGAACCGCGACCTTACAATGCAGAGACCTGCGAGTAGCCGCGAATCCATTACACCGCAACCCACGAGTAACCATGACTTTGGCCATACAGAACCCGCGAGTATCAGTTTTTATTCACTAATTTCCTGTTGGCAGACCCGCGAGTGGCACTTTTTTCACAAGAAAATTTAAAATGACCATAACTAGGTCAATATTTCCCAGAATTTTTATTATAACCTATTGTTGGAACTGGAGAAGTTTTTCTGCATCCACCTACGTAAACAGAATAGAATTATGGGCACTCAATCAAAAGGGTTGTAAGTAAAAGTTTCTCTGTCCTTTACTGTTTTTCTAACTATGTTTTTTGCAGATTCAGATCAGTATGGTAAAAAATTTAAGTTTTTTGTTATTCATTTTTTGCATTTAGGTTTTGCTTCTAATCATGTTTATTAAGAGATTATTTCTTGTTCTTGATCTATATTTTGTCTCACATTTCTATATGGAAACATTGCAATCTTTTAAGGGTACAGATCTCTAGTATTTTGTCATGATGATAACTATAAACCATCTAATGCTTAATATGTTAACAAGACATTTAATAACTAATTTTTTCTTTTCTTTGTTTAATCATGTTTATTTATAATCATGTCATGTTTATAAAATCAATTTAATAAGAACAATCTCATATGTGTTATCTTGTGATCATTATTTGATTTATTTATATGTTATTGCTGACCTTTGTGTAAAAGAAATTTCATTGTTTTATAAGTAATATCTTTATGATCATTCTATGCTCTTTCTATAATTTCTTGAGTGAATTCAATTTTTTGAATCCATGTGATATCATATTTTTTTTACTTGTCATAAGTTCTTTAATTGGGATATAGTTTCTTTCTCATGTATTGCAGAGATTGTATCTAGTTTCTATGCTATTTGTCTCTAACATTCCTATACAAAAGCATTGACATGTGTTGTTTGTCTTTGACGTTCATATATGGAAGAATTGACATTTCCAGGGCATCTCATCTCTTGCATATTTACATAGTGTTAACAAGAAATGAACCCATGATTAAGACCATTAGTGACTTGTCATTTCATAAATTATTTTAAGTGATACCATGAGTTGATCATAAGTTGTCATATGTTGATGATATTAAACATTTTGATTTATATATCTCATGTCATGTTTATTTCGATCATCTTTTACTCAATATTTATATGGCTTTGAGCAATCTTATAATCTTGAACTATTTATCATGGGCACCTTGTTCTTGTTGCGATGAGATTTCTATTCTTATGATTGCAGAGGTTATCTTGTTCCTACTTGTCTCTAACGTTTCTATATGGAAGCATTGACATTTTCAGGGCATTCATCTCTTACATATTAACATCATACTAATAAGAAATGCACCTACGATTCAGATTAGTTGCTTGATGACTAAATTTTCATATATTTAAGTGAAATCTTGGGCTCACTATTTATATGTTGTGGCTAACACCTAATGTGTAAAAGTAACTTCATTTTCGTTAATGAGCAAGTTAATCTTTTATTTGATCATATTATGTTGCCATCTTTTTATATGATGTTTTCTTACCTTTGGTGTATAAGCATTTTCATTTATGTATGAGCACCTTTATTTTATGATCTTTATATGCTTTAATCTTGAAAGTTCTTGTGCAGATCAGTTTTCTAGTTAGGATTCACCTTATTCCATAAATAATGAAGCACCATTTTCTATTGTTAAAGTCATGATGTTCATCTGTATGATATCATTTTCGATGTGTAGACCATTGGGGTCTTGTTCCTTTGATGTTTGAGGTCTTCTACAAATATTTCTATTGCACCTTGATTGAAAGAATGTCTGCTATCTACATGCGTATTGGCCATTTGGGTATTTTTGTACATTATTGTGGTGTTCTTAGCCACATATCCTGTTGTATCAGTCGTCAGAAGGTATATGTACACTAGTGTGGATGTTATATCAAAGTTCTTCAACTATCAGTTATGGTTGTGATGATTCTTGTGGTGATCTAGGTATCTTGTGGATCTAGTATCCATGTTGGCTTCTCTTTAGATCTGGGCAACCTGATGTTGGATTGCGTCACATGTTCTCGACATCTATTGGATCTAGTAGCCATAAAGACTTATATTTATATATGGGCATCTTGTTGTTGGTATTTCATCGTACAACCTGGTTCGTGTGCAATTTCATGATTCAGTGAGAAGCGGTTGTTCTTCATCAAGTTCATTTTTGTGACAGCCTTGGTTCTTCTGGAAGTTGTCATCAAGGGGGAGCAGTAATGACTCCTTCCATCCTTTGTTAGTGGGATTCTCTCCCAGCCATTATTAAGGGGGAGTGTTGGAATATTTTATATTCCTTGGAAGGTAATAACGTCTTTGTATTATGTCGGAGGATATCCACAATATTATGTAAAAGAATAATACATTATATCCCATGTTCGTTATGGTAAAATATACTCTTGATATGCATTATTATATAAAGAGATGTCATTATGGAGAATTGCATTATCCCACATGTAATATGTGAAAGTAATTCCTCCTCATCTCTTGGTATATAATAGAGTAGAGGGAGTCTTTCACTTTCATCTATTAATCCATTCGTCCAATGTGGATCATCCATTTGTGGATCACTCATCATGATCTTTATATATTGTATTGGGGTTATTGGAATTGCTCTCTTGTAAGATTGAGGGTGATATTCTGGAGATAATAGAAGACTACCTTCCCATGGACGTACCCCCATTAAGTGAACCATGTATATCTGGTGTACTATTTTCTCTTATTCTTTTTTTGTACTTATTGTTGATATATTATTGTTTTTCATGGATAGGTAAGCTAGTTTAGTTAGATCCATATCTTTGACAATGAACAGAGTTCATGAACTTGCCTTCCCTCTGTGCCGTGTGGGCGACCGTAGGATATTTTGATGAATTTGCTCATTCATGTATATATCTATTGAACCAACACAACATCTGAACCTGAAGCTTTATCCCTAACCTAGCGCTTTATACTTTATCCAACCTTTTGTTACAAGCAGGGAGTTTTAAAACCTAAACCTTTATATGTAAAAGTTTTATTTTTTCAAAAGTAGAAAATATACTTAAGAATATATATATTGGATTGGTACTTGGGTAAGATCTCTCTAGCTGATTATTATGTGCGACTAGTAGTGTGCCTATAGATCAGATCAACTATAAAGCTTTTATTGAGGCTTAACACTCTACCACATTGTTTGCGCATTTAATTTGCAACCTAAAATAATGAGGATATACCTCTCTGGTGGGACTTTCTTAAATCACTTAGACACCTAACCCAAAAAGGTACATGCTCCATAAAAAACCATCCTATAAAATCCCTTTAAAGGAGGATCACCCTCGGGAAGGTTTGCTCGTATGCTGATTGTATGGATTAATAATAAATAAAGTAGGTTAAATTAAAGGAATTAAATAAAACCATTATAAAAAGATTGAGACTAGTCATTTTCCAATATTTGAGATAATTGCATGAAAGTATATATATATATCTGTGTGTGTGTGTGTGTAATTATGCTCTTCATTTATGTTATATTGTTTTAATGTGTAATTACCTTTATGATAAGGTGAGCATGAGTTTCGACCACTTTTTAAGATATTTTCCTATAGAATTTTTTTTTCATTGACAGAGTTCATGAACAGACATAGAAAAATATAAGATAATTAAATTATTTTAGTAGTGTTAATATTTTTAATGTTATTATATTAGACTTGATAGAACAATTGTTAAGGGCCTAAGCTAATGGTACTTCAATGAAGTGATCCTTATCATATTAACACTACTAATATAATTAAATTATTTTAGTAGTGTTAATATTCTTAATGTTATTATACTTAGACCCCCATTAAATCTAATGAGTGAGAAGGAAGAAGGACCACATTGGCACACCTATTTCTTCTTCACATTGACTTAACCACTTTCAATTCACAAACTGTAAAATAGCTAATAAGTGTTGGCCCACCATAGGGCTGAATTTTATTAACACAACTAGACTAATATAGCAAATAAAAGTAATGTATAGAACTCTCCTTGACATGGGTGTTGTCCCTCAAATGGTTGGATGGTCAAAATTACAATTGATCATAACAACACTTACAATATTTATTTTGTCTTATATAACATAATATATTTTTCTGGGAGATTAGGTTAAATGTTTGGAATGTTAAAATATCAAAACTTGTAGAATTTGAATATGTTATGAGTTGATAGTTGTGTAAATGTAGATATCATATCAAATGGAAAGAGAGGAGTCTTTGAGGCAAAAGTGTAGGAGGTCATCATGGTCATCAGGAATTGGTGTCTCGACTGATAATCAAAGATTGTCGGCTTCACCTCGGGATTCAATATTATTGTATAGTTCACATTCATCTGATCATCGACAAGGCCAATGAGTCTCTGCAATTTACTAACAATGAAGGGTCCTTAAATATTTTTCGATCATAGTTTAATTAAGCAAGTGCATCAATAACATTATTAGGGTTTGTATATAAGTCCATGCTTTGCTAATCTTTTGTGGTTAATCGACATAACCATTCAAGACTCATAGAGATATTATCCCTTCCCGAAACTGGTGCATTGCTATACAAATGCACTCCATCCTAGGGTTTTCATGCTTCCCAATGATGTTGATTCATTTTGTGTACTAGAACATGTGTATTTCACTTGGAGCATAATGGGATAAGCCTTAGCTCCTCCCATAGATCATCGAATTATGACCGAATGAGAGAGGGTTTGAATATAGGGAAGCTTCACTTTAATTCTGATGCCTCCAACTTGCTTATCACTTAGCCACTATCCAATCCTTAAATATACTGATTCCTTGGTATACCCTCAAGGGGGTGTGAACCTTAACATACATCAGGAATGGCAAGGTTACATTGGTAATGCTATGTTCCCTAAAAACTAGTGCTTATATGTGATGCATATGTAGATGTGGTAAAATATCAATCGTGTATTATGTGTCAATACTTGATTAAGTTACACCCTTAACATACTTAGTAGTGAAAAACTAACTAAAAGACACTATTAATACTTGATGAAGTAAATAAAAACATAATATATCTTTTTTTGAACAATAAATCCTCTTTTCCTTCTTCTTTTTTTGATAATAAATATACCTTTTGAAAACAAAAATGCATATATTTGAAAATTGATTTTTTCTTAAATAGCTAAAAGCATAACACAAATTCCAAATGTAATCAAATGTTTCTTTCACAAATGGGGACCAAATGTGTATTCGATGCAATATATTACATGTGGTAATTTATCACAACATGCATCTAACGTAATATAAATTCCAAAAATGTAAATTCTAAATGTAATATTGATAGGTGGACAATCAATAACAAAGCTAGATAGCTAGGCTAAGATCTCTTTTCTTTACTAATGGGTTGGTGAATCTCATTATCAGACCAATGAAAATATTAATTAACAATTTCCCATAGCTAGATCTCTGATTTCTTCAAGGATTGGAGTTAAGGTAAGAAGAGAGGAAAATACCTCTTGCAGCGTGCCGTTTGAGAAAGCATTTTGGAGAAGCCCTTTTCCTGCTTCTCTTCAATGTTGGCTACTCTTCAAGCTCTCCTTTGGTCATATAAAATAATACACAATGTGTTTTCTCCACTCTACTAAAAAAATTTCACATGGTATTCAAATCAAACTAGATCTAACATTCTACAAATTATTAAACACAAGCATTTGGGGGACAATTTAATCCTTTCATATTCATTCAAAGAAGAGTGGAATATCACAACCTCATCATGAGTTGCTCCCTCCTCCTTTTCTCTAGGTTCCCTCCTTCACTTTTGAAGCCTTTGGTCACCAAAAGTGTGAAGCAAAAGAGTCTCTCACTATTCCTCTATAATAACTTTTCTTTTCAATCCTTCCTTCCAAACTCTTCCCCCAAGTAGCTCTTAGATAGCTTTTGGATTTGGGTGTTTAGGAGAAAAAGTACAATGCGGGATAGAATCCCAATTCATTACTTTCATTTATTTCCTTCACATTTTGATTTTCCATAGTTTTAAGAACTTTCATGATATTTTGATATTTTTTCACTAAAAAGATTCATTTCATGCAATTTTGACCACTTAAATATTTTGGTGTTTTGATTCTAAGCTCATCTTAAGAAACTTCAATCACTGTACATGCCCCTTTTTGGGCTATGTCAATAATCACGCCCATCTTTCTTCTAGGAAAATGGTAGTTGAGCTATGCGATTTTGTTACTTTTGGTGTTCTATCTCAGTCTTCTTGTTGACATAACCACGCCCACCTTTCTTCTAGGAAAATGGTTGTTGATCTATTTGATTTTGTCTCTTTTAGTGTTCTATCTCAGTCTTCTTGTTATGGGCAAAGCTAGTACATGCTTTTGGCTCACAAAATTAAGGGTATTAAATATCGTGTTAACAAATATAAATTCCATTTAACATTATAAATTCCAAAATGTGAATTCTAAATGTAATCTAAACTTATATAAATTTAATGTAATCTAAATATAATATAAATTCCAAAATGTAAATTAAAAAATGTAATATAAGTGATGTAATAAATTTCACTACTACTACAATTTCTACTACTATCATTTAACTTGATCTATTCATGACTTTTCTAGATTTCAAGTTATAAGAATGGATTTAGGAACCATTGGTTTAAAACATATTCCGGTACACAAAAAACATGTCAAGTAATTGAATCATTCATAATATGAATACATAATAAAATATAGATCTCATTTAATTCAAATATAAGATAAATATTACAATATTCAACTATTGTTTAGCGAACTTAACATGTCAAGAAGTGAATATCTTGGTGAGAGTGAATGTAATTCCCATGGTGAAGGTTCACAGTATTGACACATATTCTTCAACATGTTAGGGTTTGTGTTTTCCATAGCTTCAAATGAAGATGTATGTGGTTTTATTCCTATATAGATAATTGGCTCATGCAAGTTTATTTTGAAAAATGTGCATTATGGCCTTTACACAGAATAGATCATCCATATGATAACTTGATGCCTAAACCATGTCTTGTTAGCCCATCTAGATGATTCTTGGTGATATGCACCGATGAATAAAACACAATTTTCAAGTTTTTATATTGAAGGTGCTATATTCCTTAAACTTGGATCTTTATATTTTTTTGCACTCAGAGTGGAAATTCGAATAGTGGCCATGCAATTTATCATTAATAAATAGTAACAAATTGCTTTCTTTGAATTATGTAATAAGGGATCACTCTGGCTATGCTATGTAACAAGGGCTACTCTCCCAATGGTTTAAATTCCTCCATTTAGCCTTGGTAATCATAATGACTTGAGAATTTTTTAGATTATGTTTTTCTATGATAGATGTGTTGGAACATTCTATCCATATATACCTTCATCATGCATGCATTCTAGGCATTAGTCATGCATTCCATGCATTGATATTTGAGCCTCCTAGCACCTAGACTATGTTGTTGACCCCTAGTGCTTAATTTTTGTCATCATTGTCCTCCTTATCCATTCAGAGCACCTTATCCCTATCTTTTAGGATCTAATGCATCCTCATGCATGATTTTAGGAGTTAGCTGAGTTAGTTCCTCCATTTAGCCTTGGTAATCATAATGACTTAAGAATTTTTTAGATTATGTTTTTCTATGATAGATGTGTTGGAACATTCTATCCATATATACCTTCATCATGCATGCATTCTAGGCATTAGTCATGCACTCCATGAATTGATATTTGAGCCTCCTAGCACCTAGACTATGTTGTTGACCCCTAGTGCTTAATTTTTGTCATCATTGGCCTCCTTATCCATTCAGAGCGCCTTATCCCTATCTTTTAGGATCTAATGCATCCTCATGCATTATTTTAGGAGTTAGCTGAGTTAGTTCCTTGATTTGGGGCTCCTTGTCTTCAGTTACATCTAGTTTACTAACAATTTGACCTAGAATCACTGAGTCTAAGTGTAGTAACGCCCTTTTGACCACTACAAGACACCTCATGCACCTGTTTGGGTTCTCCTTCCCTATTTTCTATCCTAGTGGCTATATCATGCCCCAACCACCTTCAGCTAACTGGCCATTCATCATTAGTTGCCACTAGTTCTTGTTGGGATATGGATTTAATGCTGAATAAGCTTGTCTCTTCAGTTGAATTTGAATGGCATCAGAGGCTCATGAATTCTCTTGTGTGTAATCTTATTTAGTTTCCCACATCTTGTGGATGAATAATACGAAAATTTTTTACACTCCGAACTCTCTTTTCTCTATGATATTCTTCTCTATTTTTTTGTAGATCTATGTTAACATTTTGAGGATTGTTTTACTGCTGAAGATCCACCTATGTGAGAGAATTTCACAACATGCATACTTTCATATTCACTTTACTAATTTGGCTCTATAACCCTCACAAAAAGTGTCCTCGTCATTTTGATCTAGTGAATTGTGGTTGAAATGTATGACTGGAAGATTGCAACATCCTACAATAACTTAAGGAAGCACATCTTGCATTTAGGATGCCCTTTTTAGTCACATCAATCCCACTAAATTAATAATTTATTCAAACCAAATATGAATACTTATATAATTATTGATTTGATGTGACTTTGCATTATTGTTCAATTGGATCTTAATTGTTTACTTAATTTATTTATTTCGCAAACCCATCTAAGCATGTATGTTTCATGTCCTGCAATAACAAAAGAGATTCCTAAAAAAAACAATAAATTTTCTTTTATTTTCCTAAAACATTATCCAATCTCTTTATTTAACCTACCTTAGTTCTAAACAAACCATTAGTTCTATTTTGGATTAGATAGATAGAACCACATGTGAGGGTTGATCCCTATAGCATTACACTTACAATCAAAGTTAACTAGATTGGATTTTAACAGTTTTGAGACTAACCTAAATGATTTCTACTTTGGTGAGTTGTGGGGTTTGGCAGATAGTCAACATCCAAATCAACTATAACTGAGGAATCTTGGTGGATAAATGGTAGCAGAGAATGGTTGATGAAATCCATTACTTTAGATGTTAATTATTATTGATTAATATGACACGCATATGATTTCTTACCTCTAATAGAAATAGGGGTGTGGCCTAAGAAAGACATTTTCTCTTCAGCAAGAGATCTGGGTTCAAACCCCAACACCCCTAGTAATATTTTATTTCTTTAATAGATAATATATTTTAAGTGGTTTTGTCCCTTAAGGCCCCTAAGTATTTGAAACTAAGCCTTTGATACCAAATTTAACAACCCTAGGTTTTAAACCCATTTAATGGAAGTTTTTAACCTTGATTGAATGACATATTTATTGAGAAGAAGTTCAGAAATAACTAATCTACCAGGTATATATATTTATCAATTAATACCATCAGATAACTAGAAGAAATTAAAGGAGAAGAATCTCTACTTACTTGATAGATAACTAGCTTAACTAATTTGCATGTAGATCTTGTTGTCAATCAGTCACCAAATCCTCTATCTGCAAAAATAGTTGTAGGGGGGGTACTCTCCACCCAACCAACCCCCAACAAAATTTGAGGCCATTGAGCCCTCAACAATTAAAATTATGCCATATCAAGTAAGACCTTAACTCTTTTCTCTATCAACCTCTATTCCACCCTCTCCTCCTACTTAGCTTCCCTCTTTAACAGGCGCACAAAACAGTAAAAAACAAGCAACCAAGCAACAAATCCAAAATCCACCAGCAAGAGTAGAGTCCTGACCTCTTGGTCTTGCCCCTTTTTTATTGTTAAATTTCCATAATCTACTCAATTTCTTAATTTTGCATGGATGAAAAACTTGTTACCCATGTACTTAAATTAAATACAAGTACACATTTTTATTTTTATTTTTACATATTACATTACCTTTTTACTACTACCATATAGTATTATACCTATACTAATGTCTAAGTTTAGGGTGTTACATAATTGGTGATACATATCAAAATAATCCTCTTTAGATATTGGTCAAATTGAGATAAGTCGGTGTTAATCCTTTTCCATTCATAAGTGGTCCCGTGGTACACTTCCATAGCTAGAAAAACATGGAGAACATAACCTGCAAGGATTAACCTCTGGACAATAAAGTATTGGCATTATTGAAGCATGTACTTGCCAAGATAACCATCAATATGGATAACCAATGGAAAGTGATTGATGCTCTTGCTAAACACATGGGGCTAGGACCTAAATAAGTGACTCCCACCACTGAAGCATTTGTCAATGAAGGATAGGTCTCTCACACTCTTTTCCTAGAAACCCAGTCTTCACCATTTTGAGATAACAATTCATGGAATCACCTCCGAAAGATTGACATGTTCAAATTTGATGGTTTCGATCCCTTGGGTTGGGTTACTCAAATGGAACACTAGTTTTATATCCATGACATTCAAGATGATCTCCAAAATTTAAAACTACATGTCTTATATTTAGACTTAGAATGTTGGCAATGGTGGTAATGGTATCATAAATATTATCATCATTATGTCCCTTGGAGCCAATTCGTTAAAAACCTTCATGATCATTTTGAAAGGGGTACTCATTGTTTGGGAAGGCTGACCAAATTACACCAGATCAACATAGTTCTGGACAATATTACAATATTTGAGAACTTGGCGATCAACATAGAGGGTTTCACTAATTTTGTTAACTTCCAGGGAATTATTCATCATTGGCATCTAAGAGGCAATTCATGCACATGTCCTTATGCAACACCCAATAACATGGTTAGAAGCTTGTGATAGAGTGAGAGAAGTTGAAATAGTGATAAATTACCAACCCGAAATATCTTCATTCTCTACTCTCACTATTCCTCCCATGGCTCCTTCTCCAAAATATTCCAACACACAATCATTAATAAATCCAAATGTTATCTCCTAATGTGATGGTTGAACATCAATGCCTCGGACTTTGCTATAATTGTGATGAAAACTACTCTTAAGGGCATACTGCAAAGAACATAAATTATTCCAAATTGATGTCTCCCCACATGATCAACTTGAAGACTTAACAATTTAAGGCCCTCCTGAACCAGAAGTGAAGGATCTTTCTCAACCTATGGAAGAGTACCAAACATTGCAAGCTTTTGAGAAGGAACCCCAAATCCCACTCCATGGCTTATTAGGTTTCTCAACACCCCATACATTAAATTTTCTCGGCTATATCATGCATTGTAAATTCATTGTATTAATTGACAATGGTAGAACCCATAATTTTATTGAAAAGTGTGTGGCCGAAGAAACCCACTGCTATGTCCAACCTATCTCAAAATTCCAAACTATGATATCTAATGGTGGTAAAATGAAATTTGGGGGTCCCTGTGAAAATGTGAAAATCCAAATGGGTGACTAGCATCTAAAGACACACATGTTTTCTATTGACATAGGTGGTTGTGATATTGTTCTGGGAGATTAATAGATAAGGACTTTGGGACCAGTCACCATGGATTTCAAGGAACTATATATAATATTATTAAGGAAGGGTGCAACCATTATCTCAAAGGGATTACTTCATGTTCTCCATAAATAATCAACTCCTATTGTATGGAAAAGTTATTGAACAAATGCCATAGGTATTATTGCACAATTCACTACCATTCAACTCATGGACATGCTGCCCCAATACATTCACCCTAATTTGCAATTGGTTCTTTACAAATATCAACATGCTTTTGAATCATGGGCATGTCGCCCCAATACATTCACCCTAATTTTCAATTGGTTCTTTACTAACATCAACATGTTTTCAAAACACCCAAGGGTTTACCACCAACCCATGGGGAGCACAACCATGATATTCAATTGATTCCAAGAAGTCAAACTTCCAATGTGAAACCTTATTGGGACTCGTTTTACAAAAATAATGAAATAGAAAAAGATCATTCATGAGTTGTTTGAGGATGGCATCATTCATTAAAGTACAAGCCCTTATTCCTCAATGTGGTTATGGCTTTGAAAAATAAGGCATTTGGAACACCTGTCTATATTTCGAGGCTCTATCAATGATAAATTTCTTTTTTTGGTCATTGGTGATCTCCTATATGAGCTTCATGGTGTGAAGTTCTTCACCAAACTTGACCTTCGGTTCAGATACCACCAAATCTAGTTGAAAGAAGAAAACAATCCTAAGACAATTTTTTGCACCCATGAAGGTGATTATGAGTTCTTAGTCATGAATTTTGGTCTTTGAAGTGCTCCATCCACTTTTCAGAGCCTCATGAACAAGATTTTTTTCCCTTTCGTCCACAATTTTGTGCTAGTTTTCTTTGACAATATTTTGATCTACAACACCACATGGGAAGGCCTCTTGAAGCATGTTGATTGTGCTTTGTAATTAATTGAGGATTATCAAATTTTTTTTAATCATTCCAAATTTGATTTTGGGGTTGTTGAGGTTGAATATTTGGGCCACATTGTGAGTTAGGATGGTGTGGGGGTCAACCCAAAGAAAGTGGCAGCTATGCAAGAATGGCATGCCCACAAACTCTCAAGATATTGCGAGGGTTCCTCAATTTACCGGATACTATAGAAAATTTGTGAAAACTTATGGAAAAATCATAGCTCCCTTGACATTATTGCTAAACAGGAGTTCCTTTCTCTATAGAGATGAAGCTAAGATAGCCTTCTCTACATTCGAATTTTCCATGTGCACTACTCCATTCTTAGCAATGCTTGATTTCACGAATTTTTTTTTCTTAGAATGTGATTCCTTAGGTCATGGTATTGGTGCCGTATTGATGCAAGAAGGACGTCCTTTGGTCTTCACTAGTAAGCAGTTCTGTGATAGAAATTATGGAAAACCTACATATTAAAAAGAGATTATGGCCATGCTTCATGCAGTTGAGACCTGTCACCCTTATTTAAATTGGGAGATGCTTCTAGATCAAGACCTACCTTCATAGTTTAAATATTTCCTTGAACAAAGGTTGTTCTCTCCAAAGCAACATAAGTGGGTTACAAAAATGATGGGGTATTATTATGAGGTTATATATATAAGGGAAGAGACAATGAGGTGGTTGATGTGTTGTCTCGACAATATGAAGATGAGGGCTCTCTCTTTTCCTTATCCTTACCAATTCCAAGTTGGATCAAGGAAGCACGTTAGGAATTGATGGCACATGACACCATAATGAAACTTAACCAAAGGCTTAAAGAATATCCACACCCTCCTATAGGGTATAAATGGTACCGAGATACCTTGCACTATAAATATCACATTTTTTTGGTACCAAATTCCATCTTTATAAAACGAATAATCCTAGAGGATTTGCATTCATCACTACTAGTAGGTCACTCAAGATTTCATGAAACCTATGAATGGATTAAGCACTCATTATTTTGGGAAGGCATGAAACTTGACATCCAAAACTTTGTTGTAGCATGTGATACTTGCCAATGCCACATGGAATAAATAATGACGTCACCAGGGTCTGTATCCACTTCCAATTTCAACACATCTCTTGACTAATATTTCCATGGATTTTATCATGGGGCTTCCAAGAGATGGTAATAAATCATTTATCATGGTGGTCATAAATGATTTAACGTCTTTCAAAATATTCCCACTTTTGTGCCTTGTCACGCCCTTTTACACCATCAATAGTCACTCAAGTATTCATGGATATGTTTAAATTACATGGCATGCCAACTTCCATCATCTCTGATAACAACCCTACCTTCACAATCAACTTTTGGAAAGAGTTATTTAAAATTCATGGTACTTAGTTGAAACTCGGCATGGTGTATCACACACAAATTGATGGCCAAAACGAAGTGGTAAATAAGTGTTTGGAAAATTACTTGAGATTCTTTGTTTTAGAAAATCCACATCATAGGACATAATGGATTCCTCTTGCAGAATAATGGTATAATACCACTTATCATGGATCTAAGAAAATCACACCCTATGAAGTAGTATACAACCAAAAACCTTTTCCATGGTTTCATATTTACCAAGCACTTCTAGGGTCTAGGCAGTGGATATCACACTTCTCACCACAGAAGATATTCTTTGCACACTAAAGGATAATTTGGCTATGGTTCAAAATAGATTGAAACAAGAGGAAAATCAACATTACTCCAAGTGATTGTTTATAGAAGGGGATTAGGTGTTTCTTCGACTTCAACCTTATAAAAATACATCCCTCAAAAATCACCCTCACAAAAAACTAGCACCAAATTTATATGGGCCTTACCAAATCATACAACACATTGCACATGTGGCCTGCAAGCTTGCTTTTCTTGGTCACTCCAAGGTTCACTTCGTCTTATGTATCCTGCCTCAACAAGGTGGTCATATCCAATTGTAAAGAGAAAACCAAGTTACTAGAAATTGATTAGAAAGGTTCCATTTGGTTCCAACCATAATTAGTATTGGATAGCAAGGAATGTTAATTGTACAGATGTACAAACACAGAAGTGTTGAACCAGTGGAAAGATATGCAACCCGAATATGCCACCTGGGATCTTATAGGGATTCTACAACAATTTCCTCATCTTCAATCATGAGGAAACTAATTTTGAAGGGGGAGGGCATGTTAGGCTCCCACCCTAACTCCCTTACTTTATTAGTTAGTCATGTTATGTATGTGGCCATAATCTTTGAATAAGGATAAGTAGTTGGTATTATACTATTAATGTAAAACAATTCTCTCTATTTATTAAGTCACACTAAGTAGTTGGTTCCCATTAAATATTGACCAAGTCAAGTAATTAGGGCTTTGGGATATTAAAAGCCTATTTAAAGAGCTAAGAGGCTATGGATTGTTTTATCTATAATTATTGTATTGGAGCTGTACTCAAGTTAAATGCCTCCCACTTTAAAAGATGTGTAAACATTTCTTCTAGAATTGATTCTTATAATATAAGTCATTTTTCCTACATCATTTATCTTTTCTACTATCTAATCTTTCTTGTCCTAGACTATAAATTATGGATTGTTGCATCTTAAATCTCTATTTATTCTATGATATTTTAAGTTTTAGGGTAAATAACACCACACTCTCTTAGTCACTGGGGAATACAAATCTCAATTCCCTAATGGGTTTAACTACAAACTTAAATTGTTGACCACCAATGGTATATTTTATCGTAATTTGGTTCATTTACTACAATATAGGATTGATAAAACCACAAAAATTGTGTAGTTTTACTGCTTTTGTGGTTAAATATAGGTTTTTTTTTGGCTTTCAAAATGATATTTTGTTTAAGCCTAAAATTCCTTAATACCATTGTTTTGGTTTTGCAAGCCTTGTAATAATATTATTTTTTCCTTTATTATGTTCAATGGTAATTGTTGGCATTTTATTGCTTGGTTTTATTCTACAAGCCTATTCTATGCCAAATATGACGAAATGGTCTTGATTTAAAAGGATCTTAAAGGTGGAGTCATGCTTTTATTCTTATTTCTCATTAGTTGGATTTTAACACTCTCATCTTAGTTTAATTCATTGTTATGCTCAAGTTGTATTAAAACCTTAAGACCTTATAGAGGCCTAGGTTTAAGACACTACATCTCTTCAAATCTGAATATGTTATGCTTTTTGTTGATGTGTGTTGTGGCAGTGGACATGGTTTCTTTGAAATTCAAAGAGTTGTAATATTGGTATTTTGTAGCCGACAAATATTTTTGGGAGTTTAAAATGTTAGTTGGTTCTTTTATTAGCAAGAAATATTAAACATGGGTTGGATGGAATTTTAACATAGTCATTATTTTTATCTACCAGTATTATTATGGTTAGTGACAATAATTATTTACTATCTTCTCAATGCTTCCTCTTTATTTCATGCACTTTGGATTTATTTTGCTATCAATACTTTTAATTAGAAAACTTTATTAATATGTTTATTAGAAAGCAGCTATATGGTTTTATTCGTTGTGTTTGGTTTCCAATAACTCATAGGTGTGCTCTCATTTTCTTGGATGTAGTGGCTCCAAGGCCATGCATGAGAGTGCTCAATCAATTCTTAATCGATGGTTAAATTTTAGATTTAAATCATTTGGTTTTCATGGTGTCATCTTCTTGAACTGCAATCCATTTTAGTATTTTGCATGCTTCCCTATAATTAAAACTTGTTCTTCTAAATGTCAAGTACTTGTGTGGTTTTTCATCTAACTTGATTTCATAATTTTGCAAATTATTTTTTTCTAGTCCACTGAACCCTAATTCCAAGTTGTATGTTGTCTTGATTATTTTTGTTTATTTAAATCTCAAATTCCTTAACCATATTGTCGATCAATTTAATTACTTAAATTGTTGTCCATTAAATTATCAACTAGGGAGCACAAACCAAATGAAAATCCTTTTAAGCAGAAACTCATAAGAATAAATCCCTTGTTGCTCCTAGTAATTGGAAAGGAAGTTAAGAAACTATTTGATGCCAAAATTATTGTATCGCTTAGATTTTCAAAATGGGTAGCAAATTTGGTTCATGTTAGAAAAAAGAATGGAGAAATGAGACTTTGTGTGGATTTCAAAAATTTGAACAAGGTATCTCTGAAAGATAATTACCCCTTTCCTAAGATGGATCATATTTATAGAAAGTTGTAGGAGAAAAAAGAATATATATGTTGGATGGATTTTCAGGGTATAATTAGATCAAAGTTCTTCTAGAAGATCGAGAGAAAACAATATTTACAACACCCTAGGGAACTTTTATGTATGCAAAAATGCCATTTGGATTAATGAATGCAGGAGCAACATTTCAAATAGCCATGGACATTGCATTTTATGAAGAAAAAGACAAATTTGTAGTGGTATATATGGATGATATCACAGTTTATTCAAAATCTGATGCATATCATTTGAAACACTTGGAGAAAGTATTTTTGAAGTGCAAAAAGTTTGGTATATCCTTAAACCCCTAAAAATCTAATTTTTCCATGAAAGAAGGTAAATTATTAGGCCATATAATATCAGGAAATGGTATCAAAATTGATCTTCACAAGGTAACAACTATTCAAAAGATTGGGATACCAAGATGTAAGAAAGAGATTCAGTCTTTCATTGGAAGGGTAAATTTTTTGAGAAGACTTGTTCCAAGATTTGCATAAATTTTAAGGAATATTACAAATATGTTAAGGAAAAATAATGAGATCGAATGGACTATAGAAGCTGAGAAATCCTTCATAGACATCAAAAAATCCCTCACGGAAGCTCTTGTTTTAATCAGACCATATTTTTCAAAGGAATTCATTATATTTTCTTTTTCCTCACAACATACTATAGCTGGTGTATTGTTACGGAAAAATGAAGAAAATATGGAACAACCTATTTATTTTTTCAGTAAGATTTTAAGAGATGTAGAATTGAAGTATGATATCATGGAAAAACAAGCATATGCATTGATTAAATATTTAAAGGATAATTTCAAAGTTTATATATTACATTCACGTATAATTGCTTTTGTTCCAACTATTGTTGTAAAAGATATTCTCACTTAACAAGACCTTGCAGGAAGAAGAGCTAAACGGATTGCAATATTATTGGAATATGATTTTGAAATAAAACCTACAAAGTTGATTAAAGGACACGGTTTGGAAAAGCTGATGACATAATCAAATTATGATTCTTTGGATATAAGTGTCATTTCTGATTTTTCAATTGAAACAATTCCAGAATTATCGGTGCTCAAAGAATTTTCTTTATCTCCTTGGTATAGTGATATTGTCTATGTTTTACAGAATTTACAGGCACCTCCTGAATTGAGCAAAACTAGTTCAAGATCTGTGAAACTAAAGGTAGCAAAATTTTGTATTGGAAATATCCAGGAGGGATTCTGCTAAATTTCTTACTGGAAAATGAGTCACAACAGATCATGAAGGATTTTTATCAAGGAGAATGTGGAGGTCATCATTCATGGAAAGAAACACTCAACAAAATTCTGAGAGCATGTTTTTATTGGCCAACTATTTTTTCTGACGTGTATAAAGGAATTTCAATTTGTCATGAGTGTCAGATTTTTTATGGAAAAAAGGAAACTTTTTCCTTTATCGTTAAAGCCAATTTCAGTAGAGGCACCTTTTCAGCAATGGGGATTGGAATTTATTGGAGAAATTAACCCAAATTATTATGGTCAACACAAGTGGATCTGGACTGCCACATATTATTTCACAAAATGGATTGAAGCTATACCTACTAGGAATGCCACAGATACAATTATCATTAATTTCCCAGAAGAAAATATTCTCTCAAGGTTTGGATGTCCTAGAAAGAATAGTGACAAATAATGCACAGGATTTTAAATAAAAAAGGATGATTAATTCCTGTCATAAATATCATATCCATCTAAATCATTCAATTGCTTATGATCCTTAGGGAAATGGATTAGCAGAATCTTCAAACAAAATTTTGGTACGGATAATTAAGAAATTGTTGGAAGAAAACAAAAGAGAATGCCATACCAAAATTAAATATGCATTATGCGAAGATAGAATAAGTACAAACGGGATATTGGCACATCACCATTTGAGTTGGTTTATGGAACATAAGTAATTTTTCCAATTTCATTAAATTTATTAGTCATGAAACTACTATAGGAAGTGGCAGAGGAGCCAAATCATATACAGAGAAGGTTAAATCAAATGATAGAATTACACCAGATGAGGGAAAAATCATATGACAAAGTCCAACTACACCAGGAAAAAATGAAAAAGACATTTGACAGGAAGATCAAAGAAAGGAATTTTCAGATTGATGATTTAGTTTTAAAATGGGATGCAAGAAATGAGAATAAACATGGAAAATTTGAAAACTTGTGGAAGGGCCCATATTTTATCACTACTTATCAAGGAGATAATACTTTCATTCTACAAAATCAAAAGAGAGAGTTCATTGGAGGAGGTCTTGTAAATGGAAGATTCCTCAAACATTATCATTCTTAAATGGAAAATAGAAAGGTGATTTTTGTACATAAAGTTGTATATATGTTGTTTTTCTAAAAAAAAATTGTATATATGAAGAAAAAAAAGATAAAAATGGATAAATGGAACGGATCTACGAGGTTATTTGCTACCTCACTGTGAGGTTAGCATCCCCAGTTGGAGCCAGTTGTTGACACAATTATTTTTATAAGAATTTTGAGAAATGTGAAAATGAATGATAAGGTTGTGTTTCTACGGTTTGCCACCATATGACCGTGGGATAATGGGAGAAAGCATCAAAAATATGGTCGCCAAATCCCAATGTGAGATAAAACAATATGATTGGGATGTTGAAAGAAAAATATTTTTCAAAATAGATCAATGGTGTGTTCTGTAGAGTAATTGTAGATAAATGGTTCAGATTAAACCAACAGTAAGATCGACGGTGGATGAAGTTTCCCCTGGGAAAAGATGTGAGGCATTTAACACGTTGTAAAGTAGCTGAAATTACCGTTAAATCAAAGTTAAAGTGAAAATGACATCAATGGTCATTGATCAATCAACAAGAAGATCAACGGATCACGTTGATTTCGAACCACCAAATTGCACGAACAAAGGAAGTGGTGGGTGGTTGCGAAATCTAAAACCACCCACTACGTGTCAGTACAGTGTTATTTCGCTGGTTGGAAAGGTGGTAAGGGAAACCAGAGGTTCAGAGTGGGGAATTTGCAAAGTTATAGGAATTTCTTGAAGACAAGGAAGGGGGGATGTGTTTGACACGATTATGACTAGAAGCATATTTAATGAGATAAAGAACAGGTTGGGAGATTTGCAGAAGCAGGGAATAGACATGCATAACATTCATAAGTATCATTTTATTCACTTTTGTCCAGAACAAACCCTAGGTTTCTTGGACTTTGTCTCCTGGTGTTCCAAGAATTATTCCTATGTAGAAAGAGACATCATAGATTCAAATAGAACAAAAATCTTGTGTCCTATCAATTCCTCAGTTATTAAGAAATCATTAGAAATACCTTCATCCTTTTCCCAAAACCTTGGAGAATTCACTGAGGAAAAATTGATTGACCTGTACAAACATTCCATCCCTGAAGTTAAACAAGCCTTTTTGTCAAAAAGTATCAAACCCGACATTTCAATTGATAGTACACCTTTTCCATTAGATATTACCTTATTTGATGAAAATTCAAAACTAGTCCTTTCATTCATCAGTCAATTTCTATGGTTAGATAATGACCAAGTTGTCACTGAATTCCAATTGAGTCTACTAATTAGATTGAGTTCATATTCACCTGATATTGAGTATAGTTGGTGTTACAACGTAATTTTCCACTTTGTGAGTATCAGCATTCTTTGGCCTGCAGGATCCATTTCACTGACTCGGATCCACTTTATATCCTTCAGACACTATTTTTCCCTATTTTTTCCCCCGTACGCTAGTTGCATCATTACAGTGGGCGTAACCGCGAGTTGCATCACTTTAGCCCGCGGGTAGCATGTAAAATGGTAAAAATACTAGTTTATTACTTTTTACTCCCAAAAATCGGTTATTGGGTGACCTTTGACCCTCCATCTGCCCAAGAAACGCCTCAATGTGTCCTTTCACTTACCTTTGGGAGGACTATATATTGAGCACATATGGCTTATGGATGGGAGGAGAAAGAAGAGCAAGAAAACTCCAGTGGATTTTTGCCCTATCTTGAGTCTACACTCATTGATCCTTGTAGTTGTGAACCCCTTATGTTCACCTTCCAAACTCCTACCATAGTTTGAGTTTGCCATTCATGGAAGATTGAAGTGGTGGAGGAATAAGTGGATTGATCCAGATCTTGGTTCAGATTGGTTGCTGGCAAGAGGTCGTATCACATTGTACTTCTTGTTTATTAATAGAAATACTCATATTCTCGTCCATTCATGTTGTGAATGTTGTCTATTCTGCATTGGGTTGCATTTACTTATAATATCATGGACCATTGCTATTGATGATGTTAATGTCGTTTATATATCATATGTACTTGTTGTATATTGGTTGTCAAGACTAATTTGCAGATTCAAGTGCACGGATTGAAAGCTCTAATGGGGATCTACATCAAACGTTTGGATCGAGGTTGGTTACATTCTCCATTATCTTAGCATTGTCATTTATAATAGCGTAGTTCTGAGAATTGAGTTAATTTCTGGTAGTCAGCTGTCTGTAGTGGTCTACCCCAAGCCATAGTGAGTTTTATCCAATACAAAAATGGCAACTCCGCTGGGGAAAACATCCATGGTTGGGGATTTTTGAGCATTAGTCCTTAATTAGAGTTGTTGTTTGTCGAAGCTCTGTGTCACTGATTGGCCGTGAAGATACACTATAGAGAAATTGCTTTTTCTGAGCCATTGGACTCTTTATTTGCCCATTTTCCTTTCCTCACCCGTGGGCTAGCTTAGCTCTACCCGCGTCTACCCACCTTTGTTTACTATACTGCTCGCAGGTACCCGTAGGTTTTCCTTCGACAGTAGCGTACAACTTCGGATTTGGTTGATTCATGAGTTTTGGTTGTTGCTAGGTTGGCTTTGGATGATCCTGAGTCTTTGTTGGCCTGTTTCTTGACTGTTCCATGCCTTGGTTGTGACCAGAACTCTTCTTTTCTCTTGGTTGAGCCTTATTGGTTTTTTACCCATCTTTGGATTTAGCCTTGTTGGTTTTTTCCTTTTGAGCTCATTCCTGTGGCTGAGTTTTACTGTTTGGGATCTGCTGGGTTGTCTTAGTGATCTTCTCGGCACTTCAGTGACTAAATAGTAGGATTTTGCTTGCATTTTTCATTTCTTTATATTGAAAAATACAAAAATATACATATAGTTTTGCATTTTCCTTTTGCTTATAAGAGAAAATACAAAAAAAAATATTATTTACTTTCATGTACTGCATCTTGCATTGAGTGCTTGCTTCCTTCATTTAGGTTCTGCTTGTGCATCGAAAACATAAAAGAATTACATTTTTATTTCGAAATCGTTGGGTTGATTTTGCAGGTTAGTGATATTGTTTTATTGGATAGATGAGTCTAGGATTGGATTATTTTGCATACCATTGAGTCATATACATCACTAGTTTCACAACCATATCCTTTGAGTAACCATAGCCATTAAAATTAATGCTTAATCTTAAAATTGATTAGACCGGTTTTATTTATAGGGTACACCAACTAGCATAGGTTTAGAGTCTTGGAATAGATCATTGTGAGTTAAAAATCCAAGACTACTAGACGAAACATTAGGTGTCTGACCAAGGAGTGGAGGAATCCATGGTATATATCGGTGTTCTCAGGAAGCTCTACTCAAACCAGAGTTAAGCATGAGGTCACGGGAGGTTGGTTGAAGGGATATCCCTCTGATACCAGCTGAACGTGGGAGATATTTCCAAGATTTTTTCGTATCTGGGGACTCTTGGGGGATTTAATCCTCATCGAGTTTCGGGCTCAGCTACCCTACCCATACGACGGATCCCACCTACGACTGTCCCCCTGAGCATTGGTTATATTGCGGTGACCATAGTTGCCTTACCTAGGTATTGCATATGGTACTTGTAGTGGTTATGCTATTTGTGTCTTGAGTCAGATAGCAGTCGGACACCACAGTTGTGTTTGTGCAGTGGACTTGACCCTGTGCACGCAGTGAAGTCTGGGGGCCATTAGAACTGATTTGGTTACCTTCGGCGATAATTTGGGAGTCTCAAGCCTCTCTTAGGCGAGACATACCATCTCTAGTGTCAGGAGCTCATTTAGCCACTTTGTTTGTCTGCTCTTGGCTGTAGTTTCTCTAGGTGTGTGCTTTTGATTTACTATTTTTGATCGATAGTTGGCCTTTAGGGGACGTTTTGATTTTATATTCTCTCCAGAGATATCGTGGCGCGGAGTCCTACTCTCCATCGATCCCATCGGTTGGCTGGTTTGTAGCCTGCCGAACTTTCATGCTGCGTTGCTAGAGGACGCAGGCGGGCTCCCTACGAGTCTTCAGATTCTTACGAGACATACATCCAAGACGTCATGACTGTTGCACAATCTGACATGGCTGAAATCCCTACGAGTCCATCAGGTAGAGTTGAACACACTTCTGACACCCCTATGCCTCGTGAGGCGTGGGGAGGTGATCCACCTGAGACCCAACCTAGTTTGTTTGGTCCAAACCCACCCGAGGACGACCCGTTCGATCCTTCATTTCCACATAATTATTTATATGGGATGCCATAGGTCCATGATGATATAGGCCCTATGGTCAACCCTACCACATTCTCATATGGTATGCCGGATTACACCACATTTGATCTTTCCACTACTTTTGGTAGCCACGCCGGCGCCGTTCATAGTGTTAGCAACACTACACCCACTGGGGGCAATACCCTCGCTGGGGGCACCACGTTGTCCACTCACATACGTAGTATGGGGACCAGTCACGTTCCTCCCAATAATGCTAATGTTGGAAGACGACCGCCTCCTAGGGTTATCTAACCTAATAGGAACACTGTTCAAAACACGATTTTCCATCCACCACCTAACACACATATTGCTACCCGTCAACCTAGGACCACTTTCACAAATGTTAATGCTCCTCCTAACCATGGGGCTGGACATGTACCGCAGAATTTTGCATCCACCACCGCTACTAGTTATACTAATGTAGGAAGTGGGAATATATCTTATCTACATGGTCATAACACCACCGTTCCTACTACTAGTAACACCAACGTTGGGGTTGGGAATACTTCTCATGCTTTAGGTCACCAAACGACTGCTCATGCTAATCCTAATGCTGGGGGTGGGAACATACCTCACCATTATGGTCATTACAACTCAGTTCCCGCTACAAATAGTACGTATATGCCCCATACTTATGGTGGAAACCCTTACTACAACACAGTCGGTGCTGGCCACCAGTTCAACCCACCTCAATACGGTGCCCAAAATACTTATATACCTGTTTACTCTCATACAGGTCAGGTCGGAGGAGGTTATCAACCTTATGGTCATAGTCAAGCTTATGGTCTATTAGGTCCTCATTATCAACAGTTTAATGCTCATGGTCAAGCTTTTGGTCCACCTTACAATTCGGTTCCGTTCAACCAACCTTTTATGGGAGCTTATAATCAAGATTTCCAGCTGCAGCTCCCGTTCCTTGCACGTTTGAATCTTCTGGATCTTTCGAAGCTCATGAATTATCCATTGTGTCACGACCCTAATTGGCCCCCGGTCCCTACCAAGCTCCCTTCGGACATTCCTAAGTTTGAGGGGAAAGCTAGTGAGGATCCGGGTGATCATCTCACAACGTTTCACCTTTGGTGCTCCTCCAACTCATTGAATCACGATTCTGTTAGATTATGACTATTTCAACGCACCCTCACGGGGGAAGCTATGAAGTGGTATGTGGTGTTGTTTGGGAACATCTATAGGGGATTCAACAAGATTGCTTTGGTTTTCTTGGACCATTTCCAATTTCCGGTTCGTTATGATACTGGTACTAAAATGTTGTCTATATTCCGTTAGAATAAGGCCACACATATTTCTGACCACGTTCAAGAGTGGCACCGATGGAAGAGATTAGTGAAAGCCAACATTCCTCCAGAGTTTCTGTTGGAATGGTTCCTCAAGTCTCTACTCCCATACATTGCTAAGGATGTTTCGATGTCCAGCATTGTGACTAAGGAACAAGCCATCTTGAAAGTCCAGCAGTTAGACCTACTATACTCTTAGTCTGGCATTTTATATGACATTATTCCTGATGCACCGAGAACATGACATGAGCCCACATCAGTTCCTGGACCACATGCCGATGGCATCGTGGGATCCGCAAGCACTCACCCTATAGACTTGGTAGCTAATCAAATGAAAAAATTGTCGCTAAACCAGTCTACTCCCAGACAGGTTCACACCTTGTCCACTTCCACCCTGTTGTCTGATGTACACAATGTGCAATCAATGAAACCGTCAGGTAACCAACAACCTGGTGGTAAGAAAAAGGGGAGAAACAACCGTAGGGGTGGAAACAATGGGAATAAAAATAATAGCAATTGCAATACCCCTCATAAAGAGAATGCCAACCCTCCTCAGGAAGGCGTAAATGTTGGTGAGGACCATAAACCTAGGCATAAGGTGAAGTTCCCTTGCAAGCTCTGTGGGGAAGATCATCTTACTCACTTATGTCCTCGAATTGAAGAAGCATCGAAGCATTTGGCACAGATCCCAGCTGTGTTAAAGGATCCCCTTCCTCATCATCAAAATATGGCTTTTCATGCTCCCACCACTGGTTACGGACCTACTGAAATAGCAACATCTTCTTCCAATACTAGTGGTTATGGATGTGTGAATATGGTTCAATCAGAGGTTAGTGATGCTACTTGTCAACGCGATTATGGTGCACCACAACCTAATATGGGGAGTGTGCCTCCCCCTCCTCCTGACAATTCCTTGCATATCGAGAAGCCCTCTAAATGCCACGGATACCGAAAGGTGTTCTCAAGAGCTCTACGCATAATCCTAATGCTCGAGCTACCCAGAACTACTCCATTGTAGAATATTTGGGCCAAACTCTGTGTGCCATGTCAGCTCTTGAATTTTTGCAGACCTGTCCTTCTCAGAAGCATGCCCTTTTGAGTGCGTTAGGAGTTCAGGATGGGGGAAATCCCAGTGTTATCAAGTTCGATACTACTGATGTTCAACCTCGCTTAGCTTACAACGTGGCTTTTCAAATCCGGGTGGTGTGCCTTCAGAGTTTTTTCAAACGTACTATGGTTGACGAAGGTGCTTCAGCATCAGTAATGTCATTAACTTATTGGAAAGATCTTGGCTCTCCTCCTCTACTCGCGTCTAGAACCACGCTCACTGCATTTGACAGTCGGTCATTTAAGCTGCATGGAATTATCCCTTCCCTAGCTGTCTGCTTGGGAGGTAAGTATGTGCCTCTTGAAGTCGAGGTGGTTGATGCGCCCATTGACTACAGCCTGTTACTGGGTCGGAATTGGATGTACGCTATGAAGGCTGTCGCGTCCACTGTATTCAGAGTTATCTGCTTTCCCCATGAAGGCAAGATTGTGACCATCGATCAGCTGGATTTCGTTAACACTCCTTCCACAGCATCCATGGGATCCATAGTCCCGCAAGTTACTAATTCTTAGCCGGCAATTGGGAACATAGGTGTTGGTATGTACCCTTCACTGATGGGAACTTATAGTTTTCCTGCACCTGTGAACTTCATTGGAACCATTTGCGACGATGTGTCTCCTCCTTTTCATAGTATGCCATTCCGGACTTCCTATTGTACTGATCCATGGACTTTACCATCCATGAGTTCTACATCTAGAGACATTACGCACATCAGGATGTCTGTGCCATTGTCTGTAGCTGATCTTGCTTACGAGCATATTCAACAAGCCGCTGCAAAACCAAATCTCTCTTCTTCTCAGACATTCGAAGAAGATCTCGTTACGCTTCCAGTTTGGGCAACAAACTCATCTTGTTTACACGACTACCTTGATGATACTTTTCCATTTGATGAAGCTATTATGGAGGCCATGTGTGGTAGTGAGAGGCCTTGGGAGGATATGCATCATCGCTCTTATTTCCTTCCCAACCTCAAGCTCGTTGAGCAAGAAGAGCTTAGGATGACTCTAGCAGAGATGGTTGGTCACCTTGTGGCTCTTTTGTAGTCGCATGATGTTTTTGTGGAAGGGAATATGGCCAATATTTCCCCAACCATGTTGATCAACATCTCTCATACTCCCAGAAAGGTGGAGAATATCTACATCGGTGACGATTGCACTCCTGAGGAGATTGCTATTTACACTGAATTGTTTACAGAACTTCGGGAAGCTTTCGCCTAGTCATATGAGGAGTTGCCAGGAATAGACCCCCGCATTGTTGAACATGAGGTTAGAACGTATCCTAATGCTAAACCAGTTCGACAACGCTTACGTGCTATGAACCCTAGGAAGGCAGCCTCTATCAAGGCAGAGGTGGAGAAACTGCTCAAAGCTGGTTTCATCTACCCCGTTCCCCTTACCGAATGGGTGTCAAACCCTGTTCCTGTGGATAAGAAGCAGGGAATGATCCGTTTATGCACCGATTTTAGAGATTTGAACCGTGCATATCTGAAAGACAACTTCCCCACACCATTCATTGATCAGATCTTGGATGCTTGTGCGGGAAGTGAGATTTTTTCATTCATGGATGGCTTCTCAGGGTATAACCAGATTCAAATCAAACTCGAGGACCAACATAAGACGCAATTCATTTTTCCATGGGGAACGTTTTCATATCAGAAAATGCCCTTCGGCCTTAAAAATGCCAAAGCTACGTTTCAGCGAGCCATGACCTACGCCTTTCACGATCTTAAGAAGATTATGGAGGTTTTCTTGGGTGATCTTGCCGGCCATTCTCGCAAGAGAGCGGACCACCCCAAGCACCTCCATATGATTCTCGAACGATGTATACACTACAAAATTCGATTGAATCCCAATAAATGCATCTTCTCTGTAAGGACTGGTCGCCTTCTAGGCTTCATAGTTTCAAAAGAGGGTATTAGAGTTGATCCTCTAAAAGTTGAGGCAATACTTCAGTTGCCTCTTCCGTGCAACTTGTTACAACTTCAGAGCCTCCAAGGGAGAGCTACTTTTCTGCGTCGATTTGTAGTCAATTATGCTAATCTTACCAAAGGTTTCGCGCGCTTATTGAAGAAAGACACACCTTTTATTTGGGATGAGCGAGCCCAGCAGTATTTCGACGCCCTTAAGAAAGCTTTGGTATCGGCCCCTGTGCTTAGTCCACCAGACTTCGCACGAGATTTTATCCTTTATGTGGTTGCGTCTCAAGAGACAATTGGCATGGTCTTGGTTCAGGTTGATGACGCACTCAACGAGCATGTTATCTATTACCTCAGTCAAAATCTAGTAGACATTGAGCTAAGATATACTCACGTGGAAAAGCTGGCGCTTGCAACTATCCATGCAGTCCAGCGGTTACGACATTACATTTTGCTTAGAACAACCACAGTTGTAGCTCACATCAATCCATTTTAGTTCGTGCTATCACGACGCCTTATAGGGGGGAAGTATAATAAATGGATTGTGATCCTTGAGGAATTCGATCTTGATTTTGCTTCGGTGAAATCGGTGAAATCGTTGGTGTTTGTTGAGCTTATGTCGAACCTCCTGAGA
Source organism: Larix kaempferi (assembly GCA_027924585.1). Lineage (NCBI taxonomy): Eukaryota > Viridiplantae > Streptophyta > Pinopsida > Pinales > Pinaceae > Larix > Larix kaempferi. The sequence continues at coordinate 4,067,828 of BSBM01000434.1, forward strand.
CTTGATGAGGATGTCATTCATGAAGATTCCTTTGTGGATGAGCACTTATTTCATATCTCATCCGAAGACCCTTGGTATGGGGATGTCATTGTATATCTCCAAACTTTGAATTTTCCTTCGCATTATTCACGAGACGAGCGACGGCATGTGAAACATCACGCTAAAGACTATACCATCGTCAGTGACACTTTGTATCGCCGAGGAAAGTATTCTATTCTCCGTCCTTGCTTAGTTCACGAAGAAGCGGAGCGGGTGCTTAATGATTTCCATGCAGGGCCGTGTGGTAGTCACTTATCCGGGCTTGCTATAGCACAGCGTATTATGCGAGCTGGTTACTTTTGGCCTTCAATCTTCAAGGATTGTGTTAACGCTATGAAGAGATGCCACCCTTGCTAGGTGTTCTCTCGGAATATACACTCGCATCCAGCGCTCCTTCATCCGGTCTTCACCGTCCGTCCCTTCACTAAGTGGAGGGTGGACTTCATGGATTGCAAACCAGCTTCGGTTGGAGGGCATCACCATATCATAGTGGCTGTGGACTATTTTTCCAAATGGGTTGAGGCCATGCCTACCGTAAAAGCCGACGGTGCTACTGCAGCCCATTTCGTGTTCAATCAAATTATCACTCGTTTCGGTATTCCGAAAGAGATTGTCACTGACCATGGCAGTCACTTTCAAAACAAGATGATGGAGGATTTGTCTCTCAAGCTTGGGTTTCGTCAAGAACACTCGTCTTCCTACTATCGCCAAGTGAATGGTCAAGTTGAAGCAGTTAATAAGTCTTTGAAGACCATTCTCTAGCGTACCATCCAACAAAGCAAGAACAATTGGCACATCATGTTATATCCTGCTTTGTGGGCATATCGAACCACAGTCAAGACTGTCACAGGATTCTCACCGTTCCAGCTAGTTCACGGTGTGGAGTCACTTTTTCCGATTGAATGCGAAATCCTTTTGCTTAAACTGGCCATAGAGCTCCTCCCTGATATGACAGGTATTAAACAACGTTTAATCCACCTTGAGAAACTTGACGAGCAACGTTGAGATGCCACAATGGCCATAGATGCCAACAAACATCGTGCCAAGGTTCAGTATGATAGGTCTGTCCGTGCCCGGCAGTATGCTGAAGGTGACTTGGTCCTCTTATATGACCAAGCTAAAGAACCCCTGGGGGCAGGCAAGTTCAACCCCATGTGGCACTGTCCTTACATCGTGAGGCATGTCCTGGAAAAAGGAGCCTATGAATTAGAAGACTATGAGGGGACTGTCTTGAAGGAGCCTAGAAATGGGCTCTATCTCAAGCGGTATTATGCTTGAACCTCTAGTTCAGGCTAATACTTTTGTATACTATTGTATAGTTGTTTCTGTACATAGTTTAGCTTGCTTTTTGGTTTTTGGGTCTGCTGATTAGCTTCCGTTTGATTGACAGATGTCAGCAGGATCTCCTACATTCTTAGGTTTCGCGGATGGTGCTAGCCAACATACGCAACAACTTGCTTCTGCTACCTGGGTTATTTTCTCACCTGACCACCTAGTTGTGTCCTCAGGAGGTGCTTGTCTCGGTTCTACGTATAACAATGTGGCTGAGTATAGTGCCATCATTGAGCTACTTTGGGATGTTATTTCACATGGCGTCCAGTCTTTAGAGGTCCGCCTGGATTCACAACTAGTTGTGTCTCAGTTGAATGGGCAGTACCGTGTGCGAGACCTTACACTACTACGGAAATTCCTAAGGGTAAGACTCTTAGAGAGACATTTTGTTTCAATTACATACATTCATGTTCTGAGAAGTCTTAATCATATATCTGATGCATACGCTAACTATGTATTAGATTGGCATTTATCACATTCATAATGAAACACAAAATCAAAAGAGACATTCATACATTTGTACATACACACATATCGTAGAACCGAAGAACCATAGTTTATATATAAATATGTCCAAAAATGGTAGTGTCATACAAAACTGGAGCCTGTAGCCCTCAAAATATACACATCGATACAAAAATGAGATCCTGGGATATCTACTCCCTACGAGGAGGCCTGGCTGTCACCTCGACAAGATGTGTCTCATAGAAATAATGAACTGCATTGGCTACCCACTGCAGTAACCACACCCAGTCACCCGGAACCCCCACTACTTGGCGCTGCATGGCCTCAGGTAGTTGCGCCACCTTTATTTGTGGAACCCTAGCAACCATCCATGATAGGTTGCGCCGCAAGGTCTGTAGAGTGCGCTCTGCTGCAGCATCACCTGCCTCATCACCCTTGCCCCGGCAACCATGTCTCGGGAAGCCATTGGGTCTCACTGGGCCCTTGTCTACGAGCAAACAGTCAACCATTATCATTTGATACTACCAACAAAAATATTTTTGCATTGACATCTATAATAAAAAATCCATAAAAATTTAATAACAAAAATTTAAAAAGAGTACTCACCAATGTCTCCGAACACTGCGTCTTGTGGGAGTGGCATGTCCCGATCCTGGCGGAAGTCTATCCCTACATAGGGATAGTCCTCTATGGCAATGACCTGTCGGTCCCACTAGCGGAAGAACTCTTGAGTATATGGTGATGCCAAACGGCCACCACCCAGTCATGTCGAGATCTCGGCCCATCGAGTCAGGGCTGGATCGCGGAGACTATGAGGAGGGACATCCACCCTCGGACTAAGCCCCAGAACTCTCTCAAAGAAGAAGCTGCACAAGATACTGCCATACTTGAAGTTTTTTGCCTTCCCTTCTTTGCATTCTGTCAGTTGGGTCTTCATAGACCCCAGTAGTGTGATACACCAATCAAATACTATAGGCTGCATGCATTGCAATGCATAGAAAATCACTGGCCTAGATGCCCGGTGCAGAGCTTTTGAACTCGTTATTCGCACTAAGGTAGCCACAATGATCTTCATGCTCAGATTTACTATGGCATTGATGGGCACATGACTTCCCACCGCTCGTGTGTTTGCGGGACAATACCGCGCTATGTAATCAAGGATGGTGATCCCACCACCCATAGTACGAGACCAAAGACTGGCCACCTCACCTCAATGGGACAAACTGGTAATGAAGTAGATGTATTCCACTTCCAGTGTGAGGATTTTCCCATTGAAATTAAAGTTCCGTGCATCAACATCCCAATAATCTATCAAGCGGTGGAGTAGTAGGTTTTGGGCCCTCAAACCCCCTATACTCTAGAATTTGTATAACCCACATGCTTGCACATCGTTGCACACGACCTAATCTACTTGGTCATGCTCCCTCTCCCTCCACTCTAGAACCATCCTAGAGTGAGAAAAAACAAGGATTTTAGTCAATTTTATTGCAAAATCAACTTCACTGCCGTACCCGCGGGCTAATTTGTATACAGGGGTGGGTACCCATGGTCAACCTGTGTGTTGACTGTGAGTATCATGCCCTACCCGTGACCTGCATAGTAATAGCCCGCGGGTAACGCCGAAGCCATTTAGGGCTTGGCTAAACTAAAAATCCCACCGCTGAAAACTAAAATGAATGCAATAAAATTAAAGGTATGGATGAGACTACCAACCTGCTCTGGACGGTTCGATGAACGGACGCTTGTAGCTCCCAGAATCGGCAGTTGAACTTCAAGGTGAAAACTAACCACAAAGCTCCAAATGGGTGAATAGTAAAAATGAATTGTAAATTGTAAATTTTTATTACTATTTATAATTTTCAGGACCCACTTGTGTATAGTTTTTACCGCTTGATGCCGTTATGGACTAATATAATGTCATGGAGTAGAATTTTTAATCAGAATTCTTCAGCAAAAGTTGTTTTGGACCATTTCACACCTACGGCAGGTACGTTTCACACTTGGCATATAGGTTAGATGCCATTTCCACATGTAGTATGCATTTGACATTTTGACCATTTTCACAAACCCTAGGTGCGACTTCGCTTCGTAACCGACACGGAACCTTCACACTGCTATAGAACTGTCGTTATGTGGCGATAGGGATTTTTTCGAACATGGGCACCCTAGTTAGATCCCCTTTGTGCATTTTGGCGCCCATGCTGTTTTTTGTCCTTAGGATTGGGAGTCTTTTGTAGTCACGCCATGACATTGCGATAAAGACTCATACTCTACTTTGTCTTATGCTGGCCATCTCCCTTAAGGACTCCCCTCATTTATATCATATTTTGATTGCATTGCATCATTCTGCTTGCCGTTTGAGCCTTGTGCCGGCTCCCTCTTACTCAGTTATTAGCTTGGTGCCTGAGCACTTTTCCCTGTTGAGCCTTGCCAAGCTTCCATTTTTCCTTCACAATTTAATGACCTTTTGACCCTGAGAGAACACACCCCCAAGTGTCCACACCCTGCATGCACTTCCTTGCATTGATCATAGGTATGTTCCACTGCTTGGGACTAGTCTGCTCGCTATTTGACACTTGTTCCCTCACTTGTTGTACTATAAGCAATTTTATTCTTTTTCAAGCTTTCTCCAAATATGAAAAAGACCAAAAAATCAAATATTCCAAAAAGCCGGACAAGATTATGATTACTACTTCTTGTTGGCAGCTGTTGTGTCTCCTTTGAACAGAGCATTCATTCCACTCCATACACTATGAGTTGGGACTATAGTTGAACCTTAGGAGTTGTACTTGTTTCTCAGTTTCTCCACCGATTGGTTAAGCTTCAAGACATTATGGAGCCCTTTGTGATGCCTCCTGCATTGCACAGTCTATATCGAGTCTATGCTGCATACGTCTATCCATCTGCTCATGCTCTTGTTCAAAGGAAGTCCTGAAACCAGAGTCGGCCACTCCTCAGATCTCTTGACTATTGCATGTCGGCCATCCTTATTGAGTTAGTCTGTTTCACCTGAGATCTTCCAAATATTTCAGCATAGCTGGTACCTCGTTCTGGTTGATGGGGGATGCATTAATGCCCTCCTTCCAGTGAGTCTCGTTCCATTGAATTCAACCCATTTATTCTGGGACTTGAGGCTTAGAGTTCGGTTGAGTACCATGAGGCTTATAGTCATTAGTGGTAGGTTCTCTCGCCATCGACAATTTTGGGAATACATCAATGTCCCCTAATTGATGGATTCATCCTAGTGTTCAAGTTCAACTCATTTATTCACACTCTGATGATTGTGCTCTGTGCCTTGATGCCCATTTTCATTATTGGTGGGTCATCTCGCGTCTGTTAACGGTATACATCATTGACCGGTAATCAAACAATGTCACATCAGATTCGACCCGAACTCCTTTATTCACTTGATGGGACTTGCACCGTCGAAGACTTGTGTAGAAGAACCTAGGTGATTGTGGCATTCAGTATGCTACCTATGACTTTGACTTTACATCTGAGATCTCACCTCTCAGATATCAACAGTTTGTACCTCTAGTTTGCACCAGTTGTTTCCTTTTCAGTAGGACACCATATCGTACTGTAGAAGGATCATGGCTATGATCACTTATGACATGTATTCATTATGTACTACTATTCATGGCCATCGTATCAGATTTTTGTACTATACTGACATGTATTCAAAGATACTATTGTATTATGACAATTGAGCTGCTCCTTCCACTTGTGTTTCCATCACTCCACTTCTGATTTTTATAATGTATTTCATCCATCGTAGCATCAGTCTATGACCTCACACATTAGGGGGCATCTGTTACAACGTAATTTTCCACCTTGTGAGTATCAACATTCTTTGGCCTGCAGGATCCATTCACTGACTCAGATCCACTTTATATCCTTCAGACACTATTTTTCCCTATTTTTTCCCTGTACTCTAGCTACATCATTACAGCGGGCGTACCTGTGAGTTGCATCACTATAGCCCGCGGGTAGCATGTAAAATGGTAAATATCACTAGTTTATTACTTTTTACTCTTAAAAAGCAGTTATTGGGTGACCTTTGACCCTCCATCTGCCCAATAAACGCCTCGATGTGTCCTTTCACTTACCTTTGGGAGGACTATATATTGAGCACATATGGCTTATGGACGGGAGGATAAAGAAGAGCAAGAGAACTCTAGTGGATTTTTTCCCTATCTTGATTCTACACTCATTGATCCTTGTAGTTGTGAACCCTTTATGTTCACCTTCCAAACTCCTACCATAGTTTGAGTTTGTTTTTCATGGAGGATTGAAGTGGTGGAGGCACAAGTGGATTGATCCAGATCTTGGTTCAGATTGGTTGCCGGCAAGAGGTCGTATCACATTGTACTTCTTCTTGTTTATTAATAGAAATACTCATATTCCCGTCCACTCATTTTGTGAATGTTGTTTATTCTACATTGGGTTGCATTTACTTATAATATCATAGACCATTGCTATTGATGATGTTAATGTCGTTTATATATTATATGTACTTGTTGTATATTGGCTGTCAAGACTAATTTGCAGATTCAAGTGCACGGATTGAAAGCTCCAATGGAGATCTACATCAAACATTTGGATCGAGGTTGGTTACATTCTCCATTATCTTAGCATTGTCATTTATAATAGCATAGTTCTGAGAATTGAGTTAATTTCTGGTAGTTAGCTGTCTGTAGTGGTCTACCCCAAGCCATAGTGAGTTTTCTCCAATACAGTCTGTATCTATGTCTTAAATTTGATGAAATCCTGGATGAGAATATCCATTCTCAGTTGGTAAATTTCCACACTACAAAACACTTTAGGTTCCAATCATACTTGATGAAGATGTTTTTATATTCAAGTGAAGAAAGTTTACATTTTCCAGAAGCATTGTTTTCTTCTAAAATTGAAAACAGTATGTTCAGTTTCATGAATCTTATAATGGAATAGGTATATAGAACAATTTTTAAAGAAAGGTTTCCTAGAGTTTTTCTAGAGATGAAAGACATGTTGCAGTTTAACCCAGAGAAAGTTGTAGGTGATTGGTTCCTGTTGAAACATCATACTGTTATTAGGCTCTATGGTTTTATCAGAGAACCATATATTTTACCTGCCTTTTTGACACTGAGTGTATTTTCTTTAGAGTTCATCAGACAAAAAATCATTGTTGAGAATGAACATTTTTTGAGTTTCAAAAAATCCTTTGATATCAAATTTCCATTGAAGGTTGGTCCTTTTATTATAAAGAATATAAATGCTCTTCCAATTGTAGAGACCTTGTTGCAGATGATGAATTTCAAGAAGGCTTAAGCTATTAACTATGATCCACATGACATCATATCACAGAGAAGGAAACAAAATAAAAGTAAAGCTTTTGATCACTAGGAGGTTGAAGGATTAGCTGGGAAAGCAAATTTACCACAGTATGACTCTGATATAGAATTCTCTGATAATTCACAATCAAATCTTTCAACATTGACAAAATTTTCAACTGTGTTAGTTCCTACTCCTAACAAAATTGAAATTGGTAGTAAAATAATTTTTTTTGAGACCTATGACATGGGAGTGGAAGAGGAAGGAGAAATCAAAAGACTAAAATTGCATCAAGAAAAAGAAATAGTTACACTGGAAAGTAAAAAAGGGAAAGAAAAGAGAAGTTTCAAGGTCCAGATGTCCAAGTTCATGACTACAAATTTGTTGAAGCAAAAGATGCAAGTTCTAGTGATAAATATTAGTCCAGGGATGAATTATATATCAAATATGGCCAAGATAAAAAAGCTTCATCTGATAAAGTTAACAAATTGTTTCCTAAAGTTAGAGGTATATCAGATAAAGAAGTTTCCTTGAAAATTGTCAGGGATCACTTAAAAAATACTTTAAACTTTGCAGTAGCTTCCTATAAAAAGGTTACAGAGATGACGATCAATCTCCAAAAGATACCAGTTCAGGATAAAATTCATTTGTATAGACAAACTGGAGAAGTGATCTACACAGATTTAATGAAGGCTACCTTGGAGATTTTGAAATGGAAATCTATAGTGGATAAGTTGGAAACTCAACTAAAATAGGAGAAGATTGAAAATAAGGCTCATCAACATCAGATAAAGAAACTACACGTTGATTTGGTAGAAGCAAATGGTGATCCAAATAAGGCTCAAGCAACTAAAAAAAATTTGAGTGAAAAATAAAATACAATCCAATTACTGAAAAAGAAGCTCAAAATTCCAGCAACATAGTTAATTCAGGAATCTGAATTAACAGTTTTAGAACAAGAAAAACAAATTATTTCTCAAGACTTAAATGATTTTAAAGCAAAGCTGCTCAAATTCATAGAACATGAAGCAAGATGGGAGAAGGAAAGACTTAGTTGTATAGCTCAAATTGATAGTTTCAAAAAGGAACAAGTAGGTGTAACATAGGAAAAAGAGGGAACATGATAAGAAAATGAAGAGACAAGCACATAAAATTTAATTCAAGCTATGTCCTAGGCCAGCCTCAAAGAAGAATAAATTAAAGAGCTAAAAGAAGAAAATCAGAAATTGAATGAAGAAGTCGAGAAGAAAGAGGAAGAGAAAAAAAAAACTTGAACAAAACACTAAAGAGTTGCTTGAAAATAATGAAAAGTTGATTCCTCAGGTTACAAGGAAACTTCCTTTGCAGGGTGCCAGGCATATGATTTAGGATTTAATAATAACTGAAGCCGGAAAATTTAGACCATTTCTAAATTTTATGAAGACTAAAGAAATAACGGTAAAAGAAATTACGCAGAGTTGTACAATCATGAGAGAAAATTTAGATAAAAAACCAAAGGATACAATCATGTTTTAAAGGCATTGGAAATTAAAAATAGAATTGCAGTAATAACTTGGGCTAGAAGAATCATCCGTGAGATGTAGAACAGTTGGTGGCGGGGTATGGTTAAGACACCCCCTAAGCGGAAAGGTCTTCGGTTCTAATCTCGTGGATACCAAAAACTCCAACCATGTTAAGGGTTGGTGTAGCCCAGGCCGGGTGCGATCCCCGGGTGATTTTGACGGCTTAGATGCCCCTGGTTTGTGGTAACTTAGCCAAAGGAAAACTTGCTAGTCAAGGAGGTTCCACCACTTTGCCAACAAAAAAAAAACTTGGGCTAGAAGAATCATCCGAAAACATCATCATGGTGAAAGTGTCCAAGCAAAGGTAAACCAAATGAAACAGCAGGTTGATTTTTTCAAAAAATTGTTTACATATCAACTTTAGAAAGGACTCCCTTCCTTTTGGAATAAAGAGAACAAGTTAATTCCCCAAAATGAATATAAAGCATTGTTGTTCCAAATTAGAATGGATCATCACAAGTTTGAAGGCATGACCCAAGTTTTGATAGGGAAAGTAATATTGGAGAAGCTCACAGTTGATTTTGAAATATTAAATCAGTTAATGGTGATAGGAGCAAAGCTACCTCCTATATCTCTTGTGGATCATGTGGAGATGAAAGTTTTGGTTAAAGAGATGACGAGTTATGAGATCCCTTCTATAGAATAGTTGATCCAGGTGGATATCGGTGGCGGCCCACCTCTTCCAACTGGCTCAAAACAGTCTTCTAGCAATTTTGGTAAATTACTATTTTTAGCAGTTTTTCGGGTCCTGAACTTCCGAAGCCATTTTGAGGCCCTAAACGACATTTTTTGGCAATTTGGGGGACCAAATGGTTGCCAACGGCATGCATTTGGGCCCAGTCGAAAGTTGTAAATCTTGGTTAGACCTTTCCAACGGGTTATCGAGCGCCCTAAACGGAGATCGTATGCAAAAGTTATGACCCCGGGAAGTTGACTGTTCAACTAACCACCTTGGGGCCGCAAACTTTATGACGGTTCATCTTCTAGGGTTAGGTTTTTGGACGATTGGGATTCTTTCCCTCATACTTATGATAAATAGGCCCTTTCGGCCTCTCTTTGTATTCATCTTGGCACGAATGAGCATAGCGGCCACATCTCTTCTCAGAGATAGCTACCACCATTCTAGCTATTGTATTTTACAGTCTGTTCTATTTCCGCTATTTAATAGAATATGTGTTTACTGTATCACTGTGTTAATTGCAATATATCTATGTATATCATTCTGTATATGCTATCTTTTGTTTCGTTCCCACATAAATCCGGATCAGTGGTATCAGAGCGGTCTGCTCTTTGATTGTTTCTTGGTGCATGTCCCCGACGAGGTCAGGATACAGAGAGTTGGGTCTCGAACTAGTTTCACTTGGGGAAGACCACTCTCGTTGCCCCAAACGACCTCCCATGGCGGAAGAAAAGAGAGACGACGGAGCAGTAGATCCTATCCAGTTGTTTCTCGAGGAAGCCCTCGCGCGACAGAGGAACGAGATGATGGATAATTTCGCCCAGATCCTTCAACGCATGCCGACAGCGGCAAATGCACCCTCAACGAGCAGCCATTTCGGAGATACGACTCCCTTCAAGGTACAAGTTAATTTTGATATCCCTTTATTTGAAGGCCAAATCGATGCTGATGCCCTAGATAAATGGCTGAATCTACTAGAAGGATATTTCTCGGTCCACCAATTTTCCGACAGGGAAAAGATCATCTTTGCGCTCCTTAAGGTCGTCCCCCATGTCAAAAATTGGTGGGAAACTTATTGTGAGCAAAACTCATCAGACGAGTCTGGATTGTTTGAATATTCCAATCCCACTTGGGCCTCTTTTATAGATGCCATCAAGGAACAATATTACCCTGTTGGAAACTATGACGACCAGTACACAAAATGGACCATTCTTCACCAAGAGAGGGACCAAACGGTGTCGGAGTACACCAACAAATTTCATACCTTGCGCACAAAGCTAGGTATCAAGGACTCCGAGCGGCACCTAGTACTGAAATATCGCAGTGGCCTACACCGGTACATCCGAACAGAGATGGATTTCCTAGAAATCTCTTCACTCGGATCTGCCTATCGATATGCTGTCAAAATTGAGCAGAAATTTCAGCAAAAGAACAAGCGTGACTTCGGACCTGCGCAGAAGCAGGGCAAGGGAAACTCTGGCTCGCAGAGCACGGGGCAGGAAAAGGACAACCAGTCCCAACCACAGGCGAAGAAGGGTAAAGAAAAGACAAAGAAGGACACCGGGAAGTGGTGCGAATTCCACAAAAGCCCCTGGCACAACACTGATGAGTGTCGCTCAAAACAGTCATTGGTGGCTGAGATCAAAGCTTCGGAATCAGATCCCAGTTCCGATTCTGACTCGGAACCTAATTTCACAGTCGTGCAAAAAGGGAAGCAGATCATTGATGCAAAACCCAGTGCCGTTGTTGCCACCACACAGACTCAGCCAGAGGAGCCTGAAGAATCGGAGGCAGAGGAGCGCCTTTTCCACTCACAGATGTGGGTGAAGGGAATTCCCCTACACTTTGTTGTGGACAGCGGCAGCCAGAAGAACCTGATCTCAGAAGAAGTCATCAAGAGATTGGAGCTACCAATAACGCCACACCCACAACCATACACCATTGGATGGCTAAGCCAAGGACGAAGGATCTGTGTCAGTCACCAATGTCGCCTACCATATGGCATCAAGCCCTTCAGAGATGAGGTATTGTGTGATGTGGCCCCACTTGAAGTATGTGATGTTCTTTTAGGACAACCATATATGTGGAAGCGTCATGCTGTATATGAATCACGACCTCGTAGTGTCATTGTCACTTTGGGAGGACAACTCTATCGGATACCAGAGATAGTTGCACCTACCCCAAATGAGCAGGGAAGGAAGATAATCTCCCACACTGGGAAATTTTCCCTATTCACAATTGCCACTAAAGGTGAACATCAGATCGCGGAGACATCCACAACCTCTGCAGATTATCCTTCTACTCAGCAGAAACAAGAAAAACACAAAGTTAGTGCAGCATCGCCTATTCGGGCACCTCTACAGTGCAAGGCCACGCATTCAAGGTGCTCCTCCAGAAAGAAACCATCCACACCGGTGCATACCAAGGATACCACAACAGCCAAAACTGTTGAACAGCTCCAGTGCATCCATCAACAACAATTACAACCCTCTGAAGATGTCAAAGTAAGGCAACCTTTCCACTTCAGCAAGTGTCACACCAAGAGCTCAATTCGACGCACAGCTCGACATATGATAAGGGATTTAACGCAATGGAGACCATTGCTTCCTAAGTAGGGAGGATTGATCCAGGTGGATATCGGTGGCGGCCCACCTCTTCCAACTGGCTCAAAACAGTCTTCTAGCAATTTTGGTAAATTACTATTTTTAGCAGTTTTTCGGGTCCTGAACTTCCGAAGCCATTTTGAGGCCCTAAACGACATTTTTTGGCAATTTGGGGGACCAAATGGTTGCCACGGCATGCATTTGGGCCCAATCAAAAGTTGTAAATCTCGGTTAGACCTTTCCAACGGGTTACCGAGCGCCCTAAACGGAGATCGTATGCAAAAGTTATGACCCCGGGAAGTTGACTGTTCAACTAACCACCTTGGGGCCGCAAACTTTATGACGATTCATATTCTAGGGTTAGGTTTTTGGACGATTGGGATTCTTTCCCTCATACTTATGATAAATAGGCCCTTTCGGCCTCTCTTTGTATTCATCTTGGCACGAATTTGCATAGCGGCCACATCTCTTCTCAGAGATAGCTACCACCATTCTAGCTATTGTATTTTACAGTCTGTTCTATTTCCGCTATTTAATAGAATATGTGTTTACTGTATCACTGTGTTAATTGCAATATATCTCTGTATATGATTCTGTATATGCTATCTTTTGTTTCGTTCCCACATAAATCCGGATCAGTGGTATCAGAGCGGTCTGCTCTTTGATTGTTTCTTGGTGCATGTCCCCGACGAGGTCAGGATACAGAGAGTTGGGTCTCGAACTAGTTTCACTTGGGGAAGACCACTCTCGTTGCCCCAAACGACCTCCCATGGCGGAAGAAAAGAGAGACGACGGAGCAGTAGATCCTATCAAGTTGTTGCTCGAGGAAGCCCTCGCGCGACAGAGGAACGAGATGATGGATAATTTCACCCAGATCCTTCAACGCATGCCGACAGCGGCAAATGCACCCTCAAGGAGCAGCCATTTCGGAGATACGACTCCCTTCAAGGTACAAGTTAATTTTGATATCCCTTTATTTGAAGGCCAAATCGATGCTGATGCCCTAGATAAATGGCTGAATATACTAGAAGGGTATTTCTCGGTCCACCAATTTTCCGACAGGGAAAAGATCATCTTTGCGCTCCTTAAGGCCGTCCCCCATGTCAAAAATTGGTGGGAAACTTATTGTGAGCAAAACTCATCAGACGAGTCTGGATTGTTTGAATATTCCAATCCCACTTGGGCCTCTTTTATAGATGCCGTCAAGGAACAATATTACCCTGTTGGAAACTATGACGACCAGTACACAAAATGGACCATTCTTCACCAAGAGAGGGACCAAACGGTGTCGGAGTACACCAACAAATTTCATACCTTGCGCACAAAGCTAGGTATCAAGGACTCCGAGCGGCACCTAGTACTGAAATATCGCAGTGGCCTACACCGGTACATCCGAACAGAGATGGATTTCCTAGAAATCTCTTCACTCGGATCTGCCTATCGATATGCTATCAAAATTGAGCAGAAATTTCAGCAAAAGAACAAGCGTGACTTCGGACCTGCGCAGAAGCAGGGCAAGGGAAACTCTGGCTCGCAGAGCACGGGGCAGGAAAAGGACAACCAGTCCCAACCACAGGCGAAGAAGGGTAAAGAAAAGACAAAGAAGGACACCGGGAAGTGGTGCGAATTCCACAAAAGCCCCTGGCACAACACTGATGAGTGTCGCTCAAAACAGTCATTGGTGGCTGAGATCAAAGCTTCGTAATCAGATCCCAGTTCCGATTCTGACTCGGAACCTAATTTCACAGTCGTGCAAAAAGGGAAGCAGATCATTGATGCAAAACCCAGTGCCGTTGTTGCCACCACACAGATTCAGCCAGAGGAGCCTGAAGAATCGGAGGCAGAGGAGCGCCTTTTCCACTCACAGATGTGGGTGAAGGGAATTCCCCTACACTTTGTTGTGGACAGCGGCAGCCAGAAGAACCTGATCTCAGAAGAAGTCATCAAGAGATTGGAGCTACCAATAACGCCACACCCACAACCATACACCATTGGATGGCTAAGCCAAGGACGAAGGATCTGTGTCAGTCACCAATGTCGCCTACCATATGGCATCAAGCCCTTCAGAGATGAGGTATTGTGTGATGTGGCCCCACTTGAAGTATGTGATGTTCTTTTAGGACAACCATATATGTGGAAGCGTCATGCTGTATATGAATCACGACCTCGCAGTGTCATTGTCACTTTGGGAGGACAACTCTATCGGATACCAGAGATAGTTGCACCTACCCCAAATGAGCAGGGAAGGAAGATAATCTCCCACACTGGGAAATTTTCCCTATTCACAATTGCCACTAAAGGTGAACATCAGATCGCGGAGACATCCACAACCTCTACAGATTATCCTTCTACTCAGCAGAAACAAGAAAAACACAAAGTTAGTGCAGCATCGCCTATTCGGGCACCTCTACAGTGCAAGGCCACGCATTCAAGGTGCTCCTCCAGAAAGAAACCATCCACACCGGTGCATACCAAGGATACCACAACAGCCAAAACTGTTGAACAGCTCCAGTGCATCCATCAACAACAATTACAACCATCTGAAGATGTCAAAGTAAGGCAACCTTTCCACTTCAGCAAGTGTCACACCAAGAGCTCAATTCGACGCACAGCTCGACATATGATAAGGGATTTAACGCAATGGAGACCATTGCTTCCTAAGGAGGGAGGATTGATCCAGGTGGATATCGGTGGCGGCCCACCTCTTCCAACTGGCTCAAAACAGTCTTCTAGGAATTTTGGTAAATTACTATTTTTAGTAGTTTTTCGGGTCCTGAACTTCCAGAGCCATTTTGAGGCCCTAAACGACATTTTTTGGAAATTTGGGGGACCAAATGGTTGCCGACGGTATGCATTTGGGCCCATTCGAAAGTTGTAAATCTCGGTTAGACCTTTCCAACGGGTTACCGAGCGCCCTAAACGGAGATCGTATGCAAAAGTTATGACCCCGGGAAGTTGACTGTTCAACTAACCACCTTGGGGCCGCAAACTTTATGACGGTTCATCTTCTAGGGTTAGGTTTTTGGACGATTGGGATTCTTTCCCTCATACTTATGATAAATAGGCCCTTTCGGCCTCTCTTTGTATTCATCTTGGCACGAATGAGCATAGCGGCCACATCTCTTCTCAGAGATAGCTACCACCATTCTAGCTATTGTATTTTACAGTCTGTTCTATTTCCGCTATTTAATAGAATATGTGTTTACTGTATCACTGTGTTAATTGCAATATATCTCTGTATATGCTATCTTTTGTTTCGTTCCCACATAAATCCGGATCAGTGGTATCAGAGCGGTCTGCTCTTTGATTGTTTCTTGGTGCATGTCCCCGACGAGGTCAGGATACAGAGAGTTGGGTCTCGAACTAGTTTCACTTGGGGAAGACCACTCTCGCTGCCCCAAACGACCTCCCATGGCGGAAGAAAAGAGAGACGACGGAGCAGTAGATCCTATCAAGTTGTTGCTCGAGGAAGCCCTCGCGCGACAGAGGAACGAGATGATGGATAATTTCTCCCAGATCCTTCAACGCATGCCGACAGCGGCAAATGCACCCTCAAGGAGCAGCCATTTCGGAGATACGACTCCCTTCAAGGTACAAGTTAATTTTGATATCCCTTTATTTGAAGGCCAAATCGATGCTGATGCCCTAGATAAATGGCTGAATCTACTAGAAGGGTATTTCTCGGTCCACCAATTTTCCGACAGGGAAAAGATCATCTTTGCGCTCCTTAAGGCCGTCCCCCATGTCAAAAATTGGTGGGAAACTTATTGTGAGCAAAACTCATCAGACGAGTCTGGATTGTTTGAATATTCCAATCCCACTTGGGCCTCTTTTATAGATGCCGTCAAGGAACAATATTACCCTGTTGGAAACTATGACGACCAGTACACAAAATGGACCATTCTTCACCAAGAGAGGGACCAAACGGTGTCGGAGTACACCAACAAATTTCATACCTTGCGCACAAAGCTAGGTATCAAGGACTCCGAGCGGCACCTAGTACTGAAATATCGCAGTGGCCTACACCGGTACATCCGAACAGAGATGGATTTCCTGGAAATCTCTTCACTCGGATCTGCCTATCGATATGCTGTCAAAATTGAGCAGAAATTTCAGCAAAAGAACAAGCGTGACTTCGGACCTGCGTAGAAGCAGGGCAAGGGAAACTATGGCTCGCAGAGCACGGGGCAGGAAAAGGACAACCAGTCCCAACCACAGGCGAAGAAGGGTAAAGAAAAGACAAAGAAGGACACCGGGAAGTGGTGCGAATTCCACAAAAGCCCCTGGCACAACACTGATGAGTGTCGCTCAAAACAGTCATTGGTGGCTGAGATCAAAGCTTCGGAATCAGATCCCAGTTCCGATTCTGACTCGGAACCTAATTTCACAGTCGTGCAAAAAGGGAAGCAAATCATTGATGCACAACCCAGTGCCGTTGTTGCCACCACACAGATTCAGCCAGAGGAGCCTGAAGAATCGGAGGCAGAGGAGCGCCTTTTCCACTCACAGATGTGGGTGAAGGGAATTCCCCTACACTTTGTTGTGGACAGCGGCAGCCAGAAGAACCTGATCTCAGAAGAAGTCATCAAGAGATTGGAGCTACCAATAACGCCACACCCACAACCATACACCATTGGATGGCTAAGCCAAGGACGAAGGATCTGTGTTAGTCACCAATGTCGCCTACCATATGGCATAAAGCCCTTCAGAGATGAGGTATTGTGTGATGTGGCCCCACTTGAAGTATGTGATGTTCTTTTAGGACAACCATATATGTGGAAGCGTCATGCTGTATATGAATCACGACCTCGCAGTGTCATTGTCACTTTGGGAGGACAACTCTATCGGATACCAGAGATAGTTGCACCTACCCCAAATGAGCAGGGAAGGAAGATAATCTCCCACACTGGGAAATTTTCCCTATTCACAATTGCCACTAAAGGTGAACATCAGATCGCGGAGACATCCACAACCTCTGCAGATTATCCTTCTACTCAGCAGAAACAAGAAAAACACAAAGTTAGTGCAGCATCGCCTATTCGGGCACCTCTACAGTGCAAGGCCACGCATTCAAGGTGCTCCTCCAGAAAGAAACCATCCACACCGGTGCATACCAAGGATACCACAACAGCCAAAACTATTGAACAGCTCCAGTGCATCCATCAACAACAATTACAACCCTCTGAAGATGTCAAAGTAAGGCAACCTTTCCACTTCAGCAAGTGTCACACCAAGAGCTCAATTCGACGCACAGCTCGACATATGATAAGGGATTTAACGCAATGGAGACCATTGCTTCCTAAGGAGGGAGGATTGATCCAGGTGGATATCGATGGCGGCCCACCTCTTCCAACTGGCTCAAAACAGTCTTCTAGCAATTTTGGTAAATTACTATTTTTAGTAGTTTTTCGGGTCCTGAACTTCCGGAGCCATTTTGAGGCCCTAAACGACATTTTTTGGCAATTTGGGGGACCAAATGGCTGCCAAAGCCATGCAGTTGGGCCCAATCGAAAGTTGTAAATCTCGGTTAGACCTTTCCAACGGGTTACCGAGCGCCCTAAACGGAGATCGTATGCAAAAGTTATGACCCCGGGAAGTTGACTGTTCAACTAACCACCTTGGGGCCGCAAACTTTATGACGGTTCATCTTCTAGGGTTAGGTTTTTGGACGATTGGGATTCTTTCCCTCATACTTATGATAAATAGGCCCTTTCGGCCTCTCTTTGTATTCATCTTGGCACGAAAGAGCATAGCGGCCACATCTCTTCTCAGAGATAGCTACCACCATTCTAGCTATTGTATTTTACAGTCTGTTCTATTTCCACTATTTAATAGAATATGTGTTTACTGTATCACTGTGTTAATTGCAATATATCTCTGTATATGCTATCTTTTGTTTCGTTCCCACATAAATCCGGATCAGTGGTATCAGAGCGGTCTGCTCTTTGATTGTTTCTTGGTGCATGTCCCCGACGAGGTCAGGATACAGAGAGTTGGGTCTCGAACTAGTTTCACTTGGGGAAGACCACTCTCGCTGCCCCAAACGACCTCCCATGGCGGAAGAAAAGAGAGACGACGGAGCAGTAGATCCTATCAAGTTGTTGCTCGAGGAAGCCCTCGCGCGACAGAGGAACGAGATGATGGATAATTTCTCCCAGATCCTTCAACGCATGCCGACAGCGGCAAATGCACCCTCAAAGAGCAGCCATTTCGGAGATACGACTCCCTTCAAGGTACAAGTTAATTTTGATATCCCTTTATTTGAAGGCCAAATTGATGCTGATGCCCTAGATAAATGGTTGAATCTACTAGAAGGGTATTTCTCAGTCCACCAATTTTCCGACAGGGAAAAGATCATCTTTGCGCTCCTTAAGGCCGTCCCCCATGTCAAAAATTGGTGGGAAACTTATTGTGAGCAAAACTCATCAGACGAGTCTGGATTGTTTGAATATTCCAATCCCACTTGGGCCTCTTTTATAGATGCCGTCAAGGAACAATATTACCCTGTTGGAAACTATGACGACCAGTACACAAAATGGACCATTCTTCACCAAGAGAGGGACCAAACGGTGTCGGAGTACACCAACAAATTTCATACCTTGCGCACAAAGCTAGGTATCAAGGACTCCGAGCGGCACCTAGTACTGAAATATCGCAGTGGCCTACACAGGTACATCCGAACAGAGATGGATTTCCTGGAAATCTCTTCACTCGGATCTGCCTATCGATATGCTGTCAAAATTGAGCAGAAATTTCACCAAAAGAACAAGCGTGACTTCGGACCTGCGCAGAAGCAGGGCAAGGGAAACTCTGGCTCGCAGAGCACGGGGCAGGAAAAGGACAACCAGTCCCAACCACAGGCGAAGAAGGGTAAAGAAAAGACAAAGAAGGACACCGGGAAGTGGTGCGAATTCCACAAAAGCCCCTGGCACAACACTGATGAGTGTCGCTCAAAACAGTCATTGGTGGCTGAGATCAAAGCTTCGGAATCAGATCCCAGTTCCGATTCTGACTCGGAACCTAATTTCACAGTCGTGCAAAAAGGGAAGCAGATCATTGATGCACAACCCAGTGCCGTTGTTGCCACCACACAGATTCAGCCAGAGGAGCCTGAAGAATCGGAGGCAGAGGAGCGCCTTTTCCACTCACAGATGTGGGTGAAGGGAATTCCCCTACACTTTGTTGTGGACAGCGGCAGCCAGAAGAACCTGATCTCAGAAGAAGTCATCAAGAGATTGGAGCTACCAATAACGCCACACCCACAACCATACACCATTGGATGGCTAAGCCAAGGACGAAGGATCTGTGTCAGTCACCAATGTCGCCTACCATATGGCATCAAGCCCTTCAGAGATGAGGTATTGTGTGATGTGGCCCCACTTGAAGTATGTGATGTTCTTTTAGGACAACCATATATGTGGAAGCGTCATGCTGTATATGAATCACGACCTCGCAGTGTCATTGTCACTTTGGGAGGACAACTCTATCGGATACCAGAGATAGTTGCACCTACCCCAAATGAGCAGGGAAGGAAGATAATCTCCCACACTGGGAAATTTTCCCTATTCACAATTGCCACTAAAGGTGAACATCAGATCGCGGAGACATCCACAACCTCTGCAGATTATCCTTCTACTCAGCAGAAACAAGAAAAACACAAAGTTAGTGCAGCATCGCCTATTCGGGCTCCTCTACAGTGCAAGGCCACGCATTCAAGGTGCTCCTCCAGAAAGAAACCATCCACACCGGTGCATACCAACGATACCACAACAGCCAAAACTGTTGAACAGCTCCAGTGCATCCATCAACAACAATTACAACCCTCTGAAGATGTCAAAGTAAGGCAACCTTTCCACTTCAGCAAGTGTCACACCAAGAGCTCAATTCGACGCACAGCTCGACATATGATAAGGGATTTAACGCAATGGAGACCATTGCTTCCTAAGGAGGGAGGATTGATCCAGGTGGATATCGGTGGCGGCCCACCTCTTCCAACTGGCTCAAAACAGTCTTCTAGCAATTTTGGTAAATTACTATTTTTAGTAGTTTTTCGGGTCCTGAACTTCCGGAGCCATTTTGAGGCCCTAAACGACATTTTTTGGCAATTTGGGGGACCAAATGGTTTCCAACGGTATGCATTTGGGCCCAATCGAAAGTTGTAAATCTCGGTTAGACCTTTCCAACGGGTTACCGAGCGCCCTAAACGGAGATCGTATGCAAAAGTTATGACCCCGGGAAGTTGACTGTTCAACTAACCACCTTGGGGCCGCAAACTTTATGACGGTTCATCTTCTAGTGTTAGGTTTTTGGACGATTGGGATTCTTTCCCTCATACTTATGATAAATAGGCCCTTTCGGCCTCTCTTTGTATTCATCTTGGCACGAATGAGCATAGCGGCCACATCTCTTCTCAGAGATAGCTACCACCATTCTAGCTATTGTATTTTACAGTCTGTTCTATTTCCGCTATTTAATAGAATATGTGTTTACTGTATCACTGTGTTAATTGCAATATATCTCTGTATATGCTATCTTTTGTTTCGTTCCCACATAAATCCGGATCAGTGGTATCAGAGCGGTCTGCTCTTTGATTGTTTCTTGGTGCATGTCCCCGACGAGGTCAGGATACAGAGAGTTGGGTCTCGAACTAGTTTCACTTGGGGAAGACCACTCTCGCTGCCCCAAACGACCTCCCATGGCGGAAGAAAAGAGAGACGACGGAGCAGTAGATCCTATCAAGTTGTTGCTCGAGGAAGCCCTCGCGCGACAGAGGAACGAGATGATGGATAATTTCGCCCAGATCCTTCAACGCATGCCGACAGCGGCAAATGCACCCTCAACGAGCAGCCATTTCGGAGATACGACTCCCTTCAAGGTACAAGTTAATTTTGATATCCCTTTATTTGAAGGCCAAATCGATGCTGATGCCCTAGATAAATGGCTGAATCTACTAGAAGGGTATTTCTCGGTCCACCAATTTTCCGACAGGGAAAAGATCATCTTTGCGCTCCTTAAGGCCGTCCCCCATGTCAAAAATTGGTGGGAAACTTATTGTGAGCAAAACTCATCAGACGAGTCTGGATTGTTTGAATATTCCAATCCCACTTGGGCCTCTTTTATAGATGCCGTCAAGGAACAATATTACCCTGTTGGAAACTATGACGACCAGTACACAAAATGGACCATTCTTCACCAAGAGAGGGACCAAACGGTGTCGGAGTACACCAACAAATTTCATACCTTGCGCACAAAGCTAGGTATCAAGGACTCCGAGCGGCACCTAGTACTGAAATATCGCAGTGGCCTACACCGGTACATCCGAACAGAGATGGATTTCCTGGAAATCTCTTCACTCGGATCTGCCTATCGATATGCTGTCAAAATTGAGCAGAAATTTCAGCAAAAGAACAAGCGTGACTTCAGACCTGCGCAGAAGCAGGGCAAGGGAAACTCTGGCTCGCAGAGCACGGGGCAGGAAAAGGACAACCAGTCCCAACCACAGGCGAAGAAGGGTAAAGAAAAGACAAAGAAGGACACCGGGAAGTGGTGCGAATTCCACAAAAGCCCCTGGCACAACACTGATGAGTGTCGCTCAAAACAGTCATTGGTGGCTGAGATCAAAGCTTCGGAATCAGATCCCAGTTCCGATTCTGACTCGGAACCTAATTTCACAGCCGTGCAAAAAGGGAAGCAGATCATTGATGCAGAACCCAGTGCCGTTGTTGCCACCACACAGATTCAGCTAGAGGAGCCTGAAGAATCGGAGGCAGAGGAGCGCCTTTTCCACTCACAGATGTGGGTGAAGGGAATTCCCCTACACTTTGTTGTGGACAGCGGCAGCCAGAAGAACCTGATCTCAGAAGAAGTCATCAAGAGATTGGAGCTACCAATAACGCCACACCCACAACCATACACCATTGGATGGCTAAGCCAAGGGCGAAGGATCTGTGTCAGTCACCAATGTCGCCTACCATATGGAATCAAGCCCTTCAGAGATGAGGTATTGTGTGATGTGGCCCCACTTGAAGTATGTGATGTTCTTTTAGGACAACCATATATGTGGAAGCGTCATGCTGTATATGAATCACGACCTCGCAGTGTCATTGTCACTTTGGGAGGACAACTCTATCGGATACCAGAGATAGTTGCACCTACCCCAAATGAGCAGGGAAGGAAGATAATCTCCCACACTGGGAAATTTTCCCTATTCACAATTGCCACTAAAGGTGAACATCAGATCGCGGAGACATCCACAACCTCTGCAGATTATCCTTCTATTCAGCAGAAACAAGAAAAACACAAAGTTAGTGCAGCATCGCCTATTCGGGAACCTCTACAGTGCAAGGCCACGCATTCAAGGTGCTCCTCCGGAAAGAAACCATCCACACCGGTGCATACCAAGGATACCACAATAGCCAAAACTGTTTAACAGCTCCAGTGCATCCATCAACAACAATTACAACCCTCTGAAGATGTCAAAGTAAGGCAACCTTTCCACTTCAGCAAGTGTTACACCAAGAGCTCAATTCGACGCACAGCTCGACATATGATAAGGGATTTAACGCAATGGAGACCATTGCTTCCTAAGGAGGGAGGATTGATCCAGGTGGATATCGGTGGCGGCCCACCTCTTCCAACTGGCTCAAAACAGTCTTCTAGCAATTTTGGTAAATTACTATTTTTATTAGTTTTTCGGGTCCTGAACTTTCGGAGCCATTTTGAGGCCCTAAACGACATTTTTTGGCAATCTGGGGGACCAAATGGTTGCCAACGGCATGCATTTGGGCCCATTCGAAAGTTGTATATCTCGGTTAGACCTTTCCAACGGGTTACCGAGCGCCCTAAACGGAGATCGTATGCAAAAGTTATGACCCCGGGAAGTTGACTGTTCAACTAACCACCTTGGGGCCGCAAACTTTATGACGGTTCATCTTCTAGGGTTAGGTTTTTGGACGATTGGGATTCTTTCCCTCATACTTATGATAAATAGGCCCTTTCGGTCTCTCTTTGTATTCATCTTGGCACGAATGAGCATAGCGGCCACATCTCTTCTCAGAGATAGCTACCACCATTCTAGCTATTGTATTTTACAGTCTGTTCTATTTCCGCTATTTAATAGAATATGTGTTTACTGTATCACTGTGTTAATTGCAATATATCTCTGTATATGATTCTGTATATGCTATCTTTTGTTTCGTTCCCACATAAATCCGGATCAATAGTGGAAAAAAGTTGAAAAGTATGGGAGAATGAAGTATAATTTGCACACATAAAGACTCTTGTCCGAACATGAATTTGTACTGGAGATGCATTTGATAAAGAAGACAGAAGGATGCTATATTTTGAAGATTATGAAGATTAAAAATGTGATAAAAATAGTCTAATATGTAATAAGTTAGTTGAAGGTTTCTATTTTGGGAAATAAGTAGTTAGGTTTTGGCTCAAGAAGCCTTTTCATGTATAAATACATGCTTTGCAATGTAATCAAGGTTGGAACCTGTGAAAAGAAAAAATTATTTTGTATTGAGCATTTTCAAGACTAATAGAAATGCTACAGAGTTGAGCAGAATTTTCCAGAGCAAAGATTCATGTGTTGTTTATTTACAGTCTGTATTTTCCTTCCTCTCGTGTGAATTTTATTTTTGTTATCTAATTTTCATTATGTTTTCTTTCATGCTTGGATGAGATTGTATTAGGTCAGAATTCATATTATTATGCTTTGATCTATGGGATTCAAGTATCCATAAATATTTTCTTCTAAAGTTTATGTTGGATTCATCTCTATTTGGTGCTCAATATTAATGGATTGTCCATTTCTCTTCAAATAACACCTACAAGCAAGAACCTGATTGTAAAATAATAACTACGTTGCCTTTGTAAAAATCATATTGTTTATACTTTGTTTACCTATAAAAAGATCCTGATTTTGACTCCATGCCCAATGGTATCCCTGTGTTTCAGCCATTTGTAGTATTAAATGATATTATTTTGAAATGTTTATGGCCGTTGTACTTATTTATTAAGATAGCCATATCTGGTAGGAAAGAACCCAGCTTCCCTCCTAAATAATTGTTTGAAAATGTTACCTCGGAAATATCCTTCCACAACCAAAGGAGAAATTATGAGTGATAACAGGATTAACAAGAAATGGTGAGAGTAATGGTTGTACTCACCATACATGGTGCAAATAAAGTTAGTCCAAATATTAGTGTTATTTCCTTACTTAGGTGGGTTGTTTTTACCACTATTTAGGTTCCGGTTTCCGACGTTACCATTTTTTTGGTAAGGATGATTAACCCCCTAGCCCAAAGATTGGTTTTTCTATTTTTTTACCTTTTTTCTTCCTTTGATTTTTTGGATTAGGGGGGTTTGCTACATTCAATTGTTCAAGATGTTGAACCCATTGAATGGGGAAAGATTGAAAAAAATTCACCCTTGCATGGGTGTAGGGTGATAATCATGGGGTATGAGAATTGAGAAGTATGGGTTGAGAGGGGTCATGGATCCAAAAGGATTAGGTGTTCCATATGACATCAATGTATGGGTCGGGGGTTCCATAGAAGTGGGATGCACAATGATTGGTTGTGCTCCAATTGGGAAAGATAGGACTATATGGTATTCATGTCATTTCAACAAAAGGTGAGTTGGGTCTGGTTTGAGTAAGGTTGATAGAAGGCGTTGGAGAAGGATTATTGTGTGGCAAGTTTTGTGGAGATGACTCATATGGTGGATGGGTGCTTCCCTGATGGAAAACGACCTCGACAATCCACTAAAAACATGTGAGCCGGTCTCGAGGGTGGTTTCTTGAGAGACTAATGACATGGGAAACCATGAATGATTGTATAGAAACTAAATGGTCAATTGATGCCTCCAAAAATAGTTGGGTGGGTCAATGTGGTGAAAAAATACCATGACCTCGGCTTTAGTATCCTTGGCCAACACGTCTTCTTATCAAGTTTTTTCGCACTTGGTGTAGTAGGATATAAAACTTCCGTAAAATTCAATAAACTCTATTGTTTCATATGATAAATACTGAGGGGAATTATTTGGATGCCTAGTGCAACAATCCTAACTTAAAATATAAATTTCTTTGTAGAGGAATTAAGTTGGTTAAGATTGATTTGTTTGTGTGAATTTAAAGGGTAAAATTAATTTAAGGTGTGACAAAGGAGGTATTTAAAACCTCTCAATTTTTCTAATTCATCCAAATCACTTTATGAGTGCAAGATGAAGAAAATACTTCAAGGAGAGGTGTCTTTAGGTCCCTTGGTGTGTGCTTCAAGTGAGAAAACACATGTGTGATTTAGTGCTTGAAGTGAACTTTTGCAAGTGAATTATAAGAAAATGAAGCAAAGATATATGAACATGTATGAGTTTGTTACTCCTCTAAATGAATTCTCAAAGTGTGATTGATTTACAAAAGACAACTTAAAATGAGAAATGTGAAAAGGGAGGCATTTCACTCTTGTGGTCTGTTTTTATTGGCCAGGATCGCTTTATGGGCACCAAGCAAAGAGAATACTAGGATTTAAGATATTTTAGGACTCTTGTTTGTGTGAAGAGTGGATTTAATTTCTTTAAACAAGAAATATGCAAGTGACAAAAATTTAAACTATTGCAAGTTTACCCAAATGCCTACACTAAAAATTTCTTATAACTTGAAAACAAAGAATAAGTTGTGTAATCTAGTGTACTATTAGGTAGGAGTTATTTTATAACCTCAAATACCAATCACTAGAAAAATAAAGTTTCCAAAATGAATTCCCACATACTTAAACTAAGTGATTTAATTCTTTAGAAAGAAAAAAATAAATTATGCTTTCTTTGTTCATTTCTTAAGAGGTGTGGACAACCCTATAGACTGCAATTTTGAACCAAGCAATATAAAAAAAATAAAAATCCTCGGTCACATGTGATATTGGCATCTCAGTTGCATTAAAGAGTATCCTAAGAGTTAACAAGTCACATGAAAAATCCATGCAAGAAATATCGCATACGACCCAAGAAACATTGTAGGATCAAGGTTATGATGCTCATGTGGAAATCGAAGTGGGTGAAAAAAAAATCATATGCCAATGTAATTGTCAAATAAAACTATGCACTCATGCATGCAAAATAGATGACAAGAACTTCATGGATGAAGGAATGAAGAAAAACGGTCCTTTAGACTACAAAACTCATTGGTTATGGGTATGAACAACAAGAGTATTATCCTACAAGTGCCCCAAAATAAATTAATAAGAAAACATACTACCTATATATGTGAAAAATAATAAAAATACAAAGTGGAGTCTCCAACTCTATTGTGAGAAAAATGGATCAATTATGAGCAATTATTCCTTCCCTTGCAGGTTGTAACCAAGGAAACAAATTAATTGATGGTTAGTAAGTCCAATAAAACAATGATGAAGTTTTGAAATGAATAACAACACATATAAAGACTAATTGGAAGATTAAACTTGCATAAATGACATGAAAACACAATAAAGGGGTGAGATTCAACCAAATGTTTATGTCCAATGGAAAATATTCAATACAATGGTGCCGTCAGGAAGAATGTTGCTTGCATATGATATCCAAGACTCCCCTTGGTATGTTCCTTTGATCTCTCTCAAATTGATTGCTAACTAACTCGGAATGATGAAGGGAAAATACTTTATTCTTGAGGAAGAAGCCAAGTGATCTTGGAATGCCAATGAATTGTGAGAATTAGGATGAAAGATGAGTCTCTTCAACTAATTATTGTAGAATAAATTTTCCCTTAATTTATCCTTATTAAATTTATTCTCGTGGCTTCCTTTTGTTGGCCAAATGGAGGCATTCAAACAATTGGTTCATCCTATAAATGCTCCCTCGCATGAAGTGGCCTCAAGGTACAAGTATGGATGCTATTGAATTCCCAAGTATGTGATGGAAGCCAATTTGAATTCCCTGGAGCCAAAATGTGGTTACTAATATTTTAATATGTTGTGGAAGTTAATAGCCTGCATACGGGTACATTTAGGAAACCTTCAAAGGTATTTCCTCTTGATCTCGTGTGGGTTTCCTTTTATAAACTTGTGTGGGTAGAACAAATTTTGACTTTTTGACTCATTGCTTTATTTCACATGTTGATTTTATTGAAGAAGAAGCTTTATGAGCTGCGTGTTATATGTAGATGATGAATTTTTGTAATGAACATTGAAATGTCACATCTATGTGAAATTTAGGTGATAACACTCAGTTACAAATCCATAAGAAGGGAGTCCCGAACATATTGAGACCAAGTAGTTGTATCATATCCATTTAGACATTGATACATCATAGTGAGGGGTGAAAACAAAGCTTCAAATTATCTATCTCTATATCAAGAACAAGATAGGGAATCAGTAGTTGATCACATAAAAGCAATGGGTTTTGATGTTGGCTTTATTGTCGGTTAAATTGGGAATGGACCTTATTTGGATAGAGACTAGATAAGTGTGATAAATTTTATATAAACTCAAAATAGCACCTCCACCCTCCACCTATTGGTTCCTTGAACTCCTCAATAATCATTTGAGGTCCATGGGGGACTCAAATTCACTCTCTGAACCTGAAATCCCTCATATAACCTATCCCTTTGTGAATATAATAGCCCTTCCTTAAGTTAACTTAACTTCTACAAACCATGTGAATGCAAATGCACAAAATAGGTATTAAAACATAAAATAAACACAATGTAATAACAACCATAAACACACATGCATATAATAATTACATTCGTTATAGAAAGAAGATAACATTAAACATTGTATAAACACAATAAAGTGAATACTTATCATCAATAAAAAAATGGTCCAAGCAACTAGTTGTGTAGGTGTAATGTTCCACCCAACCATATGTAGAAAACCTTGATACCACCCCCAAGCTAGGATATAAGGTCACCGGGGAAAAGGACCCCTACATGCTTTTATGTCCCAGCCTAAAACCCTTTTTCTCTCAATGATTAGCCAAATTTTCATCCAAAGTTTCTAAAAGAATATCACTCAAGCATCAAAACCATGGAACTCCTCCCCACACAAAAAAATTAATACATTTATCTTCACCGGTCCACAATTCCCTTAGGAAATTAAACATTTACAGTGCTCACCAATGTGTGTAGTAAGATTCCAAGCTATTATGTTCTTTCAAGCATTTTAGGTAAAAATCAACCATGCCTTCTCAAGCATCTCATGATAATAAAATATTAGGGTAAGGTTCCTACATGCCAGACCTTTGTGCTAACCTGCAACCAATGTGATTCCATCCACTATGTGGCTTGCCTCTCACATGGTCTGGCCATGGCTTAACACAGCCTCCTATTGTTGTTCCCCTATTCTGCTTGGCTCGAATGAAAATTCCAATGGATATGAGAGTATGGAATACAAGATGACTGACTTTTCTTCTCATCCTATAAGGAAGGACCATTACAATTTCAAAAAGGTAGATCCAATCCTACTCTTCCATAATTGTTTGAGAGGAATTTCTCACCAACATTACATAGGCATTCAATGAATGAATAAAATAATCCAAGCGAAGGAATTGGATCCTTTAAGGTATACAAAAGAATTACATGAGTTCTAAGGTTCACATATGGAATCATTATTAGAGTTACTCTCCCATTGAAACCTCCTTTCCTCTTCACCTACGATGGAATCATAACCCCTCTTACTTGCTTCCTTTCACAACCATATTGGATCTTTTATATTATTTTTCAACATAATATTTACATAGCTTTAGTCATCATGACAATCCACCCACATGGCTCAATATATACATCTACATTATACATGATTATTCCTTAGCATTGGGCACCACACTAGGAATCCATACTATCATATTTACATCATTTACATAATATGATTGGATACATTCTAGGGGTAAGAGTTGTGGTATTAAAATCCCCTCCCCATTAGAATAACATTTTCCACGGCGTTCCTCAAAATCATAACAAAAATGGGTAAGCATATTTCATGTCATCCTCCCGCTCCCAAGTAGCCTCATCGGGACCAAAGTGTTGCCATTGCACCTTTACTTGTGCAATGGATCAGTTCTGAAGCAAGGTTACCTTCCTATAGAGGATGCATAGTGGCTTTGCTTGGAACTCTCCCTTGGGTTCCACTTGAATCACATCCCAATCAATTACATGGTTAGGATCATGTTCATATTTATTAAGTAAAGAAACATGAAAAAAATTATGAGCTCTAGTGTTAGCAGGAAATGCAATCCTATATGCAACTAGCCCTATTCTTTCTAACACTTGAAATGGCCCACGATATCTAGGGGACAACTTGGAACAACTTCCAAGTTTCAAGGAACTCTTCCTTGGCCTCACTCTGAGGTAAACATGATACCCAACATTAAATTTTCTATGCTCTCTATTCTTATCTACATATATTATATGTTTGCCTTGGGATAGTTCAAATTCTGCTGAATTTTAGAAACTTTCTATTATGTTTCCTATTGCATTTATGGAACAAGTATAATTATGTTAAATGGATTATCCCAAATTACAAGTTTCTACACCTCTTCTCTACAAGGCTTCAAATTGACTCATTCTAATATATCATTCCTGATGCCCATAATTGTAGGCAAACTCTACCAAGTGTATATAACCCTACCACTTAGATTATTTTTTCATCACATACATGTGAAGCATTTCCTTGATCACTTGATTGACTCTTTAAATCTATCCATTTGTATGTGGATGTTAGGAAGTACTAAAATTCAGTTGTGTACCTAAATCAATAAAGATACCCTTCCAAAAGTTTGATGTAAACTTTGTATATTGATTGGATACAATTGCCTTGGGTAACCCATGCAATTTGAATATATTCCTCATGAATATGTTACGAACCCATGTATTTACTTTGTTAGTATATTGTTGTTGGACGCATATGCTTTGTAAGTCGTCCCGTAGTATTTGTTGATCCATAGTTTGTGTTATTGTTGTTGGCGCATGTGCTTTGTAAGTCGCCCATAGTTTTGTTGATCCATAGTTTGTCTTGGCCCATGGTTTTGACCCGTAATAATTGTTGATCTATATTTTGTATTGGCCCGTGGTTTGTATTGACACATGGTATTGACCCATGGTATTGGCACCTAGACTTAGTATATAAGTGTGTGTTGAGGCCTATGAAGGCACCGAAGTTAATTGTATTGAGCTTGCTCAAAGGCGGTTGCCCCCTCGAAGTGGCCCGTGATCAATATAAAAATGATTCTGAGTTCTATTATTTCTGATATCTCGTGTATTTGCATTAATTAATTATTGCAGCTTCATCACATCTAGTATCAGAGCACTTTCTTGGGCTCGCTGGGTGAAATTTTTGCCAAATTTTTTTCGCATCTGTTGCAGGTTCGGATTTGGGAATAATCCCTATCCGCTTAACTGTGGGAAGTACTTGGGCATAAGCCCTAAAACTCATTGTGAGGAGTACCACAAGAACCCCGAAGTAGCTGGCCCATTGAGAGGACCTGCTAGCGAAAAGGGCAACGACCCCTACCTGATTGACTAGTTCCTACCCGTGAGGTAAACCAAGAGCTATTGTTTGTGGAAAAGCGGTTATCAGTTTTACCTGAGTCGTGGAGTGAGGGGTATTGCCCCAATACGCAAGCCGTTAGACAACATTGGTGGCCGAGTGAAACCCCTGAACTGTTAGGAAGCTGCACATACCTGGGGTCCATATCTATTTTCAGCTGAACTATTGTCGATCACTGCTACGCCGTTTCAGATCCAGCCGTTCAAATCCATTATGAAAGCCATTCCAGATCAGTCGTTTCATATCTATTTCAGATCCAGCCGTTTTCGCTCCATCCAACGCCGTTTCAGATCCCTCTGTTTCTGCTCACTTCCAGGTCGTTGCATATCTATCTATTCAGATCCCTTCTGAGCTGTAGCCGCTCCATTCTGGGAAAAAAAACCAGTTTTTCTCCATATCTCCCTTGTTTTAACACTGTTTCCCTTGAAACTTCTCTAACACCCCTGCAATCCCATTCTGCATATTTCATTCCTGAGGACCCTATCCCACATTCCACTTCCCAACACCTGAAATCTTACATTTGTCTATTTTTAGGGTTTTCCATAACTTCTTCAATTTTTACCCGATCGCCTTCAAATTTTACCACAGAGTTCATTTTCTAATTCTGCTTCTTGTCCCTCTCTGCCAAATTTTCTCATTCTTTCACCCTGCTTCTGAAATCCCCCTTATCTACTTTCCTGTCCTTTCGATAGTGTCCAAAATCTAGTCAAACCCCAATTACCCATCAGATTTTTTCCCCAATCCAAATTTCCCTTTACTAAATCAGCTTCTGTTTGTATTTTTCTACCCATTCCCCCCCCCCCAAAAAAAAAAAAAAAACCCCGGTTATGGTTGTCACCCATGCAGGAGCACACACCATGGAGGAAGCACTTGCAGCCATCCAAACCAAACTCCAAGTTCTGGATGCAAAATTTCTCAGCCTCCATTTTCAACATTCAGCCATAAACAATAACCGACAGCCAGAATCTTTTGCAGCCACCGGGTTCTCTTCTTCCAACAATTTTCGTGGGTCGAAGATTGATTTTCCTCGCTTCAATGGTACTGATCCGACTGGATGGATTTACCAAGCAGAACAATATTTTAGTCTGCATAATACTTTTGATGTCCAGAAAGTTCCACTTGCATCCTTTCATTTGGAACAAGAAGCCCTTCAATGGTACTGTTGGTACATCAAAGCTCATCCTGAGCCAAACTGGACAGATTTTTGCCAACTCCTTTTTCCACGATTTGGTCCTAGTGCTTTTGATGACTTCACAGGAGCACTCACTAAACTTCACCAAATGGGAACAGTGAGAGAGTATCATATAGAATTTGAGAAACTAGCCAATCACACAGAAGGATTGTCTGATGAATTCTACAAGAGTTGTTTTATCAGTGGTCTCAAGGATGAAATCCGCTCAGAGGTCAAAGTGTTCTATCCCAACATAATGATGGAAGTCCTAAGGTTGGCTAAGTTGGTAGAGGACAAGATCGCATCTCAACAACGCTCCAAACCCACCTTTGTTCCCTTCAGAAATACGGGTTCCCAACGACCTCCCATCATGCTTGCTCCTCAACCAACTCCTATCAAGCATTTGTTTGAACCAGAGATGCAGGCACACCAAGAAAAAGGGCTTTGTTATAATTGTGATGAGAAATTCACTCGGGGACATAGATGTGTTCAACAAAAGCTCTATCTCTTGGATGTGGATTCTCCGCCTGCCTCAGAACTTGGTGAAGAAGCTCCAGATACAGTAGATGTTCAAGTCGACATTCGGCACCCGCCTGTTGACACCCCATCTCAAGACGACCCAACTGGGATCTCTCTCCATGCTGTAACTGGCGTCACCACCCCACAAACAATGCGGGTCAGGGGATACTTCAAGAAGCTCCCTCTTACCATACTCATTGATTCTGGTAGCACTCATAACTTCATTGACCCTCGGATTTCCAAATAGGCTGATTGTTTTGTCCATCCTTTCTCCAACTTTGAAGTCATGGTTGCCAATGGGGGCACCTTACCTTGCAAGGGGAAGTGTCACAATGTGCGTATCTCTATGGAATATTATAACCTACGCTCTGACATGTTTTGCTTGTCCTTAGGCGGATGTGATGTGGTTTTGGGCGTTCAATGGTTACGCACACTTGGCCCCATCTTATGGGATTTGGATGAACTTTGGATGAACTTTGGATGTAGTTTTCAGCCAATGGGACACAACACAAAATTATGGGCTTACAACCAGGGTCTCTCTGCATCATCAGTTCACATCGCTTGGAAAAGATCCTTAAGAAGAATTCACATGGTGTCATTGCTCATCTCCATTTCCTTCAGATGCACCCACCAATGGTCTCCACTACTTCCTTGGAAAGATATGCAGGTGTCTTTGTTGCACCAGTGGGCTTGCCGCCTTCACGAGACCTTCCCGGTAAGAATTTAGCCGCATCTACATCTCAGCAGGACATGATGGCTATTTTGCATACAGTACAGAAGTGGCAGCCATCCCTATTGGGGAATTATTTCTGCATCAAGACTGATCTCCAGAGTCTGGAAACTTTCCTGGAACAACGGGTCTCCTCCCCAGCACACCTGAAATGGGTTATCCAACTCATGGGTTATGACTATGCGACCACTTACCAGAAGGGTAAGGACAATATGGTGGCAGATGCTCCTTCTCGCACATTTGATGACCCAGTTTCTCTTACAACTATTTCTCTGCTTGTTCCAAATTGGTTGCAATCTATTCAACGGGGCTACCTCTTCTATGAACTCCATGCTTCTTCATCAACAGGGCACTCTGGGTTCCTCAAAACATATGACCAAGAATAATGTAACTTCTTTTGGCAGGGATTGAAAATGACAATTCAATAGATGGTGGTTGACTGTGATACTTTCCAGGTCAACAAGGGTGAAACGACCCTCCTTTCAGGACTGCTTGAACCCTTGCCCATCCCTACACAGATTTGGACAACTATTTCTATGGATTTCCTAGAAGCGCTTCAGTGGTATAGTACCACATCTAAAAGGACACCATATGAAGCAGTCTCTGGATAGGCACCGCTAGTTCTTCTTCCATACACCTTTAGCAGCTCCCCAGTTCAGGCAATTGACTCAATTCTTCGAAAACATGATCAGCTTCTTCTCATTCTGCAGGACAATCTTCACATGGCAAGAATTCGACTGAAACAAAAAGTCGATCAGCACCGTTCTGCGTGCACTTTTCACGTCGTTGATATGGTTCTTCTTCGTCTACAACCTTCCATGCAATCCTCCCTGAAACTCAAAAGGCATCAGTGGCCCGGAATGCAACCCAAGGATGCTACAGGGGACCCACTCCTTCATATTCTGCATCAATTTCCACATCTAAAGCTTTGGGGACAAAGCTTTTTCTAAGGGAGAGGGGATGTTAGGAACCCATGTCTTTACTTTGTTAGTATATTGTTATTGGACGCATCTGCTTTGTAAGTCGTCCCGTAGTATTTGTTGATCCATAGTTTGTGTTATTATTGTTGGTGCATATGCTTTGTAAGTCGCCCATAGTTTTGTTGATCCATAGTTTGTATTGGCCCATGGTTTTGACCTATAATAATTGTTGATCTATATTTTGTATTGGCCCATGGTTTGTATTGACACATGGTATTGACCCATAGTATTGGCACCTAGACTTAGTATATAAGTGTGTGTTGAGGCCTATGAAGGCACTGTGAAGTTAATTGTATTGAGCTTGCTCAAAGGAGGCTGCCCCCTCAAAGTGGCCCGTGATCAATATAAAAGTGATTCTGAGTTCTATTATTTCTAATATCTCGTGTATTTGCATTAATTAATTATTGCAGGTTCATCACAGAATATTCTTCCTACTTTATCAACCTTATAAGTAGAATTGACTAGTATAATGTGTTGTCTTGGATGGCTTATCCACCAAAACCATGATGGGATCATGCTTCCTTGAAGTAATAGGTAACCCTATAATAAAATACATGGTTACTACTTCCCACTTCCACTCCACAATTGGTAATGGCTTCAACAAACCTATTGGGTGTTGATGCTCAAACTTTTCCTACTAGCATTTCATGCATATTAAATATATTCATCAATATCATTCTTCATCCCTGAATGGAAATATTTCTTCTTCATTGCAATAGTTATCTTTTAGTATCCTGGATGACCAGAACATGTCATCTTATGGGTCCCATCCTTAACAATCTTCCTCAAATTCCCAACATTAGGAATGTATAGTCTTCGCTTAGAGATAAGAAATCCATCTTATTCCAAATGGTTACCTTCAATATACCTATTTTCAACATTAGGCTGCTACAATTTGTCCTTAACCTGCACACAATGTTCATATTCAATAACATAATCAACAATCCTCTACCTCAAATCTTATTTACAAACACTCATGGATGCCACATGCATTACATGCATTTTCTTATTGAGTGCATCAACCAATTTGTTTTATTTTCCCTTGATGTGCTTGATCTCAAAATCAAACTCACATAATAACTCTATTCATCTAGATTTCCTTGCATTTAAGGATGGTTCCTCAAACAAGTATTTCAATAAAAAATGGTATGTTTTGAGGTCAAACTTTATTCTCATGAAATATTTCCTCCACGTCCTCATAGCATGTACTATATCAACGAGCTCTAGGCCATGAGTTGCATAATTCTTTTGATGTGCTTTTATCTTTCTGCAATCATAACATATAACATGGTTATCCTACATAAGAAATCATTTATATTCTTTCTTACAAGCATCAATACATATCGCAATATCTGTCTCTAGATTTGCAATATTCAGAATGGGTGCACTAGTAAGTAGCTGGAAGCTTTCTTCACATATTGATGTCCATTCAAACTTGATCCCCTTCTTTTTCAAATAATTGATATTGTGTGCAACCTTGAATAATCCCTCAATGGATCTCCTATAGTAACCAACAAGACCCATTAACGATATCACATTTGTAACATTCTTTTGAGTAGGGCAATTCTTAATATCCTCTATCTTTTCTAGATCCATAGATATTCCTTCCTTAGAAAAAATGTGACCCAAATAATGAATCTTCCTTTGGTAGAAGTCGCACTTGCTTAGCTTTGCATACAACTTGTGTTCTATTAACACTTTCAAAATCATTCTCAAGTGCTCCTCATGCTCTTTCTAATTCTTAGAATAGAAAATAATTTCATGTAAAAAAAATCATAAATTGGCCCATGAATTTAGCTAGTGCATTAGTGAGTCTAAATGACACCACCACAAAATCATATTTCCCATACTTTTTTTAAAGGATGTCTTATCAATGTATTGCTCCTTGATTCCAACTTGATGGTAACTAGACCCCAAATCAATATTGGAAAATAATTTTTCCCCTCATTTGATCAAAGAGATCATCAATCCTAGGAAAATGGTACTTTTTATCCACTATGAATTTATTTACCTTCCTATAATCAATGCACATCCTAAAGGTTCCACCTTTCTTCTTCACAAACAACATCATTCTTCCCATGGATATACACTTGGCCTAATGTATTTCTCCTCCAACAATTCCTACTATTTCATTTTTAGTTCTAGCAATTTCAGAGCACTCATCCTGTAAGGTGTCTTAGACATTGGTGCATCTCCTGGGACAAGATCAATGTTGAATCCAATATCCCTTTTTAGAGGTAATCCTAGAATCCCATCAATAAATACATCCATGAACTCTTGCAAGACTAGATGGTCATCCAACTCTAGAATTTCTTTTTCTTCTTGTCCAACAGCATGGGCTACATACAATTGCCAACCTTTTATGAAACACTTCTGAAGCTTCAATTCTGGAATCTATCTTATAGAAACCACCATTAGGATACCTTCCATTGTCTTTGGGTTTCCTTCTTCATCAACGCATTCAAAAGTCTATTTTAACAATCCAAATTAACTCTATGGGCTTCTAATCAATCTTTTCCAATAAGAATATCATAGGAACCAAGTGGAAAAACAATCAATAATTCCTTGGCAAAAATTCCATCCATTTCAAATGGGAACCTATCCATCACTTCACTCACATTTCTCTTCATTCCAATGGGTGAAAACATGAAGTTGGGAAACACTTTTTGCTTGTTTTTTATGAAGAGAATTGTAAAATTTTACATTTTTCAACTTCTACCCCTCTAAACTCATATTTTCTTTGAGAATTTCACTTTGAGGTAAAAATGAGATAATTTGTAGATAATTATGTTACCTCCATACTAATATTTTTTGTAAAAAAATTTATGGACATATATTAGGATAAATTTAGTGTTTACTAACTACATATAGTTTAAAATTTTACATCAAGATAATGAGTGACCTACTAATCCGTTATGTTTGTTAGAGATGGTTATTCATTTTGGGGAAAATTATTGTATTGTCACAATCTAAAGAGAGTGTACTAGTGCATGTTGGGGAATTTGTAAATTTAATCACTATTTGATATTATTTAATGAAATTGAGTAAAACAAAAAAAATGGTGATGTTTGAACACATTTTGTGATCCGTCAATTTTTGTTTTGATGTCATCATCAATAAGAAAACTAAAAGTACATTTTTGAAGAGGATAAGGAGAGGAAGTGAACTCTGATTTGTCCTATTTTTTTGGTGTTGTCATTTTGAAGACATTGGATTTTCAGTGGAGACAATTTTCATAATAGTAAAATTTTGAATTGATAGAGTTTAAAGAATAAAATTATTAATAAATAGAAACTATTGATGAAAAGAAACAATTCTTATATAACTAAAAACTAGATTTAGATATGAATCGATTAATACCCGGTTCGACATATAATATTTAAAATTTGTAGGGGTTTGGCCTCTTCGTAGTTGTAGTTTCCGGAAAAATGCAAGAGAATTTTTAAAAGCATTTTACCAAAAGCTCTAGGATAAGAAAATTTCTTAGCAAGGAGTTTCTACCAACCCTTAGCCGATATTTTTAAACTCTCAACCAATAGCATTTTTTTGAAATAGATGGCTCTAATTGAATAAAACTCCTACTTGAGAGTTTAAAACATCACACTCCAAAATGTGTTTCCCAACTTCGTGTTTTCACCCAGTGGCTGCTTGAACCAACCATGACTTATTATGATTCTTTTTGTTAAAAGAACAAGGCTCAATAATCCTAGGAGTAACATAACTATGAGTAGATCTAGGGTCAATTAAAACAAAAAACATATTGCTTATAAATATTACCTATCCTCAACCACTATTGATTCATGGTCTTCTTGGAGGTCCTATAGTGCAACATAAATTCTAGGGATTGTCCTAGCCACATCTCCCACAATTTCAACCTCTTGGATATTATGAACTTGCCTAACATTCCAATTCCTATGTGGACAATTCGTGAGTAGGTGAACTTCTCCACATCCCCAACATTGAGTAGGATCCCTTGTGTTTGTTTCCAACAAACCTTGTTTTCTTAGCCTCTCCATAAGATGGCTTCCTATGATAATTTAAAAACTGAGGAGGCTTGAATACTTTCTTCCTCTGGTCAATATTCTTCATATTCTTATACTCCAAGCTTCATAGGATTTTCACTTACTCTTTCTTTAATCATAACAATACTTAGCTTTCCTCATGGTTTCCTCTAGAGTTATAGGTTCATCAAATTCTATTTTTTCCCTATATGATTGAGTCGATCCACTCAAGAAATGCTATATATTCACTTTATCATCCTTGATATATCTGACATACCTAAGTAGCTTGAAGAATTTTTTTGCATTCTCATCCATGGTTATTAGTCCCAATTTCAACTCATGGAATTCCTTGATATTACCATCAAAACACCTATCAGAAAGGTACTTTTTCTAAAAGTACTTCTGGAACTGCTTCAACAAAAATCTATCTTTCATGTAACTTCTTGACTTGCCTTAGGTGGGCCCACCATATGGATTCTCTACCACTAAGGTTAAAGATATCCTGCCTAGCCTTCATTATCTCAGAGCAATCATGAACCCAAATTTACTTCTTTATCCCCATAATCCAAGCCTCTTCTTCTTGTCCATATTTTATCTCACCAGCAATGGTAGGAGGTTTAGCCTTCTTCAATTCTTCCTCCGAGCTATCTCTAATAGGTCTCTTCCTCTTGTTCTTAGGAGATAGAGAACTTGGACTACTGATAGAGTATTTAGAAGTAAATGAGTCACTACCAAAAACTCCTGGGGTATAATCCTTTCTTCTATATTTCCTCTTTGATTTGTGAGACCTCTTATTAGAGTATCTCCTTGAGCTGCCTCCACTCTTTTTTTGAGTGCATGAGTTTTGAACATGGTTCATTTTTCTTTGGATATTTGTCAAGCTTTGCAGCATGGATTTATTCAACTGATCATGCTCCTCTTAGGATTTAATTAGTCTCTCATTATATTCTTTGGAGCTTTTCAACTCCACCCTCAAGCTTGTCATGGTATCTTTTATTTTAGGAGGGGTCACTTGGTTTCTACAACCATTAGACCTAGTCTTTACATTCTCATCATGCACATTCTCTGCCATGGAATCTATCTTAGGTGCATACAGGTCTTGTGCATCACTCATGATGGCATTCCTCTTTGCCTAACCAAAAAAAATTATTGAGTATTGGTTTCTAACTATGCTTGATATGATATTGTATCTACAAGGTGTTCATATAAACACTTTTACTAGTCTTATTGCATTCTCAAAAAATACAACATACAAATTTTAATGTATTTTGAAAAAATAATCCATATTGGTATTTTGTCAATCATAGCTACAAGCTTCTTTTTATGCTTCGTTCTAATAACATCTAAAGCTTTTCCTTCAATTCTAATCCCATAGGATTAATCCTTGTTGAATTTTCTTTCCAATGACATCAACCAAGTTCAAATCCAACTTTTGGGTGAAAAGATATGACCCTGCAACATCACCAGGTTTTTCCCAAAAGTATGTATTT
Source organism: Larix kaempferi (assembly GCA_027924585.1). Lineage (NCBI taxonomy): Eukaryota > Viridiplantae > Streptophyta > Pinopsida > Pinales > Pinaceae > Larix > Larix kaempferi. Next base: position 4,107,254 of record BSBM01000434.1, read on the forward strand.
TTTCCCAACTTAGGTGATTTTTTGTACCCATGATGTGGAATTATGTTGACATGTCATCGCACATGGTTTCCAATGTGGTAGTGTGGTCCTATGTGGCCACCCCCATACCTATACCATGTCACCTAGCCTTCATTTGCTTCTTCCCAATCATTTTCAACTGGAAGCAATGTTTCCCCATGAATGATAGGGATCATGATATTCCTCTTTGAATCTCACCCATTCATGGCACCTATCATGTTTGGTAACTTTATAGTGGTCCATCCCTGTGAATGGTATAGATTACACTATGCAACTTTTGTTGTTGAATCTCCACCATTCACACAAAAGTAATTACACAATGGGTATCGAGGAAGCCTCCCCCATGAACGATCAAGATTGACCAAGCACCTTTCCACATCAGATCTTATCCATTCGTGCATGCACACTAGCTCGGGCGATAATGGATTGGGTCACCCCACGAATGGTTCAGATCTTATCATGCAAATTTCAACTTTCAATAATGGCAATTATCCCATTGTGATCTGACTAGCTTGACACAAGTGGTCCCTTTTTTGCAAATGGTCAATATCATTCTTCAGTGATCCAATCATTCAATCTTAGCCATTTGTGCATGGTGCTTTGGACAGCACCAAACACACATGCAAGAATATGAATATTCTTTGTGAATATTCTATCTATTTCCACTTGAAACCACTCATGCCAAATATCCTCCTGGACCTTCTGTCATGATGCATCTACCATGTGTCATAGCCATGTCGACTCTGGTCATCCACCTCAGCTCCAAACATCCTACCACACTAGTACATAATCTTACTTGGCACCTCCGTAGGTCACCATACCACCATACCTTTGCTTACCATGATTAGTTTTCCACAATAATGAGTGGTTTTCCAATGACAATTAGTGGTTTTGTGTTCACCTTTCCTTCCATCATAGTTGGTTTTCAAAAAACTGGTTGTGGTTTTCCAACACGTGTTTACCTTCACATGTGTAAATCCTCCTCCCCATGAATGATCCCAATCTATCTGTTTGGGGTCCCAAATCTAATCTCATCCATTTGTGACAAGGTCCTTGATGTACCACCCTTCTCACTTCCCATCCATGTGAATGATCAAGAACATATATTTTGACTTGCACAATTTTATCGTGACCATTCACGGGAGGCTCCTCATAGGCCCCAAGAATATCAACTCCTCGCGAATGGTGATGATTGCATTGTTGTAACTTGCATGATGAATTTGGTCCATTCGTAGTAGTACCCCAGGGATTAAACCCTGACCTTATTTTCATATGCAAATGATCAGAGCTTGGTCGCTGGAACCTATGCGACCTATCTTATCCATCCGTGATAGTCTCTGAATCTACATGTTCCATCTGGTTTCCAGCTAGGCACTTTGAAACTGACACCTAAGCATATTTTCCAACATGGCTATTCCATGTCACATCTCTTATCCACATGGAACCCCCACATCATACCTCATCCACGTAGCACCAATGGGGTCCATCACAAATTTTCCCCAATTCCACCATTGAGGCATTTTCTCAAACAATCTCAATGCATCCAGTGCATGACCAAAATCAGTCCATATGGCCTTAATGTTGTAACCTTAATACCACTATCTGGCATCTGATACCACCTTAGTAATCTTTCAACGTCCACAGGGGACTCAAATCCACTCTCTACACTTTAAAACCCACATGTAACCTATCCCTTTTTAAGACAATAGCCCTTCCTTATGCTAACTTAACTTATATAGAACATGTGAATGCAAAATCAGGAAAAGGGGATTACAACAAAAATAAACACATATGCATATAATCACATTCGCTATAGAAAGAAGATAACAATAAACATTGTATAAACAAAATGACAATGAATACTTATTAGAAATGAAAATTGGCCCATGTAATTGGTTATATAGGGGAAACATTCTACCCAACCACATGTATCAAACTTTGATACCACCCCCAAGCTAGACTATGAGACCACTAGGGCCAAGGACACCTACAGGATTTAATATCCTAGCCTGAAACCCATTTTCTCTCAATTCTTAGCTAAATGCTCATCTAGAGCTTGTACAAGAATCTCATCATCCATCACAGTCATGGCTCTCCTCCTAATTTCCACACACAACAAAAGGAAGGAATTTACATTCACTAATCCACGGTTCCCTCAAGAAATCCAACCCTTATAGTGCTTACCAATGTGTGTGATAAGAGTTCAAGCTATTGAGTTCCCTTCAAGAATTCCAAGTAGAAACTAACCATGGCTTCTCAAGCATCTCATGAGTAGCAAATCTTAGGGTAAGGTTCTTATATGCCCAACCTCTATGCTCACCTACAACGAACTCAGTTCCATTCCTTGCTACCACTCTGTGGCTTGCCTCTCACATGGTCTAGTATTGGCTCAGTATAGCCTCTTTATTCTCGTCCCTGTATTGTGCTCAACTTGAGTGATAGATTCAAATGAAGATGAGAGGATGGAAAACAAGACAAATATTAATATTGCTTCTCATCCCAGAAGGAAGGAATCATAAATCTAGATTCACCACTACTCTTACATAACTACGTGAGAGGACTTTCTCACCAACCTCACATAGGCATTCAATGATTGAATAAAATAAGTCAAGGGAAGGTGTTTTCTCCTTTAAAGAATAAGGATGAATTAGATGAGTTATAAGGATGACACATGACATCATAGGGTTACTCTCCCATTTAAACCCCCTTTCTTCTTCCCCTATAGTGGAATCATATCCCCTCTTAGTTGCTTCCTTAAAAAACCATCTTGGACCTTTTATATTATTTCTCAGCATAATATTTACATATCTTGAGTCATCATGACAAGCCAACCACATGGACCAATCAATACATCTGCATTATACATGCCTATGCCATTCACTAGTGGGTCCTTGGCCTTAAGCACGACATTAAGAATCCATCCTCAACATATTACATCATTTACATAATTTAATTGGATACATTCTAGTGGTCAAAACCAAGCAACACTCCAACCAATCCTACAACTCTCCACCCAAGAAACTCCACTGAAACATCCAGAACTCTTAAATATTCCCCAAATAGTCTAGTTATTACCAACAACTTACCATCAAATCATAAATCTTATATAAAAATCACCATTTGAACTTTTAAATATTATCTAATAATGTTGTGGTCTTCTAAACAAATATCCTTGCACTTTAAAAAGTTGTTGTCTCCTAAAGAAAATATAAAAGGGAGATAAATGGAGTCTCTTATGAGGATAAATTTTATTTCCTTATTTTTGCATAAGAGAGTGTCTCCTCAAGACAATAGATGAGGGAGATAAAATTTATATATACTCATTTTAATGAGTTATTGTCTTACCTGGGGAATTTCTATAAAAACCATCATTGCAAAGAAAATAATAATTTAAAACCAAGAAAATTGATATAAAATAATTTTCCCACTCATAACTTCAATGAAAATTTACTCTTATTTTTAAAATATAATAAAATAATATAAAAATATTTTCAACACAAAATAACATCTCATATATATAATTTAAATAACTTTAACGAAAATGTAGAAAATAATATTTTTAATGAAAAAATATTTTATTTTGACACTTTCTATATATCGTTCAATGTAAATATACATTTTTAACAATAATTAAAATTGCATTTTTACATATAGATATTTTCATATAAGTTATATGAGTTTTAAGGAATTGAGGTATATTATAATTAACTTAGATTCATTTTATATGAAAAAAAATAGTTTTCAAGTGATTTGATATTTATACATCTTTTATAGATTCTAAATTAAAATGGAGCTAGATCCCTCTTCTAAAGTTTTCTAAAATATAATAAAAGTTTAAATTAAATTTCTCATATAGAATGGAAAGAATTCAAATTATTAAACATTATTTATAGATGATTATTATAATTAAATTTATAATTAGAAAATTAAACATTATTATATAAAGAGAGGAGGTTAAATTCACAATGTTTTTGTTTTTCAAGTGATTTTTATCGAAATCTAACAATTTTTTTTCCTAATAAATTCAATATTTTTGTAACCCAAATTATTTACCAATATAGTTATAAATGACAAAAAAATCGCCTATTTAAACTACTCTTATAAAAAAAATTATTATATGTTATAAGAGAAAGACATTTTAATTTAAAAAATTAAATTAAAATTTATATATATATATATATATATATAAATATATATATAAATATAATAATGAATATTCGATTGACTGTGCATAAAAATTCTTAAAAAGCATAACTATAACTGATTTTGAATTCTTTCATATAAATATTAAAAATATTGAAATATGCTTTTCCAAATTTATGGGATAATAAATAATAACAAAATTTTATTAATGTACACTCTATTTAATATCTAGAATTTTCATTAATACTTCATTCTTAAATTAAAGGTCACATTAGTTGCCTTAATTGGATGAAGTAACTAAAGTGATTTGATCTTTCTCTTCTTAATGATGAGTATGTGCATTTACTCTTATTTGAATATAGACTATTACCCCTCTCTATAGTTTCATTCCCTATGATTAACCTTTGTTACCATATACGCCTTTTTACCGGGGAGTCTAACTTTGGATTTACAAGGTACACAACCTTTGTCAAGCGCAAGTTGCAACCTTCCTTTGCACACATGTTGAGGCAATTTCATATTTTACATTATCTTTTGGGAGTAGTTGCCCTTTCATTGAGCTCGTTGGGCTTCTTATTGACCTTTCACTTGGAATTATGCTTTTATATATATATATATATAATGGATTGACCCCTTTTTATGTCCTTGACATTTAGCGACGGAGTCAAGGGTATTAGTTCTAGTCGATGGGCGAGATGTTTTTCCAAGTGCAATGTTTGGGCTTGATTTGGAAATATATATATATATATATATATTTTTTTTTAATTTGTGTTTTTTCAATATTTTTATTGGCTCCGTGCATGGTGACCGAAGCCTAGGAACCTGTGTCCCAGGAGCCGGCGGTGAGGTGCCGTCAGCAGCTCCTGGGCGAGTGTACCCTGGCAGGACTGAGATTTCATGTTTGGCAGGACAGAGGTTTTCAATGTGGTAGGACTTCTGTGGTGGAAGTTAATGCAGGTGCGGGCGGTGGGAGTTGATGCAAGTGTGATGGGTATGGGCGAGCCTGCAACGGGAGTTAATGCAGGTGCGGGCGGTGGGAGTTGATGCAGGTGTGACGGGTATGGGAGAGCCTGCAACGAGGGAGGAGGGTTCGTATTTTCCTTTTTCTTCAGTTGAAGTCTTTTTGTTCATCGATGGTACCTAGGCATTGAGCAATGCAATGTCGTTAAGCAATCCCCAATGCAATGCGCTGGTTGTCGTCAAATGTTCATCTTTTCTTTAGGGCTTCCTGTAACGAGTGAGCGAGTCGAAGCGTGGCGTGAATTTGTGAGACAGATGGGGTGGGATGGACCGGGCCGTGCATCATGTGCTGTCCCAGGCGATGATCTTCTTCTCCTTGTTCTAGGTGAGTTGTGCGTGGTGTTGCTGCCAGTTATAAGCATTTGTCTGTGATCATTCCTTGACATCATCGATATGCTTTTCTCTGCAGGATAGGTCTTGCAGCTAACACTACGAGAAAAAAACTATGCTCTCCGCATTCAGAATCATCACATAAACAATCCATAAATTGTAGAGGTATTCAAGGCTACTGATGAGCAGGTTGTAGTTTCAATCGACAAGTGCGATGGTAGTTTCAATTTTTGGGTCGCACCTCCACTTTGACATTTTCACTTTCTGGGTCGATGATTGTCACTTGGTATGCACTTTCACATTTTCTAATTTTTTTTATGAGACAATCTTAGCTTGGGTTTGGTTAGGTTTCCGATTTACCTCTCTGGTTTATGAAAGAAACATCAAGATTTTCTTTTCTCCTCTGGTTTGATGCAGGGAATTGAGAAATTATGCAACGTCAGCGGGTGAAGCCACGAGTTTCTTGACCAATGATGGAGTGATACCGGAGGTGGGGCTGCAAAGCAGTCTAAAGGTGTAGGAGAAAGAGGACTGGCGGAGGACATAAAGAAGGCTTTCTGGATGAGAGATCCTACCACCGGCGACTGGATTCCAGAGGACCACTTGGGCGAGATCCTTCCCTCTAGAAAGTACAAAATACCATAAAATATAATGCAAAATAATGGATATTCTCTGTAGCTATAAAAATTTTCCTCATTGGGAATGAAAAACAATTCAGAATCAAGAAGCTTCAGTTTATTGGGAATTTTTATATTTGAACTGCATGTCCGTAACGATGCAATTTTACATCAAACTGGTTAAGAATTTAGGTGTCGGGCATCTTTGCAATTGTTATCAATATATTTAAGAATATTTGATTTATTTGAAATTTCACATTTACCTTCCCATAAATGCTATTATCATGTTCTCTTTTAAAAGTTTAAACTAAAGCATCGTTAATTAAATTAAAAATCTGATTAGTTAAAGAACATAATCAACTCCTCTAAGTTGATCCATGTAAATCACGGCACAATTTTGATTTGTGTTTTTGTTCTCTAAATTGTCATGGCACAGTTTTGATTTATGTTTTTGTTCTCTACATTAGTTAGTTGTGGAAGACATCACATCCATTCTTGCTGTCATCTAATTGCCTGAACATTCTTCTTATTCAAGGCTACCGATGAGCAGGTGGTAGTTTCAATCGACAAGTGCGATGGTAGTTTCAATTTCTGGGTCACACCTCCACTGCATGAATGATGTATGCATATAATGGAATGTTTGGGCATGAGAGTGCACATACGAGTCTACTTAGGCATGTATTGAACCTTATATGAATTGTATTTTAGACATTCCTTCTTTGGTTTATCCCTTAGGGAGTTTTACTCAAAATGATTTTTTTTTTATAAGACTCTGCTGTAAATAATATGGATATTTGACTATATAAATTACATTGTAAGTTCTTTTCACTGTTTTTCCATTACCTTTTTCACTTTGGGTTACTCCACAGGAATTGTAGGGTTGGCATACTAATATTGGCATTGTTTACTTGTTTATCGCTCATTCATACAGACAAGAATTGTAGGGTTCGCATACTAATATTGGCATTGTTTACTTGTTTATCGCTCATTCATAGTTTTGAGTATAATTTTCCATTTTTTTATTATCATACAAGCTAGGGCAATGTAGACCCTCCCGGCCATGAAACTACTTCCAAAGAAACTTTATTTTTTTTATCAAACTATTCTGCAATGTATTAATATTTGTATTTATGATCCAAAATCCATTTATGGGTTCTGTACATTCATGAACGATGTCATTTATAGATTTGGTATAAAGTTTGACTAAATTAATTTAATAACATGAATTTTCTTTCACATCTAAAAATCTGTTCCATGTACCCATCTAGAAAGTATTTAACTTCCATACATGTAACTACATTTTGTATACATTAAATGTTTACATGTTGCACGTTTATAATGTTATAATACGAATTTTAGGAACGGAAAAAATAAATTTAATATGGAACTAAACTGAGTGTAATTTTTAAAGTCAATTTTTGAGTGAGATCTTATTTAAAGTATCTATCCATTATGTGTAGTCCATTCAATGGATGGACTCAGTTAACTATTTATATAAAATAAAAATGTGTTCCTCATTCCATTCACAATTCACTTCACTTCAATATTCCTTATCATCACTTATTAGGTATGTTACTAACTTCATAGTACATCATTCACACAATTGTATTAAAAAAAGTACTTCATTGTTCCTTACCATCATTTATTAGGTATGTTACTAACTTTATAATAGATCATTTACACAATTGTATAGAAAATAATTGTATAAAAAAAATATTATGAGTGAAAATTGCAAAAAAAATTATATTTGAAAGTATTTTATATAAAAAAAATTAAAAGTAATTGTGAATATGTATGTATATTTTTTCCCATAGAAAATGGCAATTTTTAATTGAAGTGAATCACAAATATATTTATTAGTTATTTAAGACATTATATTTTTTTATTTGAAGTGAACCAAAAATATATTCATTAGATGCTCATAGCAGTATGTGATGTATGTTTAATTATTTTTTAGTTGGTTATGAACTTTATTTTTTAATTTGCATTAACATAATATAAATATATATTATAATATAGGGAGTAGAGGTTAAACCTTCCACCATTTCCATGAAAGGGTAACTACTTTATCAATTAGAAATAAAACAATGTTTTTATATATATTTTAAATAAGGGTAAACCTTAGATTCTTCATGACAAAAGGTCAACTCAAAGGGGTAAGCACTTGTGATTTCATCCGCAAGTCCTAAAACCTTATATCTGATAAGCATGTCATTAGGCATATTAAGATGCTAAATGACCTCAAAAGCGGCCCGGTAGATGTCTGTAGTCAATTTGGCTAAATTTTTTTTAGCATGGATTGACAAACTACTGGAGTTTTCTCAAATTTACAAAGAATACCTCAAGTTCTAGAGCAAGGGACAATCTATTATCTACCTGTTAGATAAAGTTGCAAAGGCTCATTGAAAGGTAATCAACAAATAAACAATATGGTAGGATTTGTTGACATATCAATTTTAAGCCTCTAATAATCAATATACTAGTCTCCTAGTAGAGCAATGGCTATGCAACATCGATGGTCTTACAGAGCAATGGCTATGCAACATCGATGGTCTTAATTGGTTATGCAGTTCATTCAAAATTTCTAGTAGTTTCTGAAGCAGAAGTTGTTCGAGATTGGTATACAACAAGACTATCTTACTTTGATGAACTATGCCAAAAAGATGAACAAGAATATTGAACTACTTGCATGGACATCTCAAACCACTAAGCACACGTGTCTTTGATATCCTTGCAAAGTGTTGAGCTGCACACATTGCCAAATGACATGAATCACATTTCCTGATAATCATAGATGTTCGGGATGCCTTCTCCATCCATCACATGTTTCAATAATAATATAGGTGTGAATTCATTGTATGTATGTGTAACACATTCCATTGCATCAGGTAATCAAATATGCCTATCTATCTGAATTTTCCAATAGTTCCAGATAGAGATTAGATCATCAAACAACTTCGACAATTACTTGTTAAATTTAGTTGACTGATTCAGACAGCTAAGTTGTAATCTGCCTCATAACCTTTTAAGCTTTTGTCCGTGGGAAGTGCTTTAAAATGGATAGACTTTGTGCATCCGATAAATTATATGAAAATTTAGGAGGGAGCCTTGCGGTGTGATATAATGTACATAGTTTTGTTTCTAGGCAGCTCACTGAGAGCTCAACAAACATCCCATCTAGGAGGACCCACCCTACCCGATAACCTCCTCATAGTGCCATACCAGACCTAGCTAACATGACCTAAAAGCAATCAACGACATATCCCGCCTCTCATAGGTAACTTCATGGATTCAAAATCCTATTTCAATGTAATGCATAGCCCTAAAAGTTTAATCCCTATTTATTTGGAGATTTCTTTTGTTGGATTTAGTTATGTATAGTGTTAATAGATCATGGGATGTTGTTAACTAAAGTGTGAACCTCTTCTCTTGTTTGTTGGTAGAAAGAAAAAACTTGTTTTCTTTTTCAATGGCCTAGCCATTGCAGACCACCAATCAACTCAGGTGCAATGTCAAGGACATTGCCATCTCGTGGCTCTTGTTCTTGTATGTAATCATTTACACACATTTTTATAAGGTGTATGGTATATGATGATGATTGGTATCAATTTTTTTTAAGCTATTTTTCTAGCTAAAATCTAATTGAAATTCTAGTCTTAAGTTGTTGGAATTACATTTTTGGAGTGATCTAGGGATAATCGAGGGCGCTAAATCTATTTTTACAATAAAAATTGCAATTTGAATAATCAAAATAACAATTTTAGCGAAAATCACATTGTCGGATTCTAGGAAAAATCGTCAAAAAAATACAAAACGTTTATCGTTTAGCTTACTCATTTTTATTGTGGTTACTCCTTGGAAACCCATTAAGATAGTTGTGGAGCGTGTGCCCCAAAGTATATATTTAGCATGTGGTCACCATCTAGTGAGATTCCACTACATTTTGGGCACATATGTTCATGCTTTCTTGATGATGTGACCTTCTTGGAGACCCCACACACTTGTGGCTTGATACCTTCATTGTACATTTTTTCATGCTCATTGGAGGGCGCAATAGCAATAGGAGAAACTTAAGCACCCCAGAGACTCCCCTCAAGGTGAGGGGAGCACCATTGGATCTCCTTCCAATGGGGCTCCCCACATACACTAGACATGTCTATCGGGTGCTTAAGTTTCGCCGAGTGCGACATGCCTAGACATGTCCACATTCACTTTGGAAGAGCTTGTTCACACTTTGGCATACATTTGATGGGGACGAATCACCTTCGAGACCTCACACGTGCCATGTTTGAGGGCAAGGTTGTAGCTTTAGGTGGATTGTATTGGCTATTGGCCTATCGGTGGTATTACATAGCTATGGGGCTAGGTTCTAGGGTCCTAAAAGCTTCATATGTCTATACACTTTCCGATTTCCTCACACGTAGCAAGACCGTTTGCAACATTTCGGAGAAGGAAGAAGCCGCGAACGGCTCTTGTTCAGCCCTGAGCCCACGCAAGTCATCCACTGGTTCACATGAACATCGAGATTTTTTCGGGCAAGGTAGGTTCCCCTCTCTCTCCATCAACGATCAACAATTGGTGGGGTCTTCTCTCATCATTGGTCCGGGAGATTGGCTACGTTGCATATCCCCAACTGCGCTGAAGAGAAGATACTCGCAATGCTTTTCCGAATTTATGGGATACGATATAATAACAATGTCAACCTATAATAATCGTTGAATTGATTTACTAAGATTTAAAGAAATGGAGGAATACTTTTCCAATTTGTCCGGATGGCATTTACTACCAATGTCATATTAGACTTTGAATATTATTTCATATAAAATACTAAAAGATAGAATTGATTTTCCGAATTTTTTGGTATAGCATATAAGAATACTTTTCCAATTTGTCCGGATGGCATTTACTACCAATGTCATATTAGACTTTGAATATTATTTCATATGAAATACTAAAAGATAGAATTGATTTTCCGATTTTTTGGTATAGCATATAAGAATAAGCAGTGTCAAGCTATAGACTTTGAATTTTCTTGTCTAGAAGAAATTGATGTATACGTGCCAAAGGTAATGAAGTTGCTCGAAAAAATTGATAGACAATCTCTGCAAAATCTATCGAAGTATTACACGCGCCAAATCTAATGAAGGTTGCTCGAAAATATCGAAGAAATCAAAGTAAACTTTTCTAAGTCGTTGTGAATCTGCGATAGATCGAGGTATAATTTTCCAAGTTGTTCGGGAATCTGGGAGGACTAATTTTAAATGTGACGCGTTGACTCGAAAAATTAGGCGATGGGCCAAGCCTATCAATGTTAATGCGATGATTTCAGTTTCTATTTATAGTTATCCTCGTTGTTATATTTGCACAAACCATTCAATCATAGTTGGAGATGGAGATATGTTTCGGTTCTTCTTTCTTGAGAATGCTTCCTCTGCTCTTCTTCTATTTGCTTCTTTTCGCCATTCCTTTTGGGTTTTCCACGCCTCAAGTATCTAATCGTTGGAATCCTGGTCTCACCAATACTTCTGATCGAGAAGCTCTGCTTAGATTCATGTCAGCAATTACTGCGTATGATACGTCCCAGTCATTGCGCACTTCTTGGAAACCAAATGTTTCCTTCTGCGAGTGGACAGGTGTCATATGCAATCCACGCACACAGCGAGTGGTCTCCCTCAACGTGCGGAGCATGGGATTACAAGGTACAATCTCTCCGCTTCTCGCCAATCTCTCCTTTCTTAGAATACTCGACCTTCGCAATAATAGTTTTCATGGCTACATTCCCTATCAATTGGGGACTCTCTTTCGCTTAAAGAAACTTCTCCTTTCTCGAAATCAAATTGAAGGTTCTATTCCGCCCACTCTTGGTGGCTGCCGAAGTTTACAGAACTTGTCTCTGTACTCTAACAATTTGAGAGGAAACATTCCATCCCAACTATGTGTTCTCCCCACCTTACAATACATTCACTTAGCATCTAACCATTTGATGGGTACAATTCCCGGCTGTTTGGGAAATATATCCGCTTTGGACTATATCAATTTGAATAGCAACAACCTTCACGGCCTCGTTCCTTCCGAATTAGGTCTGCTGAGTCTAGTCGGCGACATCAATATGTGGAATAACCATCTGATAGGACCAATTCCTTCTACCTTCTCAAACTGCACAATGCTCCGACAACTGACTTTGGCTGATAACCAATTAACTGGACACATTCCAGGGGAGTTGTGTAACAAGAACACCCGGTTGAGGGGATTATATCTGTTCGGTAATCGGTTGGGTGGCAGCATTCCCGCTTCCCTCTTCAATTGCTCGAAGCTTCAAGTGATTGAATTTGGGAGAAATCAACTCACTGGAGTAGTGCCCGTGGAGTTGGGTAAGTTAACGGACCTCCAACACCTTTACTTGCACAATAATCAGTTGGTTAGCGGCAGCATAACCAGCTTGCCCATTCTCACTGCTCTTACTAATTGTTCCACGCTGCAAACAATAGGGTTAGGTTTTAATCGTCTCACGGGATGTTTGCCTTTTTCTGTTGGCCACCTTTCTACAAAAATGAATGTCATTTACTTGGGTGGCAATGAATTGTCAGGAGAAATACCTCCACAGATTGGAAACCTAACTGGTCTAACATTTCTTGATTTAGAAGCCAATTTTTTAACAGGGGCAATCCCTTCCTCAATTAATATGCTTCAAAAGTTGGAGAGGTTATATTTGGGATCTAACAATTTACAAGAAAACATCCCAACAGAGATTGGACAAATCAAAACCTTAGGGATTCTAAATTTAGGGGAAAATAATCTCTCTGGAACAATCCCGGATTCTCTTTCCCGTCTCCCATGGCTAATATATCTAAATCTCTATCATAATCAATTATCGGGGCATATCCCTGCAAGTCTAGGGAAATGTGTGAGGTTACTACAACTAGACCTATCATATAACAAGCTCAGTGGGCGCATACCTCCAGAAGTTGCAAGTCTTGCAGATTTAGCATTCTATTTCAACCTTTCAAATAATTTATTAGAGGGTCCTATCCCTTTGGAATTAAGCAAGATGACTAAAGTTCAAGCTATAGATATTTCAGCTAATCATTTAACAGGGAACATTCCGGCTGCACTTGGAAGCTGCGAAGCATTAGAATACATAAATCTTTCTTGCAATACACTTGAAAGTTCCATACCAGATTTGCTAGGTGAACTTCAAAATCTTCAAGACATGGATTTATCCTCCAATAACTTGTCTGGTGGAATACCCGTATCATTGGAAAATCTCAAAATGCTCAGCCACTTGAATTTCTCTTTCAACAAGTTGTCAGGAGAAGTTCCTCAAGATGGTGTTTTCAAAAATCTTGGTGCCACTGCATTTATAGGAAATGTTCATCTTTGTGGAAGTTGGGTAAGTTTGCCACCATGCTTTGCTAGCAAACATAAAAGGCTTTTGCATTTGATAAAAGTGATCATACTTCCTCTTGCAGTTACAGCTATTGTTGTATGGTGTTTGTTTTTTGGAATCTTGTGGAGACAAAATGGGAAGAGGAATATTTCTAGAGATGTTTGGGGACCTTTAAATGTGGGCCATTTAAAAATTTCATATCGAGAGCTCATGATTGCAACAGATGGATTTAGTGATGCCAACTTGTTAGGAGTTGGTAGTTCTGGGAAAGTGTACAAAGGGGTTTTGAATGATGGCACAATCATTGCAGTCAAGCTTCTTAATTTGGAGAATGAAAGGGCTCACAACAATTTTGATAGAGAGTGCAATGTTCTGAGGAGAGTGCGACACCGGAATCTAATTCAAATAATATCCACTTGTTCACATCTAAATTTTAGAGCTTTGGTATTGCCATTAATGCCAAATGGAAGTTTGGAAAAGTGGTTATATACTAGTGGGGATGAAGAAAGCAACTTGGGTTTGATTCAATGGTTAAATATAGCAATAGACATTGCACATGGCATTGCATATCTTCATCACCATTGTTTTGTGCAAGTGATTCACTGTGATATTAAACCTAGCAATGTGCTCCTTGGGGAAGATATGACAGCACATTTAATAGACTTTGGCATTGCTACTATATATTTTGCAAATATTGAGGATCAAGCTTTCACTTCCACCAATGCACTCAAAGGATCTGTCGGTTACATTCCTCCAGGTATTGTTAATTTACATAATATAGAAACTTTTTCCTATTTTCATTAACAATTGTAAATTATAAACTATAATATGAAGATGTCTTATTTTTATTAAAAATGTGACTTGGAAACTTTATTATTAATAAGGGTATTTGAATGCAGAATATGGCCTCCAAGGGCGTGTTACGACAAAAGGTGATGTTTATAGCTATGGAATATTGTTGTTGGAGATATTGACTAGAAAGAGACCCACCCACAACATGTTTGTGGAAGGAATGACCTTGCAAAAATGGGTTAGTATTGCCTTTCCAAACCAGGTTGGAAAAGTGGTGGATAAGAGTTTATGGAGGAGGACTAATAGTAAGAGAAGCATTGAAGAAAATGAGCTTTACTGTGCCACTCAGCTTTTAAGTGTGGGTTTGTCTTGCACAAAAGAATCTCCTCAAGAACGACCTAGTATGATGGACATTGTGAGCACACTACAAAAAATTAGAGACACTTTCTAGGGGTTGTTGGCACTACATATATCTAAAAGTGTAGATTAATAAAATTGTGGGAATTGATTCTATGGGGGGTATGGTAATCATTACTCCTAGTAATACAAGTTACACCCAATTGACATGCATAGTTGAGATTGTATACAAAAATAAGCATTTTTATTATTGAACATTAAGTTAATAGAAAAAATTATATAATATGGATTATTTTTCTTCCAATGGCATACCTAATTTCAGTTAAGATTAGGAAGATTTTTATTGAATACAAAGGATTTTTCAACTTTGATTGAACCATATCGATGAGAGTATTTTCTCAAGAGGGCTATAATAGAGATTATTTTTCTTCCAATGGAATACCTAATTTCAGTTAAGACTAAGAAGATTTTTATTTAATACAGAGGATTTTGCAACTTTGATTGAACCATATCGAGCATAGTATTTTCTCAAGAGGGCTATTGCATGTTACTTGGATCAAGAATATATCTTGATTTCCATATATCAAGGATTGTGTTCAATAACAAATAGATTTTGATGGGAAGTGTTCTTAGCGTTACAGATTGAGTTTTCTAATTTCATTTGAGTACTTGGAGATTTTGGGTTATTAGAAGTTTTCTTATAAAGCATTGGATTCATGACTTGTTAGTGCCAAAGAAAACTTGATTGTCTGGTGTGACCGATTTACTTATTTAGGACTGTTGTGACCAATTGGTAATGAAATATAAGATGAACTCTTAAAAATAAACATCACTATACGCAGCTCAAATTTGCATTAGAAATGAATCGGCCATTTGAGTTTAAGTTTCCATTTACAGACAAACTATGAAGTTGCTAGGTCCACACAAGATTCCAAACGAGAAGATGATAAGTTATTCATTTTCCTCTCCCAGAATTGTTTCTCGGCATAAATGATTTCATTTGCAATTTTGTACATGTATTAATTGTTTTTGTTCAATTTACTATTCACTCCTTTTGATTGGTAACTTGTGGAATTTCTTCGATTTATTATTTTTCATTGCATTGTTGCTTTATCTGTATGGAAATGTCTACTTTACTGTAAATTATGCAACGTTTCCTTGGTTCCTGAACGCAGTTCCAAGTCTTTCCAGGTTGACCAGTTAAAAACAGGTTGATCTCGCCCTTTTCAGAAATAAATCTCCTCCTGATACTGGCATTAACTTAACTACAAGTAACACGCAGGCCCGCCTGCTGATATAAAAATGTTAAAATCTTGGCGGGTTTTGCGCAGATTCATACAAGCCCACCTGCGAATATAAAATTGTTAAAATCATGGCGGATTTTGAGCAGCATCAGAGATTTGCTGAAACTCCTACGATTGTAATAACAATAACTCTCATTCTCTGTTTTAGGTTTTGATATAAGCGATAAAACTAACTATTGCTTCCTTGTTTTGGGTTTTGAGATAAGCAAATTTAATGTGTTTTCTTAGTATACATTAGTATGGAATAGAGGTATGGCCAGAAATACAATCATTACAACAACAGCATCTTATGGTTTACACTTAAAAGAATTGAATTTGGGTAAGGAGTGCAACAATCAGTCTTTCCAACCACCCAAGCTCCAACCAATGAAATAGACTATTTGTTTGGGTTATAAACCTGTTTAATCATAATGATATTTCTACTTTGTTATTACTCAACATTTTTATTACTAAACATGCTTAATTTTATAATTTTATAATGTTTTAATTAGTTTATTAGATTTAATTAACATATACATAATCATGATTATCTGAATATTTAATAGATTTATGTTAACTATGGATTTATTATGATCAAAGAGGGATCAAATTGTTTGAGGTGTAAACTTTTTAGGGGATTTAATTTTTTAAGGATGATAAGATCTGAAATTAAAATGGATTTATGCTAATTTATTAATCTATATTTAATCTATATTCAAATATAATTTTTATAAATACATAGATATCTCACAAGAGGTTGTAAAATGAATAAATAAGTTAATTTTGTCCACTAAATTAACCTTGAACCATTAAGAGAAAAAGTTATTAACTTCATAAAATGTAATACAAACAAATTCTTATCATGTTGTAACACAAGTAGTATTTGCAAAGTTGAAGAGGAGGAATCTTGAGTAAATAGATATTTAAAATATATATAATAACAATAAGGAAAGTGAAAATACTTATGATCATTGTAAGCATAGTGAGTGAGAGTTATGGTTAGTGGTTTAACATACCCATCCTCTTCAAACAAGTGTTTCCCTCAATGTTGATGAGTTGTGGATGAAGAACCAACCTTCCCGAGTCACATTTTCTCTTGGTAGGTTCTTCCATTTGATGAGGTAATGAACAATTGCATGATATCCTTAATTGTTTAATCCATGTTTCAATGATAATTTCAAGTTCAAATATGATTTTTCCTTGTCATCAAGCTTTTGAAAAATAGTTTGAACATGAATCTTTTCACTAATCACATTCTTTAAATAAGAAACATAATTTAAGTCAAATGCATATGTGAAGGAGGTAACTGTATGTTAAGGAGGTAACTCCATTTTGTAAGCCATACTGGAAATCCTCTATAACAGCTTATAGGGACCATATTACTTGGATGCAAATTTATTTTCCTTGGTTTGTTGCTTGAGGGTTCAAATTAGTTTGTATTGTTGAAGTTTCATAAATACTTAATCCCCCACTTCAAAGTGCCTTTCACTGTGATGTTGAACTACTTATTTCATTTTGTTTTGTGTTGCAAGCAATTTGTCCTCCGATAGTTGAAGGGCCTCTTATTTGTATTGGATGTGATTATTGAACCTTAGGTTTCCCTCTTAATGATGTTGTGATGGATGGAAGATTATATCCCTAGATTTCCATAAATAGGGATATTTTGGATGGAGTATGAAAGTAAGTGGTGCACCACCATTCTTACCATCGTTATATTTCTTGTTTATGATGATTGGGCTAAATAGCATTCCCTTCTCAACAGGTTTTGCAGATTTTTACAGTTGTGTTGAAAATCACTACAAAACACTTTGGGCTATACATGCTTGCATTATGTAGAGAGATTAGATTCATATTTTAGATTAAGAAAGATATTGAATAGGAATTTATTAAAATGTGTGGTACCCAATCTAAGTCTTTCCTATCCAATTGTTTTTAGAGTACTTAAGGTTTGGATGGGGGAAGAGTTGGACTTGAATAACTCCTTGACACCTATGTACAATATGTGAAAGTTAAGATTACCATAAAAATGAGAACAACAAGAGAAATACCTAGAAGGATCAACCTTTGAGTCGTTGCAAATTTCTTAGTTTGTTGACATAGAGTATTTATTGCTTTTGATGATGTTGCTAAAAATACAATAGTTAAATCACTAGAAACCCAAATCAAAATACATCATACACAATCTTTATTTTGAGTTGCAACTTGTATAGATTCAGATTTAGGTTCACATAAAATGTGGATGGGATAAATGATCATATTGTCCAATCATCAATGTCCATTGTCAAAACTGAATATACATACCCAAATTATCTCCAAAATATGTCTGGGACATCTATGAAATCGACTCGGAATGTCTCCAAAATCTACCTAAAAGTCCCCAAAATCTGTTGGGGACGTTTTGGGTACAACCAACAAGTTCCAAAGTCCCCAATAGATTAGGTGTGTTTCCTAGGGTTCCCCAAGTCCCCAAAATGTGGGGGCGGTGGGTAGGAGGTCTTTTTTTGGGGGAGGGGGTGGTCCAGTGCAACATAGGTTTTTATGAGTCGACTATTCTATATTGTGAATAATGATTGATGTATGATTATCAACATAGCATAGAGGACATTTTGACACACATGTTATTGATGTTTTATATTGTTTGCATACATAAGAGAGAGGAAGAGCTATACATGGAACAAGTGTGTTGTGCAAAGAAACTCACGTGTGTCACATGTTTCATTTGTGCATTAGTGCTAAAATGAAAAGATGGTCTGCCTATTGTGCTCTATTTCAACTTTTCGAAACAAAGGGAAGAAAAGAAATACATAGAAAAGGCTCCTAATAGTGGTGTTATTGGGGTTGGGAAATCTTCTATCACAAACACCACAATTCCATTTGGATTCTAGCCATGCCACTCCCGTGCAAGTGTCAATAGTTTTCTCGCCTTGTAAATGGCGATCCTTCTGCCGCTGCTCTCACTGGTATTCTCATTGCAGGATTTGACGTACGGTGAAGTGGAGAAAAAATCCCTTCGGGGCAACTATTGAATACACATCGGGGTACTGTAGAATAGGCCTCCGACGAAAACATCGAAGCTTGGCAAGATAAAGGACGCGGCACTATCCAATAGCGGTCGGACGAAAGCATCAAAGGATTTATTTCTATTGCACTAACATACATCAAGTGCCTTATTTCAATCTAACTAACCGTCTTAACTTTGGATTTATTAAGAGGGTTTAAACAATATAGCTCGTGGTCAGGCTGTTACTAACGAAAAAATGGGGGCAAGAATGGATTCCAAGACCACAACATGCTAAGCAGCACTAGGTTACCAATATATATAAGTTTGTATTCTCAATTATTTCTACCTTACCAGTGATGTCAGAATTCCATTCAAGATCAGCTACATGGATTGTTTTGCTAGCATGTTCAAAAATAATCTTGTATTGGGATTTTAAGCATATAAAATGTAAAATTCTCTACTCTTTCAAGTAATGGTCAATTTGACCTGCAAACCAATGCAATGATAAGTTAATTACAACCTTTCTAGGGCACTACCGTATGGACTATAGCTTGGGGTCATTCGCGCTCGTATTCTCAATTATGTATACCTTACCAGTGATGTCAGAATTCCATTCAAGATCAGCTACATGGATTGGTTTTGCTAGCATGTTCAAAAAAAATCTTTTATTGGGATTTTAAGCATATAAAATGTAAAATTCTCTACTCTTTCAAGTAATGGTCAATTTGACCTGCAAACCAGTGCAATGATAAGTTAATTACAACCTTTCTAGGGCACTGCCGTATGGACTATAGCTTGGGGTCATTCGTAGAGACAGTTACTTTAAATTAATTTGAATTTAAATAGGTGGAGCTGAATAAGTTGAAGTATGCTGAAATAGAAGTTCTTTAAGTACCTCATCAGCTCCTTTCAGAGAGAACATACATGAAAATACATAGGGTTTAGTCAAAACTTGGTTGAACTTTAACCTTTCAAAAAAATTTAATGGAATGAATTAAATATGGTTACGAGCTTATTAACTTTTCCCTATTGAAGTGGCCTTGAATTTAACATACACTAGGATAACCTCTATTGAACTTTTCAATTGTAAGGTGCATATCAACAATTATACGCTCCTTAAAATAAAGCTTTGTTTTTATTGTAATTTTATAAGTTTTCACTCTTTATTGATTTCCTTTATCCAAGCAAATCGAAAATATTTACAAATGCCAGGAATTTATGTTTATTTTATCGGAACGAAAATGCAAACCTAAACGAACATAAGAATTGTTTCATGTATATCCGTTTTAGATATAGCTCCTGCACAGAGCTAACTGAAAACAAAGATAATGCATGTCGTTCAAAGAAATATTTAAAGGAAAATGAGTTTTATGTAACTAAGTACCTAAAAGCATTGATTGTTTCATTTTAACTACCGTCACATCATCGAGCTAACTGAACACGGATTTCACCCTGAAACCTATAAAGAAAAGACAATTGCTCTGTTCTTACATATAAATTGAAATTTAAAGGCAGCTAGCGTTACAATTTAACTAAAAAGATAATGTTCGACGAGAATACCCAGTTCGCCATGGCCAAAAAGACAAGCTTTTATGAAGTAAGCAGAGAACAATGAACCCTCTTGCATTTTGTATTGCGAGAATAAAGTTCTTATTTTTTGAATTGCTGTAACACCCCGTTTTGACATTACTACCTGAACTACTATTATATGTTGTATTTGTTTGACTGTGAGACCTCGTCGGTTGACGACATTGTGGACATATGGTTCTATTATTTTGCCGATATATATATATATATGTGTGTGTATGATGATAGTATTATGATCGGTAGTCATGTTTAGATATGTATCATGTGTTAATTATGTCAAATATATGGAAATTACTGAATGATGTGTACGTGGATACCGTTACAGTTATATGTTGAAATAATGAATGTTATGCCAGGTGCATGGCGAATGAATGAGTTTATTGTTGTTATGTCATGACGAAATATATGTGTACATGTCGAGGCTTTATGCACGATATTCTATATTGTATGTCGAGGACTGACTTACAGGTTGAAACGGCTAAGTGATAGCTGGATCCTACGAGGTGGGAGGGCCTCGGGGACATGGACTTCGAAAGATAAAATGGTATGTGAGTGATGCATTATTTACTTTCGTATGGTTATTATGATGTTTATTATGATGTATGTTATGACATGGGTGGGGTAGGGTTTCAGGAAACTTAACCGCCCAGATCGGTTATACGATGACAGACCGAGTACAAGTGCAACGCTGTTGTTATGTCGAGTAGACATAGTCCCTTGTTCCATTAGGGGGGTGGAGGCTTTACCCACCGTTTATCCCCGAAACCCAGAGTCATGGGAGGGCTGTGCTACGGCGCGCTCCCCAAGGTGTGTGATGATGACTGGTGGTTGCCTACTGGGGAAGCTTGGTCGATGTAGTCGACACTTCCACTTACGGGTTCTAGCTGGAACCGGTCATGACTTGACATTTCAGGGTAGTCCAGCAGAGGACAGGATAGGATGTGGAAGTTAGTGATGATGTAGGTAGATAGGTGTAGCGTAAAGTAGGGGTGAAAATAGGATCTAACTGTAGGTGTGTAAAACCCTTGATTAGTATGTGTCAAAATCAGTGATGTATGAATTGTCGTAACTTGGATTTCAGTAAGCTAATGGATTGTACCTTGTAAACTATGTTAAAATATGTGTCGGTAAATAATAAGTTCCTTGATTATGATTGATGTATGTGAATTATTACTTTTAGTGTACTTATGTGAGGAATGTAAGCAGTAGCTACGCTTACATAACTCGCCTACATATTATGAATTACATGAAATATTGTTGAGTAATAATGTCAATTAGTGTCGCTTAATATTAATTACTGTCGTTTAGTAATTAACTATTGTTGATCAATGTTAATAATGTTGATTAAGTTAATAATGATGAATAGGGTTAATAATGTTGATTAATGGTTAATTATTGTCCATTAATTATTAATTATTACTGATTAATAAACAAGTTACGGTTAAAACTAGGTGTAAATAGTGCAATTTGGTTAGTAATGCTTAATTGAATATTAATGAACTTGATCGGTTAAGACCTTGGTTAAAGATTTAAATGTGATTGTAATGTTAATTAAGGTAGTAATAACTTATAGGTTAATATTAATTGCATCCTAAACAATGTTAATTAATTAGTTAAAATTATAAGGATAAGATAGAAATTATAATTTCTTAATTGTAAAGGTTGTGTCAAGGCTATATAGGACAAGGCATAAACTATAAATGTTGTCGTACACCATTATTAAACAAAGTGTTAAAAATGTATTTTAAGTTAATCAATAAACAAATTAATTAATAATAAATGAAGCATTGAATTAGGAAACACTAAGGGATGACTAGTAATTAAGGTATTAAAATGTGTAAGTGTAAAACCACTTACGGATGGTGGGTGAACCAACCGCAAATTTAAACTATATAATATTTATGTAACATTTATTATTTATTAATTAAATGGTCAAAAATTGAAATATGAGAAAGGAAATGTTTAAAACTATGAAATAAAATAAAAGGATTAAATTAATGATATTGGAAGTTATGGTTGGGAAGTGACCCCCAACCAACACCTTTTAATATTATTTTAAATTATTAATAAAAGTCCAAGTTGAGGGCTCGAGGACTTACATGGTAGATGAATGGGTTGGATGAAATTTATGAGGAAGATAGGGGTAGTAATGGGAAGAAGAGTCGGCAAACATGGGGATAAGAGGGAGAAAGGAGGAAGGAGAAGGGGGATATTTACCTTAGGATTTTTGGAGAAGTTTGAGAGAGCAGAACTGGGAGAGCAGAAAAGGAGAGTTCTGGTTGGAGTTTTTGGAAGGGATACAACAGCTTGGGCTTGTACTCGGTTTGGGCTCGGGGGTCCAAAGGGGTACCTTTGGAGCTGGGTGGTCGGCGAGACCTCGCCAGTTGGTAGGGTGAAAAAACTGTTTTGGTTGGTTGAGTTTCAGAACTATGGGGAAGGCTTTGGCTGCAGGGAAAAGCGAAAAGCGAAAGAGAAACAACAACGGGGATAGCAACAAGTGCGGGGCTACTAGCTATTTACAGGTATTTTCCAGCAGGTATGGTATCGTTTCTACCTTGGCAAATTCTGTTTAATTAATTTTCAAAAGTTTATATGCTATGATTATATTTGCTACCTGCACAGTCAACAATAAATTGTTAGAAGTAGATAAAACAGATTTATAAATTTTTAAATCTGAAAAGAATGAAAATGCAGATTTTATGTTAAAAATGCAGATTTTATATCGTTTTCAGGCATGTAAATGAGCAAAAGTTAGAAATGAAAACTTGAAATAAAAGTCAGAATTTTAATGGTTCAATTCTGTAAATGTAAACACTTTATTTTCTTTGCAGCCAAAACTAGTGATGAGAATAGAAACATAACCACAAACAGGAACAAAACACAACAGAAACAGAACAGAAATTTTAACCAGAAGTGAAATATCTGACTTATTTAAAAACTAAAGAAGACCCAGGTTGTGGGTCTTACAATTGCAATTGCGAGAATGACTTTAGCTGTGTCGATGCTTGTTTTGGTTTGTCATAGATCTCCAGTCGAAAATCTTATGGCTATTGTCAAATGATAAATAAAGATGGACAATTGCATTGATGTTTTTTTGGGGCTTCTTGCAATTGCATTGATGTTTTTTGGGGGCTTCTTGCAATTGCATTGATGCTTTTATGGGGTCTTCTTATAGACATGCACAATGCAGCAAAAACTTTTATGACTGTTGACCATTTGCAATGCATTTATAAATTGAGCAGAAGTAGATAAATCAATTATGTTTCATCATAGTCAATATTATCAGCTCAAAGTGAACATGGAAGCTACTGGATAATTGAAACCCTTGTTAATAAGGCATATCTTCTTTTTAAGAAAACTAAAAGAAAATAGATTCAGGCCAAACAAAAAAGGTGAGACGTGAATGCCAAATAATATAGGGTTGATTCTATAGTTGTTGGCAGCCGTTAATTCCTTCACCACCATAGACTGCAAAATCATCCACCGCCTCTTGAGTGACCGCCGGAATGCTGAAAATCCAAACCACCGCCACACCATTTTGTTTATGCCTTGCTGCCACAGTTTCATATGGGCAGCACACCACAGTGATTTCTAAAGAAGCAGAGAGCCATTTTTTGAAGAGGCATTTACTGACTTGTTTCAGTTGGTCAGATGTTAAAGGAGCAGCATGGGACATCACCGTTGCAACACATGGACATTCATCATCTCTGCTACAGCCTGTCAAAGATCGAAGAGGCATCCAACATTCCTGTTGCAACACATGAAAGGGCAGAGACTTAATTAAATTCTGAACAGTAAATTTTGGTGCAGTGAAAGGTCAAGTTGAATTAAATGACCGACTATATTTATGTTGTATAAATACCGATGTAGTATTGCTTTTGTAACAAGTGTGAAATAGAGAGAAATGGAAGAAACAGAGAGTGACAATGGTGAGGAAAACAAATTCTGAGTTGAATGAAAACAAAGATTCAACTCTTGTACTTTCTGAGTTGAATGAAAACAAAGTTTCAACTCTTGTACTTTCTGAGTTAAATGAAAACAGAGTTTCAACTCTGTACTTTTGATCCTATATTCCTCTCTTTCTTTAGGAGTTTGTAAACTCATGGTTGAATGTTTAAATGATGCTTTTGTTGTAGCATGGTAATTTTTTGAGTGTATATGATTGACTCTGAAATGTTTAGTTTTGCTGTAGCAAGTTAGATTTCAGAATTGTTGAAACAGAGTATGCTGAAACAGTCAAGTGTTATGGACGCTTGGGTTATCAAAATATAGTTGAATCAGTCAGCTGCAACAGTCCTGTAGGTTACTATTGAGTGAAACAGTGAGATGTTACTGTCAGTTGTGACTGTGCTGAAGATTACAGTGAGCTGTGACTGTCCTATGTGTTGCTGGAAGTAGCTGCAACACCCCCTGCCTTCCCACAATAGTGTTGCATGGTCTTTTGAATTGTTTTGAATTTATTACATTTTCATAAATGTCAATGTAATCAGTGCAGAGTGGAATGGTATCACTTGGATAACTGAAAACGATGTTAGTAGATGTATTTTCTTTAAAAGAAATGACTAAATATTGAAAACCATTTTAGTAAGCTATATCTTCTTTAAATGAAAGGACTAAATATGACACAAGACTAAAGAAAAACCGGCAAGGAGTGATTGTAAAAAAAGTCTCTATATATAGAGGTTAATCTAGTATTACAGAGGTTTTTGAATTGTGTTTAGTTTCAAACCGAGCAGTCCAGTGTTTGAATTACCTAAATCCATGCCACTCCATAAGTATATCCATAAAATTGATGGATCTCGAAAATGACATATAAACCAATATGTAAGTATAAACTACATCCATAAGTATATCCATAGAATTGAGGGATCTCAAAAATGACATATAAACCAATATGTAAGTATAAACTACATGGATTCAATAGAATCATAAAAGATCTTGAGAACTATATATAATCCAGCCATGCTTGTCGACCTGGTTGTATTTAGAAACTTTGGGAGATAGTTTAATTTCTTCGATCACAATGTAGAGAGGCAAGGTTTAATCATGAATAGAAGCAAATACATACATCACGCAGATATACATATACCTTACTGTATTATTATATCATTACCTTTGTGATCAGTATAAAGGTGAATTATTCCAGTGAAATCAAGTTCCAATATGAGAAACCTTGCAGAATAGGATAGAGTTTCATTTCTTTGATCACAATGCAATGAAGCAAACCTTGCAGAATAGGATAGAGTTTCATTTCTTTGATCACAATGCAATGAAGCAAGGTTTAATTATGAAAAGAAACAAATACAGATATTCATATTTTCTATTGTATTATTATAGCATTATCTTTATAATCACTATAAAGATGAATTTTTTCAGTGAAATCAAGTTTTAATATGAGAAACCTTGCAAAATAAGACACAGTTTCATTTCTTTGATCACAATGCATTGAGACAAGTTTAATCATAAATAAAAACAAATACAGATATACATATACTTACTAAACAAATACAAAAGATGCACATATTGTAATATTATAACATTATCTTTGTAATCACTATAAAAATTAATTATTCCAGTGAAATCAAGTTTCAATATGAACAACAACATACAATAAGAGGGCAAGTGTTAACAGCTGCAAGTAAAATTCACCAATATAAAAGAAGGATATAACATATAATGAAACAGGGTTGTGCGTTCCAAAATTCCATATATTGAAAAGTACAAGTATAGATTTAAAGTCTAAGGAGACTAATGCCGTTCGAGTCATAGTATTTCATAATGCACTCCGAAACCTCAAATCCATGTCAATAATGCATTTCTTCATTAAAAAGAATGAACATATATACCAAGAAAGCTTGCAAAGTTACAAAATGTTTGTTGCAGTAGACAATTCTCTTTTGTAGGAAATGATATAGTTAGCCGATAGGCGCTACAATGAACAAATGCATATAGAGGATGAGTGCGGTCTTTTAATTTAATTCCTGATTAGGGATGGGTAGCCAGGATCCATTGATTTGTCATATACTTTAAAAAAATATTCGTCAAGCACACACATCTAAGGGTGAGGGTGGAGATTTGCGGTGGGAAAACAGGCTACCCAAACATCAATTATTAATCAACCGTTTTTTAATTAATCCCAGTCTCTTTGTTAGAAATAATAATCTCATTAGTTAAGTGTGCTAGTTACATTCAGTTATTCCGTTCTAAGATCGGTTAGTCGGTGTTTCCTTAAACCGTCAAACTATGTAACATATATATACTAATGTGTAATATGAAATATACAGTTCAGCCATTCGTGCTTGTAACTCGTTTGTTTATGTCTCTGCCCATATTTTTAACATGGTATCAGAGCGTTTGGTTAATCCGTTGGTGACGGTTTAGATAGCCTCTTCTTCATTGTGGAGGTTTTGGACAGTCTGCTATTCAGTGGACATTTGTTGAAGACTGGCTTGAATGCAGAAGTAAAGTCTGCTATTAAGTTTGTAGCAGCCAGTTTGTTGATTTGTTGAAGCAGAACCTTACGTAGAGTTTTGACTGCGTCTAGAGGTCCTGTCTAAGCAAGAGAAAATTTGAGAATCTCTTCCATGATTGAAGAGAAGTTCCTGTCTAAGAAAGAGCAAATCTGTTCAAATAGATTTGTTTGGAGAACGTTGAGCCAGCCCGTTGAGTACAGAACTCGGGCTGTGACAGTCATTGATGGAAAATTCCGTTGCAGTCTTTAAGAGGAAGATTGTTGCCAGCGAAGACAAGCATCTCCAAAAACATAAAATTGTTGTGAAGAAAGTTATGTGAGGAAAATAAGTTTGCAGTTCGGAGGAATTTGGTCGTGAACAGAGAAGGAAATCGCTGCCCAGAAATACGATTTGTTGATTGATGAGATGGATGCTTAAACGTTGGTGGAAATGGCAGCATAAAATGATTCCGTGAGCTTAAATAAGTTGTTGTCCTTAGATGTGAAGAACCGTAAAGAAGTTAAACCCAACACAAGTTTTTTGAAGGTATTTGTATTTAATTGGAAAGTAAAGTTTGAATTTGGCTGCATTTTAATAATTGCAAGTTTGGATTTTGATTTGACAGCGATAGCACACAACGATATAAAAGAAATATTATTTTTTGAAAGAAGTTTGTGGGTTGTATAAAAAGGAATATTTATATTCTTAAACTTTAGTAAAACGAAAAGCTAAGAAAGTTTAAGAATTTGGAACTACGATTTTTGGAAAATTGATATTTTTATACTTTGGTGAATTTTAAAGTTTTATAAAAAGATCATATAAGTGAAAAGAGAGGGCATCCGTAATAAGTGAAAAGAAAGAGCACAGAGAATGCATTGAGTTTTGCAATATCAATGATTTAGTTTGTATAAAAAGGTTCAGGTGAAATAAATTATTGAAGGAACCCACTCGGCGTAAGTTTTTGCAGCCCATCAGTGTATGTGGCATAGCAACCACTTATACTATGAAACGAGAACTATATACTATGAACGAGAACTCTACCCATAAAAACGATGATTTTTGCAAAAAAAACACCAAAAACACCCCCCAAATAGAAAAGTGTTGATGCCAGTATACACGTATTTTTTTTTAGGGTAAAAAATAGAGCCATGGCCTAAACATCCCATATTGTTGTTTAACAAAACTTTAAAATCAACCTTAAATTGGAATTTTTTTTTTTTCTTGAAGAGATAAATTACAACTTTCAGGAAAATTGCATATTAAACAAAAAAACAAATTTCTCTAATAATTTCACCATTATAACCATATAAAAACAAAGGAATTATGATGCGATTCATAATGAGATAATATATTAGACCATACAAGAACAAATGGTTCATATAAATATTCAAAAACTCCTCTAGAGTTTCAATTACAAAAATCATACTAGTATAAAGCATCTAAACTGCTTCTTCAAATTCATCCATGGATTCTGACACCCCATCATCAAAAACTCCTCTAGAGTTTCAATTACAAAAATCATACTAATAAAAAGCATCTACACTGTTTCTTCAAATTCATCCATGGATTCTGACATCCCATCAGAATCTACATTTTCTGCAGATGAAAGACTTGATGAAGATGTAGATGACCCATACTCTTCTCTATTATTAATGGGCGCACAATCTGAGTCTACATCTATACCCATCATTTCAGATGTCATATTCCTTCGGGATCTACGACTTGGTTTAATACACTCCCATCTTGCACGAATGCTCCCTATTCCACAAATATTAGCTTTGGGTTTTAAAAAAGAAATTAAAAACAAATTAAACTAATGTTATAATTAAAAATTTAAAAAATATTAAAAACAAACTAAACTAAGATAACATTATAAGTAAAAATTTAAAAATACATTAAAAAAAAATACTATATATCTATACTAAACTAAGATAACATTATAATTAAAAATTTAAAAATACATTAAGAAAAAATACTATGTATCTATATACTAACCAAACTAACATTATAAAAAATTAAAAAAAAAACTATAAAAAAATTTAAAAGCAATTAAAACAAAAATTTAAAAACAATAAAAAATCAAACTATGCAAAATTTTAAAATAAATTAAAAAACAAAATAATTAAAAAAAAATAAACTATACAAAATTAAACAAACTTTAAACAAAATTTATAAAAAATTAAACAAACTTTAAACAAAATAAAATTTATAAAAAATTAAACAAACTTTAAATAAAATTTATAAAAAACATAAACTATACAAAAATTAAAAAAAACTATAAAAAAATTAAACAAAATTTAAAAAAAAATAAACAAAATTTAAAAAATAAAACAAAATTAAAGCTCGCTCGGGCGCCAATGGGCGGCCCTCGAGGCCGGCCCTCGATGCTCGGCATCGAGGGGGCCCCGAGGGCCGCCCATTGCATTGTTTCGATTTTTTTTAAATTTCGTTTATTTTTTTTTAAATTCTGTTTAATTTTTGTATAGTTTTTTTTAATTTTGTTTTATTTTTTAAATTTTGTTTTTTTTAATTAAATTTTGTTTAATTTTTGTATAGTTTTTTTTAATTTTGTTTTATTTTTTTTTAATTTTGTTTAATTTTTGTATAGTTTATGTTTTTTTAAATTTTGTTTAATTTTTTTGTTTAAATTTTGTTTAATTTTTTATATATTTTGTTTAAAGTTTGTTCAATTTTTTATAGTTTACTTTTTTTTTAATTATTTTGTTTTTTAATTTATTTTAAAATTTTGTATAGTTAGATTTTTTTATTGTTTTTAAATTTTTGTTTTAATTGTTTTTAAGTTTTTGCATAGTTTTTTAAAAAAAATTTATAATGTAAATTTGGTTAGTATATAGATACTTAGTATTTTTTTTTAATGTATTTTTAAATTTTGTTTAAAGGTCGCTCGCTTGGGCGCCAAAGGGCGGCCCTCAGGGCCCCCGTCGATGCCCGACATCGAGGGGGCCGTGAGGGCCACCATTTGGCGCCCAAGCAAGGGAGGTCACTCGCTTGGGCGCCAAAGGGCGGCCCTCACCGCCCCCTCGATGCCGGGCATCGACGGGGTTAGTTTGATTTGTTTTTAATTTTTCTTTAAATTTTTTATTATAATGCTGTTAGGAATTTTTTATTATGATGTTGTTAGTGGTTAGTTTAATTTTTTTTTTAATTTATTTTATTATAATGTTAGAGGGGAGAAACATGCAGGAGAAGAGGACATGAATTTGGCCTCCATGGTATTGTTGATTAGTTTCATGTTTTGAAAAAAATGCTAAGTTTGATAATATTTTGATAAGATATATTAGTAATGTTTTGACTTTCAGACTTAATTTTAGAAATAAAATTTCTATATATAATGTTTGAAATATGTTTTTTACAAATAATTTGTATAGTTTTTCTTCAATTTATGTGAATCAACACTTTTCGGAAAATAATATGAAATAGTATCATTTTTATACAAAACATATCTGAAAATTGATTAAAAATGGTTTTAAATGTCTATATTGTCTGGAATTTTTTACAATTTTGTCAATAAAAGTGTCTTATTTTGTCCATAAAAATGTCTTATTTTATAGAAAAAAATGCAAAATGTATATGTTTTTCATTATAAATTGCTTAAAAATGTATGCTATTTTGCTAAATTTCTAAAAATGTACCTGAAAATGGAAACTAATTTTTTTTTACGATAAAGATAATCCAAAGGTCCCAAAAAATGCCTCGAAATGAAAATGTGTGATACTGGCATCACCCCTTTTTGAAACGGAGCTAAAAATACCTACTAAAATTAGGAGAGAGAAAAACGAGAACTGTGTCGAGTTCTCGTTTCATAGTATAAGTGGTTTAGCGTAAAGAGAAAGCTTTGTGAAGTATTTTGAGTGTTAAAATTTTCGCACATATATTTACAAAAACCAGCAGTTTTATATTGATGAATATCAATTGATTTTGAGAAAGAAAATAATTTATTTTGGTGTGAAGAATTGCTGCTATTTGTTTCTGAAAAAAATTGAGGGGAAATATAAAGTATTTCTAGTTATGGAGCAGATCAATGAAGATTTAGAGCAAAGTAAACCGAATCTAGATGAAGAGATAGATGAAATATTGAGAATATCTATGCCGATTTTGCCATTTTTCGAAGGTATGGATTATGAAATTTGGGCAAATAAAATGGAAGATTTGCTTTGTTCATTAAATTTATGGTGTTTTGTTCAAAAAGATTTTGAAGATCCTCATAACAGGAAAAATGCAATAGCAAGATTTCTTATTTTATCAGCTATGGATGAAAACGTTTTTTTATAGTGTTTTCTATGAACTTCGTCAAGTTCTTAGTGCAAAAGCTTTTTGGGATGCTTTAGAGATGAGGTATAGTAGAAAGAGAAGAAGCATGAATGCTTTGCATCATATTGGTAAATTCAAAAAAGTTGTGTGTTTGAAATAAAGGAAGAAGATGAAGAAAAGAAAGTCGAAGAAGTTCTTCATAAAGTAGAGGAGAAGAATATTGAAGACATTGTGTGTGTCACGGAGCATGAAGAGGAAGGTGAATCCCACTGTGTAGATACACCAGTGGATGATGAAGTTGTCGGTAAAGCTGCCATTGTAGCAGCCTGTGATGTTGAAGAAACTTTGGTGAATCCATCAGCCCATGTAGCCGTATTTGATGAGAAACAAGAAGAAGATTTTGTAGAGTGTTTGGAGAGTCCATTCCTACACAAGGAAAAGATGCTTGAAGCATCAATCGAGAACAAAGAATCTCATGTTTTTGGAACTGAAAATTTGTGTGTGTTTGCTGATTATGCAGGTACTATGAAAGAAGAACATCACTTTGATGTGTTAATAGATTATGATGAAGAGTTGAGAATGCTAGAAGAGTGGATAGAAAATCCAAGAATTTATGAAGACATGAACCAGAATATTGTAGCAGATGAAGAAGACATGAACAAGCATATCGTAGCATATGAAAAGTATGAAAACATTAACTTTCAAGAATTTGAAATTAGCATTGCAGAAATTCCACAGGAAATGAAGTTTAGTAACATACACTTGCAAGGAATAGAGATGAACATTGAGGTAGAAGAATTATGGAAGTGTTTGACAAATAATATAGTCAACTACAAAGATCAGTTGATTGAAGATACAATTGAAAGCAAGGAAAGAGGACGACAACAACATCAGATTTGGGATCCAGGCGAACATTCTATCTTTGAAGATGAAGATGAAAGAAATTTTTGTTAAGTGTTTGTAAGCTTGGCTGAGACATAGACCAGCAAGCATTTGCATTTTAGATGTTTTAGAGTATCATAATTACGATGGAGTGTTGTGTTTATTAAAAATGTAACACTTGAGATTAAGAGGGAGTGTTAGAAATAATAATCTCATTAGTTAAGTGTGCTAGTTACATTCAGTTATTCCGTTCTAAGATCGGTTAGTCGGTGTTTCCTTAAACGGTCAAACTATGTAACATATATATACTAATGTGTAATATGAAATATACAGTTCAGCCATTCGTGCTTGTAACTCGTTTGTTTATGTCTCTGCCCATATTTTTAACACTCTTACCAGGCTGGGAAGCGTTAAAATGCAGTTGTTTGTCTCTTGCCACGCGGGAACTGTATGTCTTTGAATTCAATGTGTTTAAGCCAAGGATCTCGTGAAATTGTAGGTCTGCTGGGAGAAATTTGCTCGTGAAAAATATTGTGAAACGCTATTGTGTAGTGCGATCTCTTTGAAGATCAGCTTCTCTACATGAGGTTGGAGCTTCGAGCTATGCTACTTCTACCTTACCAGGCTTGAAGTCATCCGCAAATAGGGAGGGGCTCTTTTAGATTCAAATTCCCTGCGGAGATACGTTAATAATGGTAATCTTGAGGCTTCTGATGTGTTCCTTTCTTATCAAGCTGGTTGTTCGAGGGTTTTGTCAGCTAACTACGACGCCCACAATTTCAGGTGATGCGTTTACCACCTTTTTTAATTATATGCAACCTAATTTTTTGTTGAACTTCAGCTTTGTAAATTATCGGTTTCTCAACTTTTTGGTGTTGGTTTGCAGTTCACGATGCGTTGGCGTTACATTGATGATGTCCATTGTTAATTTATGGAACTCGCCCAAGGTCGAAAGCCCATAAACCTCTTCGTGGAGGGAATAGGCTTTCTCTATTGTTGGTAGTTGAATTGAGGTATATACCATTCCTATGGAATAGATAGTTTCACTTAGGCCTTGTCCCTTATTTAGATCTGTAATATTGTTGTTTGTCTACGGCGTGGTTATGCCCATTGCAATTAATTACTTATTCAACAATAGGGTTAACTTGGAAAGGGTTTTTCCATAGGATAAACTTGTATTTTGTGTAGGGTGAAGCGACCTCCTCACAAGAGGACTGTAAATCTGAAACCCTCTATTTAATTTTGTAATGGCGAATGAATAATACTTCCTTTGATGTCCAGCCAGTAGTCTCGTCCTGAGGATATATTCAAACTTTTATATAAAACTACCCTATATGACTTTAAAATTCCTTTTGTATCAGTTTCCGTTTTCTTTTGAGAATTGTGAGTTAAAAAAAGAACTGCGTCTGCAATTTATTATCGGATTAATCATAACAAGTTACTGTCGACAAACTTAAGTTGCAACAACAAATTTTGGATTGATTTATTTTTCCAGTTTCTGGTCTCGAACATTTAGAATTAATTTCTTTTTAAAAGTTTGCATACCGAATTCTGTGATAACTTAAAACATCCGTTTTACCATTTTGTATTTCAATGTATGATCAGGTAACGTCCTTTACATCTAAGTTTAAAGTTTTCCGTCTCTGGTTATTTACTATCCTCCTTTCATTTACTAAAGCCATTATAAGTGAAGTCATTATGTATTAGGGTTTGAATTCCAATTCATTAACAAATAGATTAACTCCTACATAAAATCTTTTAATTCCCTCATAGATAAAATACTACATATGGTTTATGGCATAAAATATTTTAATTACGTGATAAGCTGGAGCAAGGGTTTATGGCATGAACCTATATAATTCTTCTTCTTTGCGAAACTTAGCTCCTACTCCTGTAGTCTCATGAGTTTATTTATGAGCGTTTTTTCTCAAAGAAAATTTACACAACCTAGATAAATAAATTATCACTGTATTAAAATAAATAAATTCATCAAACAGACATAGCATTCCTAAAACTGTATATTTGTTATCACGGAGCACAAACTAGGTATTATTTAATTACATTGAATTGTACGGTGATAATCTATGTACGCATTCCTAGATTTAAATGATACTAACTCATATACTATAATAGGATAAGTTCCATCTTTGATTTCATAAGCTGAAAAATTTTCATACACTACTACAGGATGGGGATCTTTAAGACGTTTCTTAAAGACAAAAGTTGCATTTTTTCTTAAAATTTTGCTTTAGATTGTTTTTATATTTGTTAGAATTTTTAAGATGATATTTTAAGACAGATTTTTCTAATTTATATTGCTTTTATATTTTTTAGTTTTCAATTGCTATTTTTTTAACTAGAAACTTAATTCTGAAGGAGGGAAACAAAATTGGGGTTTTGCATGAAGATTTTACAAGATAATTCTCTTCCATTACGTCTCAGATGGCTAGATTTCCAGGGCTATGAACTGAAGATGAAGAAATTAAATAGGCAGAAGGATGAATGTTTACAGAGAATGATAGAGAGTGCGTATTAAAGGAACCAGATCTCTCAATCTTGAACTATGTGGAGACGATCATGCAGAAAGAGACTCTTCAGCTTTATCTAGTTGCACTTCTGCTACTTCCTCGAATGGGAGCGGCCCCATGCAATGCAAAGGCGCGGCAGAGAGCAACGTGAGTCTTTTACCCATTAAGCCTTGTTCTTTCTTACTCCCGTTAGTCAGCGCGTCAAGGTTTTTATTTTTTTTATTTTTTAAACATTGTTTAGCTAACCTAAAATGTATAGTTACTATGGGCACCTCCATCCGAGTAGTAGAGCACCTCGCTTCTCGGTGGAACAAGGCGGCCGCCGTCTCCTCTCTGGTTGAAGTAGAGGTGATGTAATACCAAGGTCAGAAACCCAGTAGTGCTCTTGTGAAAGAGTCCTCATGTTTTGCCTTTGGATCTGTATTTTTATTTCATTTCCAGGTTGTGTATGATTTACAGGTTATGTCTTTGGATTCTTTCTACCTTCACCTAGCTAGAGCAATGTCTTTAAAATTCAAGGGGTTTGGAAAGGTCCCATTGATGTTCACATATTTTGAATTTCACTCACTCAATGTGAAAGACATGGTATTCTCAAAACCCCAGCTATGCTCGTGGGGAAGTCATTGGATTTTTTTGGTTATAGATTTTGTTTTTGTGAGCTAGTGAAGCTCAGGGGTCAAGCATAACTCCATGCTGATTAGGCTCCCATGTTGTCACTGCCGCTTGGGAGGTCAACATTGTCTGCTTATGAATTTTTTATTATCATAGTCTATCTCCTTACCATTTCGTTCATACTGGTACTTTCTGACTGTGTAGCAAATGATATTTGTTGTAGCCTATGCTTTAAGGCAACTGCTGCTGCTGTTCTGTCTGGATTTGCATCAATTGCTAGCTCTCAGTTTGAATTTCAAAGGCTTAGGGTAAGTAGCATTATCTTTTGGATATTGTGGCAGATCCTTCGGAGAGCCATTCCTCCGCTGCTTGTGCATATTTTCAGCAGTTTGTCTGTTTGGCTTATGGCTAGGATTGTCTTTGGTAGGATTTGAGGCAGACCATTATCTATTGAATGAGTGAAGAAATTTTAGCTGCAAGCTTCTCCCCTTTGATCCAATGCTTTAGGCATATGAACCTGAGCAATGTGCAATGTAGTCTTTCGTTGTTATTTATTGAAATAGTAACAATCTATCTTCTTTATCTATATGTATGCATGATATTCTCGCACAAATTTTGATCTCTCGTTACTTGATAAACACTATATTGTTGGTGTACATATAATATCTACTTACCTCCATGTCTCGCAGATGACACTGTAATCTTCCATTGATGAAAGAGAAACTCCATTAGCAAACCCAAGACCATCGAGCAATATAGTCGTCTTACTTTTTATAGGATCATATTTCAGAAGCCTGCCATAGGGTTTTGCTTCCAAAATTTCTTGAACAAATCTACCATATCCAAATTTGGTGCTAGCATCCGAAAATATACACTTCCATCGCTAGCCTCTACAACTGCATCCGCAAGCCTACAAAACCCCACCACTGCTCTTTGTGATATTTAAGAGAAACAACCAAAATTGTGTTCTTTCACATTGCTATCTATGTGTCACAGGTACATAGACATAGAAGGGATTCAATTAAAAAAACCTGATTGGAATTCCATCTATTTCCGAAGCCAAAAGAGATACTTGATCATCATTGACTTTAAGCACTGCATTATAATTTCTATCTTATAATATTGACACAAAAGAGATATTTGATCATCACTTATTTTCAACTCAGCAGATTCTGCAAAATAATTTTTAGACAGCCAATATACACATTGCAGCAGTGTCATACATATTTTTTGTCTGCGGATGCATTTTGTTTGCTTAATATCTATCTTATAAATACAA
Source organism: Larix kaempferi (assembly GCA_027924585.1). NCBI lineage: Eukaryota > Viridiplantae > Streptophyta > Pinopsida > Pinales > Pinaceae > Larix > Larix kaempferi. The sequence goes on from BSBM01000434.1 coordinate 4,143,814, forward strand.
AAAATATTAATCTTATGAATACAAAAACATGTAATTTCACAGTTACAAATATATTTTAAAACCTATATCATATTCAATTGTCCATATTGATTGTATATAAAACAATTTTTGTCTTATAAGAAAAAAAACCCGTTATGTAAAACAATTTTCAGCATATCTGAATGGGAGCATGTTGTTGTGGGATTTGATATCCACACACGTGTACATCATCCCACCAGTGAACTAGCCACAAAATTTAAGGAATCCACTAACATTCAAAGGGTTCGGGACTCAGTGTCTCCAACTTCTTCTCAACATAGAAACAATACAGACCCACTGACTCATGAATAGTGTATTGTGGCACTTTGGTTTTGTCTTGAAAGGTTAAAATAGGATTTAAGCCCTGTTCATTAGATTGGGACTCGTCAGACACTGTCTATATGTAGCAATTCTGCATCTCAGTTGGTAGCTTATTTGTTCTTGTAACAGTTATATGTTCTTTCTGATAACGGAAACTCATCCCGTGTTTTATCTGCAGGTTTGGTCCATTGTGAAAACATTTGACCAACCCCAAAAGTACAAACCCTTTGTTCATAGTTGTATTGTGAGGGGCGGTATTACAGTGGGAAGCATACGGGATGTTAATGTCAAATCCGACCTTCCAGCTACAGCAAGCACAAAGATCTTCTCATGAAATTCCAGGTGAAGGCACAAACTTTTGACAGTAGAGAACTTATAAATTATTGGTAAGCATTATATGCCTCGCAACTAAATATTTTATCTTGTGATCAGCAAGACCTGCCATGTAATTTCTGGATGTTAACAAGTCGACCTGGTATTATGGGGTCATGTTCACAACTACGAGCGTACATGCTCTGTATTTAAAAAAGCATGAAGATTAATTCCAACAAAAGATATGAATGGAGTGGATATGTATAATAATACACATCAATATAGCGCTCCCGTGCACTTTGTGATCGGGACAGGAGGATTCTCTCTGGATAAGTTTAAAAAAAAAGTGAGTAATGTCTTTTGTCCGCTATAGTTTTGGAAACACAATTCTGGCTACTGACTTCCAAGAATTTTCTATTTCAGTCACAAGGTTAGAGTTTGGTACGCAGATCTGAATATGGATATATGCAGATATTCATGCAAAAATCCAAGAACTATTATTTAAGGTAAATCACAATATTTTGTTGTGTGACTTTGTGTCTTCTTATTTTCACTTTATATAATGTATTTGATGATCTTTTATATGTATTTTCATTACAGTTTGTAAATTCCAAGACACCAGTAGTGGAAGATAGCTTCAAGATTATCAAATGATCTAGCCCTGAATAGTATATTTAATACTTATAGTGAAGACACTAGAGTCCACAAAGGAGATCCCATTCAAGATTTAGAGATCGTTTGACTCATTCAAGCAACTATAAAGCCCATAGTATTCAAATCATATACGTATGGCTTATCTTGTATGTCACGTATGGCTTATCTTGTATGTCTAATCTATACGATTTAGTTGGTTCCTAATAAAATATGGATTCACTGTTTCACATACCCTTATTTCCATAATAGATTGAATATGATGACTGTAGTTACCTAATTTTCTTCAAAGTTGCTTACGCTTTATACTAGCTTTTTTTATTGTGAGATCAATGGCACTCATACTTCATTAGTATTGTATATTACAGCAGTGTATAGACCTAATATAAGCTCGCTCATACATGTATTCTCTGTATCAATCCTATTTGTAATATCAGCACTATCTAGTTGGCTCTTTTCCCATAGGTAAACCACGAACTACAGGTATTGAATTATAGAATGTTGGCTTGTATAGGTAGTAGTAATCCCATAATGATATTAATAGAGTTGCTATACTATTAATATTGTGAGGGAACTGAATTTCCGTGGAAACAAGTCCATTTTATTCCACTTTTACCGTAATATCTTAAAGTGAAGATAGTACCTAATAGTGTGATAGTGTGATGTTGGTGTAGACATAGTGAAAGGAACGGTCACTTCAACACTTTCGTACACCAGTGAAGGTGATTGGATTGTGCATGTTTTAAAAGATAATTTAGTGAATAAAATGCTTTGCATATTTTTTTGATGGAATTTTAAGTAGATTAACTTGTGATTAGTGAACGAATGGGTCACAAGTTAAGTGCCATGAATAAGTTATCTATTTGTTCTCCATGATTACTTGTAATCACCTATTGTTTATGCCTAAGTTACTTGTTACTTTTTTTAGTTAAATGGGTTGGTTATCACTACCTCTTATCCATGCATGAGTAAGAGTTATCCATGCATCGACTACTAATTTTGAAAGAAGCCCATAAAATCAATATAAAAAGTACACTTGTCCCATCCTCTTCAATTTAGGGAAAACATAGATAGTATTCCACCCCAAATTCTAAGATATAAACACTTATAGTGTAAATATTGAAAAACTCAAACCAAACATATGATTGCTTCATTATCATTTCACATTAATTCAAAAAGTCTCGTAATTAGATGGATCAACTATCCTCATCCTAACCTCAAACGGGGCGATTTAAGCCAAAAAAAAGATAAGATCATTATCAAGCTTCATTTTATGCTAGGTAAAAAGAACGAAAAATGGATTTGATTACAATCATTACAATCACATTTTGGCCATGCATACAAGCACAAATATTGATTTATTTATGTATGTTGCATGTGGTCTTTGATCGCAAGCAAATTGCCAGGACAAACATATAATGAGATAAAGAATTATTGGAACACAAATAATAATTGCAATCTCTATGATAACTACATATGAATGAGTGAAATACAGTGAACATTTAATGCTTCTTGAGCTCATTGCTTTAAAAAAACTCTAAAAAATACAAATATTCTTCTTGTATATGAAGTTGCAGGGTACTAGCTCAATGGTAGAGCATCTACATTATAATGCAAAAGATTGGTGGTTCGATTCCACGGTGCCCTATCATAAATATTTTCATGCTTTCACTAGTACATAGAGGAGGTATTAAGACAATATTTGTGTAAATTGTCTCAACTTAAGACAAAAGAAAAATTATGTATTGTCTTAAATATTGTCTTTAAGAGAGTGTCTTAAACTATTGTCTTAAATTATTGTCTTAAACTATTGTCTTAAAATTAAGACAATAGTTTAAGACACTTGCTTAAAGACAATATTTAAGACAATACACAATTTTTCTTTTGTCTTAAGTTGAGACAATTTACACAATTCATGTCTCAAATATTGTCTTAATACCCCCCTCTTTATAGTAGTGATATAATCTTTATATATGATCACATGTACAGAAAGTAAGTATTCCTTTTTAATAAATTTTGTGTGTAATTGTGTTTGTAGCACAGCATGGGTGAAATGTATATATAAACAAAAATTAGAATTAATTATATATATATATAACTTGATAAATCCACCTCTAATCTTATTACTTTGAATCTTCTTTGATTTAGGTTTAAACATTAAGCTTACAAACTACAATAATATGAATGATTCCATGCAGAAGCAATCACATTTTCTCCCTTTTGTGTATTTTGTGATTCCTGGTGTATCCTTGATTAACACAATACAGGACTCTTTGTAGCAAACTCGCCTATCTGCAAAAAAACGTTCATTGTGATAAGAGTTTATTTGAATGAAATAAGTATTTACAGTACGGTTTAATATATCAACAAAAGTGAATTTACAAGGCCTAATATGAAGTTATTAAATTAATATTAAATTAAACATTAATCATAATACTTAATATTAAGATTATTAATATAATACTAATCATTAATATTAATACTAATTATCATCATAATAAATAATACTAATCATAATCATTAATCATAATCATAATCATCATCATAATAAATAATACTAATAATAATCATTAATCATAATCATAATATTAAGATTATTAATATAATACTAATCATAAAATTATTATAATTAATATAATATTAATCATAATACTTAATATAATATAATATTAATCATAATGACCATGCACATGTACCCAAAAAAAGAAAATAATTTTATTTTTTTTTAATTTTAAATTTATATATATTTATCAAACAAATTTATAATATATATTAATAATATATATATATATATATATATATACATTGTAAATATAATCAAACATTATCAACTATGATAAATAATAATAAATAATAATAAGCCATCTTATAATATTATATATAAATTTATAGTATTATACATCCTATAATATTATATTATAAAAAATAATTAAAATCACTGTTATAATATTATAAATAATATAAAAATTGATTAAAATTATTAAACTCATTTTTATAGCATTATAAGTAATATAATGAAATATTATATTAAATAAGTAAATAAATGTATAGATACAATGCATTATTATAATATAAATTCTAACATTGACCATGCACATGCACAAACAATTTAAATTAAATTTAAATGTTTTATTTTTAAAATTTTAAGTTTATGATATATAATATCAAATTTATAATATATGTTAATAACATTAATAATAATGCATATATATATTATAAACATTATCAAATATGGTCAACCATTGAAAAATATAATAAATCATCTTCAACCATGGGAACTATATTCAAAATGTTGCATATTGTTGAATCAACTATGATGAACTATAGCCAAACATGTTGCATGTTGAATCAATCATAGCGAAGCAAGTAGAAATAACCATGGTGATCTATAGTCAAACATGTTGTATGATTGATTCAATCATGGTGAAACAAATTGAATCAAAATCAAGCATTTTCAACTATAGTCAATCATGGTGAAATAAATGTCAACTATAGTTAACCATTCATAACCTTGGATTGAAGTCAACTCAAGAGTAAAGTCCACCATGGAATGAAGTCAATGTGATTGAAGTGAACCTTTGTTTGTAACCAAACTTGGATTGAAGTCAACCTTTGTTTGAAGCCAACCTTGGATTGAAGCCAACTTTCGAATACAGTCAACCTTGATTAAACATCAAATATGGATTGAAGTTACATATGGAATGAAGTCAACTTTATAATTAAGTCATCCTTGGATTGAATTCAAACATGGAGTGAAGTCAACCTTGGATTGATGTCAACCTTGAATTGAAGTCAAGTATGGATTGTAGTCAACCATCCATTGAAGTCAACCTTGGATTGGAGTCAACTTTGGACTAAAGTCAATCTTACTTGAATGTCAACTATGGATTGAATTGAACATTCAATTGAAGTCAACTATGGATTCAAGTTAACCTTGCTTAAAAGTCTACTATGGATTGAATTCAACCATGGATTGAAGTCGACCTTAGATTGAAGCGTGCCTTGGATTGAAGTCAATCTTTATTAAAAATAACTATCAATTGAAGTCACCTTTGTTTAAAAGTCAACTATGGATTGAAGGAAACCTCTAGTTAAAGTCAACCATGCTAAAGAGTCAACTATTTTTTGAAGTTAGCCTTGGATTAAAGTAAACCTTGGTTTGAAGCCCACTGGATTGAATTCAACCTTGCTTGAAAGTCAACTATGCATTGCATTCAAGTTGGATTGAAGTCAACTATGGATTCAATTCGACCATGGATTGAAGTCATCCTTATATTGAAGTTAACAGTATTGAAAAGTTAATTATGGATTAAATTCAATCTTGATTGAAGTCAACCTTGAATTGAATTCAACTATGGATTGAAGTCAACCATCGATTGGAGTGCACATTGCATTGAAGTCAACCTCTGATTCAAGTCAACCTTGGACTGAAGTCATCTTTTCTTTAAAGTCAAATATGGATTGAATTAAACCTTTGATTGAAGTCATCCTTGTATTGAATTCAACCTTTGATTGAAGTCATCCTTGTATTGAATTCAACCTTGCTTGAAATTCAATAATGGATTGAATTAAACCTTAGATTGAAGCCAACCTTGTATTGAAAACTTTGGAATTAAGTCAACTATGGATTGAAGTCAAGCTTGAATTGAAGGAAACCATGGATTAAAGTCAACCTTAGATTGAAACATGGTCAACCATTGTAAATAATAGTAAACCATCTTCAACCATGGTGAATTATCCTCAAACATGTTGCATTGTTTAATCAACCATGGTGAACTATAGTCAAACATGTTGCATTGTTGAATCAACGATGGCGAAACAAATTGAATCAAAATCAAACAGTGTCAAACATTTTCAACTATAGTCAATCATTATGAAGTCTACCTTGGATTGAAGTCAACTATGGATTGAATTCCACCATGGATGGAAGTCAACCTTGGATTGTATTAAACCACAGATTGAAGTTAACCATGGATTGAAGACAATCTTTGATTAGAGTCAACCTTTATTTGAAGTCAACCTTTCTTAAAAGTCAAAGATGGATTGAAGTCGAATATGGATTGATGTCAACCTTGGATTGAATTCAAGTATGGATTGAAGTCAATTATATATTGAATCCAACCTTGGATTCAAGTCAACTTTGGATTGAGGTCAATCTAACTTAAGAGCTAACTATGGATTGAAGTCAAATATGGATTGATGTCAATATTACATGAAAGTCAACTATGGATTGAAGTAAACCATTGATTGAATCCAACCTTAGATTGAAGTAAACCTTGCTTAAAATTCTATAGTGGATTAAATTCAACAATGGATTGAAGTCAACCTTTGATTGAAGCCATCCTTGAATTGAAGTCAACCTTGCTTAAAATTCAACTATCTATTGAAGTCACGTTTTCTTAAAAGTCAACTATGGATTGAAGGCACCCTTGGATTGAAGTTAACCATGGATTGATGAAAACCATGGATTGAAGTCAACCTTGGGTTCAAGTCAACCATGCCATAGCGTCACTTACGTTTTGAAGTCAAACTTGGATTTAAGCCCGCTATGGATTGAAGTCAACCATGTATTGAAGTTAACCTTGCTTAAAAAGTCAACTATGGAACGAATTCAACATTGGATTGGAGTCATCCTTTCTTACTTAATAATGGATTGAGTTCAACCATGGATTAAAGTCAACCTCAGATTGAAGTAAACATTGGATTGAAGTCAACCTGTGCGTAGAAGTCAACCTTTGCTTGAAGTCGACCTTGGATTGAATCCATGCTTGTATTGAAATTAACCTTGCTTAAAAGTCAACATTGGAATGAATTCAACCATGCTTAAAATTCACCAATGGATTGAAGTCACCCTTGAATTGAAGTCAACCATGGATTGAAGTCAACCAAGGATTCATATCAACCTTGAATATAAGTCACCCTTTGATTGAAGCCAACCTTGGATTGAAGTCAACCTTGGATAGAAGTCAACCATGGAATGGAGTCATTCTTTCTTAATAGTTAAATATGGATTAAAGTCAAATATGGTTAAATTCATCATTAGATTGAAGTCAACAATGGATTGATTTCAACCTTAGATTGGAGTCAATATTGGATTAAAGTCAACCTTAGATTGAAACATGGTCAACCATTGTAAATAATAGTAAACCATCTTCAACCATGGTGAATTATACTCAAACATGTTGCATTGTTTAATCAACCATGGTGAACTCTATTCAAACATGTTGCATTATTGAATCAACGATGGCGAAACAAATTGAATCAAAATCAAACAGTGTCAAACATTTTCAACTATAGTCAATCATTATGAACTTGACCTTGGGTTGAAGTAAACTATGGATTGAATTCCAGCGTGGATTGAAGTCAACTTTGGATTGTAGTCAACCACAGATTGAAGTTAACCATGGATTGAAGTCAATCTTTAATTAGAGTCAACCTTTGATTGAAGTCAACCTTTCGTAAAAGTTAAAGATGGATTGATGTCAACCTTGGATTGAAGCAATCTTTGAATTGAAGTCAACCTTGCTTAAAATTAAACTATCTATTGAAGTCACATTTTCATAAAAGTCAATTATGGATTGAAGGCACCCTTGGGTTGAAGTTAACCATGGATTGAAGTCAACCTTGGGTTCAAGTCAACCATGCTAAAGAGTCACTTACGTTTTGAAGTCAACCTTGGATTAAAATCAAACTTATATTGAAGCCTGTTATGGATTGAAGTCAACAATTTGTTGAAGTCAACCTTGCTTAAAAGTCAACTGTGGAATGAAGTCAACATTTTATTGAAGGAAACCTTTCTTAAAACTTAACAATGGATTGAGGTCAACCATGGATTAAAGTCAACCTCGGATTGAAGTAAACATTGGATTGAAGTCAACCTGTGTGTAGAAGTCAGCCTTGGATTGAATCCATGCTTGTATTGAAATTAACCTTGCTTAAAATTTAACATTGGAATGAATTCAACCATGCTTAAAAGTCACCCATGGATTGAAGTCACCCTTGAATTGAAGTCAACCATGGATTGTTCAGTCAACCAAGGATTCATATCAACCTTGAATAGAAGTCAACCTTTGATTGAAGCCAACCTTGGATTGAAGTCAACCTTGGATAGAAGTCAACCATGGATTGAAGTCATTCTTTCTTAATAGTTAACTATGGATTGAAGTCAAATATGGTTGAATTCATCCTTAGATTGAAGTCAACCATGGATTGATTTCAATCTTAGATTGAAGTCAATATTGGATCGAAGTTAATCATGGATTGAAGTCAACCATCGAGTTAAGTTGACCTGAGATTAACACCAACTTAAGATTGAAGTCAACCTTTGATTCATGTTAATCTTGATTAAAAGTTGACAATGGATTGAAGTCAAATATGGCTTGAAGTGAACCTTGCATTGAGGTCAACTATGGATTGAAGTCAACAATGATTTCAAGCCATCCTTGGGTTGAAGTCAATCTTGGATTGAAATTAACCATGGATTGAGGTCAAAATAGGATTAAATTCAACCTTAGATTGAAGTCAACCATAGATTGACATCAATATTTGATTAAAGTCAACCTTGGATTCAAGACAACACATGGATTGAAGTCAACGATAGATTAAATTCAACCTTGGATTGAACTCCACCATGGATTGAATTTGACCTTGGTTTGAATTCAAACTTAGATTGAAGTCAACCATGGATTGGAGTGCACCTTGGAGTGAATTCAACCTTCACTAGAAGCCAACAATGGATTTAAGTAAACCTATGATTCATGTCAACCATCGATTTAAGTCATCTTTGGATTGAATGTCAACCATTGAAGTCATCCATGCATTGAAGTCAACATAGGATTGAATTCAACCCTGCATAAAATTCAACTATGGATTGAATGAACAACCTATGAATGAAGTCAACCATGGATTGAAGTCAGCCTCTGTTTGAAGTCAAAATAGGATTGATGTCAACATTCGATTGATGTCAACATTCAATTGAATTCAACCATGGATTGATGTCAACCTTAGATTGAAGTCAACTATGGATGGAAGTCAAGATCTAATTGAAGTCACCCTTGGATTAAAGTCAACTATGGGTTGAAGTCAACCTTGGATTGAACGCAACCTATGATTGAAGTCAACATATGATTGAATACAACCTTGGATTGAATTCAACCATGGGTTGATGTCATGGTCAACCATAGTAAATCAAAGTCAATTATGCCCAACCATGGTTGACCATGATACAATGTCCACCATGGATTGAAGTTAGCTATTGGTTGAAGTCAATAAAGGATCGCAGTCAACCATTATATTGAGGTCAACTTTAGATTGAGTTCAATCTTAGACTGAATTTAACCTTTCTTAAAAGTCAACAATTGATTGGAGTCAACCTTACTTAAAAGTCAACTATGAATTGAAGAGAAGCATGGATTGAAGTAAACCATAGATTGAAATAATTAATGTTAATATTATTAATGGACTAAAGTCAACCATTTGAACATGGTCAAGCTTTAAGACAACCTTCGATTGAAGCCAACCATTAGAGCATGGTCAACCTTTAAGACAACCTTCGATTGAAGTAAACCTTTAAGACAACCTTCGATTGAAGTCAAGCTTTAAGGCAACCTTCCATTGAAGTCAACCATGGTTGATAAAAAGTCAATTGCATTCAAACAAAGCCAAGCACATGCTCAACAATAGTCAACCTTAGTTACTTAGTGAACAAAAGTCAACCATAGTCAAACAAAGTCAACCACATTAAACAATAATAAAAAATAGTGGAATTATAATCAACCATATGATTTTATTGATATTAAAATTAATTAAATAAATGTAAGTAAGGAAAAATGTAATTTACATTAAATTATATTAAATAAGAATTAAAATAAATTTAATAAATCTTATTATATGTAATTTAATGTAAATTAAAAAATATTAAATATATTAATATTAGTAACTATATTTACTTATTTGAGAAAAAATTCACCATGGTTAATTATGGTTCACTTTAAAATTATATATTTGATTTATATTTAATATTAATTATTTAACTTATTTTTAATATAAGTTATTTTATTTTTAATTTACATTTAACATCAATTAATGTAATATCTATTATTTTACTTTTATTTTTTTAATAACAATTTTTTTACTTTTCTTTAATATAGATTAATTCTTTTATTATGAATTTACCTTGCATATCAATTATTTTACTTATCTTTAATTTTTGTTACATTTATTTAATTTATTTTTTATTTTTATTTAATATATTTACTATTTTTTTTTTTTACTTTTATTTATTTAAGTTTTTTTTCCACCTATATTTATTTATTTACTTTTTACTTTAATTTTATTTCTATATTTTAAAAATTTGACATATGTGCGAATAAAAATAAATACTAGATCCATTTGTTCACTGTTCAAGTACATTTATTTAATTTATTTGTTTTTACTTCATTTACTATACTTACTTTTATTTAATTTATTTATTTTTCTTTACTTTACTTTAATTTATTTTATTTTAATTCTATTTTTAATTTTCTTTTATTTACTTTACTTTTAATTTATTTTTGTTTATTTTTACTTTACTTTTATTCTATTTCTTTACTTTATTTTTTTTTTATTTAATATATTTTAATATTTTTTTTAATTTAATATATTTTAATATTTTTTTTAATTTAATATGTATTTCTTTTCATTTTTATTTCCAAATAATATTTTTAACATTTTTAAATGTGGTTGATATTTGTCAATCGGTGAATATCAAACACTTTTAAATATGTAGTCATAGTTGATATATGTGAATCAGCCAATATCAACTACATTTAAAAATGTGATTGTTACTATTTAAGCCATAGTTTCAAAGTTACTTACAAGATATGTTAATAAACAATTATTTTCAAAGCAAATCAAACCATAATTTTTTTTTTTAATTATTTGTCAAACCAAGTCAATAACACTTCGAACAAATGCAAAACATGACTGTCATTAAAATCATAACAAATATAAAATGTTATTATAAATTGTATGGAAATCTCGATGAAATAAGAGACATAGGGAATGCCACTGAACAACGGTTCTTCTTTGGATAGTCTACACTTCTTAAATCCAAAGCCTCTCAACAAGTCTTGTTATCACTTGCTTGTGGCCTCAGATTTGCCTCATCTTTTAAGACTCTGGTAACCTGTCATTGCAAATTACAGTGGATTCCGAACTTTGCCCAACTTCGCTTACCCTATTGAGACAGTGGATATGTTGGTAGTACAAAACATCACAGTCAAAAGTAATACTGGGTTTTATGATGAATTCATATTAGTTATTTCAGTCACTGTGTTGTATGTTTGGTTCATCAAAACCCCTGATAGTGATAATCCCTTTATCAGTGGTATCGAGATGAGGGCCCTCCAGGATGGTAGGTATCGACAGGCTAAGCCAAGAATATTCTGAATTGTAAACATTATTTACAAATATCAATATTTTTGTGTTTGATAAATTGAAAATCTTATTAATCTTTTTATATTTGATAAATGAAAAATCTTGGAATAATATACAAGCTAACGGTGATGATGATCATATTCATTTTGTTTGTGTTTTACGTGAGAGGCTTTAGCTCTATATAATATATTTAATAAAAAATTTTGGAGTATCTATTAAATTAGATATTTTATTTTTCGAGGATTTATGAGATGAAGGTTTTGGTTTTTAATATTTGTTATTATTAAAATTCAGTTTTAAAATATTAATTAAAATTGTAGTTTTAAATTATTGTAATTTTATTTTTAATATAAAAATAGATTATTTAATATATCACCATTCTACAATGTAAATGTTTCAAAATTTTAATAACAAAATTAGGTTATTACATCACAATTCTTAATTAATTTTTATTTCATTAGTACAACATACATGCATCACGAAGTCAAGCATTGATAAAAAGAAGCTCATGTAGAAGATGCATGCATAACAAAGTCATTAACAAATCTGAAATAGATGCTTTGGCATAAGTGGAGTTATGCATGCTCTCCTTCTATAACTCAATAAATGGATTCTATTTTAATATTAAGTTGGTGGTCCTAACAATTTATACATTCATTTGGTGAAGGGTTTATTTAACTATTAGTGGAGTTGAGCAGGCCATTATAGATGAATCTCTTAATAAGACAACAAGGAACTTGCAACAATCCTCAATTAACAATTCGTCATTAAGCCTTGTCTCTTCACAACTCTCCCAATGATCATGGAAAATTCTTTGGAGCATGGATTCCTTAACGCAATCTGGAAATTTTTAACCATGCAATTTTAGTTTGCATATGTTTTTTACACTTTCTCGTGCTTGGCTTTGTTCTGCAGCATAAAATCTTTGCAAAAAATTACAGATTTTATGGTCGCAATCATTTTGTGAAGGCTATTGAACTTCGTCCGAGCTCCATCATAGGGACATCCTCCGACAGTTTAATCCTTAACTTTCCTATGTAAACCAAAAGATGAAACTGCTTTTTAATCCATAGCATGTCGACACTACTTAATCCTTATCTTTATGCTTTCTTTACTCTTATACCAATGAATTCACACGGAATTAGCTGCATTGGAGCTTCACCTCTTGTTTTACTTTATTTTATAAAGTTTTTTTTAAGTTAAAAATTGGATTTATTTTAATTTTTTTATTAAAAATTGGATTCATATTAAAAAGGATTATTTTCTTTGAATTACCATTTTGTGTTAAAAGTTATTTACATTAAAATATTTGATAATTGGTTGATTTTGATTAAAAAAATTGAATCCATGTGTACTATAAAATGTGTGAGAGAGAGAAAGCGAGCGAGCTGGGGTAGCTTAAATGGTTGGATCTTCTAGGACCATGGTCGAGGTCGGGGGTTCAATTATCTCGATCCTTCAAAGTTAGGCACCGAAAGAATACCGACAAGGTAAAGCCCCTTCAAGTGGGCCCCTTGGATTATATCCATGAACGTAGTGTGCTCTAAGACCGTGAAACAAGTTGGAATATATATACTATTTCTGAAATACCTATAAAATAAAATAAATTTAAATATTTAATTAATAATAAATTTTATATAACATTTTTTATTGTATTTTATTTTTTTAAGAAATAAAATTTTAATATTTTTTATTATTTTAAAAATAAAATTTTAAAATTTTAATTATTTTAAAATAATTTTATTTTATATAACAAAAATAAGAGTTATGCATTACATAATTCTGGTTGGTTAAAGAACATCATCATCCTCAGATATAATTTTATTAAATTAAACATATCTATAGCATTCTATTTCTTTTTCTATTTACAATAACAAAAACATTCAATGAATGTAAGAATAGGTATTCGCTGCATAATGGCTTCCCTTTGTTTGGATTACCGTCAATCATTGCATCATCGATATGACCTATACAATTTAGATTATTATGCTGAAATTGACTTTAAAATAAAACAAGATGGGTAGAAGCTAAGCTTCAAGTCCCTGCCTTAAATAAGGTGTGGCAGTGGATGGTAATATACAGTGGTCTTTGTCATTGTGCGCAAACGCAATATGTTCATTCCTCGTTTATTTCCTTTTAGTTTATGCGTAACATGTCCTTAGAGCTCGACCTGTTACCTTTCCAATCGTTGTTGTCGCTATTTTCTACCCTTCTCTGAACCCTGCCATGACTATGTGGGCTCTGCAAGCGCCATTTGAGTGTCTGGTGGGAACCCAAAAGGATCGCATGCCACCTCTGTGTGTTGCATGTATGCATTACTCTTCTCAACGTCTAATTCAAGGAGTCATGTATGTTTGTTGCATTAGCTACGGTCTACTTCCTCAATAATTTTATTCAGTTTTGTCCGCCTCTACCTTGGCTTTTTGGCTTGGCTTAGCCATGGGTGCAGATAGTAAAGTTTTAAGGCATGCATGCAGACTGTGCATTCCAATCATCCATAGAGGCTCTCATTCGAATTCCCAACACACTCCTCTCGGAAAAATTGTAAACCTCAAGAACCATAACTCACAACTTTCTTAATTATATTAAATAATATACATGTCAACATGCATGCATGCAGACTATACATTCCAATCATGCACAGAGGCTCTCACTCCAATTGCCAACATGCTCCTCTTTGAAAAATTGTAAACCTCAAGAACCATAACATAACAGAAAAATGTTAATGTCCATGACATTGTTAGTCCAAAGTAAGGACATGATACGATCAAGAATGGAATGTAATTCTAGTAATTTATTTATAGTTAAGTCATTGTAGTTTTTGTAAATCGTACACCATATGATATCAGTGAATTTTAGTCAAGAAACACCATAATGGAAACAAAATTTCAGAATCTCTACGCCAGAAAAAGAGATGAAATATAAAAAATAACCTAAGAGCACGTGTTGTGGCTTTGATTTTAGTTAAGCACTACATCTACGTGATGCTACACAAAGACTTATTATGAAAATATATTTTTAGAGCCAAAATAAGGAGTTTAACCAGCGAAGGCAAAGCTCGTTGATCCACCATCAAAAGATGGAGAATAAGTTAAACAACTAGTGCATTGTGAGGAGATAATCTTGCTTGATTTGATAAGGTGATTCTATAGATCTCTTTATTTGATTCTTCGCTCTTTGCATTGCTTGTTCTTTGGTTTAATTGGCTCTCCTTGCATCAGGATTTGGTGATTTTCCCATCTCTATTGTTTACATCTGTTGGTTTTCTAGTTTCTTATTAATGATTTTGTATCCTTATTTGAGCTTATTCCAATTACTTACATGCTTTGGTTTGGTTTAATTGGCTTGATATCATTTTTGGACAATCTCATGAAATTTGGTCTTAATTATATCAATGAATCAAAAGAGCATCTTGGCGGTTTAGAATAGTTTGACTGAACACTTATTTTCAACAATTTTGATTTATGACTTGAAAGGGTGTATAACAAAGAATGGTTTTCAATTTTGAAAGGATTATTGAATTTTGCAAGACTTAAAGTAAAAAAAAAAAAACACGGAAATTTCGATTTATGACTTGAAAAGGTGTATAACAAAGAATGGTTCTCAATTTTGAAAGGATTATTGAATTTTGCTAGCCTTAAGTTAAAAAGAAAAAAACACATAAAAAGTCAACAATTCCCATTCATGAAGTAAAGTATTATTTTTCACAAAGAATAATTCGCTTTGCTTATTGATAAATAAATTTCAATCTTATTTAAATGGCTTATTAATGTTTATATATATGGAAGTATTAAAATTTTTATTATTAATATTTCTTCCATATAATTCTTTTTCTTTTAAGTCATATGATCTTGCTCTAAATATAATATTGTGTTTATATAATATCATTATTCAAAGGCGATATTTCTTAATTATTATCTAATAATATTCCATGTACTTCTAGATATTTCTTAATTATTATCTAATAATATTCCATGTACTTCTAACACAATATTCGTGATTTACTTATATAATTGACTTTGATATGATAAATAAAGACACTATTGATACATGGTTTATTTTTATTGCTGGAAGATATTCCATATTTCAAATTTAAAAACACATAAAACTCTACCGAGGTATACTTTAAAAAGTTTATTATTATACCTGTCGAAGACAGTTATATAGCAATCAATTAGGATTTAAACTTTTTTCATTTTCAATTATTTTTGCTTTTTCCATAGAGATTTTTATATAGTTTTCAATAGTTTTAAAAAATATATATATTAAATTCAATATTTAAAAATCAAAAAATAATTTTTATAATATTTAAAATTTAGCATTCTATTTTTTGATTGGTGAAAAATTAAGAAATGACAATTTACCCCTGATGAGATGAAAAATTGTAAAACAAAAAAATAAAAATACAAATAATAATAAGTTGCCATTTGTCAAAAACAATAATAACAGTCCACCATTTGTTAATAATAGTCTACCATTTGTTAAAAATATTAATAACAGTCTACCATTTGTCTTTCCCTCGAGTGCCTTGGAAAAAGCACTTCTCTGGTTCTATTGGCTTTCGTGGGTAGCACAATCCGTTTCAAGTATGCATTGGATTTATTGCCGAGGTGACGACGACATGTAATGTACCTTAAAATTCATAATAATAAAAAAAAATTTATTTACCCACATACACCGTAACTATAGTTCAATGTCGAATCCAAGGGTGGAGGACAGGCTGGCGTATTAAATGTAGCTCTTCGCTGTCCTAAGAAGTCTCTGGAGGGTTATATCACTTATTCTCCGTCTTTTTGGTGACGGAGGGGAGCTCTCGGCCGCCATGGCTAGAGGCTCTGCAACTCAGCAGTTTCAACGAAGTCAAACCTCTACTAAAATTTCAAATATGAAAATGCCAAGTAGGCCCTACCCTGTGTAACCCAATAATCGTTGGGGTTTTTCATTTCTATGATGCCTTGTGAGTACTTAGCTTGACTGGGAAAATAAATCCATACCTACGGTAAGAACAATAGTTTTATGCATTTCCAAACTTACAGTCTTTTCAAAGTGTTTTGTTGAAGTTACTAATCGTGTGGCCTCCAATCTGCAGGTGGCGATTTGACCGTGCTCTGGAATGCCCTTCCCAAACACTCAGACAACGCAAGACAACCAGGTAAGCCATGGCTGTCCCCGGAGTCCTACCGGGTGAGGGTTTTGGTCCCAAAAGTGTAAAAAAATAGGGGTTAAGATTCCAATAAATTAATGCTGCTCGAAAATAAACAATTTCGTGGTCTACCAAGAGTCTAAATAGGTCTAAGGGTTTAATCCGCGAAACAGACTTGGCTTCTGCGTTTAACGCTCGTTCTAGGGTTTTCCTGGATCCAGCTTTGGCAAAACTTAATTTTATTTCTGAATTGCATAATGTAAATAAATTTTCCTTTGAATGAATACAAAAGAAATGCGTTTTCTCTGTGAAGAAGATAATTCTCTTTCGTTTTTAGGTATTTTTATTTTTGTGATGGATTTTAAGGGAGTTTCAATTACAATAAAAATAGAGATGGCTATAAGCGGTATTCCTCAATCATATATAGGCATTGATTCCCCAAATATTTAAGTAGGTTTATTTATTATATATGTTTCCTACAGACATGATTAAGATGCGTTCTGGTTACCTTAGTCGTTTTGGAGAGAACTTATGAGAAAAATATTTGATTCAAAATTTAAGTATTCTATCAGAATTAAAACTCCGTTTTCTGGAATTATTCCGTTTTCTGGAATCATGGTTTTTGTTTTTTTTAAAAGGAAAGTTTATTTACTCAGAAGATGATTCTTACTTTGGTTGGTAAATGTTTCATACCGAAATTCAATTTTTAAATCTGAGTTTCGTTTGCTTATTTATATAAGATTTTTGGAGAAACAAATTCTATATATTAACTAATTACTGGGTAACACTATGATTAAAATAAAAATGGATAAAAAGGGAAAGTGTATTTACTCAGAAGATGATTCTTACTTTGGTTGGTAAATGTTTCATACCGAAATTCAAATTTTAAATCTGAAATCTGAGTTTCGTTTGCTTATTTATATAATATTTTTCCACATGTTGCGCATGGGTAAGATATAAGGTTTATTGACCGCATATATAAATTATCAATTGCAACATGCTTTTCATAAGAATCATCAAAAGTACAATATAATTGCACAAATCGCTTAATAGGACATACGCTTTCATTAATGCTTCAGTTGGATTAAAAGTAAACACATTAATAAAAAACAGAAAATATATATTTCTTAATATTTAAGTTTTTATTTTAAGAAATAACTATTTTGTTTTAATAATATTACTTTTATTTTTTTTATTTTTCACCATTAATAAAAATACTAATCATTTTTAATGCAATATTTAATTTATTTTATTAAAATTTCTATTATATTTTTTTAATGCAATAATTAATTTGTTAATTTATTTAATTAAAAACTTTATCCCACGGACTCTATTATATTTTTTTATGTAATAATTAATTTGTTGTTAACCTATTTAATTAAAAACTTTACCCCACTTTATTTTCCTTTTATGTTATAATTAATTATTAATCTATTTAATTAAAAACTTTATCATATTTTGGTATGTAAATTATCTACATTACTATCAATCCATAAAATGATAACATTTATTAGGCATTAGGTTTTTTAATTGTTTTAATAAATAATGTTTCATGTAATAAAATATCTCATATAGGTAAACTATAGATTCAATTCCCCACTTCTTTTTTCTCAAATACAGTCATATTACCATTAGTGCCTACAAACATACTCATGTAAAACATAGCTCTTTAATTTGTCAAAGACTTCCGAAATATAACAAATCAACTACCAAGGTTAATCATATAATCTATTTGGATCTATAATAAAGTTATGCGCACTAAGGTAATAAAGTTATGCGCACTAAGGTAGGTCCATGTTTAATTAACAATACAAATAAATGAAAACGTCAAATCTTTATTACTTAATTAAATATGTAATGTTTACATTTAAGTAAATCATAAATCATTAAGAAACAATCTTATTCTAATTAACACTACGAATAAAAAATATTAATTAGTTAAATCAATGTAGAACAATACTCATCATTCTAGAAGACTCTAAATATAGCAAGTTAGGGTCAATTCATACAATTCTATATTATATTTGGCTTTATAATAATGTCACCAAATCTTATTACACGATTATTTTTTTTTATATTACAGTATTGTTTCTTTTTTAAATAGAAGAGTTATTAAAATTTAAATTATAAATATTAGTTTTTGAGATTATATAATTACGAAATATATTTAAATATAATAAATATATTTGATAAATACACTTAAATTTTTTAACATTTAGATTATTTACAAATACAATATTACAAGAAGTACATATGATGCTTACATCCAGTGTAAATATATTTACAATGAAAGCTTAAATATATTCACTAAGTTTTTACAAGTAAAATTTAAATCTTTCTAAATATTTTAGAGTGAAAGCTTGAATTTTTTTTTAAATAAAAATATTAATTACGTCCTACAAATTAGTACAAAGATATGGTGACTCTCACGGCATTAGATTCTGCAATCTTGTTGACTAGTACATAATGAATATGTTTTTTTTACTATTAAACAATCTTGCATTATTAATGCCATTGAGCCTTCATGCCTTTACACACAAAAAAATTAGAGCAGATCCCAATTTTGGAAAATGTCATTTCCCGTTAAGTATTAATTATAGGCATATACGATTATAAAATGCTTTGAGTAGACATTTGAATGTATATGACTATTAATAGCTGGGAATATGGGTTATGATTATTCTTTTTAGTAGATGTCCAAACACATATCATAAGCAAGCTTTTAAAATATAATACTAAGGATAACAAATTATAAGATTTGTAATTAATTATGAATAATTACAGATATTTTATCATATGCTATGTGCGGTATATATATAACAAATAAGTAAATATGTTTAATTAATTTTGTTATATGGTTAATTATTTTTTAAATCGTTATTTTAATTGATTGATATTGAGTTAATTTTTATTTTATATATATAACAAATAAGTAAATATGTTTAATTATTTTTTAAATCGTTATTTTAATTGATTGATATTGAGTTAATTTTTATTTTAATTTGTTAATATTTGATATAATTAATTTCATGTGTTTTTTATTTAATATAATTTTGCAATATATATATATATATATATATAAAAGAGAGATTATTAGTTTATGTAATTTAAATAAATTTAATATTAATTCTTTAAATGATAAAATAATCATATAAAAATATTTCTCAATTATTATTTAAATATTTTTGTTTATTCATTCTATAAAATTAAAACGCCCAATTTTTTTATAAAACAATTATTACAAATATCTTTTTAATGATTAGTAATTTATTTTTTAAACTTTTTTTTGTGTTTATTGAAGGATGAATTTTTTTATACTTCATAACACCAAAATTCAATTACAATTAAATTAAATAAAATATTATTTTACAAAAAACATTCTTTACAAAACAGAAAAAACAAAATGCACATAAAAAACATGAAACAAATAGGGTAATGCACTCAATGTACATACTATTATTTAATTTTACATCATGTTTATTATTAATTTTTACAATAAAAACTATTTGTTATTTTATCAATATTTAAGAGGAAGGTACTAAGTAAAGCACTATGTCACAATAAGATACAAATTTAATTTTTTTTTATGAAATAAAAGACTTAATGTTATTAATTTTACTTTTTTTAAAGGAGGTATCCAATTTTTCAATTGGATAACTTTCATTGAGTAGTCAATAAGTTTGACTATTCATTGTAAATCACTTCAAATCTACTAAATTAAGTAATCAAAATCCAACAATCTAATATTTATTTTTTACAACACAAAATACTTAATACTACTAATTTGCTTATACTACTTATTTTACTTTTTAATTTCAATTTTTAAATGTATGGAGTACTAGGTGTCACTTATCTCTTGCTTTTAGTCTAATTTTCATATTAACTATTAGCTTTGGATGTGAATAATTAATATATTAAAACATTTCTAAGCAGCAGGTATAAGCAACTTTGTTGCTAATTTCACTTGTTTATACAACCTTATCACCATGCAATAAAACTTATTACTATATATATTTATTTATTTTTATGATAAACCCAAAATTTGCTTCATGGTAAAGTAGAATGGTGAGTATTGGAAACTCTATTCATATTTAAAATATTCATATTTAAAAATAAGATGATTAGCATGCAATGATAAAACATTTTAGCTTATATGTTATATTATTAAAACCAATACACGGATTTCAAGACCGTCTTTATCATTTTCTAAAATTTGTTAGTTTAAATTTGATGCAAAAGCTTATAATATAGAAGCATTTTAGTTTAAGTTTTTGTCAATAAAGTCAAGTTGACTTTCTCCTTTTTGTTTAAATTTTGGATCAATTTCACTTTTATTTTAATAACTATGCCAACAAATTTTGATTTAGGTAACCAAATGGATATTTACGCTCTTCTTACGAATTTTGATATGCTTCAAATAGATTAACAAAGGATAAAGTAATAGAATATATTGTTTTCAACATCAAACTGCAAGGATTTATTACGTTGAGATTTCAAGCTCGTGGTAATCACGAATTGCATAGGTTTTAAGGGAACACCATTATATTATTATAGTAATCTTGCTTGGTTGATATAATATTTACCTGCTCAATTTAACAACGAATTAATGAGAAGATTAGATATATCAATTCATCCAACTCTTTAAAAGAATTTTTCCATCGTTTTCAATTGCTACAAAGAGGAAATGCTAGCTAAAAGATGGTGCCAAATAATTAAGAGGAGCCCAAATCAATGCCAGATATTATTTAGTGTTGCCATGAGTTTAATGGTTGAAACCATCCCACAAAGAAATTAGTAGCAATTCTGTAAAAGAAGAAACTGATTAACCATTCTTTTCTATTATATACCAGCGCATTGAATAAAAAGTTTTCCACCGACTTGATCAATTTGTTTTATCACTCCATATTACGGACAGAGAATATATGAGGAGTGTGCCAGAAATCATGAACCAAGCAAAAACACACATGATCTCAATTAAGAAGAGATTAATAACCATTGACCACATGTCCATCAAGCAATTGTATTCTTTATTTGATGACTTCGAAGTCTATATATCCGAGTGCAAATGGAAGGGGTATCGAATCACAGCATTAAAGGAGGTTGTTAAAAGATGTTACCTAAGACAAACAAAGATCTCCATGCAAGAAGGGGATTAATTCCATTTACTCACAAGTTGGAAAAGAAGTTAAACTGGTAACGCATAAATTAGCCGCATCCGATCTATATTACAGCATACAAATTTACAAATTTACAAATTGTGTTATATTACAGTATATGCAGTACATTACAATATTTTTGTACGAACAACGGAAAGATTATACATAATCCTAATCATGTTAACATGTGTATGAAAGACAATAGAATAGCATGGAATATGGTGTGAAATTACTCCTTTCGTATATATTTGTATTAAAGACTACAATTTCAAGGAATATGTCCTAAGGAGAAATTATTTGTAAAAACAAAGTGTCGAAAAGTATTATATATAGTAGGCAAGTCTCATTGGGTCTGTTAAGAGAATGGTTGTGTATGGATTTGTCTAAACAACCTTCTCCTTACTTACCAAATTCACAAGTTCAGCATTTCATGCAGATGTATTCTATTACTGATTCTCATAATTTTACATGATTTTGTTCCAAAGTGATGCGAATTGAAATAATCTACAAGATGAATCTACATGCTCCTTGCATGACTCGAGATCCCGAGAAAATCAACGCTGTGAAAGTGTTTGTGTCTGTGAATAACGAAACCATTAAGAAATATTATACAGAACTGTCACAACCAACAATAACACTTTAAAAGTAGAGCAAATAAGAAAATCCATTCTTAAGATATCTTGGATCATTTCCTAAATAAAAAAAGTTAACAAAAGTTCATGGATATTAATAGCTACCAAACAGGGTATTAAATCCCGAGTTTAAACTAAATAAGAAAAAAATGTCCAAATGTATAGGTCTGCTCATCCTGCTCATCCTTTCTCTTACAAGTAAGAAGTCAAGGGCCAAAGCTTGTAGGAAGAGAAACCTCATACACAAACCCCAAAGGAGAAACTCCTTTATAACAAGAGGTGTAAACAAAAAATTACTATTCCAAGCGAGACCCAAGAACGTGGGTGTGTTCGAAAGCAGCTTCGAATGGACCTTCAAAATAACGCCTGGAGGAGCTCTATCAAGAACAAAGTATAAGTGAACAAGAATATTAGATAAATATATCCCAGTTGCAAATAAAGGACATACATAATTCAAAAAGGAAATAGGGAACAAGACTACCTGAATTAAAAGTGGAGACACTCATCCATAGGGAACTGTTGAAGAGTGTTCACTGACCCACTAGGAGGAATGAAACTGTTTAGGAGACAAGGAGACAAGTGGCAACATCTGGAATCACTTACTAGCTGTTGTAGGAGGCAACTACCCTATATTTATGGTCATAACTCTCCAAAGGTGGAGGATCTGAGCAAGTGGCTCAATAAATGATATAACTGACCAAAGACCTAGGCAAGCTATGAAAGCCATCGAATTGAGCAGGAGGCTCACAACTTTTTTATTATTCCTTTCTCCTTGGGCTGGCTGGAAAAACTATCATAGTTTTGATCACACAAGGAAAATTCGATGAGGGGTAGCTAACTAATGATTTCCAGAGTGAGTTTGTCCATCAATTGAGTACAAAGTAAGGAATGATGGAAGGTCTTAAGGACTGCTGAGTCTTTGAAAAAGGAAGGTCTCCTACTCCTATTCGGTATCTTCTCCCTGGTGGTTCAGTGAACGGGCTCGGGGGTCCCAAGCATTCAACTAAGTGTTTGAGGAATTAGGTTGGGAGGAACGGTTGCCTGTGGATGTTTGCCCAGCTTTGTTGTTCAAGTTCTTCTATTTCTTACTCTACTTGTTATTATTTTGATGAAATGGTTTAAAATTTAGTTGATTGTGAATTAGGATTAACTGGTTAAAAATGAAAATAATTACCTCGTATTTTTCCTTCCACCCGAAGGTGGTGTACTCTAGTACAGGGCATAATTTAAGAATATATGTAATAAATTACAGATGTACAGATAAGCATTTGTATTATTTCATTTACAGTATTTATATCAAACATTCTTTTTAAAAACAGTTGATTCACTTGAAACTGGTAAATATCGATGAAATGAAATATACAGTTCAGGGTTTAAAAACCAGTTATATTTCAGTTTTCTTTTATTGCCCTAATCCTTAAGATAGCCATTTAGAGGACCTTTTTGTGCTCTAAAGTAGGTCGGTTTTTATCTTGCATTATTATCCTTTAAAGGGACAAACCAATTTTTGTTTCGGTACCATCAAAATACTAATGCTTTAAATACAACCACATTCATTAAAAGAACAAGCCCATTTCAAATAACAACAAACAAGAATAGCCATCACGTACAACTCATGACAAGTAAGCATGCACACTGTTGCAGACAGTAAATCAACATTTAAGTTTTACAGGTGGATACTCTTATATCCAAATATAAAAACCTAGATCTTGACATTTTTAAAACCCTAGAAATCAAATGTATTAACGTAGAAATGTTGAGAGACCATTTTTCCCATAAACGAGTTTACCATCACCGTTCTTAACAAAAAGGAGGTTCGAACCAGGTTGGCTAAAAATTACAACCCAACTTCTATCATTTAGAGTGATACCCTACATCATAGGCTCGGGATCGAGTCCCCACAGTTTCACATCCAACAAGCTACAGCAAAAAATGACGAGTTTTTTACTAAAGGGCGTAACCATACGAAAACACAAGTTCTAACTTCTTAAACCTTTCCTACCAAAACTTATAACACTAAGCAACTGCATTTTCATCCATATAACCCTTTTAACACAGTCCATAAAATACAGTTTAAAACATCATACAGGAAACTAGAATGTTCATCTACCATGCACGAAGCCGAGCATCAGAAACTCTCCCATGGACAAAATTTCACAGTAAACCAACAAGCAAACACTTTAATGTCTTTGCTTTCGCATTTTGCATTTTCCAAACAAGCCGAGGGGACCATCAACCAATTTTAAACCAACCATCGAAACATGTCATTTAAATGTCCATCATAAACAATCCACAGTCCATTCCAAAAATGGTACAAGTGTATCCCACAACGAAACTAATCATTTAAAGACTGAGACTAAAACGCAATAATCAACCGAGTTTGGATGAACAACCCCAACCCTAAATGCATGCTAAAATTTTACAAAGACTTGGACTCCAGCATAACTACCAATGGCTGCGAAATTCTCACCCTAGAACGGTCAAAGTAAAGACTGTCCAAAACCATGTTCCTTGCGGGTTTGCAAACACCGAGATCTCCAATGGAGGACTAGGGGCTTACCAGGATCGAGTTCCCCTCTTCTATTCTTCAAAACCTCTCCTCCTTCCTTGATACCTGGACCTTGCTGCACAAGAAAACTGAGAATCGGTCAGTAACCAATTAGATGCATGCGAAATGACGAAAAAAGAAAAAACAACGAAGTGTTGACAGGTCACGATTACATTACCTGACAGGGGTTTTCCAAAGCGTGCACAAACATGCTGAGGCCAAAGCTAAAGGCCGAATCCAAGGCCAAGTTCCGAGTCCACCGAGAACCTGAGAGCCAGAGGAGATGGACCTCAACTGTCCAAACAACAAAAATGACGAGACAACACACCGATAAGGGAGTTAGGGTTCGAAGGAGCCAGGTGGCCGAAAGCATTTTGGTGATTCAGATATTCCAGACAGATGCAATAAACAACTCGAGATTCTACTCACATCACAACCAATTCGAATCCATTTGGAAGATCACCAAAATCAAGTTCTCCAGTCAAACATAAATGGCAAGACCCGTGCTTCGAAACTGAAAAGACCTTGTCCTTCTTTCCCCTTCGTAAGCCTTGTTGGGCTTTACAAACCCTAGCTAGAGCCTGATTCACGGACTTAGCTTATACCTTAGCCTGCTGGAAAAAATCATTTAATTGTTTAGACCATAGGATAGGTATAGATTGCACTGTTATTATAGTTTTCCCATCGACAATTCCAATTCTAGGATAGTGAACACATAAAAAGAATTTTTGAGTGTCTTGACCCTTGTGATATTTCTTTATCATGGGTGTAGTATCAAATTCATGTTTCAAGGGCGCTTATCATATCTCTTAGAACCCTTAGATTTCAAACAGGGTTAGTATCTTTTAGGATACCTAGGCGGAGACTTGAAAATACCAACATCTTCTAAGTCTGAGTAAACCCAATTGAAGATAGATAAGGAAATCATACCATAATTGACGAAATCCCTCACTCCATCGATGGATCTGTTCAAAGTATCAAGTGCAGCATTAGCTTTGCAAGCTAAGTAAGCCCCGAGATCTCTTCGCAAAGAACCCCTATATCGAAAGAAGCATAAGTACGACAGTTGACATCAAAATACATTAACATGCACATTCAAGATATAATTTATCATCAGTGATGCATCCCAAAAAATGAATAATTTTTTATTTTATTTTATGAATTTCTTGATTTTATTTAGGAGTAGTTATAGAAAATAAGAGGGTGTCTTGACTAATCCTAATTCTTGAAATAAATTCTAAATAGGATTTGATCGATGAATATTTGGTCAAGCATGGAATAAGATTCAGATAAATAGAAATTTTTCATAAGTATGTAAAATTGTCTTGCACAAGATTGAATACATCTGCCTAAAGAACATGAGTAGTATTACTCTTAGGAATGGTGTAGTTACAGTGAGCTACAAGTTGAGCTCAAAGGAGGTGAACTCGGAGTCACCAAAACCGTCTTCTCCCTCAGTAATACAAAGAAAACAAAATGAGCACAGATTACCCAACCTTGTTGCTTACCATCAAATCCGACAGTAATACGAAGAAAACCAAATGAGCACAAATTACCCAACCTTGTTGCTTACCATCGAATCCGAGGCAGAGTACCTCGTTTATCCCTCTACAATAATGAACATGGTAAGTCTGGAAGCATAGTAAGTTGTGAATTAAATGTGTGGCAATGAAATAAAAGTTTTAAAATAAGTGTCATGAAAAATAATACACTCGCTCCTTCCTATTGACAGAGAATGGACCAGCTCTTAAACCACAAGAATATTTCCTCTTAAAGTGCACAATACAATTCAATGTCAACGACATCTACAACTTAGCCCATAAGGATGTGTGGATGGGAGAGGAACAAATTCAATCTCGTATGATGTATCCCATTACCGCAGCCCGGTGAAAACAATAAAAATGCCAAGAGCATCGCAAAGCGAACAAGCCAAGTGGACTGAGGACACAAGCCTGAAATAAAAATGTAGAGCTGATGGGAAAACACAGATCCACATGAGAAGGGATTACATGCAGAAGAAAATGACCAAGCAAAAGGAGCATATTTTTACTGATGGGCACAGGCACAATATCGCTATTTCTATGTATGTTAAATGCAATGTTATATATAAGCTCTATTATGGATCTCTATTATGGGCCTTAAGATAATAAATTATGGAGGAAAGATAAGAAAATGCAAAATATATTTTGAAATCAACCTTGGTCATTGATAGCAGGAAGACTTCTTGGATGAAAAGATAATGAAATAAAAAATTACTAGAATACTCATATGAGCAAGAAGACTGCATGCAGGTAATGACCATGAAATCTGGCCATGAGACCATTGCATTTATGTTATACCATTGACATTAAAAAAAATATTGACCTCTTTCTTGTACTTGCGGGTGTTGTACATGATTTCACAGAAGTTGGGCCTCCAAATTCGACTATTCGGATATCCATGTCTGCAGATGCTAGGCGTGGACTCCTCTTGGGAGATCCCCCATGTGAGAGGATTCTCATCAATCTTGATAAGGTCGGCACAGAGCGCTTCCCACCCTCTATGTTCTCTGCTAGCTTACCATCAATCGTGGGCTCGAATTACCCTGAGCGCTTTGAGTGCTGGCATTTAGGTGGAGGCTATAGTGGCTTCCACCAGGTTGAATAGTGTGCTTAGAAGAGATATTTACTTCCTAGATCAAGGTGGTGTAGAACAATGTCATGGCCAACACAACAAATCCCATGTAGAAGATGCATCCACTGCAACAAAGGAGGTCGTGGTAGGTGCAGGCGATGTATCCCGATCCTTGACTGAGGCAGTGGGCACGTTGCAGATGCATGACATGCAAGTGGAGGGCATGCATGACATGCTAGTGGAGGATAGTTAAAGTCTTTGTGGGAAAGGAAAGCACTGACTCTTAGAGCACCACAGAAAAATAGCATGTGCCTCGAAAAGAGGCCAAATAAGGATAAGAAATTCCTAATTGGATGGAAGGGAATATCACCCAGAAAACTTAGGATAAAACGTTTTGGAATCTATGCAGAGACTAATACAATCACCCAAAGTGATTTATATAGTCCCCGCTACTTGGCAGGCTGGGCAGGGACTAAAAAGGAAGGATGATAACACTAGTATGTGAAATTATCCCACCAATAGACAAGATGATCATTTATATGTCAATTGTCTACTTGGAAAAAATCCAAAATAATGAAGGTTCAATCAATTGTCCAAGATGTAAAGAACTAAATTTTCAAGATTCTTTCTAGAGAAGATTGACTTGGTTTTGTTAAACACTAGTGAAAATTTCAAAGTAGGGTCATGAACTTAATAAATTCACTTTTAATATTATTAGCATTTGTGGTGATGAAAAAATCATTTAAAATATTATCAAAATTGAATTGGAAAAACAACCTACAAAATAAGCATGCTTTTTAGCAAAAGAACTTTCCACTATATTTACTTCAGCGTGTGATAACTGGCACTCAAATCGCCCCCTGTCGGCGATGGAAAATTTTTTGGCGAGGCACAGTTCCACCCCTTCTCGTTATTTTTTTGGAATTTCGACGATCTAGGTCGTCTTAAAATGGGCCAAAACCCCTAGGGGCACAGTTCCATGGCATAGTTCCGCAGTAAATGGGGTGGAACTACGATTCCGCTGGTTTTTATAACTGGATCTAGGGAACAAATCGCTGGAAAAGCAGGGCGATTTGAGTGCAAGTTATCCCACGCCTATTTACTTCAAAATTCTTGGAGAATATTCCTCTATATAAGTGCGGTGTGTATTTCACTGGGATTGCAAGAGTACAATTGGGTTTGTTTAACTTATTTACAATAAATAAATTATTTCATAAAAACAAAATATTTTATCTATATAGACATTTATATAGGTTAGTAGGGTTGAAATTTCATGACTAAATAACCATCATTTGTTATTTTACACATCAAAATCTCACCACTTCATAAAATTAAATGTTATTAATAAAGTATGAGTTTTAATTTTATCCATCTTTTTGAAGTGCATTTTTATTTTTACAAGTCATATATATATATAATTAGTTATTAGTAATTAGTGTGTGTCTGTGTGTCTTATCTTTGTATTTCTATTTTTAATATGGAAATTTTGATTTTTACAAGTCATATATATATATATATATATACATATATATATATATATATATATTACTAATTAGTTACTTGGTTAGAGAGTCAAATGCATGTTTAAAGTTCATGGTTTCTGGGCCCATGGTATTGCATGTGAAGAAGCCTACTTAAAGGCTTGAGCAACTCCATTGTAAGGTGCCTAAGGAGGCTAATGTTGGCATGTGTGTGGTTGGAGTGGCCTTGGCCTCCCTGACCAGATTGGTTAGGATGGATATCAATAGATCTTTGGGTTTCCATTATAAATCTTCATTGTTCAGTGTGTGCTTGTTTAATCCTTTAATGTTTATGTTCTTTTAGTCATAACATCATGGAAACTAGAATTTGGAAAGTAAACTTTCATTAATTAATGTAAAGTATAAAAGCACTAAAAATAATTAACAATATTTTTCCCTTTTCTCAAACTTTCTTTCTATATATTAGGAAAACTAAAATTTGGACTCAGAGTTTTATGTAAATCATACTATTTTCGTCTCCGCTTGACTCAAGCTCCCATAAGCTCCCATAGTTGCTCCAGTTTTGCTACAATTCATATATATATTATTTTGAAATCTTTGAATGGATTTTAGTTATGCAACATTTAATGTTTATTTTATATCGATATGTTTTGTAGGTCAAGTAACAGGTGGATATCCTTAATAATCCTCCAATAAAAGGATTCAATGCTTCATATAATTATTATAAATGTTATTTAAAAAAAACTATTATTATGACAAGTAAAATTAAGATTTAAATGTCAAATGAAAGGCAATGTTAAAATTAGAACGTCATATAAAAATTTATTGGCATGCAAGGTAGGGCGTCAAATTTTAGCCATGTATGTTAGTGAGATGATGCATGAGATAGCTAGGAGTTGCAATAATAACATTCACACTTATTGCTAGTTTTTCAAGTTGAGTTCCCATGTTGTGATATATTATTTTTTGAATTATCTACATAGTGTAATCATTAAGCTATGACCCATATCCTGTGAGTATAGTCACAACTGTCTAATTACTTGTGGTTTTTAGTAATTGATGTCACAACCAACCAGAAATTGGTTTGAATGTCTATAGAAAAGAAAATTCACCAAGTGAACAAAATTTAACCTTGAAGATAAACCTTGATGTCACTAAAAGCAATCCCTACAATTCAAACATAAACTCAAAAAATCATAACCAAAATTCATCACTAGCTAGTGTAGCAATCTTTCTCATTACAAAACTAAAATGTCTCCTAGTTTGCGACAAAATCAAATCCCTGACATCATTAATTGCAGAATTATCCCTTAATTTTTCAAGCATGAGGATGAGAAAATCAATCATTTTAGTAGACCTTGCTCAAGCCATGGCCACAAAGTATGACCATAACATACCATGAACTTTAGACAACTTACCATGAACTTTTAGGCACCTTACCATGAAATTTAGACATCAACCCCATTCTAAGGTGCCTAAGGAGGCTAATGTTGGCATGTGTGTGGCCTGAGTGGCCTTGGCCTTTGTGTGTGGCCGGAGTGGCCTTGGCCTCCATGACCAAATTGGTTAGGATGGATATCAATAGATCTTTGGGTTTCCATGATAAATCTTCGTTGTTCAATTTGTATTTGTTTAATCCTTTAATATTTATGTGCTTTTAGTCATAACATCATGGAAACTGGAATTTGGAAAGTAAACTTTCATTAATTAATGTAAAGTATAAAAGAACTAAAAGTAATTAAGAATCCTTTTCCTTTTTCTTAAACTTTCTTTCAATATATTATAAACAAAAATTTGAAAGTTCAAATTTGTAAAATATTATAAATTGTAGGTCCTTTTAATGACCAACTCTATTATGATTCATAGAGTTTTATGCAAATCATGATCTTGGTGTCCCTAGTTGATTCAACCTCCCATAAGCTCCCATAGTTGCTCCAGTTTTGCTACAATTCATATATATTATTTTGAAATCTTTGAATGGATTTTAGTTGTGTAGCGTTTAATGTTTATTTTATATTGATATGTTTTGTAGATCAAGTAACAGGTGCATATTCCATAATACTCCTCTAATAACATAATTCAACGTTTCATATAATTATTATAAATGTTATTTAAAAAAACAATCAACTATTATTATGATAGGTAAAATTAAGATTTAAACATCAAATGAAAGACATTGTTAAAATTAGAACATCATATAAAAAAAATTTGACGTGCAAAGTAGAACATCAAATTTCATCCCTGTATGTTAGTGAGATGATGCATGAGATAGCTAGGAGTTGCAATAATAACATTTACACTTTTGGCTAGTTTTTCAAGTTGACTTCCCATGATGTGATATATTATTTTTTGACAACTCCCTCTCATTCTCAAAAAATTAATCCAGCAACTAATCTAGGTGTACTTAAGTATGCCTAAAATTTAGGCGAGCGGTCTTACCCCTTCACGGCACTGATAATGAAATGTCTATTTAAAAGTCGCCAGTTGGTAGTTGGGTAGTAGGCTGGGACACTATATTTTTACAAAATCTAAGCTTTTGATGTCATAGCATATGTCAACATTCGGTGTCATATGCGCAGTGGGTAATGATGTCACATCATATCCGTGGCGAAATGTTAGGGAAATGCCAGCATAGGCATAGGTAATGAACTGTGCATTGAATAAGACTTATATTACTTTGGTTCTGAAATCTGATCGCCCTATCAGTTTTGATGAATACCGGCCCATATCGCTCTGTAATCTGATTTACAAGGCCATTACTAAGATCATAGCAGAGCATATCAAGCCCATTTTGGGTCGTCATATTTCGCAGGAACAATTTTCCTTTCTCCCTAATCGATAGATTATGGACGCTGTAGGGGTGGCTCAAGAAGTGATGCATAATATTAAGCTCAAGAAACTCAGTGCATATATATACTTAAGCTTGACTTACAGAAATATTATGATTGTGTGGACTGCGACTATCTTCATTTTGTTCTTATACAGATTGGGTTGTTTGTGGATATCGTCAATTGGCTTATGGTTTGTGTCTCCTCTGCATGGTTTGCTGTCCTAATTAATGGTGCCCCGACTACTTTCTTTAATGGCAACCGTGGATTACGCCAGGGGTGTCCATTGTTCCCCTATCTGTTTATTCTGGCTATGGAGGGTCTCATTTTATTGATTAATAGGGCGAAATATCAGGGCTCTATTGCTGGTATAAAAGTGGCTCATACCTTAAGGATCTCTCACCTGCTCTTTGTCGATGATGTGCTTATTTTTGGAGCAAGTACTCGAGAGGAATGGACTAAATACCAGCAGACTCTTCACATGTTATGTGATGCATCGGGGATGTTCATCAATCCGATGAAGTCTACCTTTACTCATAATTGTGTCCTTGATGAGACTAGTACTTACATTCTAAGTCTTTTCCCCTTCCCTGTCACTACATTTGATAAGGGTATCAAGTATTTGTGCTTCGCCATTAAAGCCAACTCTTATAAGGTGGGGGACTAGAATTGGTTGATCCAGAGGGTCTCCCAACACATTAATTCTTGGGCGCCTCATTGGCTTACCTTGGGTGGACGTCTGCTGCTGGTTAAGTCTGTCTTGCTCTGTTTTCCGGTTTACTGGTTCACTCTCTTTGCGGCTCCTTCTTCGGTGCTGGATCAACTCAGGAAAATATTCTTTCGGTTCTTGTGGGGAAATCGTGTGGAAGCTCCTAAATTTCATCTCACCGGGTGGGAGATTATCTCTTTACCTGTCTCCCTGGGTGGCTGGGGCATCAAACGCCTTAAAGAATTCAACCAGGCCCTGTGTGCGAAGAGTCTGTGGAGAGGCTAATTTGACCCAGGTTTATGGGGTGCGGTCTTAAAAGCTAAATATTTGAAAGGTCTGCCCCCATGCCACTGGTTCCGAACTCATCAAACTAATCACCCGATCTGCTCGGAGGTCTGGCACAGCTTATGCTGGTCTCGCCCCATCATCAATCATTCTCTCTGCTAGACTGTGGGCCATGGTATTTCCATCTTCGTTGGGATTGATTCGATCCTGGGTCTCCGGAATAATTTCATGCTTTCTAAGGAACTGGTCAGTTTCTTACATAATAAGGGACTTTTTCTTCTTCACCATTTTGCTAAAGGATCTGCTGGTGAAATACCGAATTGGCTCAACTCTGTGGATTTGGCTCTTCCTGTCTCTCTTTGCAGTGAATGGGATGACTATGTGGGTTTCATGTTGGAGGCAGGCATTTCTCTTACCTTGGAAGTTGATCGGCTGCTCTGGGAGGCCAATTGCATGACGAGTATGGTGTCAGCCAATCTTGCTTATATTTGTCAATTTGATGATCGAGCAGAGACTCGGTGGATAATTTGTTTAAAATCCTGTGGAAAGTGGGGTTGCCGTCGAAGGTGTGCTACTTTATATGGATCTATTATAATGATAAGATCCTCAGTTGGATAAATTTACAGAAGAGGGGATTCACTGGGCCAGGCATTTGTATGCTTTGTTCTATGGATATGGAAGATGTAAATCACCTCTTTGTTTCTTGTTCCTTCTTTCGTTGGCTTTGGTGGATGTTGGGTTCTATAGAATCTCATCTTCCAATGTGGGATCACAATACTTTGAGAGCTAATTTTGACTTTTGTCTCTTTTTAGATCGGAGATCTCTGCGTTTGATCTCCCTGGCTGTTTGGGAAATCTGGTGTGCCTGCAATAGGGCGATATTTAGGGACACGAAACCTGTTCTGCACTTGGTTCTTGCAGGATTTCGGCATGGTTCTCCTTTGCTGGTGGTAGCTCTATCTCTCAAGCTCTGCAACATACTCCATTATTCAATGAGTCAATATACGGCTACCTGCTGGGATTTTTTTGACGGTGCAGCATAGAAGGGACTCTATGGTGCTAGTATGGTACTTAAGCTCTCGTCGGTCCACTATTTTCATCTTCAGCTTCGTGAGGGTAGCGGGTCCAACAACAGAGTTGAGCTCTTAGGACTTTGGGGTCTTCTCTAGTTGTCAAAACTTCAAAGGATGGATCTTACCCACATTTTTGGAGACTCTCGCTTCATAATTGACTGGGATGTTGGTCAGAGCAACCTCAGACCTATTCTTCTCATGCAGTGGATGCAACGCACTCGCAATCTGATTCACCATTTCGAGAACCTATCTTTCACCCATATTTTTCGTTGTCACAATGTGCTGGCCGACGGTCTTTCTAAGTCGGCTCTGGGCTCAATGGATGGCCATATATGGATCAATGAGTTTCTGGACGGGGTGGTGGTGAGACACTACCGGCTGGCTATAAGTCAATTATTTTTATTCTTTGGTGTTTGTTTGAGATATTATCGGACCTGTTGTTGATAGGTAATGGCTGGTGGGCTATTTATTTTTTATTTAGCTACTATTGTTATGATTTGGACCTATGTTATTTGTAATTTAGATTGCTGGTATCAATGTTTTACCTGGAAATATCGCTCTTGATGAGATATCTCTTCTCATAGGCTCGATATTTTGCTGTAAGTTTGGACACAATCTTTTCATTAATAAAAGATTTTTTTTTCTTCATGGAAAAAAAATGTGCATTTATATTAATACATCAAGAAACTCCAACCATTCTTGTACATGGTTTCAAACATATCATCGTTGTTATACTCGGACAAACCATCTTATTGCAACAGCACCATGTTTTCTTTGCTGTGCCTTATGAGAATGCCTCTTCTACCCTTCTATTTGATTATCTTCGTCATTCCTTTTGGGTTTTCCACTTTTTTTTGTAAGTTCATTCCTTCTATTCCCTCAAAAATAAATTTTCAGACAAAACCAAGCCCTCTCAACAGTGGGAAAACAGGCTTGAAAGTCAAGATGGCAGTCTCCCCCAAAAGGAAACAAGACTGTACTAAAGTGATTGAGAGTTCTTAAACAGTATTAATACAGATTCTTCCATGATAACGAAATATAATGCGATAAACAATAGCCTAAACATAATTAAACAACAGCAACTAGATAGGTCCTACTTCTGAAAGTACAAACTCGAAACATCACAAAAAACTAAAGCAGCTAAAATCTCTTGATTACTCATGAGGCCCGCTGGTAGAGACGGGCTCGAGTTTCATACCCAACCGCTTGGCAATTTCCACTTGATTTCCCAGGATACGCTGCAGGAGCAGCATCATCTCATCTTGTTGGAGCAATATTTCACCATGTTGTTCGTCCTTCTCCACCAAGGTTCTGCCAAGGACCATCTTCTGCGACCAGTGCATGTCCAAGGACTTCTGATAGAGGGTGAGACGACCTCGAGAAGAACCAGGGTCGGGAATAAGGTCCTTGAATTCCTACCCATCTTGTTTACAAGCTATAATATGGATCTATTGTAGATCCTCCCAACCTTCTCACATAGAGGGCTGTGAATTTTTGGTTTACAAGCTATAAATTGGCTGCCTCAGAAGACATTGATGCATAGCTTAGATTCGATGCACAACTCATATTGGATGTGAAGGATGAAGATGTCGATGATAACTACAACCCATACAAAAATCCCAACCTTCCTCTAAGGACAATGATTGTAACTTCACAAAAAAATTCTCTTTCCCCCACTATTCTAGCCTTTTCAATGATACGACTAGAGATTAAGATTTTGCTACCATTATCATCTCCAGTTTTGATGTCGACTTCATTCATATCTATTATACTCGAAATCTTGTCTAATATGAGAAGACATCTCTTTCTTTCTATAAAAGCACCCAATTTCATCTTATGTGTCTCGACTGTAGAAATTCCCTCTAGACCTAAATTCAGTGCCTTAGCAATGGAAGCTTGTAGTTGTTCAATCTCAAAGCTTCGAGAAACTGTAAACCGTATGACTACATAAAACAAACTGACCTCTTTCTTGTACCTGTAGGTGTTGTAGATGATTTTTAGCAAGGAAGTCTTGTCAACTCCCTCGGCACCATATGCTTGGCCATGAGATCCGGCTAGCCATGTCTGCAGCTATAGCTCGGCATATTTAATGCCCAAGCCAACGAATTCTATCACAGCTTGAGGAAGGCGAAGGCACTATACCTAATCCTTGAGGAAGCCAGTGGGAAGGGAGGAAGAATAGGAGGGAACATTGTAGTCGCAGTGGTATGAGGAGGGAGGTGGGTGGTGGAAGATCACGACGATGAACATGAAAAGAAAACAAAACATACATCAAATGTTTGAAACTAATGTCGAGCATCCAAGAGCAAGTCAGAGGCCAAATAAGAGGTCGAATTCATTGATTGGTTGATAAAACGGCTCTGTTATTATCATTAATTTAGAAAAAGTATTCATTTTTCTTTTTGAATCAAAACGTTCAATAAATTTTTTAATTTGCTTGCTGTTTAATAGAAAAAATGACAACCTGATTACTAGATTCCCTCAATCCATGGAAACCTGAAAGCAAGGACTAATAA
Source organism: Larix kaempferi (assembly GCA_027924585.1). Lineage (NCBI taxonomy): Eukaryota > Viridiplantae > Streptophyta > Pinopsida > Pinales > Pinaceae > Larix > Larix kaempferi. Next base: position 4,180,516 of record BSBM01000434.1, read on the forward strand.
CACAAGTGAAAGGTGTCAGCAACAATTATATTTGACTGGCAATTTAACACACTCCTCCTCCTTGCACAATAATGACATCTATTTTTAAATGCAACCCGAGTGGCTAGTGGTGAAATTATTATTATCTATTGGGTCTTATCAAGCCTATTTTGTTTATGAGCACTTTAGTTTGATTGACAAATTCATTATTAGTTTTTATTAATGCTTTAAGTTGTAACAATATTTTTTACAAAATTATAGGAATAATATTTGGGTTTAAGAATGGATATGAATATGATTTGATATGAAAATAATATATAAAGAAAAAATTTAGTAGAATTAAACATTTTATAAATACAAAAACATGCATTTAAAGTTTATTAAAAAAATGAAAAAATTATCTATTCATTCAAACTTTCAAATTTTTAAAGTAACATTTGTTCTTTCTTATAAATCATTTGAAATAGATCTCAAATTTGAAACATTATATATATAATGAACTCCCGCGAGCTTCATAGCTAAACACACCGCTGGACAATTCCTAAAGCACCATGTGAGGAAAGGATTTGCCAGCTTTGTATATCTATAAGCCTTGAGGAAGAATCACACTTTCTTTTAGAGTGCCCTTTATATATCCACATTCGATCACAATTTTATAATCTTTTCTACAATTCTAATCTCCATGATCTTCTAACTTGTGAAAACTATTGTAACCTAGGAAGTCTTAATGAACTTTAATCATCATCATCATCATTATCATCGTCATCAACAACTTGAAAATATAGTTTAACATGCATGAGCTTGTAGTCTCTATGTATGCATTTTTTTATATTGATGAAGTAATATATGTGATTTCAACCTTCATTTAAACGATTAAGTAGAAAAATAATCACAAATTTATTTAAAGTTGTTCTGTCTTGTGTCTTATTTCTTACACTATTTAAATTTATATTTATTTAATGAATAAACATACAAAGTAAAGATTCACTATGTGAGCATAAATGTATAATGTTAAAGTTACTAATAATATGAAACTTTACTTATTATTGGATACGTTACTATTCTACTATGTTACATCTCCTACATGTAACATATCGATGTGATCGGATCTACCAAGATCTTGTTACAATGTCTTTAGCAGATAAGCTATGGGGCAACGCAAGCAGAGATGCTAATGAATGAATCCGTCCCTGAGATTATGATCAAAACTCCCTGTTGTTCGTCGCCATTCTTTTGGGGTTTATTTTGCAGCGTGCCGCCCCTTCACAACACCTCGCATTGCGGAAAGACGGCCTTAGGGTGGCGTCACTGTTAGCTCCTGCTTCTCCAAAACTTGGTACGGTGCCCTCGCAGATAAGCCACCCTACAGGGTGACCCGGCCCCATTTAAGGCTTCGAGGGCGTCCACGTAGGGGATAAACTTCCACCAGGCCAGGACTCCTGGTCCTGGTGGAAGTTTAGCCCCTACGTGGACACCCCCAGCGGCTGAAGAAATAGTCACTGCCATCCCATTGACTAAATCGAAATCAGCAAAGTTTGATAATTTATTGATCTTTTCAAAGCAAAAAATAAAAGTCCGTGAAGCAATCCCAATTCTTAATCTTACCAGTCATCAGCTGCAATATTCATCGTCAACAAGAACATAATGAGGGCAAGTCCTCGCGAAGAATTTCGCAATGCCAGGCGTTGTGGAGGCCCTCGCATGGTGCAACATAAACCCCAAAAGAATGGCGAAGAACAAGAGGGAGCACTTCATCAAAATATGAGACAGATTCATTATGGCTTGTGTTGTGTTGTGTTGCTGCCTTTTAAAAGGAAGGGCGATGACCATAGCTTTAGCTTTATTCTTATTATTTTGCTGTCACGAGCATGGTCCCACCAACGAATATTATGGTTCTAGAAAATTTGGTTTCCCACCTAGACTTTCTATGGAAACTCTTTCGCGTGAATCAATTAATTAACTTTTCTTTTCACAAATAAAATATCGATACTTCATATTAAAGTATTTGAAGGTTACATCGACACAATAATTAAATTTACGTTTTTTTTACACGATAAATATGCTATACTTTACTATTAAGTATATGATGATAAATACAACAAAAAGAGGTTAACCAAGGTAAAGGACGACGAATACATACGCCAACCAGTGGCAAAATAGAGTACCAACCCCTTGGGCCAAATAAGATAAAACCATCAACAGAGAAAGCATAAAATTGTCTACAAACAATAGACCAAGAGCTTGAAAACTACTAGCCACTACAAAGAAACGATAACCACCACCAAGTAGCCAAATCGGAGATCAACAAAAAACCAGAGTGCCATCCACTTCAATTGAAGACCATACAAAAAAAGGCTGCCAAACTCCCAAAGAACATCATCAGCCCAAAATTCAAAAAATAAGCGGCCTTCCAACACTGAAAGAGCACGCTTCGACAGAGAATTCGCCTGTGAATTCTCCTCCCTGGGAATGTGGATGAACTGACTGCCATTAAATTCTTCACGGAGAGCTTGAATCTTCTCCAACCAGGGCCTAAGGGAGATAACATTTAGCGACCCCAAACCATTAATCCAATTTATTACAAGGGCGTCCCCATCAATCTGAGACAGCTGCAACTACCTGACATTAGAAAAATATAAGAGATTCCACAGGGCACATACCTCACTGCGTATATTCGTACCAATGCCCACATTCAACCAAATGTTAAAATAAACCTAATCATTCAAATGAATAAATGCACGGGTACTACAAGAAGAAACCAAGTTCTAAAAAGCCCCATCAAACTTCCCAAAAGACCTTGATATTGAGAAAACCAACTAACCATTGAGGAAAAAGGACCGAATAATTAACTTTACTTTATCAAGGAAAAAGGACCGAATAATTAACTTTACTTTATCATGATAGTAGTTCCTTTAATTTTTAATCGCGAATGTGTAAAGGAAAAAAGAGGTACAACAATATTCCTTCCTTCTTCTACCTTTTCTAATGAGAAGGTAGAACAAAAGACGATTAGAATCAATAAAGTCGTAGTGTTATTCCCTTTATATTTTTACTATGAGAAAAAAAGATTCGGGACAACTTGTTTAACAATACGTGATAAAAATGGAAATAGAATTAAATAATAACTTTACTCTCTTTTTTCCAAATTTTGGGATGTTTATTTAATTTAATGATTTACAAAACTAAAAATACAATAATTATTAGAAATAATAATTCTTATTTTTTATATATTAATGTGTGATTGTAGCTAGGTGCTCTCCTCAGAAAGATGTAGTATTATCAAAAATAAAAAGTAGTTAAAAGAATTCATATCCGTTCATATAATAATTTTTAAAAAGTAAAAATAAAAAGTAATTAACAAATTAATGTTCGATGTATTTTTTTAGGATGGGATGATAGGTCCCGGATTTAAAATGGATCTTGTTTAATCATGTGAAAACGTAATGATTTGTTAATATATTGGTCATTGTAATTATAATGTCTAGTTTGTTTTTATATTGTTAATTTGATTTTAAATTTTAAAAAGTTGTTTTGATCTAATTGGATATGTGAATTTTTTTTAAAGTAGTTGATTCATATTTTGTTGTGGTTGAGATATTTTCTTAATAGATTATTATTATGTTAAAAGAGTCTCTCTAAGTTAAACTTATGTATTTATATGTTACATTGTTTGATGTTAATATATTACTCAACCCATTTATGTGTAGAAAGAATGTATACTCTCACATTTATCTACATGATATGAGAACTAGATTGGGTTTAAGTCCAAGAGCTTGAGCAAATGAAAGCTTTTAAAGTGTGGTTATAGGAGTAGATTAGTGTAGGTGAGAGGATACTATTTGAGTGTTGTTATGGTTTTTTTATAACATTATGTTATGATTTGTTTATAACATTATGTTATGATTTGTTTGTAGCATTGTAATGTATTGTCTATTAGTTTTTGATGTCCTCCTTACTATTCTTAAGGTTATATTTTGTAAAGATTATATTTTGTAACTAGGTGAATATTAAATAAGAAACATACAATTTACTATTAAAACTTATAAATTTTGATTATTATTATTTTAAAAACATATTTTATGTAAATATAAGAATATTTTAGAAAAAAATGATTAATTAATGAATTTATTTTTAAAAACAAAACAAAAAAATAAACAATTCTAGATAAATTTGATTACTAAAAAAGTATGTAACCTATCCGAATCTTGAGAGTATTTTGAAAACGACGTTCTACTTTAAGTGGTGATAATCCACTGCATATTTATGAGTGTTGTGGGCCTTGTAATCCTCTATGGTTGGGGCTTCTATTGGCCAATTAGATGGTCCATCTATTGTTTATGTCGCCACTTCATTCATTGAATCGGGCACCTCCCTAAGGCATCAGTGATGACTCGTTGGACAAAGCGGACATATGTGCAATCACATGGTGAAGACATGCCGTTTATTGATTAAAAAGAATGGCATGGTTTTCTTTACTTTGATATTTGAAGTGGTGAAATTGTAAGGCTACTACTACAGAGGGTGCTGCAAAAGGAAATCATGTAATAGAGACACAATTGACTAAGGAAGAGAGCAACTTCATCTTTGATTTGAAGGAATCAGGAAGGAAAACATTACACCAATTGAAATGATAGATCAAAGAAGCAATATTGAAAAATGAATTTAACGAGCATGAAAACGAGAAATCCTAGGGTAATGTTGAGACCCCGAGCTAGACAAGACAAGGAGCAACATTTTTCAATGAAGGTATATGTCTATCTTTCAATGTTTTATCACCTATTGACCAAAAAAATTAGTGGTTCGATTCATATGTGTTAGTTCTTAAATGGTTACAAATTTCTATGATTTTGATATTTACCTTGAATGTAAGTCAAAGGGGGATTATTAGAAAGGTGTTGGGGTCCATGCCATATGTAGTAAACCAACATAGATCCATCTTAAAAGGGGATCTACCGAAGGTTGATAGAGATCAAATATCTTGAGGTGCAAACCACTTTTAAGAGTGCAAATGTTCTGTAAGTGTTTTAATTTATCTAGTTTTATAAATTTGCCATTGTAAATGTTTTAAATCTAATTTAAACCGACATGTTATTTTTTATAATATTTTATTAATTTTTAAAAAACACACGTGTCAGCTCCAAGATAAGCACTGAAGGAATTGTACGCATCCCTCTACTGGGATGTAGAATGCACCTCTTCGGCCCAATGAAAGTAATAGGAAGGCATTATTTAGTCATTTCAGGTCATGCCTTATGGTATGTTTATATCGAAGTTGAAGTTGTTTTTTAAGAAGTTTTCTTATGAAGTGGGGAGTGTGTTCTTACTTTTATTTTACGATCTAAATTTAAAGTGAAGGTTTAAGGTTGTCAAGTTTATGGTAAAAGGTCAAGTAGAGGTTATTGACAAACATGTTATGGTGAGGTAAAATGTTTCCTTGAAATGTCTTGTAGTTAGTAATTAGGAAAAATATTGAGCCTAGGCAACCGAACATGTGAATGCAATGTTTGTTATAATTGACTAGTCTAACCATTTATAGGTGAAGTGTGGAGATCCAAGATGAGCACCTAGACAAGATGCTAAAGATGTAGAGATCAAATACATACATGAAGCATCCATGTATGTGAATTAGTGCATAAGAACAAGAAGGTATATGGATTTGGTTATTATCTCTTATTGGAATTTTCTAGCCTTACATGGAAACATATGTAATGTAAAATTCATTCCTAGCTTTCTTGGTAAGGTGTGTTGTAGTTGAAAAGGAATATAACTACATGGTTTGTATCCTCTAAATGTTACTTGATTAAAGACTATTTGAAGAATGTTGTACCATAAGTCCTCACATTGGTAGGTGCATAAGTTGTGGTTGGGTACCTAGCTGTCTGTCTTGATAGATGGAAATATGTCCATAAGATGGTCAATTATTCAATATTTATAGTCAAGTTAATGTTAGGCCCTTGAGTACAATAGGTTCCCAGTTAAACTGTGTGATACCAATATTCAACGCAAATGTATGATTGGTTCCCAACAAGTATGTTTAGATTTCTAACTGACAACCCAGTAAGTGAATGGAGGAGCATGGACAAATTGATTCAAAGATGGAAGTAATTTACTTGGGTGAATAACCATTGATTGGTTATCATAATAGTTATAGACTTAGTGAAGTTACATTATTCTCACTAGAGAAACCAAGTGATGAAGTTAGAGTTATTTTTATGTTGGAATAATGCTTGATTACAACATGAAAAAGGAAAAATATATTGTTTTGGACACAACAAAGAATTTTCCTAGAGTGTGGTCGAAAGAATGTTGGTGATAGTGCTTTTAGAAAAAATGGATATCGAATGTTGATGGAAAAACAAGGTAAATTTTTGTGTGTTGTGTTCCATAAAATCATTGGCTATATGGAAATGTGAGCCATACATTGTATTTGGAGCAAGTCTAGGATGTTATATCCTATGTATGGGTTTGCTTGAAACTAGAGTTGGTACTTAGCATAAGTATTCCATGGTACCTGGGTGATATTCTAAAATTGTGTACCTAGTGTCTGCATGAGATGAAGTAGGTAAATGGTATGTAATATCTATGTATGTAACATGTAAGGGGATTATTTTGTAAACCATTTATCGACATGCATACCCATTTTCCATGCGTCCCTGATGATTTGGATAACTTGTTTGGTATAGTAAATAAACTTTGTTACAGAGTTGTTAAATACTTGAAGGAGTGGGCCATGTGGCATTTGCGTAGACATTAAGAGGTTCTTAGATATTTTAAGTTTCTTATACATTTTAGGGGGATTTTATCATGAAATTGAATGAACCATGTACCTTAAGGATGTCCTACTAGACTAGCAGTTGAAGTAGTTAGGTTGTCCCACGTATTATAGTGGATGGTTGTTCCTTTATGTTGGAATTGATTTAATACTGAGAGGGGGGGTGAATCAGTATTAGCGCAGTTCTGAGCAGGTTTCACCTTCTTTAACAGATTATTCTTAATTTAATATTGATCTTCAATTTTGCATCAACATAAATAAACATACATCCACATTTGCACCCAAAAAAAGAACTCAGTACACACATAAATTTTACGTGGAAACCCAAACAAGAGAAAACCACAGAATGCTCTTTTATAATGAAAATAATACATTCAAGGAAGCACTGACTTCATGTGTTTACCAACACCAACCCACTCGTTTTACAGACATCGATATGAAGGAAGCACTAACTCCCTGTTTTTCTCCAACACCAACTGGAAGGAGGCTATGATCCCCTATTCCTTGCCTCATCCTGCCACCTAGATATACAAAATAGGATGTTGCCTTACTGAAATTCCAACACACGCACACTTCTGACCTTCTGAAGTATGTTTTGTTGTTCACACTCTCTGTATGCAGACGATTCACTGTCACTGTGCTGCATACATCACTTGAATTCTCATTCCACTCAATTCTTCACTTCTGCTAATGACTCACTTCATGTACTGTGTGCTACTTCAGTTGATCCTATAGTCCGCGTCAAGATTCACTCTATTGTTCTACTCCTACGGAACTGCACTTCATCAACTGATATTGTGTTTCAATCGATAGCTTTTTATTCTGAAATTATACATCAATATCAATTGGAACTGCGCACTTACTGAGATGTGTCCATGAGATGTGTCCATTCAGTTTAAGTGCCACGGTCCTTTAGAAAATATGTGAAATGATGTGCATCATATGATTTGTTATTTCAGTTTAGTGCACTTGCCTCGGATCATTATGATCATGAAGCGCACATTAGATTATGTTGATGCTCTATCGTCACACATCAGATGGACTTCCTTTCTTCACACACTTCAATTCAACCTTTGTGCATAAGCCAAACTTTTGTTCATCTTCTGATATATTTCAGTTACGTCTCTACACTTCTCTCTTGACACATCTGTGACTGTTTGCGTGCTTCCAAAAATACTATCATTCGGTCCTCACGCACTTGCGCATACTTCTATATTATCCATTTCAGTATTTTGCATCTTTCATAGATCTACAACATCATTCTGTGCACCATCAGTTGTATCATTCTTTTGCATGTGTGCACTCATCTCCTCACTAGATCATATTGTTCTGTACCTCAAGCCCTTGATTCCCTGAATATAAATATGTATCTTCCACTAAGAAGCTCTCTGACCTTTCCATCAAGCTTACTTCAAATATCCAACTTTCTTTCTCTATGTATACATGTCCTGCATGGATTGTATGTCCACAAGTTGATTGTGGCATTTCTTCTTCCTTGCTTCACAGAATATGCTTCTAGAACATGTCATGTTCTGCATCGTTGATGTGTCCTTTCTTTGTGGGTTTTTCACATACATGGTCCTCGACTTGGTGGGACGATGACCCTTGTGGTACCATCAATTGTGGGTCTTGCGCAATTGATGTATCAATGCTTTGTTGAGCTTTCACATATGTGATATTCAACTTGGTGGGACTTTGACCCTTTTGGTACCATCATCTGTGGGATTTACACACCAGATGTGGAATTTCATCATATACTAAATTCAACCACTACACCCTTCTTGGAACATGTGCACATTCCCGCAACTGAAACCTTCTCTTGATTGGCGATTACTTGCTCGCTTTCAGGACTTGCATAATTGCACAACCATCTCTTGTTTCATACTACTTGTGCACTCCACTTGTCTTTCTTGTGTGCACTAGAATATCCTATGGCTTGCTTGCGCACACTAGACTTTCTCCCATGTATTCTTTGGATTGCTTGCACATTCCTCAACCTTATGTCCAACCAACTCTATTGCTTGTACCTAGAAGTTCTATGATTGGATGAACTTGTGACCTGATCGAGTACATGTGCCTTATGTACTTTTACAAACTCGATATTCTTGAGGTACCCCTGGACACACTTTGATCATACTGGATGCAGTTTTGTTGTAGTCCCAAGGTTCATGAGGTTACCATAGATACATTACATATTATAAGCAAGAATACACAATGATACAGATACAAGAGACGAGAAAGATAGAGAGAACACAAGCCTTTAAATATTAACCAGCAAGAGCAGAATACAGTCATAGAACCAATCTAGTCTTTACATCGACTCAATAGCCTATATATATATATCAATACGGTTACATAACCGTTTGTCGGTCTAACCGATTGACCCGACCTATACTAGTCGAAACGACCTATCGACATATACTACAGAGTGGTCGGATGGAGGGCCTAGTCGACAGGCCGACCTAGGCCCCTCCAACATCTCCCCCACCTCAAAATATTTCTTCGTCCCGAAGAAATGGAGAGATAAAAAAAAAATACAAAAATAATGAGTGAGACGGTTATGATAATGGTAAGCTGGAGATGGTAACATTAGATATCTGTAAGTAGACTTCAAGAATGACTTCGGTGGAAAAAAAAAGATGGTGTTGGAACTCTTCCCAGGCGCGTAGCAAATTCTGAATGTCGACAGTCAATGTCATGAGCTTCGACAAGTTTTCCATATTGTCGTGGGTGGATATAGCCTGTAAGTGGATCATGTCGGGGCCAAATGTAGTGATTGTTTCCTGGGAAGCAACAAGTAAATGTCGAAGCTGGGGCTGAATTTCTTTAAGTTTATTGAGACCGCAGCATGCCTGAGATATCCATTGTGTTTCCTGTTTTTCTAATTTGTCCAGTTTTTTATTTTCCATGACGATCTGATTATCCAGTCTTTCGATAAGTGCTTCTTCTGCAGTCAAGCGCTGTTGGTGAAGTGTGCCTAACAATGTCCTTGTCTTTTGCAGTTCTTTGTAGACTTCGCCATAATGTATATACTAGTTGTTCAGAATTTCGACGAGTTTTGCTGCTTGAATATCATACTGTTTGAGTAAATTGATAGCTTCTGTGAAGGCTGTAAACTGATTTTCCATGAGAGAAGCTACTTCGACAACCTGGTCCTGTTGTTTTTTTAGCAGCTCGGATTGTAACATCGACATGACAAATTTGAATAGCTGGTATGCTCTGTCAAGAGGTGATGTTGTGTCGGATCTGAATGGAAGTGGGATAACTTGCTAAGCTAAGTTTTCACACTTAGCAAGAAATGTAGTCCTTTCTTCCTGGAGCTAGACTAACTGGTCTTCTGATTCCTGTTGATGACACATTTGTGCTCTGAAAACTACATCTTCAAGTAAATCAAGCTCTTCTTGGGATGCCAACTATGGCTGATAACTGGAAGTAGCTCCAAATTGATCTAAGTATACTGAGAGAGTATTTTCTGATTGACCTTGCTGCGTTTGTAGTTGCTGTTGAAGTTCTCTTTCTTTGCATTTCCTTTCTTTGTGTTTCTTCTGGCTACTCTTCTCTTTTTCTTTATCTTTACTTATGACCTGCTGTTCTGGCCCCTTATCTTTTTCGGTTGTTGTTGGATGACTATCGATGGATGCTTGTGTGCTAGCAACAACTTCGTCTGCTTGGACTTGTATACTTGGTACTGCTTCTGTAGTAACTGAATTTCATGTTCAACAGTTCCAGCACTTGGTAGAATATTTGATGGTATGCTGGATGTATCCATATTGCTTGTACTAAAGTCTGGAACATTGGTGTGCTTTGGTGGTTCTGTCGTGTCGGCTGCAAAATCTTAAGTTGCGGTTGGTTCCTTGGCTTGAACGGAGGCAGCTTCAAGTACTTCTGTCGTGATTGCTTCTTTGTTTTTCTGCTACGTCACCGGACTAGACTTGGATCTGTCGATAGGGAGACTCGACTGACTTGTCGGGAATGATGGCGGGTCAAGTGATGTCGTAAGTGGACTCAATGAAGTGGTATTGTCGAAAAGACCCGGAGCTACTAGACTTGACTCAATTGCAATCTCGACATGGGGAATGACAATTTGGGGAGACTTTTCACTTTGATCGACTGCAGGTCGAGGTGGAATCATTTGCTGTGGTAATGATGTGACTGGAAGAGGGGTGTAAACAGTTATTTGTTGTGAATAAACTAGACCTAATCGGTCGGGGTTTATGATATGATGGGTCTTTTTATGGCCGACGACTTCTGGTATTGTCGATGATAAGGGTAAATTGTCGATTTAAATAGTGTCGGGGGGAGATAGGTTAACCGGAACAGTGGCTGGGGTGCAAAGATTGGTTTCCGAATGACTATCTCGCCCCAGTTGGGACATAGTGTTGGGAGATTTGCGATAAAGTAACTCAACATAGCATATGATGGGTTAGTAGGAGCAGGTAATGCTAAAGGGGTACTTTCTTCCTCTATTATGGCCGGGGAAGAAGGAGGGATAAGATTGGTCAGGTCGACATGGGGTTCGACCAGAATTTTAGGTTTCTTAACAATAATTCGAGAAGGTGGGTACTTATCTGTTTCCATAAATTTTCTGAACTGGTCTTCGACAAGTAATTTTTTCTTAGATGCATATTCAAGAATATGAGTGGCAGTGTCGTATAATTCGATCTCTTCTTCTTCCGTAGGTTCTTGAAAGGTTACCTTTCTTTTTCCTTTCCCTTGGGTCGGTATTGCCTTGTTCTGTTGGGCCATAATTAGTTCAAATGCTACCTTCTGTATGTTGTCATCTGTCAAAAGATGTTCTGGGTTGTTGGACTCCGTGCTGCTGTTTGACTGCTCCCTGGCTTCTGTTGATTCTTTGTGTGGAGTCATTGTAAGTGCTAATACCTTAGGGTTAGGTACCAGTTATGGCTGATACGTGAAGGTATTCATGTGCAACTGGCTTTCATATGCTTCTTCTTGTTCTGCATCTGTCAATGGTTCGACATATGTGAAGTCGAATTTTTGGGCATTGGCTGGAATTGCCAGTACTTCATTGGATTGTCGACTCAACTCCGTGAAAATTTCACTTACAGATGGGTAATAGTCGAGGCGTTTAGCCTGACATGCTACACCTTCCCTATACCAAACCACTATATCATCCAAAGAAAGTTGGATGTGTGCTGTCGGGGGTATACTTCGTCGAACATTTTGTGGTACCCTCCATCTTATCGCTATTGTTTTGAGTTCTATAAACCATGCTTCTAGCCAAATTTTAACTGTTGATGGACCATGTCGACTTGTTCCTAGAGCGAAACAGGGGAAATTCTCCATGAGGACAATTCGTTCTTAGGAAAAATATTTGTTTCCTTTCGGCCGAAGATGGGTCATAGCAATCCAGATAAGTATAGAGGCAGAATCAAAATCACGCCAAGGGCCGCCCAAGGCGGCTGCGTGATGCTTAGAATCACATTGCACCCTTAGGCGGCCCATTGGGCACATGAAGGAGCGGCATCACCACCCCTCGTGTGCCCAAAGGGCCACCATATGCCGCTCCCTTATGCGCCCAAAGGGTCACTGCCTTGGGCGTCCCTTTGGGTGCATGAGGGAGTGATGGCGTTGCTCCTCGTGTGGCCAAAGTGCTGCCCAAAGGTTGTCCAAGGGGGATGGGTAGGGGGGAGAGCACAGAGGGGAAGTGGCATGGGGAGGGGATGGGAGGGGAGGGGAGGGGGAGGGGAAGGGGAGGGGGGCGAGGGAGTAACATGGGGGAGGGAGGAGGGGAGAGGTGAATGGGGAAGGGATGAGGATGGGAGAGCGACGAGAGGGGAGGGAGAGGGGGCGGGGGGAGAGGTGTTGGGTTTTTTTTTTTTTAAATTTAATTTCAAAAATTTTAAAGTGTTTTTTTTTTATAATTTAAAAAAAATAAAATGTTTTTTTTTTAATTTTTTATAAAAAAAAAAAAAAAAATTAAATGATTTATTTTTTATAAGGTTAAAATTTTTTTTTTGGAAGAGTTAATTTTTATTATGAATATTATTAGAAATTCTCTTATTTTATGTAGAAAGAGTGGTGAAATAATTTCTTGAATAATTTGTGCTAAACAAAGTGCAAGTTTTATATCTAATATTACTAAGACATTTAATAAATACAATTTTAAATTATGACAAAATGATATAATAATGACATTTTTTGAAAAAATGTGCCACCAGTAGCATTACTTTTTAATTCAGGGTTTGATTTTAAGATTTTTGTAAACAACAATAAGTATTGTTTTGGTCTGTGTCTATATTTTTAACCACAAAAAAAGTGGTGCTATCGGTAGCACCACTTTTTGATTCAGGGTTGTTTTTTGCTGTTTTTAATACAAAATTATGAATTTTTATGGCTAGAGTTCTCGTTTTGAGTATAAAGTTCCCGTCAAGTTGTATAACTTGTTGGAGATGATACTTTTGAAAATGTCTACCTTGAAAAGAGGCTAAATAAGAGCTCGAATTCATTGATTGGTTGATAAAATGGCTATGTTAGTATCATTAGTCATTTTTCTTTTTGAATCAAAACGTTCAATTATTATTTTTATTTGCTTGTTGTTTAATTGAAAAAATCAGGGATAATTTTAAGGACCCATACTTATTTAAAAGTGTATAAACCTTGGCGAATCTTATCAATCCTTAAAATGTCAACTATAAACTATTTGGTGATATTTTTCTAAAATTATTTTAATTTCTAAGAATTTTATATAGTTTATATAATAATTTGGCGATTTTTAGAGTGAAAAAACTTTACTCCATCAAAATTGGGTAAAATGGAGCTTCAAAAAATGCAAATTGATGAATCTCTTTTTGGAAAAAAACATGAAAAAGTAGCCCATGAACTAAATTTAGCCCCTAAAATTATTCTTGGAAAAAATAGCAACCTGGTTACTAGAGTCCATGCCAACCTAAAAGCAAGGACTAATAACACAAGTGTAAGGTATAAGCAACAATTTTATATTTGATTTGCAATTTAACACAGTCCTCCTCCTTGCACATTAATGACATATTTTTAAATGCAACCCGAGTGGCTAGTGGTGAAATTATTATTATCTATGGGGTCTTGTCAAGCCCAGTTTGATTGGCAAATTCATTATTACTTTTTATTAATGCTTTAAGTTGTAACAATAATTTTTACAAAATTATAGTAATAATATTTGAGTTAAAGTATGGATATGAATATGATCAGATATGAAAATAATATATAAAGAAAAAGATATGAAAATAATATATAAAGAAAAAATTTAGTACAATTAATATATGGAAGTAAACAATTTATAAATATAAAGATATGCATTTAAAATTTATTAGAAAATTGAAAATATTATGTATCCATTCAAACTTTTAAAGTAATATTTATTCTTCATTATAAATCATTTGAAATAGATCTCAAATTTGAAACATTATATATATAACGAACTCCGACCTTTATAGCTAAACACGTAGCTGGACAATTCCTAAAACACCATGTGAGAAAAGGATATGCCAGCTTTATAGGTCTATGAGCATTGACGGCGAATTGCATTTTCTTTTAGAGTGGGCTACATATATCCAATCTCCATGATCTTCTAATTTGTGAAAACAGTTGTAACTTAAGAACACTTATTTTTCACCTTTTTAATCATAGGAATCAAATTGTTTTGGTAACCTAAAATATTTTGATTACATTATTTAAATTTATATTTATTTAATAAATAAATATAAAGTAAAGATTCACTTTGTGACCATAAATTTATAACATTAAAGTTAAAGGAATAATATGAAACTTTACTATTCTACTATGTAACATCTCTTACATGTAACATATCGATGTGATCGGATCTACCAAGATCTTGTTACAATGCTTTGGCAGATAAGCCATCCCGGCCTTAATAGATAAAGCTATGCTCATCCGCTTTCATTTAAAAAAAAGGGCAACGCAAGCAGAGATGCTAATGAATGAATCCTTCACTGAGGTTATGATCAAAATGCCCTATTGTTCGTCGCCATTCTTTTGGGGTTTATTTTGCATCATGCCGCCCCTTCACAACACCTCGCGTTGCAGAAAAAGGCCCTTAGGGTGACGTCACCGTTAGCTCCTACTTCTCCAAAACTTGGTACGGTGCCTTCGCAGATAAGCCACGCTACAAAGTGACCCTGCCCCATTTAAGGCTTTTAGGGCATCCACAACGTAGGGGATAAACTTCCACCAGGCCAGGACTCTTGCTCCTGGTCGAAGTTTATCCCCTGCATGGACACCCTCAGCGACTGAAGAAATTGTCACTGCCATTTCGAAGTAAGCACATTCATAATTTAGTCATATTTTCAAAGCTAAAAATAAAAGCCCATCAATTAGCTAAAGTGAATCAATCCCAATCCTTAACTTACCAGTATGGACAACAGCAGTCGAAGAATATGCAGCAACTGCAATATTCATCAACATAATGAGGGCAAGGACTCGCCTAGAATTCCACAGCTTAAGGGCAAAAAGGACAGACACATTTTCTACAATGCGAGGCGTTGTGGAGGGCCGAGGCCCGGCATGGTGCAACATAAACCCCAAAAGAATGGCGAAGAACAAGAGGGAGCTTTATTATGACTTGTGCTTCTGTTGCTGCCTTTTTAAAGGAAGGCCAAGGGCCAAGACAATATAGCTTTATTTTGCATAATGATACGAGAATGTCCCCACCAACGCATATTATGGTACCGTGTAGGATAAACAATAACCAAAACGCCCCTCTTTTTAGGTGATTTTGGGATAAAAATCGGTAAAAATTATTGTTGAAAATTGCTATTATCATATTTTTTTAATTTCAGTAATTGAGATTGTCTGTTTTAGAGTAATTGTCCAATTTTGAAACTATCCCGATCATCTAAATTGCGATCTAAACATTCCATATTATGATTTTAGAAAGAATTCCTCTACCAACAAATCGAGAGCGTTTTAGTTAATCCTTATACAGCTCCTTTTCCCACTAAATTTACCACCTGGACTTCCTATGGAAACGCTTTCGCGTGAATCAATTAATTAATGAAGAGTAGTTCTTTACATTTTTAATCGCGAATGTGTGTAGGGAAAAAAGGTACAACATATTCCTTCCTTCTACTTTTTCTAATGAGCCAGGTAGAACAGAACAGGAAAGAGATTAATAGAATCAAATAATGGCGTAGTGTTATTCCCTTCTTTTACCTCAAGAGAAGAATGAAAATTAATGAGCCAGGTAGAACAGAAAAGGAAAGAGATTAATATAATCAAATAATGGCGTAGTGTTATTCCCTTCTTTTACCTCAAGAGAAGAATGAAAATTCCAGACAACTTGTTTAACAATACGTGACAAAAATGGAAAAAGAATTAAATAAAACTTTAGATTATGTTAATAGATGGTAATAAGTATTTTTTTATTATTTTCAAATTTTAAGATGCTTATTTAGGTTAATGGTTTACAATATTAAAAATAAAATAATTAATTTTTATTTATTTTATAAATTAATGTGTAATATTTAATCATATAAAAAAGGTAAGGTAGTGATTTGTTAATGTATTCGTCATTAAAATTAAAATTATTAAGTTTGTTTTCATAGTGTTAGTTTGATTTTAAATTTTAGAAAGTTGTTTGATCTACTTGGATATGTGAGATTTTTTTAGTTGATTCATATTTTGTTGTAGTTGAGATATTTACTTATAGTTTGTTATTGTGATAAAATAGTGTGTCTATCTTAAAGTAAAACTTGATGTTAATATATTACTCAATCCATTTTGGTGTGTAAAAACAATGTATATTCTCACATTTTCCTACCTGGTATGAGAATTAGAATGAGTCAAGAGGGTGAGCACATGAAAACTTTTTAAGTGTCGCTTTATCAATAGATTAGTGTAAATGAGAGGAGATTATTTAGGGAATGTTGCTATGGTTTGTGTGAGCAGTAAGCTATGATTTATTTGTAGCATTGTAGTGTATTTGTTTATGATTTTTTGATATCCACCTTACTATTGTTGATATTCACCTAGTCCAGGTTAATATTAAATAAGAAACATACAATTTACTACTAAAACTTGTAAATCTTAGAGAAAAAATAATCAATTAGTGAATTCTTTTTTGAAAAAAGCTTAAAATAGCCAATTGACTAAATATCTCCTCTAAAAAATATAGTGACCTATGAGAATCTTGGGGGTATTTTGGAACCATGTTCTACCCAAAGTGGTGATAATCTACATATCTATGAGTGCTGTGGGCCTTACAATCCTCTACATTAGAGGATACACCAAGATAGATCAATCTTAAAATCGGATCTATCAAACACCGATGGATCCAATTTCTTGAGGTCTAATTTTTTTTAACTTAAATTTTTGTGACACATCCAAAAATTTACACCTCCATAAATTTGATCCTCTTGGTGCTTGATAGATCTGGGTTTAAGATGGATTTATGTTGGTTTTAATTTTTATTTTATTTTATGAGTCTACAAGGAGTTTTTTAATTACATTTCATTTGGTTTTAATTTTTTATTTTATGAATCGAAATGATTTTTATTTTATTTTATGAGCATACATGAATTTTTTATTTTTTATTTTATTTTTGGTACATAACACTACGTTACATGTCAACATCCCCCCCATACTAGATTCAATGCAACAATGGTGTGGCTATTTTTGAAGTCGAGAGCAAAAGAGAAGGAAATAATCCCTTTTCCAAACCCGTGGTAGTTCAATGGCATCCAATTTCATTAGCGACAAGAGAAAATACAATGTTGGCTTGACTGATAAATGGATCATGGTACCATCAGGGAGATTCCAAATAAGAAATCCATCAATTGGTGAAGATTGAGGGATGGCGAGAGGTGGTCATGGGAGATTTTATTCTACCGCCTATGTGGAACGCAAAAGGTGCAATTGTTTTTTGTCTGTTCGCTTCCGATGCTTCACACAATGAAAGGTGTTATTGGTGTTATTTCACAATCTAAATTTAAAGTGAAGGTATAAGGTTGTCAAGTTTATGGTAAAGGTCAAGTAGAGGTTATTGACAAACAGGTTATTGCGAGGTGGAGAGTTTTCTTGAAATGTTTTGGAGTTAGAAATTAGGAAAAATATTGAGCATAGTCAACCCAATATGTGAATGTAATGTTTGTTACAATTGACTAGTCTAACAATTTAGAGGTGAAGTGTGGAGATCCAAGATGAACACCAAGACAAGATGCTAAAGATTCAGAGGTCAAATACGTAGACGAAGAGTCCAAGTATGTGAATTAGTGTAGAGGAACAAGAAGGTATATGGATTTGGTCATTATCTCTTGTTGACATTTTGTAGCCCTACATGGAAACATAACTGTAATGAAAAAGTCATTCCTAGTTTGCTTGGTAAGGTGTGTTGTAGTTGAAAAGGAAACATAACTATGTGGTTTGTATCCTCTAATTGTTACTTGATCAAATAATATTTGAAGAATGTTGTGCCATAAGTCCTCACATTGGTAGGTGCATAAAGTGTGGTTTGGTACCTAGGTGTCTCAATATATGGAAATATGCCCATAGGTTGGACAAGTATTCAATATTTATAGTCAATTTGATGTTATGCCCATCAATACAATAGGTTCCCAGTTAAGTTGTGTGGTACTAATGCTCAACTCAATTGTATGATTGGTTACCAGTTGGCATGTTTATCTAGATGACAATTTAGTAAGAAAATGTAGGAGCATGGACACCTTGATTCAAAGATGGAAGTAAGTTACTTGGGTGAATAACCATTTCATTACTTATCATAATAGTTAAAGATTTAGTGAAGTTGCATTATTCTCACTGGAGAAACTGAGTGATGAAGGTAGAGTTATTTTAATGTTGGAATGATGAGATTACAACAGGAACAAGGACAAAGATGTTGCTTTGGATACAACATATATTTTTTCTAGATTTTGATTGAAAGGATGTTAGTGATAGTGCTTTTGGTAGAAATTGATATCGAATGGTGATGGAAATACAAGGTGAAGTTTGTGTGTTGTGTTCCATAAAATCATTGGCTATATGAAAATGTGAACCATACATTGTATTTGTATCAAGTCTAGGACGTTATATTCTATGTATCAGTATGCTTAAAATTTTGAGCTTGTATCTATCCTAGAGTTGTTAGTTGGGAGAAGTATTCCATGGTACCTGGGTGATATTCTAAAATCATGTACCTGGTGTTTCCATGAGATGAAGTAGGTAAATGGTATGTAATATCTATGTATGTAACATGTAAAGGGCATATTGTTGTAAACCCTAGATAGGAATGCATACCCCTTTTCCATGCGTCCCTGATGATTTGGATAACTTGTTTGGTATAGTAGATAACTTGTTTGGTATAGTAGATAACCTTTGTTATAGAGTTTTTAAATACTTGAAGGAGTGGGCCATGTGGCATTTGAGTAGACATTAGGAGGTTCCTAGATATTTTAAGTTTCTTATACATTTTAGGGGGATTTTATCATGAAATTGAATGAATCATGTACCCTACTAGACTAGTAGTTGAAGTAGTTAGGTTGGACCACGTATTATAGTGGATCGTTGTTTCCTTTATGTTGGAATCGATTTAATACTAAGAGGCGGGGTGAATTAGTATTAGTGCAGTTTTGAGCATTTTTTACCTTCTTTAACAGATTAGTCTTAATTTAATCTTGATCTTCAATTATGCATCAACATAAATAAACATACATCCACATCTGCACCAAAACAAAGAACACAATACACACATAAATTTTACGTGGAAACCCAAACGAGAGAAAACCATGGAATGCTCTTTTATAATGAAAAGAATACATTCAAGGAAGCACTAACTTCTTATGTTTACCAGCACCAACCCCCCCGGTTTTCCAGGCACCGATCTGAAGGAAGCAATAACTCCTTGTGTTTCTCCAGCACCAACTGGAAGGACGCTATGACCCCCTATTCCTTGCTTTGTCCTGCCACCCAGATATACAAAATAGGATGTTTCCTTACTGAACTTCGAACACACACACACACACTTCTGATCTTCTGAATTTTGTTCTATTGTGCGCACTCTCGGTATGTAGATGATTCGCTATCACTATGCTGCATACATCACTTGAATTCTCATTCCAGTCAATTCTTCACTTCTGTTGATGACTCACTTCATGTATTGTGTGCTACTTTAGTTTATCCCGTAGTCTGCATCAAGATTCACTCTATTGTTCTACTACTGCGCAACTTCACTTCATCAACTAATACTATGTTTCAATTGATAACTTGATGTTCTAAAATTATACATCAGTATCAGTTGGAACTCCACACTTACTAATATGTGTCCATTCGATTTAAGTGCCAGTATTTCATACAATCTGTGACATGATGTGCATCATATGATTTGTTCTTTTGGTTTAGCGCACTTCCCTCATATCATTATCATCATGACAAGCACACTAGATTCCATTGTTTATCTATCGTCGTGCATCAAATGGACTTCCTTGCTTCGCACACTTCAATTCAACCTTTGTGCATAAGCCAAACTTTAGCGCATATTCTGATATATTTCAGTCCTGTCTCTTTGTTTTTCTCTTAACACGTCTGTGACTGTTTGTGTGCTGCCATCAATAATATCATTCGGTCCTCACGTACTTGCGCATACTTCTATATTCTGCATTTTAGTATTTTTGCATCCATCATAGATATACAACATCATTCTGCGCACCATCAGTTGTATCATTCTTCTGCATGTGCGCACTCGTCTCGTCACTAGATCATATTGTTCTGTATCTCGAACCCTTGATGCCCCGAATATAAATCTTTATCTTCCACTTAGAAGCTCTCCGAACTTTCCATCAAGCTTACTTCAAATATCCAACTTGATTTCTCTATTTATACATGTCCTGCATGGATTGTATGTCCACAAGTTAGTTGTGGCATTTCTTCTTCCTTGCTTCACGGAATATGCTTCTGCCACATGTCATGTTCTGCGCCGCTGATGTGTCCTTTCTTTGTGGGTTTTTCGCTTACATGTTCCTCGACTTGGTGGGACAATGACCCTTGTGGTGCAATAAATTGTGGGTCTTGCACACTTGATTTATCAATGCTTTGCCGAGCTTGCATATAAGTGATCTTCGACTTGGTGGGACTTTGACCCTTGTGGTACCATCATCTGTGGGATTTGCACACCAGATGTGGAATTTTCTCATATACTAACTTCAACCGCTACATCCTTCTTGGAACTTGTGCGCATTCCCACAACTGAAAGCTGCTTTTGATTTGTGATTACTTGCTTTCTTTGAAGACTTGCATAACTGCACAACCATCTCTTGTTTCATATTGCTTGCGCACTCCACTTGTCTTTCTTGTACACACTAGAATCTCCTCTAGCTTGCTTATGCACACTAGACTTTGTCCCATGTATTCTTTGGCTTGCTTGGGCATCCCTCAACCTTTTGTCCAACCAACTCTTTTGCCTGTACCTTGAAGGTCTATGACTGGATGGACTTGTGACCTGCTCAAGTACATGTGCCTTATGTACTACAAAATGGATATTCATGATGTACCCTTGGACATAGTTTCTTCATACTAGATGCAATTTCTAGATATACTTCTTTACACTTGTATCCATATGCTTCACCAACTTGCTTGTGCATATGCTTCTTCAATGTGGCTTCCATATACTTCTTCAAACTTACATAGGAATACTGATTCCAAATGACATCAATGACAACAAATTGAATCAGTTGACATCCTCTTTGACATTAGTTGACATCAATGAAAACCAAAGTTCAACAATCTCCCCCTTTGGCATTGATGTCAACACCTTATGAAGCTGTGCATAATCATCTTCATGAACTTATATGCTTCATCTGTGCTTGTCACAATACTCCCCTTGTGTATATGCTCCCCCTGATTTCTTTGCCAGTTTGAACCTTTGACATCTGCATCTGTGCATTCTGCTGTTAATACTTCTATTGCTTCATGTTTCCTTTGCATAGATTGCATGCTTTATGATTATATTTTGTTGCTGCGTGCTTTATGCCATTTCTTAAATAGTCTCCTTCATGATATTCCACGTCTGCTTTCACTATCTATCTCGTATGTCTTGTTTCAGCTATATTGGGTCTTGGCTTCATGCTTTTTCTCCACTGCTGCATTACTTCTCAGCTTCATGGTTCTTCTTCTTTATGTTAAGTTTAGCCTAATTTGACTAGCAAGATCATTGAAAGAAACACAATCACAAGATAGACGAAGATTTACCCTGGGAAACCCTCATGGGGTAGAAAACCCAGCAAAGCTTTCCTCAATATAGATAATCAACCAAATACAAGATGTAGTCCAAGACTAGAGCTCCTTCTCCTTCTCCTATGCATACCTCTCTCTCACTTGTGCACTACTCCTAAGTGAGTGAATGAAATGAGATAAGTGAGGAACATCCTCCTCTACTTATACTCATTTCTTGACTGACCTTTTACCCTAATGGGGTCGACTTCTCCCAGGAGAGTCTAATAACCCCCAAATAGTAAACTCAGGGCCGACCTCACATGGGAGATCTAATAACCCTAGTTACCACATTCTCTCGGAGGAATAAACATCTCCGGATATACAATAGGGTCACCACGGAGGAATTTACCATCTCCGGAATAATACAATACAAATATAATATTCTTGAAAGTTACAATATTTCAACACTTTATGCTACTTCTTCTCAGCTTATTACATTTATCTTCATACCATCATGTTCTTTCAGCTTCATGCCTTTCTCCTCCTATGACATCAATGGCAAAGAGGTTCCATTACTTGTGCAATGTTAGGTTCCCTTTTTTTTGTTTTGCGCATGCCTTAACCCTTCGGATTAAGGCCCTGTCAAAGAGGTTCCATTACTTGTGCAATGTTTCTCCCTTTCATGCCAACTGCGCAGTGCCAAAATCAAACCTTAACTAGTTTTACACTATCCTTTCCATTGACTTCCTTTCTGCGCCTCTCTACTTCATCTGTTGCATTTACTACATTGTCACAAGGCCCTGTCACATCACGGGGGCTTCACTAGAAGGAAATATAACATTACGTTCATTCATATTGCAGTATTAAATATTCATGAAAACCTAAAAATTATATTGCTTATATATTAAGGGGAAAAGGGTTTGTTTTATTTAATGTAACAATACAAAAATACTTTGGGGTATTTTTTATATGGGAAGGCTAACAAATATCCACCAAATGGAGATGGCGGGATCGCGGTCGGATGAGAAATCGGGTTGAGGTAAGGCTCGGGCTTACCAGTACGCAGGGAAATCGCGTCTTGAGGCATGCTTGAGGCCATGGGTTTCGTGGTGAAGTGGGTTTCCAGTCGATCATAGTCGAGAGACAGTGGTCATTGACAGCCAATTGTTACCAATAACACTCATCCAGTTGTTACCAAGAGCCTTGGGAGGCTCTAAGCCCCCAGGGCCTGTTATAGGACCTCGATAGGCCTTGGGTGCTTGAATACCCAACCACTCATGCCTATTACAGGGCTTTGGAGGTTTAGTCATCCTCCTAGATATTGTTACAGGCCCTGGGGACTTGAAAACCTAGCCCACAACAGGCTTAGTCAGGGATTGGGGAACTGCAACATGCAATCTAAATGTTGTACTATGTGCATTGGCTCTAGTGACATACAAGAAGTGATCTCCTATCTCTTCATTAGACCATTAGATGTTGCAAATCATAATGATATGTGGTTGAGTAATTGCATTGTGGGTGAAGTAATGTGCATCCACGATATACATCGAAAGAAGCAAGGTGCATTGTAGAATGCATGTGGGGTCATAAGAGGGGTATCATATCAATATACTAGGTAGAAATATAAAGGGGTATAAAAAATGTTAATGGAAAAATTGATACATACAATATCTAGTGAAAATAGGGGTTTTTTTAAATTGGGAAGGCATATTGGGAGGGGGTTAAAAAAAATGATTTTGGAAGGTATTTTGCAATATTTAGTGAAATTAGGGGTATTGTTTCATATGCCACGATCGAACGTGCTATGATAGTTGTTTATTGAGTGAAGCCCCCGTGCGTCACATTTAATTTCATCACATCCCTTGTCATGACAACCTAATATTTGACACATTTTTCATTCATCAGCCAACTTGACATAAAATCGGACGTGACACCTAGTTCGTGTGGAAACAATGACGTGTCACTTCCGTACTCGAACCTTTTGGGGAAACATTATCCTTTGCATGGCGTAATAGATTGATTTTCCGCTTTTTTTACTTGTTTCCATATTTCATTAATTCCAACATTTAGTTGTGTCAATTCCACCACCTTCTTCGACTTGCACGATATTTAATGCACATCTCTTCAAATTAACTTTATGTGCATGAAGATCATTCTTCTGATTCTATAAGAGCTCAACAGAAAAATGCTTGGTTCATTACCTTTTATACTTCTTCCCTTTTGTGTCACATTGCCTCTTATTTTCTTTCCTTACTTGCCAATGGATTCCAACTATCAGAGAATGAACAACTCCCTTGATTATGTGCGACTTGCAGTTTAGACACAATAGTCTGAATTCACACACGTGAGGGTCGACATGGGAATATGGAAAAGAGAATGGAGGAAATGGAGTTCCAACGTCAATATGATTAGTCGTAGATGAATAGAGGGTTGATTTTAATTTATGGTCAGCATGTGAGTGTGACTGTGTTTTAAGCCCGAGGTTTGGTTCTTTTTACTTCATGGGATTTGATGCCTAGTCATTCGCTTGAAGCGTGACCCTATTTTAAGTCTTGGTTTTTTACTCTTTTTACGGGATTTGATCCCTCTTCATTCGCTTGAGGCATGACCCTACTTGTGTGTGTATACTAGACATTGATCCCTGGTCAGCGCTGGAAGCGTGACCCCTTGAATGCATGTGAAATTAAGATGATGGGATTTGATACCTGATGAACGCTGAAAGCGTGACCCTTGACTGAGTGTGGATTGAGAACAATGGGGTTCGATCTCTCATCAACGCTGAAAGTGTGACCCTTGACTGTATGTGGATTGAAAACGATGGGGTTCGATCTCTAATCAATGCTGAAAGCGTGACCTTGTCTTTAGCTTGTATTCGGGTTTGGTTATGGAGAGTTTCACTCTCGTTCTATTTCGTGTTCTATTTCGTGCATGGGTGACAGAATGTTGGAAATTCTAATTAATAAATATGATATGAAAGAAATGATGGTAGGATTTTGTAACGCCCCATATTTTGATTAGGCATGTTTATTAGTCAGACACCTTGCACTTTATTTGCTTATTATCTGTTGGACTCAACTAGACTGAGTGAACTATATTTTGGCATGTTAGACATGATTCTATGTTGCCACTATGTTTATGATGCTACTATGCTTACGCTGATACTATGATTGTGATGCTATGATGTTAGTATGATTATGCGATTACGATGTTGTATTTATCATGAAGTTGCTTTCTTTCATAATGACAACGTATGTTTAATCTTTTTCCTTGATGAAATGTGATATATATGTGGTGCATGGATACCAACCCATGATGTGATCGATTTAATGGTTTTATGTGATGAAATGAAATGATGTTGATAATATGGACCAACTAATGACCAAATGGAAATATTTGTTATTGATATATGTCTGCAAAATACTAATCTGCAAGACATAGGGGCTACATGGTAGCTGGATATCTGATAGGATATGAGGAATAAGTTAACAACGAATATTAAATATTAGCAACCGACAGGATGATACGATGACACAAACCGATAATCCTAGTAACAACACAGTATGCTTTTGACAAGGTATAGAACCAGTATGTTGAGAGGGATGGAGGCATTTCCCACCCTATGTTTTATGATACCTGAGGTCGTGGGAGGGTTGTGCTAATTCACGCTCCCCTAGACTTGTGATGATGACGGTCAGATGCCTTAGGAGAGGTTAGGTCCGCTGTATAGCCGTTGCTACCACTCTGAGTTTCTATATGTGGTCAGATCGGTGAAGCCAACACCACATCCTTACTAGCAGAGGAAGGATAGGGAGTATGTGGAAGTAGGATATGATGGGAGGATGAGTTAGATAGTATTGTTGGGAATTAGGAGTTCTATCGCAATATGTAGTGGTATCAATTGTCCCTACCTTGAACATAACTGATTAATTGATTACTGTAAATCTAAGTATTATGATGTTGAATATTGATTGCATAAACCATTAGATAACTCATAACGATAAAGTGATTATGTTATAATATCTATGATTATTACGTCTGCATTGTTATTTCTAATTAGTAGATATGCATAGGCATGATGTGCTCACTTATAGTACATATGTGATCTGTGCATACGTTGGCCACGCATGCAGACTTTGCATATATACACTAGTATCATTGTACCAATTTAAATAATTGTGTAAGTCGTTGTGAAATAATAAGTTTATTATACATTGATAATGGAAGTTAAGATCATAAGGTATGTGTTGAACAAGTCACTAGTATTTCATAAATTGTATGTGAGCACTATAATAAATGATTTAGTAAGTGTCGTTAGTTGAAATTAATTGTCATAAATAAACAAGAACATTGTTCCATAATTGACAGTAAGATTGTACTAATGAATTATTAATTACGATTAGTTGTACCCTTAAGGATACTTGTCAATAAGTGTAAGAGTGCTATGTTATTAATATGTTACTTAGGGAATAAACAAACAAATAATTAATGTTTATTATTATTATTATTATTTCTCTTTTTAATAATTAAGTATTGTTATTATTAAAATCATGATAGTTTCTGTTACTATAGTCAAGTAAGAAGTTCATTAAGCTATTTAAATTAATTATTTTGAAACATCGGAATTGATTCAGTCTTGTTCTTTGGTATAGTGTAACATTAATTGATTTAAAAACAATTCTGAATGTAAGGTATAAATGGAATAATATAATATGATTAATGTAGGAGTATTTAAGACAAGTCTAGTCGAATGTGATTATATTTAAGGAATCAAGACATGTAAATCTTCATTTTGACAACTCATGCTTATTAACTATTATTCTATCCTAAAAACATTTAATATGGAGTCAATCTAACAAGACTAATTTAATTATCATTATATTGTTTAACTACTCAAGAGAAAAACAAGATTGGATAAACATATTAAATATTAAGGTTTCTTGAATAATGGGATGGGATTTATGAGTTAGAGTCTCGAGAAGATAGGGAGAAGGCGACAGAGTATGGTTGAAGGAATCATGAGGAAGGATATATAGGAGAGGTTGGGGAGAGTAGTCGGGGGGGGGGGCGCTTCGGAAGTTGGATCTTATTTTGTTTTTGGGAAAATATTGAAGGAGGAGGAAAGGGAAAACTCATGTTGAACAAAGGAAGGGGAAAAATCTAATTGGGAATTGAAAACAGGGAAGTTGTTATTGGAATTATCGGTTTGTGGGATCGGGGGCTAGGAAGTCTACTGATTTCCTACAGCCAGCGCGATCAGAGCTGGTCGATAGGGTAGATTATTCAGTCGGTTGCTAAGTATTAAGGAGGCTAAGTTAACAGATCCGCGGGAAGCTAAATAGGACCACCTACAACCTACCAAATCCAAGTGTTTTACTATTAGCTAATTATTTAAATCCTGAATCTATACATGCTTTAACTGCTAAATTGACTACCTCATATGAGAATTCCTAAAGTTGTTATGGTAAACACATGTACACATGAAAATTCATATTTATATGCTAGCTTGTTTACAAAAACTAGGAAAATAAGAGACATAGAAATTAATTGAACAACAAATATTTTATTTAAAATTCACTAGAACAGCTCGGAATGAGCTCAGTACATAATTTTTTTTAACTTAGTGTGTTGGTTGTGGAGCCCGATCTTCCAGATTTAGAGATGTTATTTAGTCATGTTTGTACCACTGTACATTCGTTCCCCAACCTTGGGGTTCGAGGCAGCGCCCCGAAAAAGTGGGTTCAAGGGAAACACCCCCGAAATTGTTTTGGGGCTGTTTTTGCCAACAGTTTACGGGCCCATGGTTTTGGGTAACCTGTGGTATTTTCCCATTGTATTTCCCCTATAAAAGAAAGACATTGTAACATGGCTAGGGTTGATGTCTCAGGTATTATGCATTGTAAAGATCTTTGAGATTGTAAGAGACACTGTGAGAAAGTGAAGAGGAAGTGCAGTGGATGTACTGCAGGTTGTATCCCTTCATTTGATTGATTGTATAATAATAAGGACTGGCAATTTCAATGTGGACGTAGCCGATCTTGGGTGAACCACGATATATTGGTGTCTCTCTTGTAATGTCTTTGTGTAATTTGTATTTGCATCTTGTTTATTTTTATTGCTCTGTGATCCTGTTTTTCTAACATAGTGCTTTGCCGGAAACCTGAGCACTACACATGGTATCAGAGCATGGTTCAGACTCTTGAACCTAAAGCCTATTCATGCTTCATCTAGTCGTGGTTAACTAGAAAATCTACTTGAGAGTTTACCTACTTGAGTTCCAGTCATAGTGAGCTTCCAAGATATATGCACAACCACAATAGGAATAACATTTAGAAAATAAAAAAAAGTATATATATATTCCTTGGACCACCACTAGCTAGCTTCGTCACAAAACTAATCAAATTCAATTAGCACGGCTTCCTCAGGTTGTTGTGTAACTAAGGTAAATTTATGACTTTCAAAAAATACAATTAGATTTAGTTGACCTGATATTCTGTGTGAAATGATTGTAAACTTTTAAAAGTCGGTATTTTCACTACTTTGAGTAGATGAGAAGAAATATCCACAACATGTAAAAAAATATGAGAAGAAATATTCACAGCACGTAAAAAAAAATGTAATTTAATGGAAGAAGAATTACAACTTCTCCCTCCCAACCCAACGATATAGTGTTGTGTCCTATTTATGTCTTCTTGTTCCACTGTAACTTTATAACTCTGGACAGTGTAGTTAAATGAGAGACTAGGGTTTACGCTAATCATGGCCAGCATGCTTTTATAGCACAGACATCCTCTCTGCAATTGGCTACACTCAACAGTAATTTCATAGAAACGATATATGACAAATCAAGCGGGGGAAGGGAGAGAACACGTCACTCTCAATCCTGAGAGGAATTCAAGGATAATCAAGGGATATGAGGAACATCTACTTCATCTAATCCATTACCACTTACTAATCAATAAACAAGACTAAAAGGGTTTAACGCATCCTTCACAAGGGTTGCATCTACTTTAATTTTTCCATTTAACCAAAAGATAAAATTCTGAAATATTGAATGATCAAAAGTGATGAACTGGAAAAGAACTTGGAAATTATACGTAAAAATTATACGCAAAGGTTCTTCCTTAAAAAAAATTGGAACAAAACTTATCTTTGAGAGCTTTTCCCTCGTGAAATGGATCAAGAGATCCCATGTCAAGCGACCACTACCCTCACTAGTGCCATCCTCTTTCCAAGAAAAGGAAACCTCATTACCATGGGCCTGTCAAATACTCCTACAATGTTCTCCCTTCCTCAGAGACGAAAAGTGGTCTCCCTGTAATAAAATATTCATAGGTTACTTGTAACCCCACTATTTCCCCCTATTAGAATCATAGATGAAAAATATCTATTTGTCAGTTGTTCTCCAAAGCTCTGTTTTTTAAGAAAAATGACATAGTTTTCTCTTCAACAAAATTGTCTTAACAATCTTGCCAAGCTCCCAAAAAGAATGCTTATTGCTTGTTCTCTGCAACCACCAGGAGAAAACAAAGACAAAATAAAATAAATAAATAAATTTGATTCATTGCGATAATTGGAAAGCATAATCTTAAAGGGGGAACCTAGGAAACAATCCTAGACCATTTTTTTACCTTTTACTTGTTAGCTTTTCCATCATGCAGCCTCAGGAACTGTTGTATATGCTTTTTAGAAATTGAGACTATCGACCTAACATTCCACTGCTTATTATCTTCTTTGTCTTCGGGCCTCATCTTCTATTTTTTGCTGGTAAACTGATTTTTTTTTGGTGCTTAAGAATTTGTGCAATTGGAATGCTCTTCTTTCAAAATATGTTCAGTAAGCTTATTAGTCGACCCGTCTGCTCTCGGTGGAAATCTTCTTTGCTACTCACTCAAACCATTCTACTCAGTCGATCTCTATGCTCTATTGGCATTGTTAGCACTCCATAAAATTTTGTGCTTAAATTTCTTCTGGTAGCATTGACGGTTGCAAAACTAGAGCATTTTTTATGGTGGAGTTTTCAAAATTGGTCGAAAAGAAATATTTTATCCTCGAATGTAGACGCCAAAGGTTGCAAAGAAAAAGGGGTCTTTATAGACCTATGATCATCTCTTTGAGGGAGCAAAAAGGATATTAAGCACCCAACACCGAAGGACTCACCAAGGGACCTAACGCCAAGGCTTGACATATATTGAAAGGTTAAACGATAAAGAGCATTCATTTGTTTTCCAAAGTTTTGAATTAAAATGGAGCAAAAGATGCATTGTGCTTAATGCCGAGGGCTCATCATGGAACCGAATGCCAAGCTAGGAGGGTCCCACAGATCTCATATCTCCCATCGTCAACGAGATTACCCATCGTTTGTTGCTTGATATATATTGAAAGTCATGGGTTATATAAACAATAGAAAGGCTGTTCTCCCATTGCGTGTGGGATTGTTTCTAAAGGAGCGAAAGGCTAACAAAAATAAAGGAGAGATCTACTGTCCTTAATTCATCCCGCATCGTTCACATGTTCGGGAGATAACGACGGTTGGTGGATACGGTAAAAACACCACCATCCAACGTGTCCATTTCTGATACGTCTGCATATGTGAAAAGTTGTATTGCAAACCACTCAACGCCCGTGCGATACCATCCATTGCTATGAATATTAAATATTGTATTAAATTAATCAGTAAATTATTAATTAGTTTAATTGAAGGGACGTAACCCTTCTTAAGAATGCTCAAACCTTATAAAAGGCGAGCTCTTGTAAAGCGTTAAGCATCTTATCAATTCAATAATACATCTTTTATTCAATATGGATCTCGTGTCCTAGTTTTTCTGTTGCATTTGGTATCAGAGCTTTGGCTCTTGCCTCTCTCTCACGCTTTGAGGCTCCAACTCACGTCATTCACCTCATTCACCTCATCCTCCAATTTCACTCCATTTATTCTCTTCCACTCTCTTCTCCTCTCATCCACACGCCACACTCACCTCTCCTCATCTCTTCGTGCCCTCCTGCATCTCCTCGCTCGCCACTCACACTTCCCTGCACGCTCTCCCACAGTCTTCACTCCCAGCGCCTCCCCCAATCCTCCTCTCGTCATAGCCCAGCCCTTCCCCACGCTCCGCACTCCCCTCTAACCCCATGCCATATTCCATTCTACATCCCCCACTACCGCCTTTTCTCCACGCAGACTCTCTCTGTCACTCCCGCCTGTGCACTCATTCCCATCCTCCATCCTCCTCCCAACGCCCCAACTCCTCCCATCGTCCACCCCACCAACACCTCCCTTCCTTCCCGCCCTCACGCAGCCACCTGCTCCACCACTCAGCCTACTCTGTCACCCCCTGCCTGCGGACTCCTCCATTCCAATGCCGTCACCATTCCGCAACCACTCCTCCCTTCCGCCACATCCCCCACTGTTGCTCTCTCTCCCCGCCATCTTCCCTCCGCGCTTCCATGCCCACGTATGCCCTACAAAAAAAAAAAAACCAAAATTAATAAAACAAATATTATTATATAATATTTTAATTTTATTAAAAATTTCCACTCTATAATAAATATTTAAATATAATATTTATTATTTTATTATAGTAATTATTATTGCTATAATATTTATTATTAAGTTACCATTTTCCAAGACCTTTTAATTGTTCTCACTATCCCATAAGCCAAAATTGGGTCCAATTATTCACCACCACACTTAAGAAGCATGACGACGGAGTTAAAAGCTCAAATTGTGAAAATAGAGAAGGATTTCCAAACTTTCAAGGAAATGATCACCAAGAGCCAGGAAGCGCTTAAGAAAGAAATTAAGGATGAAGTCATTCAGGTAATGGAGCAGAAAATAGACGACAAGTTTGACATTATGAGCAAGGAACAAAAAATGTTAGACCAGAAAGTGACTGAGAGCCAGAAAGGTATCCAGGCGATATTACAAAAAATGGATGATAAGGAAAAAAATCATAAACAATGTGACTCGGATATGTCGGTTACCCCATCTTCCAATTCTGAGTCACCAGAACGCAACAGGACGAAAGGTACTCAATACCAACCATTCATAATGTACCCACCGAGAGCAAAAATAGAAATGACAAAATATAACGGAGGAGAAGACCAATGCGTCGCTTGGTTGAATAAAGCAGAAGAGTATTTCGACATATATAACATTACAATGGACGAAGAAAAGGTCAAGTATGCTTCAATGCACCTTGAAGGATATGCCTACAACTGGTATATGTGGTGGAAGGGAGACAACTTCGCATACACTTGGAACTTATTCAAGAATGATTTCTTAAAAAGGTTTCAAGGAATCAGAGAAGATGAATTCTTCTCAAAACTTACCAGATTACAACAAAGGGGAAGCGTCGAAGAATTCACGCATCAATGGGAATCCCTCGCTACCAGAGTATTTGGGCTATCCGACAAACAACGGTTGGAAACCTACTTGGGAGGACTAAAACCATACATACAAAAAGAGTTAAAAATGCATGACATATCGAATGTCGAGGCAACAAGACGAAAAGCAAAAGCAGCCGAGGCCAAATTTGACAGTTTCCAATCAAATAAAGGGAAGTCATACTCACAAAGAAACATCCAGTCGACTCCAAAGGATGATACAAACAAATACATCCCTCCGCCTAGAAGGTACGATAGGAAGAGCCTCGAGAATCAACGTATGAGGGAAGGAAAATGTCGATGATGTGGAGACAAATGGAATCCTAAACATAGGTGTCACCCCAAGGACAGCTCAAAGAAATTATATACTTGTGAAGCAGAGGATAATAGTGAATCAGAAGAAGAAGAAAAAGAAGAGCCAGAAGATGAAGAGGAGGAAACCGCAAATATGGCAGCCAGGAACGACGAGACCCCCAAAATCTCCCTAGCAGCCATGACAGGCATTAGTCAACCACAGAATCTCAAGTTAAAAGAACATATAAAAAATGAGAATGTTACAGTGCTGGTAGACACTGGAAACACTCACAACTTTCTTGATATAAGAGTGGCACGAAAACTCAAGTTGTTCGTACATCCCGTTCCAGACATGAAGGTGATGGTTGCAGATGGCAAGAAGATCGAAAAAGTTGGGAAGTGCCACAAGGTGAGACTTCAAATACAAGAATTCGAACTGGAGTCAGAACTCTACACCTTACCGTTGGGAGGAGTAGACATCGTTTTGGGAGTCCAATAGTTACAAACATTGGGAACATATTCTGCCAATCATCAAAAATATTTCATCAAGTTTAAGTGGCAAGGGAAAAATTTTAAGCTATATGGTTTTCATCCACCAAACACACAAGTAGTTTCATCTCAGCATATGGAAAAACTCATTCGAAAAGGGGCATTAGCATACGTAATACAATGTCATCAACTGGAAGGAAAAGAGGAGGAAACAAATGAGTTCAAAAAGGAAATCCAAAAATTACTCCAGAAACATGAACACATATTTCAAGACTTACGCATGCAGCTACCACCAGAAAGGAGTATAGAACACATAATCGAGATTAAACCGGGGTCAAATCCTGTCAAGGTTAAACCATATAGGTATCCCCACCACCACAAAACAGAAATAGAAAGGTTGGTTCAAGATTTACTGAATTGTGGTGTCATCACCAAGAGTAGAAGCCCTTATGCAGCTCCAGTCGTACTAGTACGGAAGAAGGATGGATCGTTTAGATTATGTATAGATTATAGAGGATTAAACAAAATAACAATTAAGAACAAGTTTCCAATCCCCTTCATCGATGACATGCTGGATGAACTTCATGACGTAAAATATTTTTCAAAACTCGATTTAAGGTCAGGGTACTATCAAATCAGGGTCAGATTAGAGGATATCGCAAAGACTGCTTTCGAAACTCATGAAGGACATTATGAATTCAAAGTAATGCCTTTTGGGTTAACTAATGCCCCTACCACATTCCAGGCAACTATGAATGAACTATTTCAGCCATACCTAAGGAAATTTGTGTTAGTATTCTTCGATGACATCCTTATATATAGCAAGACATGGAAATAACATTTGACGCATCTAGAAGAGGTTCTATCTCTTCTAAAGGAAAACCAGTTCTATGCAAAAAAATCAAAATGCACATTTGGGAAGCAAGAAGTGGAGTATCTCGGTCATATAATCTCAAAGGAAGGAGTTAAGGTGGACCCAAAGAAGATCCAGGCGATGAAGGAGTGGCCAGAACCAAATAATGTTTCAAAATTGCGAGGATTTTTGGGATTAACAGGTTACTATCGAAGGTTCATCAGGAACTATGCACACGTCACTGCCCCACTAACAAGTCTCCTAAAAAGAAATTATTTTCAATGGGATGATGACGCAAGAAGATGCTTTGAAACATTGAAACAAATTATGTCTTCAACTCCCGTTTTGGCAACACCTGATTTTGCAAAACCATTCGTAATCGAATGTGATGCTTCAGGGTTTGGGATAGGAGCTGTGCTAATGCAAGAAGGTCATCCAATCGCTTTTGAAAGAAGGAATTTGAACAAAAGAGAATACCTATAGTCTACATACAACAAGGAAATGCTTGCCACCATGCATGCATTAACTAAATGGCGACAATACCTTTTGGGAAGTAAATTCCTAATCCGAACAGATCATAATAGTCTACAACACTTATTACAGCAGAAGACATTAACAACCGAACAACAAAAGTGGATAGAGAAAATCTCTACCTTCGATATGGAGATCCTACATAAAAAGGGGAAGGACAATGTAGTAGCTGATGCTTTATCAAGGAAAGATGAAGAGATACAAGTCTACACCGTATCCATGGTGATCCTAGAATTTTTGGACGAAATTCGTAAGGAATATGCCAAGAATTCAGAGGTTTGCTCCATAATTAACAACATAAATCAGTATCCAAAGTTTGAATGGAAGAATGATCTCTTATGGTACAAAGGACGTATTTACTTAAGTTCCAATTCCAGTTTTAAGACCAAGGTGCTTAAAGAGTCACATGACTGCCCAACCGCTGGTCATGTAGGATTTTTTAAAACCTACTATAATGCAAGGCAATCATTCTTTTGGAAGGGTATGTATGCGGACATTCACAAGTATGTTGCAGATTGTGACATTTCTCAACGGAATAAAACTGAGAATATCTCAAGTCCGGGGTTACTCCATCCGTTACATATTCCAAATAAAAAATGGGAGGAAATTTCAATGGATTTCATTGAAGGTCTACCCATATCAGATGGAAAAGACAAAATACTAGTTGTGGTAGACAGGCTAACCAAATATGCACATTTTGTTGGAGTGAAGAAAACTGATCCAGCAAAAGAAACAGCCGAAGCTTTTTGTAAAAATGTCTACAAATTACATGGTTTTTCGAATATTATAGTAAGTGATAGGGATGCCAAGTTTAAAGGGAACTTTTGGAGAGAGTTTTGCAAGCAAATTGGAACGTCTCTTAACATGAGCTCAACTTATCATCCCCAAACAGATGGACAGACAGAAGTTGTCAATAAATGCTTAGAAACCTACCTCCGTTGTTTTGTAACTGATAAGCAAAATAAATGGTTCCAATGGCTACATCTTGCGAAATGGTGGTATAATTCTACTTATCATATATCTGCAAGAATGACACCATTTCAAGCCCTATATGGATATGAACCCCCAAAATGGAAGGATTTCATTACCAACAAAGCAAGGGTCACATTAGTAAATGACCATTTAGAAGAAAACCAAAAGGCAGTCCAAGTACTTAAAGAGAATTTGAATACTGCCAGGAATAGAATGAGACAACAAGAAGATCGACACCGAACAGAACGAGAATTTGAAGTTGGAGATTGGGTATTTGTAAGACTACAACCCTATAAACAATTATCACTTAAACAAGGTGGAAAAAATAAATTGGCTCCACGTTTTTATGGCCCATATCAAATCAATAAGAAGATTAGTCAGGTGGCATATGCGTTGGAATTGCCAACTACAAGTCGCATCCACAATGTTTTTCATGTTTCATGTTTGAAAGAGATGATAGGTCAACACCAGAAGGCACAAACAATACTTCCCTTGTTAGATGAAGAAGGAAGAATCATATTCGAGCCAGAATCTATCATTGCTACTAGAGAGAAGAGATTAAGAACGCGAGTCATTAAAGAATGCCTCATTAAATGGAAAAATCTTCCCGAAGAAGATGCAACATGGGAATCAGAACAATTTCGACAGTTACATCCCTCATTACCATTGCTTTGAGGACAAAGCTCTTTAAAAGGAAGTGGCAATGCTATGAATATTAAATATTGTATTAAATTAATCAGTAAATTATTAATTAGTTTAATTGAAGGGACGTAACCCTTCTTAAGAATGCTCAAACCTTATAAAAGGCGAGCTCTTGTAAAGCGTTAAGCATCTTATCAATTCAATAATATATCTTTTATTCAATATGGATCTCGTGTCCTATTTTTTCTGTTGCATCCATTGGAAATGTTATAAAAGGGAGGTGGGCCCATTTTCAGCATTTGTTTCTTCTTTTTGACCGGAACGTCAAAGCTTTCTAAACCCTAACGCCATTTCGCCCAAAAGAAAAAGACCAAAGGTGTATAAGATTGGGTTTTATCGTTTGGAGGTTTGTATGCCGACCAAGATGGAGAAATTTGTTGTCTCTGACTGCGTTGTGGATTCTCCTTGTTGTTTGGTTACTGGAGAAATATGGAGTAGACTTGTCAAATGCTTATCGGCATGTATTTACATTCATTAATCAGTTGGGAATGGTTTTACGACATGCTCCCACATCAAATACCAAGGTTGAACGTAATCGTTCTCTCGAAGGGTCCTACGATGTATCGTTCTCTCCCAAGGATCGTGTGGTTGTATCCTTAGTTATTCAAGACGAGAAAGCATATGGGATGAGTCCCCTCTCAAAATATTACCTAAGTCTTCAACAAAAAGCAGAACAAAAAAAAGATTAATCTGCAAAACTCCAGCGTCCGTGTTCAAGAGGTGCAAAGCATGGGTTTGATAAAAGATACAGCTGTATCTCGCGAGGGTTGTGACTTAGTTTCAAACAGTCAATTATTCCAAAATTCAAGGCAGAAAGCGAACAATTAAAAATGGGAATACACATAGCAGGAAGACCTAGTTTTGAAGTACTCGACAGGTGGCGAGATATCTCCAAGTGGTTATTCGGCATTTAACCAAATTCTCCAAATATTCAATTGTCCGTTAGAGAGAATACACAACACTCAGCAATTCTAGACAGTTAAAAGTGACTGGCAGGGTATTTTAAACTTCCAAAAATATCGAAGCAATAGTTCCAGATTTCTAATTAATCATTGTCGAACTAAAATCTCTAGAAAATAGTGATTAGTTATGTAGGTGTCATTTTTTTTATTGATGGTTTATTTCAAGGAGAATACAGTTAGGGTTTGCTCATAAAGCAAATTTTTGTATAAATTTTGCATTTTGCAATGTAAAAAGGGGGGAATTTTCAGGAATGAAAGAACCCGTTTTGGGCATTTGAAGTTTATCCAGAAATGAATAAAGATTTCAGAGTTTGAGCAGTTTTAAATCAAAGATTCATGTGTTGGTGTTTATAGTCTGTACCTTTTCTTTTCTCACTTGTGCATGTTTACCTTCCCAGTTATGCTATTCATTTTTGTCTTTTCTTCTATACTTGGACGAACATCTAAATAAATTGGGATTCATATTGTTATGCCTCAGTTTATCGCGTTTAAGTATCCATTTGCTTCTCTAAAATCGACAATGGATTCATCCTAGTCTGATGCCCATTGATTGGTGGATTATCTTTAATTCTTTCTTTTCGCCTGCAAAAAGCTTTGACCATAACCTAACAATTACCTTGCCTTTGTACAAAAATTATGTTTTTGCTGTTGATATATTATTTTTCTGTTTCTTGACTCCATTGCCCAATGATATCCTATTTCCTGTTGTTCTAACCATATGACTAAAAAACCCACAAGATTTTATTATCATTTTACAATTTGGCCATTGAGTTTATTGTCTGTTTCTTGACTCCATTGCCCAATGATATCCTATTTCCTGTTGTTCTAACCATATGACTAAAAAACCCACAAGATTTTATTATCATTTTACAATTTGGCCATTGAGTTTATTGTCAAACTGCTGTTGTGGTGACATTGGATGGCAGATTTGCTGAGAGAGCCCTCTTTGACTGGAGGAGGCCAACTTTTCAATCTAAAGATTGGTTTGAAATAGGTTACCTCGGGGTTTCTTTGATACAGCCCAAGGAAAATCCGAGTGCTAACAGGCATCTCTTATTTTGCTGCTTAATCGGACTTTATTCTTAACAAATTTGTTGGGATGGAAACGATAGGTAGAGGCTGCAGGTCCCAATCCTTATCCATAGAAGGATGAGATACTTGACAATGCAGGTATGTTTCATGCCTCGCAATCGCAATCTTTGCAGGTCCCAATCCTTATCCATAGAAGGATGAGATACTTGACAATGCAGGTATGTTTCATGCCTCGCAATCGCAATCTTTATCAACCATAGACGACTAGTTCCTAAATTTAGTTCTTTGAATGTAATTCACTCCAAATTGCTCTCACGAACTCAAAAATGTAGACTGCTATGAAGGAATCATATTTGTTTGTTTTAGGACCAGAGGAGGGGCTATTTTAGGTGCAAAAGTTGGGGTTTTAGGACCCCATATTCTCTTTATCGCTATATTTTATGTTTAATAAAATAATTTATTTTGGAGGATTAGATAATATCCTTACTTGGGTACTCACAAACAAACGCTCCCCTTGCAATTGGCTCCAAAGAAAGAAAACCCCATTCCTTCCTCGGATACCTAACGACCGCAACGTTGGCAACTATTCTCCCAACATTGGTACTAGTGTTGCTGCTGGAGCGGCATCGACACTATTGGTAAGGAAGGATACGCCTTATAGATGGGACAGACAAATTACATTAGTAAACTCGACATCAACTACCATACAATATCTTTTTAATAAAACGAGAAACGCAACTCAGCCCTCAGCACAAGCACATCAAGAGATGGATGGGCAACGGTTAGGTCATTATTGTGCTTCAAAAAATGTAGATCAATGAAAAAAGGAAACCAAATTATGTATATAATAACTGGCTAGCTAGCTAAGTTAATAAATCGTAGACGTGATCCAGTAAAGGCCACCTCAGGCTTTTGAGGTTGGGGTGCTCTTATATTATACCTTCTACAGGCCAAGGGTGCTATTGTCGCTAAGGAAGATATTAAGTTAAATCCCACATCTGAACCAAGGAGAGGAGCAGAGGTCCAGAGAAAGAAAAAGAGAGTACGAGCACTATATGCAAATGTGAAAGGAACCCATGCACGATAGTGGGATACATAAGACAGACTAAAGACTGGGATAAGATGAGTAGACAATTTTGCGCAACATTTAAACTTGATGCTTAATATATATATTTTTACTAAAAAAAATAAAAAATTCTCGTTTGGGGCAAACAAAAGCTGCCAAATCAAGCACAAGCAGTGGTGTGCGCATACAAAAAAAATTGGAAAACATAAAGACCCTTATATTGCAGAATGAGGATGAGAATTTAGGTGGTGCGTTCTTAGCAAGAATTGTAGTGTAGACAAAAAAAATGCTTCCACAAAGGAGAAGATGGACCCATGCCTTAAATATGGCACAAACAACGCAAAGCGGGGATATACAATATCCTCAATTAATAGTATACCGGTCAACATGGTAGCACAGCTGCTATCTACCAGAGTGTTGTGGACCTATCGAGCAAGAGAATACTTGAGGCAGGCAGTTCAGGTTGCCGATGTATGTGCAGTAGACGTGAGGTTTAACGGGGTTTCATACCTCACCAATGAAATCCTTAAAAATTGTATAGATACGCAGGATAGGAACCAAGTCTTCCACTATGGGAATTCGCTGCTGCTACTTGCATTCTCGCATGAGTGGATAGAGCTGGTAGGAATTGACCTTCCACCGTGGGATCCCTCAGTTCAATTTATGGCAGCACTCTGTTGGATGAAGGCAGTAAGCCAAACTTACTGCGTTGGACGGGGCTAGAGCTGTTTTACAACCTTCCCTTTCTAAAGAATTCTGGGCAACGGTGTTGGGTTGCAAAAAAAACAAAATTTAGGAATAAAGGACAAGCATAAGCTAAAAGTATTCTTTCTTTATCCTTATGCAAATAAATATCTTTATTCAGAAGCTCGAAGTCTTTTATTTAGCAAATTGATCTCTCCTCAGGCAAGCTACTTTTTTACTTCTCTGCACAGGGGTTTTACATCTTCGGGCTCCTCCTGCAGTCAAAACCAAAATACAGAAATATTATCACCATATAACAACACCAGGTCATTGATAAATACATTTCACCACAAGCCTCAATACATGCGAAGTGGAAAGTATAGCGCACAGAAGAGAGCCACTCACCAAACACGAGCCCATAAATGAGAACAACGCGTCCCTGCACGCTTCCATCCAACTCCACTAGTAAGAAAGTAGCTCCATTGAACATCTTTTCACATAAAGGTTACCTGGGTAAAATATGGAAGCATACCTACAGAGTTTTGATTTCGAAGACAACGCAGGAAGAAAACCACGAGTGAAGAAACCAGGAAGCTCCTCTGCGCTGAGCGATATCAACGCCTCTCTCCACAGTCACCCAACTTCTAGGTCGAAGGGCCTTCGCGCGCGCGGGGAGGGATGAACTGCCCTTGTAGTATGCGCCCTGCTTATGTACGGTGGGGAGAGGGCCTGCATGCAGCCCGCGTGGCTTGCATGCAACCCAGGGCCCTGGTGATTTCCTTCCAGCCGAAGAGTATAGTGGTTCATCCATGGAGCCGGTGGAGAGCAGCACGTGGAGTGGGAGACTGGAGTAGGTAGGTAGAGCCGCGTGGAAGGGGAGAGGTGAGATTACGTGGAGAGAAGGAAAGGTAAGGCTTAGGTTTCCCAAGCCCTAAGTTTATATTTTATCACCACCAACTGATTAACAAAAATAAAATAAGAAAGTGAAAATATATATATTATAGATACATGGTTTAGTGAAAATATTTAGTGCAATGTGTATTTTGTTAATGTGAAATATAACATATAGTATTAAGTTTATTAGTTGATTATATAATTAAAATTTCTTTACTATATAAATATTTATTGAGTTATAAAATGAGGATTGGCCATATTATATCACATTGCTAAAGTAATTGCATAGTTCATATTAATTATGTGGACAAGTCCACATGTATGGTAGGCATTAAAGAAGGATTACATAGAATCTCAACTACAACTTGGAATTCTTAATCAAATGAAAATCATATATTTGTTGGTAAGTTAGTAAAAATTTATTTTAGATTGCATTAGTGCCATTGATTCGATTAAAAGATCAAACATAAGAAAGAGAACACAATGAAATACCACCTTGGTAGTAACCCATATATAAGAGGCTTGCTCGATCATACAATTGCATGAAGAATGTATATAGACATGGTAGGTTTAAATTCTTAGTGTGCATGAGTCGATTGTATTCTAGGAGGGAGTACACAATTCATTAGTAAGAAATGTTGAAAATATGTTAACTAAATTGTGAATTAATGAAACGTTGAAACAATACCTTGGAATCAAAATAAAACTTGTATTAAAAGACTTATCTACTTGTATGAAACACAATATGGAATAGTATCATGAAAATTTTAAAAAAATGATGTAACGGTTTTGTTGATAAATATATTAATGAACTTGAGAAGGATAAAACTAGTTGTGGGTACAAGGTTTATATTGTAATATAAGATTGCACCCCTTGTGATAAATGAAGTAAAACATAGATGGCATTGACATGTTTGATCAATAATAAGCCCAGTGGGGTAATTGTAGTGAGGTATTTTAATGGTAGTGAGACATAAAGATAGCAATGCCATAACATTTCCTTATGATTGTGAATGACTATAACTTCGAGATGAAGTTTCTTGAAGGGTGGGTGTATGTAACGCCCCATATTTTGATTAGGCATGTTTATTAGTCAGACACCTTGCACTTTATTTGATTATTACCTGTTGGACTCAACTAGATTGAGTGAGCTATATTTTGGCATGTTAGACGTGATTATATGTTGCCACTATGTTTATGATGCTACTATGCTTATGTTGATACTATGATTGTGATGCTATGCTGTTAGTATGATTATGCGATTACAATGTTGTATTTATCATGAATTTTTTTTGTTTCATAATGACAACACATGTTTAATCTTCGTCCTTGATGAAATGTGATATATATGTGGTGCATGGATACCAACCCATGATGTGATCAATTTAATGGTTTTATGTGATGAAATGAAATGATGTTGATAATATGGACCAACTAATGACCAAATGGAAATATTTGTTATAGATATATGTCTGCAAAATACTAATCTACAGGACACAGGGGCTATGTGGTAGCCGGATATCTGATAGGATATGAGGAATAAGTTAACAACGAATATTAAATCTTAGCAACCAACAAGATGATACGATGACACAAACCGATAATCCCAGTAACAGCACAGTATGATTTTGAGAGGGTATAGACCCAGTATGTTGAGAGGGATGGAGTCATTTCCCACCCTATGTTTTATGATACATGAGGTCATGGGAGGGCTGTGCTGAGTCACGCTCCCCTAGACGTGTGATGATGATGATCAGATGCCTGCTAGGAGAGGTTAGGTCTGCTGTATATCCGATGCTACCACTCTCAGTTTCTATATGTGGCCAGGTCGGTGAAGCCGACACCACATCCTTACTAGCAGAGGAAGGATAGGGAGGTTGTGGAAGTAGGATATGATGGGAGGATGATTTAGATAGTATTGTTGGGAATTAGGAGTTCTATTGCAATATGTAGTGGTATCAGTTGTCCCTACCCTGAACATAATTGATTAATTGATTACAGTAAATCTAAGTATTATGATGTTGAATATTGATTGTGTAAACCATTAGATAAGTCATAACGATAAAGTGATTATGTTATAATATCTATGATTATTACGTCTGCATTGTTATTGGTAATTAGTAGATATGCATAGGCATGATGTGCTTACTTATAGTACATATGCGATATGTGCATATGCTAGCCACGCATGCAGACTTTGAATATATACACTAGTATCATTGTACCAATTTAAATAATTGTGTAAGTTGCTGCGAAATAATAAGTTTATTATACATTGATAATGGAATTTAAGATCGTAAGGTATGTGTTGAACAAGTCATTAGTATTTCGTAAATTGTATTTGAGCACTATAATAAATGATTTAGTAAGTGTCGTTAGTTGAAATTAATTGTCATAAATAAACAAGAACATTGTTCCATAATTGACAGTAGAATTGTACTAATGAATTATTAATTACGATTAGTTGTACCCTTAAGGATACTTGTCTATAATGT
This sequence comes from Larix kaempferi, assembly GCA_027924585.1. Lineage (NCBI taxonomy): Eukaryota > Viridiplantae > Streptophyta > Pinopsida > Pinales > Pinaceae > Larix > Larix kaempferi. Next base: position 4,223,783 of record BSBM01000434.1, read on the forward strand.
AAGAGTGCTATGTTATTGATATTTTACTTAGGGAATAAACAAACAAATAATTAATGTTTATTATTATTTAATTATTATTATTATTATTTCTCTTTTTAATAATTAAGTATTGTTATTATTAAAATCATGATAGTTATTGATATTTTTAAACTATAGTCAAGTAAGAAGTTCATTAATCTATTTAAATTAATTATTTAAAAACATAGGAATTGATTCAGTAGATTGTTCTTTGGGGTAGTGTAACATTAATTGATTTAAAAACAATTCTGAATGTAAGGTATAAATGGAATAATATAATATGATTGTTGTAAGAGTATTTAAGACAAGTCTAGTCGAATGTGATTATATTTAAGGAATCAAGACATGTAAATCTTCATTTTGATAACTCATGCTTATTAACTATTATTCTATCCTAAAAAAATTTAATATGGAGTCAATTTGACAAGACTAATTTAATGATCATTATATTGTTTAACTACTCAAGAGAAAAACAAGATTGGATAAACATATTAAATATTAAGGTTTCTTGAATAATGGGATGGGATTTATGAGGTAGAGTCTCGAGAAGATAGGGAGAAGGCACTGGAGTAAGGTTGAAGGAATCATGAGGAAGGATATATAGGAGAGGTTGGGGAGAGTAGTCGGGGGCTTCGGAAGTTGGATCTTATTTTTTGGGGGGGAAATCTTGAAGGAGGATGAAGGGGAAAACTCATGTTGAAGAGAGGAAGGGTAAAACTCTAATTGGGAATTCAAAACAGGGAAGTTCATGTTGGAATTATCAGTTTGTGGGCTCGGGGGCTAGGAAGTCTATTTATTTCCTAGGGCCAGTGCGACCAGAGCTAGTCGACAGGGTGGATTATTCAGTCGGTTTCTAAGTATTAAGGAGGCTAAGTTAACAAATCTGCAGAAAGCTAAATAGGACCACCTACAATGTACTGGATCCAGGTATTTTACTATTAGCTAATTATTTAAATCCTGAATCTATACATGCTTTAACTGCTAAAATGACTACCTCATATGAAAATTTCTAAATTTGTTATGGTAGACACATGTACACATGAAAATTCATATTTATATGCTAGTTTGTTTACAGAAACTAGGAAAATAAGAGACATGGAAATTGATTGAACAACAAATATTTTATTTAAAATTCACTAGAACAGGTCGGAATGAGCTTAGTACATAATTTTTTTTTAACTTAGTGCTCTTCCAGAAACCTGAGCACTATAGATTTATTTGATTTCTTATTTTGTATAGTTTTGATGCTTATATGGAATGATTGATGTTTGAATGGAGTTTTGGTTTAGAGTTTAATATTTATGTTTTTAATATAAATAATTTATAAATATATATTAATATCCCTAATCAGAGTTTAGGGACTTTGTCCTGGAATCCTGTTTTTAGGATTCTCTCTCTATGCGGGAAATAATAGGAGCTTTCTCCTTTGAACATATATGTTATGATATTTTTAAACACTAATTTGGGGAATGAAAGGTAAACCAATTATCATGGCTAATTACTTCTTCCAATGAATCTATGTAAATCCTAAAATTAATTATGAAAGACTGTAATATAAATCTGCGTGATAAATAATTGGAAAACATTATTTTAGCAGTGTTTAATTAAAAAATTGAATTAATCTGCAGGAGGACCCCAAACAGATTCAACATATTTACATTATACCACCAGAATCTTTGCATGAACAAAATATAAAAATAAATAGTTGAGATCTATAAAAAATGTAATTTCAGAATAATTAATAACAAAACATGAAGATACTTATGAGTCCTTTATTGTTATCCAACTGACTTGGTAACTGCCACGTTCCACCCAATCGCAGAACTCAAACCATGTTGATGTATTTGTAACTTCGGAAGATATTCTTCTATGTATTACATTTGTACTTTATTGTATCCCCGACTGAGATGTATTATTCCTCAGATTGGAAGTGTCGTCATGTGTACTTGCATGTGTCGCAAGTTATATTGTAAGTGTCATAACTTATACTTGATGAGTTATTAGACCACCTTGATGGGGTCGGCCCTATATGAGTCATGTGGGTCAAAGGGTTATTAGACCACCCTAGTAGGGGTCAACCCAGTCAGCATTATGTTAAGTAGTTAAGTTCAGGCCGACCTAGTTGAGTAAAGGGAAAGTCAAGTTAGTGTATAAATAGAGAGTGTGTCTCTCCGATTTTACACATTCTATTTGTTCACTCACTTTGCATTAGTGAGAGAGGAGGAGTGCGCACTAGTGGAGGAGGAGTATGTTGCTGCTATAATCTATCTCTTGGGTTTGATCATGGTGATCCTTGTATTCATTGCTCTATCTATCTCTGAGGAAGTTGTGGGGTTTTTCACCTTCTTGGTTTTCCCCAGTGAAACTCTGTGTCTCTTGTGTGCTTGCATTATTGTGTCCATGATTGATATGTTGTAGATATGCTGTACATGTTATTCTCTCAGTTAAGATCCTAGATCAGATTGAAATTTCTTAAAAACTAACATGCTATCAGAGCTAGACTGAAGGAAGGCATGCTATGGCATTTATGAGACTTGTTTCACTTGCGACAAACTGCAAGCTAGGGCTTGATATAGAAAAAACCAGTCATCGTGGTACTTTCGCTATTAATACATTTTGGAGAAGGTTCAGGATCTGAAACCTTTACAGGTCGTATATAATATTGCCATGTACCTTGTGTCCGAAGGAGAGCCTCTAATTAGTTGTACTTTGTGAGTTATGATCTGTACAATCTAGGATTTCTGCCTCTTCCTGATCTCAGTCATAAACAGGTGACCTAGGAAAAAAGGTCATAACTTGGGCTAGGAAGCTCCAAATGAAATTTCATAAAAAGAGATAGGTAGGGCATGGACTATAATTTATTAGGTATGTTTTTTCAGAGGCCGAAACAGAAATAGTGACACGTGGCATGCCATACAAGTTCTCTCTCTTGTTTTATCCCATAAACAGGTCACGTTGCGACACTTGGAATAACTCTCTCTCAGAGAATCCATTTGAGGTCAGACCTATGGGGTTGGAAAGATAACAGGTCGGGCTACCATAGGAAGAATTTTCAGACCCTGTAGATCTAAAATTTCAGAGTTACACCAGAAAAAATCAGGTGCATATTTCTGTCAAAACAGAATAGGATTTTGAGCACCTTCATTCATGGCTCCGGGAATTTAGGGTTTCGGAGAATGTTGTAATTTTGTAATCAGAGACCACGGCTGGATTCTCCTCATCAAAATCGAAATTTAGAGACCAAGATCAAATTTTTTGGTTGAGAAGAAGGTCGGGCTTGATGAAACCCTAGTTCGGGACTTTGATCGGAAAGGTGAAAAATTAGGGCTTCTGCAAAAATGGGAATTTTTGAAATCTGTGACCATAGCTGGAAGCTACTTGGAAAAATCAAAGTTTAGAGCTTTGGATCAAACTATTTGGTTGGGTGAAGCTCCGGGAAAATCAAACCCTAATTCAGGGTCCTCCCTAGTGAATCCAGAAGATTGAAAAGCAAATTTGAGGGGTGAAACTTTGCTGTTTTCAAATTCTGAGTATACCAGGTTGATCAACTCATCAAGGCGCATCTTTCTATCTTTCAGAAGTTTGAAATTCAAAGTTTGAATTTTTTGGGTTTCCCTGACAAACCCTAATCTAGCTCCAGATCCAGTTTCTGCAAATCAAGTGGATTGGGTTAATCCTAGAAGAGAATGTATTGGTCACCTGCATAAGTAAAGAAGTTCCAGTTTCAGAGGGAGATGAGGCTAAGGCCTTACATAAGAAGATTGCAAGCAAACTCGACAGGTATGACTTATGGGTATGTTTTGAAATATGTTCATGATTAAGTTTATGTTTGTCTTCATTAAGATTAGTACAATCTTGATTAATTTTAGACTTGTCGTATCACCTTAATAAAAATATGAATGCATGATAGAAGATATCCATTGATTAGGATTTTGACACTTATGATTGTACTAATGCATTGTGGTGTTGTATGAGGTTGATGTTGTCTGCTAACATGAAAGGTACATCAAGAAAGACAAATCATGTTCTAGTTCAAGAACATATGACCATGGTGACATGAAGACAAAGATTCATTCATTGTCATGGATCACATAGAAGATCTACTTACGAGGTATGTATAACTTGGTTCTATAATGGTTAACCTATGAGATATGCAGGTTACCAGCACAAGTCATTGGAGAGAACAAGAAGACATAACTAGCTAGCATGCTAATCCAGGTATGGTTTTCCTATATCAAGTTAGAATCCTACCTTGTGTTAGGATCTCTTATATAAGTATACATGGCATGATTGATAATGATTATTCATTGAAGTTAGTAATCATGGGTTTAGGCATATTATGCTTCTTACTTTGATTGATGATATGACTAACCAAAAAAATCCTATGGTCAAATAGGAATATGCATAAGTAAAAGAATTGTGATAAATTATCTGTGTATGAAATGATCTTGACCATACATGTTTAAGATTATTGTGTTTTGATAGTATTAAGATTATACTGATGAATGTATGATTATGTATGAGATCTCGAGGATAACACAATGATGATACTAGTAAGTATGCATAGTGATCGAGGATGGATATAAGTTCAAAGACAAGTAATCCAGGAAGCAAAGATCAAGAGGGAGCACACTCCAGTAGTTCCTGCAAGGAAGAAAATATTGAGAGGGAGTCAACCCTACAACCAAACAAAGATAAGTATTTGAATTGTCATTTCTTGCATGTTTTTTTAAATAATATTGCTCAATGATGTATATGCTTATCTTCCTAGACTTAGGGTGTGTATTATGCATATTAAAATAATTGCACTAATGAACAGTATACGATTGATATACATGTGATGGGTAAGTGGCCTATGGCACTATACAATATTCCATTGCTACTTATCTAGAATGAAACCTCTTTGCTGACATGTTGAGAGTTATGCACACTCTTAACAATGTTCTGGTAGAGATTGGAAGGCATCTAGAAAGTTATGGGATATGGATAAATGTTGTATTGAAGCATTGGCTAAGATAATTGCATGACTGTATGACATATTTATTTATGTGTAAGAATTTGTTCTGAAAACTATGAGAAGTTTCTAATCATGCAATTTAACTTGTTTTGTAGGAAAAATCGTATACGAGCACCTACAAAAGAAGGACTACAACATTTGTTCTAGCAACAAAGTTATCTATTGAAGATATTGAATATATTGAAGTTCCCAGGATCCGGGAAGAATGCCATGATCCATCGATCATGAAGAATGATGTTTGGGGTGTGGTCCCAAGACCTGAAGGGAAGTATGCTATGACTTCCAAGTGGATCTATAAGATCAAGCATGTGGTAGAAGGCAGCATAGAGAAATACAAAGCAAGTGATGAAATGGAAGATACACCAGATCGATGTCAAGACAGCTTTCTTGCTTGGTGTTCTTCAAATTTATGACACTTCGAGGAAGAAGTGATGGACACATTTGCAGGATCCATTCCAAGCATGGTGAGAGGAGGATCCTTCCCATGGCTGTGGATATAAGCGTTGTGTGATGAGCATCAGGGTGATGCTCCAATTACTGCTTTGTATACGCATCATGTTGGATGCATTGATATGATCAGGTAGATCATGTAGTTGTATATGTATCAGGTAGGATCAGGTGGATCATGTACTTGTATATGTATCAGGTGGATACATTGTATGATCAGGTGGATCATGTATGATGACATGTATCAAGTAGATACTTTGTATGCATCAGGAGGATGCAGTGTATGATCAGGATGATCATTAATGATGAGCTTCAGGGTGTTGCTCCAGATGATATGCATCAGGATGATGCTATGATGATGATTAGGATGATCATGTGATGATGTATCGTCAGATGATTGGGTCCTTGATGTACCTGACGAATACGAGACTAGATATCTGCTTTGCGGTGAACACCTTGAGCCAGTACTTGACAGATCCGAGACATGTTCACCTGATAGCTGCAAAGCATATTCTGAGGTACCTAAAGGGTACAGTTGACTATGGGATCAAGTATGAGGTGAATCAAAAGTTTAATCTAGAGGGTTATGTTGATTCGGATTGGGCAGGCAGTGCCATTGATCGAAAGAGCACTTCGGGGTGCTGCTTCAGTATGGGATCTAGTATGATCTCTTGGTTTAGCAGGAAGTAGTCCTGTGTGGCACTGAGTACAGCCAAAGCAGAGTGTGTCGCAGCTTGGTCGCCTAGTTTTGAGGCAGTATGGCTTAGAAAGATACTATTTGATTTGTTTGATCTCTAGCTGAGTGCTACTTGTATATATTGCGACAACCAGAGTTGTGTGAAGTTGTCAGAGAACCCAGTGTTCCATGACAAGTCGAAGCACATTGAGATCAAGTATCACTATATCAGGGATATGGTGTAGAGAGGAGCAGTGAAGCTCCTGTATATTGCAACGGACGAGCAGATAGCCGATGTGCTGACCAAGCCGCTTGCCAGAGTGAAGTTTGAATACTTCAGAGGGAAACTTAGTATACTTCAGATTGAGATACCTTCCAAGAGGAAGTGATGAGTCTGGAGACACAGATGCACATAATCCATTCTCACATAGTGGTAGGTTCATCCTCCTATGGTGTAGATGTAAGGGCTAGGCCATTCTCACATAGTGGTAGGTTCATCCTCCTATGGTGTAGATGTAAGGGCTGGGCCATTCTCACATAGTGGTAGGTTTGTCCTCCTATGGTGCAGATGTAAGGGCTGGGCCATTCTCACATGGTGGTAGGTTCGCCCTCCCATGGTGAGTTGTAAGGGCTAAGTGGGCTTTTTCGACATGGTGGAAGGTTCGTCCTCCCATGGTCGTTGATGTAATTGTCGGGCTTTTCCGACATGGTGGTAGGTTCGTCGTCCCATGGGCATTGATGTAAGTGCAGAGCCTTTCTGACATGGTGGTAGATGTGTTCTCCCATGTGCGTTTATGTAAGTGCATAGCCTTTCTGACATGGTGGTACATGTGTTCTCCCACGTGCGTTGATGTAAGTTCAAAGCCTTTCCGACATGGTGTTAGATGTGTTCTCCCATGTGCATTGATGTAAGTGCAGATCCTTTCCAACATGGTGGTATATGTGTTCTCCCATGTGTGTTGATGTGAGTGTTGAGCCTTTCACGGATGGTTGAAGTGTGTCTTCCCATGCCAGTGAGTGTAAGTGTTGTATTGTGTGCATCTGGACTGTGCTTCGTAGACAATGAGATGATCATTATGATCATGAGTATCAGGATGATACTCTGTGGCCATGGATAGGTTGTGCAGTTACATGTAAAAGATCCTAGGAGATCCGATAGGTTGAGCAGTATGCTCATAATCAGTCCTGAGATTCTCTTTTGAGGTTTTGCTTGACGCACGTAATTAATCCTGAGGATTCCACAATATGGCTAGTGTTGATGAAGACCTACAGGTGGTGGGCCTACATCCAACATGAAAAAGGGCTGGCTCTGTAGAACTTCCTATGACGAGAAGAATTCAGAGATAACACTAGTGATCAAGATGTCGAGTATAGCAGCAGTGATGATGATGATGCTCCGTGATCTAGTGACGATGATCCAACTCCAAAATTGAAGACTTGTGCCTATGTGTATTGATGACTTGTGTATAGAGAATACCTTCCTAGTTAAGAGGGAGTGTTGATGTATTTATAACTTCAGAAGATATTCTTCTATGTATTACATTTGTACTTTATTGTATCCCCAACGGAGATGTATTATTCCTCTGATTGGAAGTGTCGTCATGTGTACTTGCATGTGTCGCAAGTTATATTGTAAGTGTTGTAACTTATACTTGATGGGTTATTAGACCACCTGTTGATGCCTCCAAAATAGTAGCATCAATCAGCAAGGAATTCTCCTCGGTGAACAGTCCCAATTAGATTGTCCACCGTTTGATGTAGGGAATCCGTCTGGTTAACGGTTCTAGCAACCGTAAGATTTAAATATTTTGGTTCTTTACATTGGTTGCGGCCCGGTCCACCATTTATGTATTTTATTTTTAAAGATGAAATGCATGTGCCCAAAGCTAAATGCAAATAACTAATCTAAATTAATCTAAAAAACTGTGTAAGCAAATTTAACCTATCCTTGCAAGGAGCAAATTGTAGAAATGACTAATGTACTGAAAGAGACATCTTAAAGATTATACAGATAGCCATTTAATCATAAGATACATCTACATCAAGATATAACAGATATTAAAGATAGCTTTAATTCAATTAATACAATCCACTACTCATTTAAGAAAACACATCTTTGCACAGGAAAGCATAAGAACATTCATTACACAGAAACAATTCAAGATAGAAAGGAATGATCTCACAATAATATACAGATGACACAAGAATAATCCAGCACACATTTGACACATCTTCCAGGCAAAAACGCCTTCTCCCAGGATTTCATTAGGCAAAAAATTATTTCTTGGAGCAAGTAGCAAAGTAGTTCACGTACAAGGAAGAAAATCTTTCACCTGCCAAAAGTCCTTTTTCCTTCTCTAGTCCCTCTATATATAGCTTTACAAAACGCTCCTTGAGTTGACAAGTGTACCCTAAAGTTCTGGAAACTTCTAATTTGTCTTTTAGTGTGTAACTACAAAACTGAATGATTCGTGGGTACTTTCTGACAAGAGACAGAAATTAAAAGACAGCTGTCTCTTAATGTATTAAACAACAAAAAAAACTTTCCAGCTTATCTTCCTAAAGTATAATAAGACAAACTAAGGTCCAGCTAGTTCTGCCGACTCATTTGTTCGCTCTTCTTCTGCTGACTTGTCTTCTTCCACAGGCTCATTTTCTTTTGCAGCCTTATTTATCCCCTCTATATAACTGACCGATTGGCTTATTTCCCTTAGTATTGTTTTACTTCTCGCTGAGATCATTACTTTCCATGCTATCTCATGTTTGCGCAAGTTTGATTTGATATTTTCCACCTCTACGACAGCTTCTTGCTCAATATTTTCCATTAAATAAGTATGAATAGTGGTTTGCTCAATAAATTGATGAATGTCTTCTGAGGTTATACTCTCTATTTTCTTCAAATAATCTAACTTTGAGGCTAACTTTCCTTCCAATTCTGCTAAGTGCGATTCCCTCTTTGGGAATTCATAAAGATTCTGAGGTAGAACCATATAACATTTGCCGTGAGCTTCCCAGATTTTAGAGTAGATAACATGGCATTTCCTGATGGTTTTCCTTATTTCAGTACTCAATCTGCTGCCGCACCTCAAGCAGAACTCGAGGACTCCTTTGTCCATATCAAATTCCTCAGCTGTTACATACCGTAGGTTCGAGGGGAAACTCGATCTCCCTTTTCTCCACTCAAACTGTTCTCCAAGTTCTTCCACATGATGCTCATATTTGTCCCTTAACCTTAGTGCTTCAACTTCGATAGAAGTCATCTTTGTGATCATTCTCTTCATATTGCATACTTCTTCATTAATAGACACCAATAGTTGATGTATCCTTTCTTGCATGTCACTGGCCTACTTGCAGAAGGTGGATAGATCTTGCCTGTTTTATGTTATCTCCTTAAGCTATTTCACCAACTCTTCCTTTTCTTGTAGTAACCTTTCAAACTGAGGTTTGAAGATATGACTCTGCTGAGCTCTGCTGTCCTCGAGCTTCTCCAACTCTGATATGCGAGCCTTTAAGTTCGGGCAACTGCATTTCCAGTGAATTCTTCTCATTTTCAAGCTGTAGAGCTTCTAAAGTTATCCTTAACTTCTCTTCTGCAAGCTCCTTGTATTTCTTCTTTATTTCATTTGCTTCTAGCACCTCTTTCTTCCTATCAGCTTTTATTTTGAGACATCTCTCTCTGTAATCTTCTTCCTTTTTCACTAACCGATCAACATTGGCTTTATTTTCCTAGGTCAAAGCCACCATGCATCCTGCTTGAAATGAAGGGTCAGTGTGAGTCCCCTGGACTAGCGTGGTCTCTGATACTCTGAATTCAAATGATTCAGGATCAATCTCCATTTTTCTCACTATTCTGCCAATGATAGCCTTCTTTCGCTTGTGAAAATAGACGGAGTCCAGGTTGGCCACTTGGCGCTGCTTTGTGGGGTTGTATGGAGTCAGTGCCAGTTCCTCATTAGAAACAATCCCTGCATGAGCAATCCCTGGTTGGTCTATTTTTTTCATATCTAAGTCCATGGACTGTGGGATGGACGGGTTTTGTTGAGGAGTTATCTTAGCCTGCTCCTTTTCTTATCTTTCAACTAGCTCTGCTAATTCTGCTTGTAATCTATCTGCCTCCTCCGACAAAATCCTTCCTTCTTCTTCTTCTTCTTGCTGTTTAGTGGCCTGTTCCTAGAAGATCCTTTTTTCCTCTTCTCTCTGGGCCTTCAATTCCTCTTCCTTCTGGATTTTGGCAGCTTCTTCTTGTTGTTGCAATTGAATAGCCTGCTCTTGCTGAATTCTTGCTTCTTCTTCTTGTTGAAACTTGGCAGCTTGTTCATGTTGAATCCTAATAACCTCTTCATATTGTCGCAATTTAGCCGCTTGTTCATTTTGAATCCTTGTTGCTTCCTGGTCTTGCTGTTGTTTGATAGTTTGTTCTTGTAGTATGTTGTCCTCTTCCTCTTGTTCCATATGATAGTTTGTTCTTGTAGTATGTTGTCCTCTTCCTCTTGTTCCATACTTGTTAAATATCCTAATTGGGACATTGATGCCTCCTGCTCCTATTGGACTAGGCCGACAGGCCTGGGGGAAGAACTCCTTTTATTGTCTTTATTATAGCGCTTGCCTAATTATGTTAAGTTTCGAGCACTACGGAAGAACTCTTCATCTTTGTCCCTAAGATGAGCGTACTCGAAGCTGGTGTTGGCATCAATAATATGTTTGGCAATTTTACAACAAGAGTCATGCCTTCTAAAAAAAATTGTACCAAAATGGAAGATTTCTAAATCCTAGACATAGTTCTCTCCTTCCTTGGCCCTCGGGAGGCTATACGCTCCTATAGTGAAAGGAATTGGTGGATATATCGATTTCTATCTTTCAGTGAGAACTTTATTGATTCCACCAATGCTAAAGAGTTTCCTCAAGGCTTCCCTATGTATCACAAAATCTGTAACATATCTGGGAAGTAAGAAGGGTACTACATATCCTCCGCTCATTCGGATATAGGTACCTTCTAGAACATGGTAATAATCGCCGAATGTCTCAATAATGGGCGTGGCGTTCTCTGACATGCAATCTAGTTCCTCTACAAAAATAAGCAGATATAAAGGCATGATGAATTTCTCGCAAACCTGCTTTTAATAGTTCGCATATTTGCTTTCCCAAGTGATTTGATAGGCCATGAAGAGAGGTGTCTCCTTTCTGTTCCATGAGGAACCCAACTCAGGGAAGGTGTGTTTACTCAGTAGGCAGTCTATTAAGTATGAGGACATAAAGAATTCTGCTTTCTTCTGAGTCATTCCTCCTTGGGCAGCAGTTAGTTGTGAGACCAAGCTTTCTGAAATTATATCAGCCCAATTAAAGATGGTACCATTCATAGCTATATGGAATATTACTGGTACCCATCGGAGTTTAAAGATATTGCCATTTGGCATACCAAAGATTTGGCTCAACATCAGAATGATGAGTCTATAAGGAGTCTTTAGGAGGTTGCTCTCATACTCATTATTTTGCCTTCTCCTTATCTATCTGTCAACTATCATCATTTTCCTAGCGGTGTCCAGTGGGTCCATAGAGTGTTCTGCTATCCATTCATTATCTAACCAAGCCCTAACCGGGGGCAATCTGTAGGTAGTTGTGATATGCTCAGGAGCAAAAGATGCTAGGTTCATTCCATTCTTATCACTTATAAACCTGGTGTCAGTCTTGATATGAGGGATCAACCATCCAAGCACTTCAGAACATGGGAATAACTCAGGACGAGTTGTTGCCTTATGAAGACAGGACCTTCTGATATTGGCATATACCATAGCGTCCTCTATGGGGTTTTGAGAGTTGTCTTGATCTCTGATGAGTCTATATAAGTCACCCCACTGAAACTCTGGGGCAGAGCTTCCCACGGGTACATTGGTGGTAGCTTGTGTATAAGTGAACATGGTCTCAAGTGAGGCATCCAATAGGATCTCTACGTCAGAATCTGATTCTACCTTTTACGTGGCCTTCTTCCTTGCAGATTTCCTATGCATGTTAAACCCGCGATGAGTTGGGTAGCACAAATAAGGAGTCTTTACATTTAGAGCAATTATTGAACACAATGCTTCCTTACAGATTGAAAAAGAATACGTGACAGAATTAACTTCTGACTAAATGACTTTCAAGCATTGGTAAAATATAAAATTTCTAGAATATGCCATTTTCACAATACGAAATCTATTTGAAAACTGATCGACTAATTTATAGATGCAACTATAATTTCACGGCTGCTGGTCTTTACAAATGAATGTGGAGCTATTCGTAATGCTACTACTGCAAGCCCGAAAGGTTTTCTTAACATATTCTAAGGCGGTTTTGGATTTCAAACAACATTGTTGATGGGTAGGGGCAATACAGATGTATTTCAAAACGGTTCCACGGCTCATTACCTCTACAAGCATTGTTCGTAATTATCGGCCATGCACGGCAGAAAAGATGATTTCGCTTCAGTTCTCCGTAGAGGGATGTGATTATACAAGGCACTATTGGTTTTTTATGGCCTAAGCGGGAGTAGTTTTGTCATTAGGGAGAGATTCTTTCCATGGGGTGGATGCAAATTTGGCGTTTTAACCGAAAAATGAGCACTAGCTACAGATCTGGGCGTGGAACGTAATCTATGTGAGAAAACTACAGCCATCAAGCTGTAAAATGGGAATTCTTAGGGATTGTTTTCTTATCAATGGGAAAGCTGCGTGGGAAAAAATCACTTAGGACACCAAGTGATCGATAGTTGAAAAAAGCTGAGATGCATATGTGAGGATAGGGCCTTCCGGGCTCTGGTTTGCACAGGGTGGCTTCATGTCCTCATTGTTTCAACTGAAAACTAAATGCTTAATGCGTATAGGTTCGTTTGGCACATATATATAGTAACAAAAGCTACCAAAGGGAGTGTAATTCCAACTGAGAACCTCGGATAACACAGAGGGGAGGGGCAGAGCACCTACCTGTCAGTTCCGCAATATTTCCTGGTGGCTATCGGACGTTCCGAGACGGGCGACAGTGCAGTCAGAGTTTCAATATCGAACGTCGATCTATATTCTCCCTTGGCAGTGGTGGAGTGACCTTTTCAAAATCCCGTTATATGCATTCATATGGGGGAAGCATTAACTTCACGTACGTGATAGGTTGGCGAATTGATGAGCCCGGGGCTCAAGGAAGACAGGCAGTTAAAACGGCACCTGGCCACACTAATGACCCTACCCACTCTGTATTCACACATATGCCCAAAATTCTTTTTGTGCCAAAGCGACGATTTTACTGTTATGCTCTACACTTGTAGCAGCAATCTTAGTGTTAATCTATGCGCTGATGGGCTGTACCGAGACTTGAGCTTGGGGCAGCGTCCCAAGATGAGGCACGGTTATGATGGAGGTCGTTATAGGGATAAGTTTTGCGCATCAGCGGAGGATTTAGTCACAATATGTGCGCTCACGAAAGATGCGTCGAAGAGTCATGGGGAAAAGACCTAGAATGTTCTCGTGTCGGTGTTCTTTATAAGATTAAACTCTGCGCCAAAGCGTCCAAAATAATGTTGGCAATTGCGCCAAAGGAGGCCAAAACAAGACTAAGATATGCGCCATGGTTGGGCCGAAAATGAGCTCTTGAAGTGTGCCTAAAGCAGCTAAGGTAGTTCTAGGATTTGCGCGATAAGCAGGCAGCTTAAGCTTAAAAGTTGCGCGATAGAGGATCAAAAAATGGTCGAAATTTAAAACTTGCGCCGAAAGCGGAAGACTTATGGTTAAAACTTGCGCCAAAGGCTAAAGACTTATGATTAAAACTTGCGCCAAAGGATAAAGGTGACTTTGCCTTAGAAAGATTTTTAGAAAAAGATTCTTTGGGAAACAAGCGTTAAAGTTTGCCAAGTTGGAGCAGGATAAGCTTCGAAAGGAAAAAGAAATACTTGTTACAAAAGTGTAGGAGGAGGGGCCCTAACATTTTTTAAAAATTTGGGGAAGGATGTTGCAGCAACAACAATTGGCGATTCGCTGGTGAACACAGATCTCTGAAACAAAATCTTGTCATGATCAGAATGACTTTTAAATTAGTAGCATCAAGCATAAAAAAATGCCCATTAGTTCAACCTCTAAGAATGTAGTGATATCTTAATCATATTGATCTTATGGGAAAAGGAGGCTAAGACCTATACTTCCTTCAAACTCTCTCAAGGCCAGGATATGGAATTAATTTTCTTAAGATCTGTCTTTACGGTGTTTTGACTAAAAGAGGACTCCACAAGATCGTAACAATGTCTCACAGGCGTATTCACTTGTTCATCATTCCCATACTATTTGTATCTCTTTTGGATGTCTCTCAAATTGACAGCTTTAGCTGTTTGAGCCTTCCAGAAACAACTTGCTTAAACCTTCAATATTTTGATCTGGGTTCTTCAATCCAAAATGTCCTTTTGTGTGAGCGAGAGATTTTATTTAGTATCAAGATTCACAGATAGAGAAGAACCTTGCTTGGGATGAGTTATTTGAACAACTCTATAGATTGATCATTTTACTTCATCTCGACCATGCTTTAATTGAGGCAAGAATCTCTGGAAATCAGACTCCTTGACATAATTTCTTTGGGGTTTTATTTGTAGTATGGAATCATTTTAAATACTATACACCTGTGAAACATGCTTCCTTTCTGTGGGCCCATTAATAGCAAAAACCTTGAGACAGGCATCAATGTTAAAGTGAGCAGAGCCTTAATATAGTGAGAGAGAAATGCTGCATCATTAGTCACTGAACTGGGGTTATTCAGACCAAATAGGAAGAGATCTCTAATATAGCTCAAAATTATCGAGCTATATTTTCTTTGTGTCTGAAATTCTGTCTTTCAAGACTTCTATTTTGCTAAGAGTTTTGTCCTACAACTATGCCAAGAGTCGAGGTGGGACTTATTAATTAAAGTGAAGAAAAGATCAAAATAGACAGGAAGGAGAAGACTATCTATAACATACCAAACCACTTAAACTATTTGTAAAAAAACAAAACAAAAAACAAGGGAAGAAAAGAAAAAGAAAAGAAACAAAGAAATTGTTTATTTATGTACAAAAGGTTTCAAATGATACTACGCAAAGTATTGCTTCAAGGCGAGGCCATTGAGGGGAAGGGTTACTTCCTCTCCTTGGAGGTATTTTAGCTTGTAAGTAGATGGGCCAAGTTTTTCAGAAATTAGATATGGACCAACCCATAGATGCTGAAACTTCGTATGCATTCCTTTACCTTCATGTGGATGATCCCATTTTAGAACTAAGTCGCCTACTTCGAAATTCCTTTTGCCGGAATTCCTTTTATCGAACCACCTTTTGACTATGTCTTGGTGTTGGTGGAACCGGTCTTTGGCCTTTTTTTGAGATTCTTCGAGTTTCAGTAAAGTGTCAATTCTAGACTGTAAAACCTGACTACTGGTGCCCCGGGAGGCTTGAGACAATTGCAACGATGGGAGCAGGAGGTTAGGAGGGAGGATGGCTTATTTGCTGTAAACCAGGGTATATGGGGAAACTCCCAAGGCATTCTTTGGAGTGTCTCTATCTTCCCATAAAGCGTTTGGAAGAGCGGTATGCCAGCTTCTCTGGTTTTCAATCACAGTTTTCTTAAGTATTCGGATGAGGTTTTTGTTTGAAGATTATTCTAACCCATTTCCCTGGGGATAGTAGTTGGCTGAATAATGTAATTTAATTCCTCTTTCATAAACAAATTCATTTAGTTTAAAAGATGAGAAATAAGTTGCATTATCAAAGACTAGGAAAATTGGAACCCCAAACCTGGTTATGATGTTCTCTTGTAAGAAACTAATGACCGCATCTTCATTGATTTTGCACAATGGGATAGCCTTTGTCCATCTTGTAAAATAATATGTGGCTGTCAGGATATACCGGTGCTGCAGAGAAGAATTTGGTTTTATCTCTCCAATGACATCTATGCCCCATTGTTCAAAAGGTTCCAAAATAATAACTGGTTGTAATGGTCCTGCTGCCTTGGGAAATTTCCCGACACTTCTTTGGAATACATCGCAATTCCGTGCATAGGCATGAAAATCTCTAAACAAAGTGGGCCAATAATATCTGGCCCTTAGTATCTTGTGAGCTGTCATGTCCCCGGAATAATGCCCACCTGCAGGGCCATCATGTAGCTCTTTGACCACCTTATTTGCATCTTCCTTCTCTAAACATCTGAGAAAAATACCATCATAATTTTTTCTGGAAAGTACTCCATCAATGATATGGTAAGATGCCGAATTCAAATGGAGTGTTCTTCTTTGTTTAGAAATCCAATGTTCTAGTAAGTACCCTTGTTGCAAATAGTGCACTAAGTCTCTGTACCAAGATTTAGGTGTTGTGAAAATAGGGCAGACTTTAGCTATATTTAGTTCGCCCTCATTTTCCCAATATCGCTCACCATCTATTGGGTGCTCATTGAGCAATTTACATAGGCCTTGACCTTTAATAATGGTGGTTGGTTTAAATTCTAGATCGTACTCTTGAAGAGCGGTGACCCAGTTTCCTCTTCTTTCTCCCAACTCCTTTTGAACAAAAAGGGATCTGACAGCTGGATGGCGAACTACAAATTTAGTTATGTTCTTAATAATATATGGCCTAAACTGCTTTACTGCTTTGTATACGGTGTATGCCTGTTTTTCTACGACAGGATAGTTCAGTTCAGTGCCCTGCAGACCAGTGCTCATAAAAGAGATTGGGTATTCATCTCCTAATTCCACCTTCTGCGTAAGCACAACTGCGAGAGAGTCATCGTAAGTGAAGGTATATAAAATAAAATCTTTGTCAAAATATGGAGTTATTAGAGAGGGAGCATTGGCTATGGCTGCTTTGATATCCTTAAATGCATCCTTTTCCAAATATGTCCATTTGAACTGCACATTTTGCTTGACCATCTGTTGTAATGGTTTGACCGTCTGAGCGAAATCAGGAACAAATCTTCAAACAAACTTAATCGTGCCCATAAACGATTGCATAGCTTTTTTGCTGTGGGGCATGGGAATCTTGTTTATGACTTACACTCTCTCTTGGTGTATCTAAATTCCCTTTTTTGAGATGATGTGACCAAGAAGCTTTCCCTCAAGGACTGCAAACACACTTTTCTTGGGGTTTAGTGAAATACCATACTTCCTGCATCGGTCAAAAATATGTTTCAAGTGGAAAACATGGTCCTCCCTTTTCTTCGAGAAGACTGTCACATCATCCAGATAGAATACAGCACAGTGACTGCCCAATCCTCGAAAAGCAATGTCCATCGCTCATTGGAAAGTATCTCCTGCGTTTATCAATCCGAACGGCATTCGTCGGTATGCGAACGTTCCCCATTTAGTGCGGAAAGTAGTCTTAAGGCAGTCGTCTTCCGCCACCAACACTTGATTGTAACTGGAGAAACCATCTAGTAGAGAAAACATTTCTGCTCCTGATACCATCCGCAAAATTTGTTCCATTGAGGGAATAGGATAATTATTTTTATCAGATGCTCTGTTCAGGTTTTTGAAATCCACACATAGTCTTATTTCTCCAGACTTCTTCCTTACGGGAACTAAATTAGTGACCCATTCTGAATGTCAGACTTTAAAGATGATTTTAGCATCTAATAACTTCTTTAATTCCTTCTGAATCAAAGGCTCGAGAGTAGGGTGCATTCTCCTTAACTGTTGCTGAAAAGGTTTAACCCCTGCTTTCATTGGTATGACATGCTGAATTATATGAGTATCATATGTTTTTAGATATTCATATGTCCAAGCGAACACAACTTTATATTGCCGAAAAAGTTTGATGAATTTGTCTCTTTCACCCGATGAACAACATCTACCGAGATTGACATATTTTGGCTCGGCTTCTATACCTAGATAGTAGAGCTATGAGTTTTGACATTTGCTGGTTTCTTGAAATTGCTCTACAGATCGAACAAACTTTCAAGTGATCTCACTCCTTTAGGCATGAAGTTTCCTTTGATTGTTTCCTTACTTCGTAGATCAGCATCATGTTTTTCTTCATCAATGACAGCTTCTTGAAACAAGTTCCCATTAGTAAGGAAACTAATGATCTGATTGTCATCATCGAACACCCTGAAGTTTGTTATATTATCGGGAACAGAAGGCCTGCAAACCAATTCAATAGAGCACTTATTAGTAGGCACTAACCTGGAAGCAGAGGTAGCTAATAAGTCAGCAGCAACATTCTATAATCTAGGAACATATTTTATATTAAAAGCTTCAAAGTTTGTAATTAGATCCCATAACTCAGACTGATAGCCCCTCAGATGTGGTGAAAGACAATGAATCGTGTCTCTTACCTGTCTAACGAATATTTCTGAGTCGCCGAAAAATTTCAGGTATTTAACATTCAAACCAATGGCCTTCTTCAGTCCAAGGACTAAAGGTTCATATTCAGCAGTGTTATTAGTACAATCGAACTCTAATCTACAAGACAAGAAGTACTTGTTCTTCTCGAGATCCATTAGAACACAATCGGCTTCGGATCCTTCCTGAGTTTTGGAACCATCAAAGTACAACACCCAAAAAACATTCTTTGATCTAACTAAGTTAAAATATGAACCATCTAAGTTAGTAACTAAGTTAACTATGTTACAATCAATATCGCCAGTCCGTGAAAATTGAAGGAGATTGGACTGTTTGTCTGATTCATTGCTGATACTTTCTGATTGATAATTTCTAGGCTCGATTTCTAAGAAACAATTCCCAAGGACGGAAGATGAGAAAGTTACGGCTTCATTCTTTTCCTCTAGCTGAGTTACACTCTGTTTCATGTGTGGTTCCCTCAAAACTTTAATTTGGTTTTGTCGGTTTTGATAGGGCAGCCATAAGTGGGACCAATCTGTGGCGAAATAACTGTCTAGTTTAGTCAACCAGTCCCGGCTTAGGATCAAACCATAAGCTTCAGGGATATCGACTACCATTATATCAATAAACTGACATACTCTAGAACCAATAGACAACCTAATAAGCACATCTTTCATTTCCCCAATGACTTTAATAGCAGTCCTATCTAGCTGAATAATTTGGGCTGGGGATGGAATTGGCTACCCATTGATCTTTTTGCAAATTGACAGAGGCACGACATTCGAGGAAGCTCCAGAATCTACCAAACAGTTATGCACATTGTGATTAAAAATTTCAAAAGTTAACAGAAAAGGAAGTTTTTGGGATTTAGATTTTTCGCTAATGCTAGCTTCATTTATTTCGGGATCCTCTTGAGTGTTTGCTAATGGAGGACTAGATTGGGGTTCAAGAGCCTGCAACAGCTTCTTTCATCGTTTAGGCAAACTACACATATCGAATATCGACACATTAGCAGCTTTTACCTTCTTTATGTCGTCGATGATGTCATAGCCCATGTCACATTCCTTTACAATTTTGGGTTGATTGTCTGTTTTATTGGAAGTTACCTTTGATGGCTGAATTGTTTCCATGTTTGCTTGCTTAGTAGGCATTTTGTTAGGTTTGGGCTATGGTGGAATGACTGTAATGTGTCTTTCAAGCATCTCTTTGAAGACTTTAGGCTTGGGCGTGGTTGAGCTTGGGTTTGGATCAGTGACTGGACCTTTACTGCGAGTATTAATGTTAACAATTGAAACTTGACTTTCCTCAGGATAATCTTCAACTAATTCGGTTAAAGGTACCCAATCCCATAACACCATAGTAGTGTCTATGGCAGGTTCTTCAAGTTCAGGATTTTCATCTTCTGGAGGATTATCTTGGTCTAGGATTTGCAAGTCTAGCATTTGGTTCATCACCAAGCTCATTGAATTTATCCATTGTGGATAGCTTTTTTCGGAGTGTGGTTCTTGATGAAAGGTGCAGAAATGTTCCATTCCCACTTCATTCAAGTTTAAAACAGGAGAGTTGTTCATAGGTGGATGAGGTTGATCGTTTTCCTCTCTCTTCTTATAGAAAGGTTTAAAAGGCTTCCTGGAAGTGCTAGCTACCTTATCTTTTTTCTAGATCTACAATTTTATTGGACAATTTTTGCATCATTTTGACTACGTTTTCCATATCTGCCAAAGGTTCTTCTTTATTCCTGGTAAGCAAGAGTGGTTTCTTAGTGGTTACTGGTTTTATTTCTGCATCAAGCGCATGCTTAGCAATGTTGTCTGCTTCTTCTTCTACCTTCCTAGCTTCTTCAAAATTCTCTATTGAGGTAGTTTTCCTAGTTCTTTTGACAAACATTGCTATTGGAGGATCAAGCGCTGTTGTGTAGTATTCCACTAAAGATTCTTCTGCGGGTTTAGCAGCCTCACTGAAATTATTTAACAGCGTAGTGAACCTTTGGTTAAATTATTAAACCTTTTCTTTCTTGTCTATTCTCATGGACAACAACTCTTTCATAAGTGTAGCCACCTTTTTCTGATTTCCGTATTTCTTCAAAAAATAGTTTTCGAATTCTTCCCAATTATCTATTGAGCTGGCTTGTAAAATAAAGTACCAAGAAGACACCTTAGGCTCAAAAGTATATGGAAAGAGTCTACAAACTATGTCTTCATGCTGCACATCAAAAGGCTTAAAGCCAAATAAAATCTCTTAAGGTGATCTTCAGCAGAAATACCTTTCCCAAGATCATACTTAGGCAGGACTTTCTTAGGATTTTTAGGCAAATTGTGAAAAGTTCCAGCCAAATTCAAATCCCCTCTTGCTCTCCATGCAGGTACAGCCATGGCTCTATGTGGAGAATTAAGTGGAGTATCGTGAGGAGTGTGAGGTGGAGAGTTCTTTGGAGTGCACAGTTCTTCAAGATCTAGAAGATCTTCAAGTTCTATTTCTCCAAGAGGTTCTTTAATCTCTTCTAAGGATAAGTCTACTAATTCTTCAAAGCTTTGAACAAGAACTGAATCACGTGTGTACTGTCTTTCTTTTCTAGGAGCTCGTCTTCTAGGAAGAAAAGGAATCGCGTTTAAACCGCCAATCTGTTTAACGTAAGCACGGGTATGTATCCTCAGATTTGCTACTTCAGCAAAAGGTATAGCATAGAGTGTTTCTTGATTTTCTTGATTTTCAAACTCAGAGTTGGGATTTTCTTTATTTGTCACTTCCAGATCTGAAACGTCTGGGATTGTTGTTTTAAGCAGGTTTCCAATTGGATCTCTTCTTAAAGAAGAGCCTCATGTATTAGCCATACACTGGTGGCCCTTCTTCTAGCACCAAAAACTGTTGATGCCTCGAAAATCGTAGCATCAATCAACAAGGAATTCTCCCCGGTGAACAGTCCCAATTAGATTGTCCACCGTTTGATGTAGGGAATCCGTCTGGTTAACGGTTCCGGCTACCGTAAGATTTAAAGATTTTGATTCTTTACACCGGTTGCGGCTCGGTCCATCGTTTATGTATTTTATTTTTAAAGATGAAATGCATGTGCCCTAAGCTAAATGCAAATAACTAATCTAAATTAATCTAAAAAACTATGTAAGCAAATTTAACCTATCCTTGCAAGGAGCAAACTGTAGAAATGAGTAATGTGTTGAAAGAGACATCTTAAAGATTATATAGATATCCATTTAATCATAAGATACATCTACAGCAAGATATAGCATATATTAAAGATAGCTTTAATTCAATTAATACAATCCACTACTCATTTAAGAAAACACATCTTTGCACAGGAAAGCATAAGAACATTCATTACACAGAAACAATTCAAGATAGCAAGGAATGATCTCACAATAATATGCAGGTCACACAGGAATAATCCAGCACACATTTGACACATCTTCCAGGCAAAAACACCTTCTCCCAGGCTTTCATTAGGCAAAAAATTATTTCTTGGAGCAAATAGAAAAGTAGTTCACGTACAAGGAAGAAAATATTTCACCTACCAAAAGTCCTTTTTCCTTCTCTAGTCCCTCTATATATAGCTTTACAAAATGCTCCTTGAGCTGACAAGTGTACCCTAAAGTTCTGGAAACTTCTAATTTGTCTTTTAGTGTGTAACTACAAAACTGAATGATTCGTGGGTACTTTATCACAAGAGACAGAAATTAAAAGACAGTTGTCTCTTAATGTATTAAACAACAAAAAAAAATTTCCAGCTTATCTTCCTAAAGTATAATAAGACAAACTAAGGTCCAACTGGTTCTGTCGACTCATTTGGTCGCTCTTCTTCTGCTGACTTGTCTTCTTCCACGGGCTCATTTGCTTTTGCAGCCTTATTTATCTCCTCTATATAATTGGCCCATTGGCTTATTTCCCTTAGTATTGTTTTACTTCTCGCTTAGATCATTACTTCCCATGCTATCTCATGTTTGTGTAGGTCTGATTTGATATTTGCCACCTCTACGATAGCTTCTTGCTCAATATTTTCCAGTAAATAAGTATGAACATCAGTTTGCTCAATAAATTGATGAATGTCTTCTGGGGTTATACTCTCTATTTTCTTCAGATAATCTAACTCTAAGGATAACTTTCCTTGCAATTCTTCTAAGCACGATTCCCTCTTTGGGAATTCATAAATATTCTGAGGTAGAACCATATGACATTTGCCATGATCTTCCCAGATTTTAGAGTAGATAACATGGCATTTCCTGATGGTTTTCCTTATTTCAGTACTCAATCTGCTGCCGCACCTCAAGCAGAACTCGAGGACTCCTTTGTCCATATCAAATTTCTTAGTTGTTACATCCCGTAGGTTCGAGGGTAAACTCGGTCTCCCTTTTCTCCACTCAAACTGTTCTCCAAGTTCTTCCACATGAGGCTCATATTTGTCCCTTAACCTTAGTGCTTCAACTTCGATAGAAGTCATCTTTGTGATCATTCTCTTCATATTGCATACTTCTTCATTAATCGACACCAACAGTTGATGTATCCTTTCTTGCATGTCACTGGCCTGCTTACAGAAGGTGGATAGATCCTGCCTGTTTCTGTTATCTCCTTAAGCTGTTTCACCAACTCTTCCTTTTCTTGTAGTAACCTTTCAAACTGAGGTTTGAAGATATGAGTCTGTTGAGCTCTGCTGGCCTCGAGCTTCTCCAACTCTGATATGCGAGCCTTTAAGTTCTTTTTCTCATCTTCTAAGATGGACAGCTGCATTTCCAGTGAATTCTTCTCATTTCCGAGCTGCAGAGCTTCTGAATTTATCCTTAACTTCTCTTCTACAAGCTCCTTGTATTTCTTCTTTATTTCATTTGCTTCTAGCACCTCTTTCTTCCTATCATCTTTTATTTTGAGACATCTCTCTCTGTAATCTTCTACCTTTTTCACTAACCGAACAACATTGGATTTATTTGCCTGGGCCAAAGCCACCGTGCATCCTGCTTGAAATGAAGGGTCAATGTCAGTCCACTGGACTAGCGTGGTCTCTGATACTCCGAATTCAAATGATTCAGGATCAATCTCCATTTTTATCACTGTTCTGCCAATGATAGCCTTCTTCTGCTTGTGAAAATAGACGGAGTCCAGTTTGGCCACTTGGCGCTGCTTTCTGGGGTTGTATGGAGTCAGTGCCAGTTCCTCATTAGAAACAATCCCTGCATGAGAAATCCCTAGTTGGTCTATTTTTGTCATATCTAAGTCCATTTCCTAGGGGCTGGACGGATTTTGTTGAGGAGTTCTCTCATCCTTCTCCTTTTCTTGTCTTTCAACTAGCTTTGCTAATTTTGCTTGTAATCTGTCTGCCTCCTCCAACAAAAGCCTCCCTTCTTCTTCTTGTTGTTGTTTAGTGGCCTGTTCCTGGAAGATCCTTTCTTCCTCTTCTCTCTGGGCCTTCAATTCCTCTTCCTTCTGGATTCTGGCGGCTTCTTCTTGTTGCTGCAATTGAATAGCCTGCTCTTGTTGAATTCTTGGTTCTTCTTCTTATTGAAACTTGGCAGCTTGTTCATGTTGAATCCTAATAACCTCTTCATCTTGTCGCAATTCAGCCGCCTGTTCATTTTGAATCCTTGCTGCTTCCTGATCTTGCTATTGTTTGATAGTTTTTTCTTGTAGTATCCTGTCCGCTTCCTCTTGTTCCATACCTGTCAGATCTCCTAATTGGGACATTGATGCCTCCTGCTCCTATTGGAATAGGCCGACAGGCCTGGGGGCATAACTCCTTTTCTTGTCTTTATTATAGCGCTTTCCTAATTATGTTAAGTTTCGAGCACTACGGAAGAACTCTTCATCTTTGTCCCTAAGATGAGCATACTCGAAGCTGGTGTTGGCATCAATAATATGTTTGGCAATTTTACCACAAGGGTCATGCCTTCTAAAAAAAATGGTACCAAAATGGAAGATTTCTAAATCCTGGACATAGTTCTCTCCTTCCTTGGCCCTCGGGAGGCTATACGCTCCTATAGTGAAAGGCATTGGTGGATATATCGATTTCTATCTTTCAGTGAGAACTTTATTGATTCCACCAACGCTAAAGAGTTGCCTCAGGGATTCCCTATGTATCACAAAATATGTAACATATCTGGGAAGTAAGAAGGGTGCTACAGATCCTCCGCTCATTCGGATATAGGTACCTTCTAGAACATGGTAATAATTGCCAAATGTCTCAATAATGGGCATGGTGTTCTCTGACATGCAATCTAGTTCCTCTACAAAAATAATTAGATATAAAGGCATGATGAATTTCTCGCAAACCTGCTTGTAATAGTTCACATATTTGCTTGCCCAAGTGATTTGATAGGCCATGAAGAGAGGTGTCTCCTTTTTGTTCCATGAGAAACCCAACTCAGGGAAGGTGTGTTTACTCAGTAGGCAGTCTATCAAGTATGAGGACATAAAGAATTCTTCTTTCTTCTAGGTCATTCCTCCTTCGGCAGCAGTTAGCTGTGAGACCAAGCTTTCAGAAATTATATCATCCCAATTAAAGATGGTACCATTCATAGCTATATGGAATATTACTGGTACCCATCCGAGTTTAAAGATATTGCCATTTGGCATACCAAAGATCCGGCTCAACATCAGAACGATGAGTCTATAAGGAGTCTTTAGGAGGTTGCTCTCATACTCATTATTTTGCCTTCTCCTTATCTGTCTGTCAACTATCATCATTTTCCTGGTGGTGTCCAGCAGGTCCATAGAGTGTTCTGCTATCCATTCATTATCTAACCAAGCCCTAACCGGGGGAAATCTCTAGGTAGCGGTGATATGATCAGGAGCAAAAGATGCTAGGTTCATTCCATTCTTATCACTTATAAACCTGGTGTCAGTCTTGATATGAGGGATCAACCAGCCAAGCACTTCAGAACATGGGAATAACTCAAGATGAGTTGCTTCCTTATGAAGACAGGACCTTCTGATATTTGCATATACCATAGCGTCCTCTATGGGGTTTTGAGAGTTGTCTTGATCTCTGATGATTCTATATAAGTCACCCCACTGAAACTATGGGGCAGAGCTTCTCGGGGGTACATTGGTGGTAGCTTGTGTATCAATGAACATGGTCTCAAGTGAGGCATCCAGCAGGATCTCTACGTCAAAATCTGATTCTACCTTTTGTGCGGACTTCTTCCTTACAGATTTCCTATGCATGTTAAACCTGCGGTGATCCGGGTAGCACAAATAAGGAGTCTTTACATTTAGAGAAATTATTGAACACAATGCTTCCTTACAAATTGAAAAAGAATACATGACAGAATTAACTTCTGACTAAATGACTTTCAAGCATTGGTAAAATATAAAATTTCTAGAATACGCCATTTTCACAATACGAAAGCTATTTGAAAACTGATCGACTAATTTATAGATGCAGCTATCATTTCACGGCTATTGGTCTTTACAAATGAATGCGGAGCTATTCGTAATGCTACTACTGCAGGCCCGAAAGGTTTTCTTAACATGTTCTAAGGTGGTTTTGGCTTTCAAACAACATTGTTGACGGGTAGGGGCAATGCAGATGTATTTCAAAATGGTTCCACAGCTCATTAGCTCTACAAGCAATGTTGGTAATTATCAGCCATGCACGGCAGAAAAAGCTGATTTCGCTTCAGTTCTCCGTAGAGGGATGCGATTATACGAGGCACTATTGGTTTGTTATGGCATAGGCGGGAGTAGTTTTGTCATTCGGGCGAGATTCTTTCCACGAGGTGGATGCGAATGTGGCGTTTTAACCAAAAAACGTGCACTAGCTACAGATTTGGGTGTGGAACGTAGTCTATGTGAGCAAACTACGGCCATCAAGCTGTAAGATGGGAATTCTCAGGGATTGTTTTCTTATCAATGGGAAAGCTGCATGGGAAAAACTCACTTAGGATGCCGAGTAAGCGATAGTTGAAAAAATCTAAGATGCGTATGTGAGGATAGGGCCTTCTAGGCTCTGGTTTGCACAAGGTGGCTTCATGTCCTCATTGTTTCAACTGAAAACTAAACGCTTAATGCGTATAGGTTCATTTGGAACATATATATAGTAACAAAAGCTACCAAAGGGAATGTAATTCCAACTGAGAACCTTAGATAACACAGAGGGGAGGGGCAGAGCACCTACTTGTCAGTTTCATAGTATTTCCTGGTGGCTATCGGACGTTCCAAGACAGGCGACAGTGCAGTCAGAGTTTCAATATCGAACGGCGAGCTATGTTCTCCCTTGGCAGTGGTGGAGTGACCTTTTCAAAATCCCATTATATGCATTCATATGGGTGAAGCATTAATTTCACGTACATGATAGGTTGGTGAATTGATGAGCCCGGGGCTCGAGGAAGATGGGCAGTTAAAACGACACATGGCCACACTAATGACCCTACCAACTCTGTATTTGCAAATATGCCCAAAATGCTTTTTGCGCCAAAGCGACGATTTTACTGTTATGCTTGTAGCAGTAGTCTTAGTGTTAATCTATGCACTGATGGGCTGTACCGAGACTTGAGCTTGGGGATGCGTCCAAAGATGAGGCACGGTTATGATGGCGGTCGTTATAGGGATAAGTTTTGTGCGTCGGTGGAGGATTTAGTCACAATATGTGCGCTCACGAAAGATGCGCCGAAGAGTCATGGGGAAAATACCTAGAAGGTTCTCGTGTCGGTGTTCTTTATAATATTAGACTCTACGCTGAAGCATCCAAAATAATGTTGGCAATTGCACCCAAGGCGGCCAAAAAAGGACTAAGATATGCGCCATGGTTGGGCCAAAAATGAGCTCTTGAAGTGCGCCTAAAGTGGCTAAGGTAGTTCTAGGCTTTGCACGATAAGAGGGCAGCTTAAGCTTAAAAGTTGCGCGAGAGAGGATAAAAAAATGGTCGAAATTTAAAACTTGTGTCAAAAGCGGAAGACTTATGGTTAAAACTTGCGCCAAAGGCTAAAGACTTATGGTTAAAACTTGCGCCAAAGGCTAAAGGTGACTTTGCCTTAGAAATATTTTTAGAAAAAACTTCTTTGGGAAACAAGCGTTAAATTTTTCCAAGTTGGAGCAGGATAAGCTTCGAAAGGAAAAAGAAATACTTGTCACAAAAGTGTAGGAGGAGGGGCCCTAACATTTTTTAAAAATTTGGGGAAGGATGTTGCAGCAACAACACCACCCTAGTAGGGGTCGGCCCAGTCAGCATTCTGTTAAGTGGTTAAGTTGAGGCCGACCTAGTTGAGTAAAGGGAAAGTCAAGTTTGTGTATAAATAGAGAGTGTGTCTCTCTCATTTTACACATTCTATTGGTTCACTCACTTTGCATTAGTGAGAGAGGAGGAGTGCGCACTAGTGGAGGAGGAGTATGCTACTGCTATAATCTATCTCTTGGGTTTGATCATGGTGATCCTTGTATTCATTTCTCTATCTATCTCTGAGGAAGTTGCGGGGTTTTTCACCTTCTTGGTTTTTCCCGGTGAAACTCTGTGTCTCTTGTGTGCTTGCATTATTATGTCCATGATTGATATGTTGTAGATATGTTGTACATGTTATTCTCTCAGTTAAGATCCTAGATCAAATTGAAATTTCTTAAAAACTAACAAACTGTACTTGGTTTGTTCAACAGGTCTCTCTTGAGCCGAACCGAGCATGAAAAGAACTAGAAGTCCTAGGGTAAATTCGCTATCTTATTTGCTAACAACAGAGTAGTCACAAGGTCCGTTTACCAGCCCTTTTGTGGATCTTATAAAATACTTTCCCCTAATATTCCCACATTCCTCTTTCTAGGACACACAAAATATCATACAATTTGATAATCTGAGCACTCAAGACCCACAAATGAACCCTCTAGTAAACTTGGAAACACTTTCCCCTTGCAATGTTCTCTCTCTTCTACTTATAAGATTTTATGAGAAAAGGCTTCTAGGATTTAGTTTTAAATCACTCAGTTTAGTTTTTAGACACATTGACTGTTCTATTTTTATCTTTAATTAATAATTTAGTTTATTTTAACTCTCACAAATTATTATTTTTTTATCTTTACTTATTAAAATATGATTTTTACTCACCTAACATCCAGTTGATATTTAGTTATCAACTACTTGGCCATTCTAAACTCTTGCATGCTCTGTCCCTCTTTGAGTGGCAGTTCCATTCAGTTAAAAATAAAAAAGTAATAATAAAAATTTTGTTTAATAAAAATTCAATGGATTACTGATGCTCCAGAGCTCCCAACTCAACATCAGTTAATCATCATGATTCTAAGTGCTCCAGAGCATTACTGCTCAACACTCACTCAACTAATAGTGCTCCAGATCTCCCTCGCTCAACACTATTAAGTCAATGGTCCTGGTGCTCCAGAGATTAAATGCTCAACACCATTAAGTCAATAGTCCTGGTGCTCTAGAGCTTATACTCAACACTAGTTAACTAGTACAAAGTAGTCCAAATGCTCCAGAGCCCACTTGCTCAACATCTTTTAATAAACAATGTTAAAAATAATTTAGGTGCTATTCAAAGCTCACTTGCTCAACACCCAAATAAACGGTCTAGGTGTTCCAGAGTTCATTTTCTCAACACCTGTCAAAGAATACATTAGCTTTTTAGAAAAATAAACATAAAACAAAAGTAATCTTTTCTTGGGATATTACATCCCTCCCCGCTTAGAACAACACCGTCCCAGTGTTAGGGAGTTTGACTGAAACCCTGAAATAAGGAGGGGTAGGCCTCTTTCATTGTGGTTTCATTTTCCCATGTGTCCTCTTCAAGACAGAAATGCTTCCATTGCACTTTCAGCTGGACAATGGTTCATTTTTTGAGTAATACCTCTCTCTTGTCCAGTATATGAAGGGGTTCCGACACAAATTCCCCTTTAGGTTCTACCTGTAACAATGACCAATCAATTGCATGTTTAGTATCATAAACATATTTTTGAAGTAATGATGCGTGAAAAAAATTGTGGACCTTTACATGCGCAGGCAACGGCAGTTCATAGGTTACCGGGCCTTTCTTGCTCAATATTTCAAATGTCCCACAAAATATGGGAGCTAGTTTTCCGCATTTGCCCAAGCTCAATGAGCTCCTTTTTGCTTTTACTTTTAAGTAAACATGCTCTCCGATTTGATACTCTTTGTTTTTTTTTTTCCTGTTGGAATAACTTTTCTATCAGTCTTGTGCTTCTTTTAGATTTTGTTGTACTTTGGTAACCAATTGTTCCAAATCTTTTAATAGATCTGGCCCCAACATGAGCCGATCCACTGGGCTATCCCAAGTTACCAATGTTCTGCAGTTTCTTCCTTAGAGTATTTCGAATGGGATCATCTTGGCTGAAGTTTGATAACCATTGTTGTACGCAAAATATACAAGATGTAAATATTCTTCCCATTGGGTAGGGTTATTCATTACATACATTCTAATCATATCTTCTAGTATTTGATTCACATGCTCGATTTGTCCATCCGTCTGCGGATGATAAGAAGTACTAAAATTTCATTGTGTTTCCAATCCGGAAAATAATGATATCCAAAAGTTACTTGTGAACTTTGTATCTCTATCCGAGATGATGGATTTAGGTATCCCATGTAGTCGAAAAATATCCTTTAAGAAAACATCTGTGATGTGACAACTTTATAGGTAGACTTTACCGGAATGAAATGTGCGGCTTTGGATAGTTTGTCTACTACAACCATGATTGAGTCATTATGCTTCTTGCTTCTCGGTAGGCCTGTGATGAAGTCCATGCTAATCACTTCCAATTTCCATTCTGGAATGGGT
The DNA here is from genome assembly GCA_027924585.1 of Larix kaempferi. Classification (NCBI taxonomy): domain Eukaryota; kingdom Viridiplantae; phylum Streptophyta; class Pinopsida; order Pinales; family Pinaceae; genus Larix; species Larix kaempferi. The sequence goes on from BSBM01000434.1 coordinate 4,253,985, forward strand.
AGAGGTTGAAGTAACCCAGTTGGGTGTTGGTGCTTAGCTTTAACTAGCAACATTCTCGTCATTTGGTAATAAATAGTGCTATTTATGCTTTTAATTTTGGCCAGAAGAAGTGTTTATTTATAGTTGATATCATTTTATGGTATATATCCTAGGTGTCTGGAATAAGATTTCTGATGGAATTCATTCAATATGTCAGATCAGATGTCTCCTCTCTCAGGGACATAAAGTCTATCTTTAGACCAAAGTAGCCTTGAATCGTCTATTTTATATTCTTTATGTTGTGTAAATAACCTGTTTTCTAGTATTTTCTAGAGAATTTCAATATAGAAACGATCATTTTTACTTGCTGTCCTTATTTTGTCATGTAATTCAGAACTTGTTTGGCTTACTGTTACTTCATATAGTAGATGGATCCTGCGACTTAAGGCATCCGCAATTTTATTCTCTTTTCCCTTGATATGCTTCAGTTCAAAATTGTACTCACTAAGGAAAGCCAACCACCTAGCATGCCTAGCATTTAGGTCTGGTTAATCAAAAAGATATTTTAAGCTCATGTTGTCAGTTTTTAGGAGAAATTTATGGCCCCATGAGGTAGTGCCTCCACATTTTCAAGGCATGGATGATAACAACTAACTCAAGATCATGTGTTGGATAGTTATTCTCGTGTTCCTTCAACTTCTGTGATTTGTAACATATCGCAAAGTCATTTTTCATAAGGAACCCCCGAGTCCTTCCTTGCTTGTGTTAGTGCAAACAACAAAATCCCCATCAGGATCTGCAATACTTAGTATGGGTGCAGTAGTTAATAACTGTTTTAGTTTATGAAAACTTTCTTTGCATTTGGCTGTCCATAATATTTTGGTTTCCTTTTTCTGTAAGGATGTCATAAGGCATGCAATCCGAGAGAAGTTCTCAATGAAATTCCTATAGTAACCTATTAATCCTAAGAATGATATGATGTCTATGACACATGTAGGTGTAGGCCATTCTTCAATAGCCTTGATCTTTTCTAGATCTATGGCAATACCCTTCTCCGATATGATATGGCCTACATTCTGTATTTGGGGTTTATAGAAGTCACACTTACTGAATTTAGCATATAGTTGATGTTCTCGTAGGACTTGTAGCACAATCCTGAGATGTTCTTCCTCACTTTTAGAATAGATTAGTATGTCGTCTATGAACACTAGTACAAATTTGTCCAAGTAATTACTGAAAATGTTGTTCATCATGCCACATAAAATTTGTTGGTGCATTAGTTATCCTGAAGGACATCACGACAAACTCGTAGTGACCATATCGGGTTCTAAAAGCAGTCTTGTTTATATATTCGTCTCGGATCCTCACTTGATGGTATCCGAAACGTAAGTCAATCTTGGAGAATATTCTTGCTCCCTCGACCTATTCAAATAGGTCATCTATTCTAGGGAGTGGATACCCATTCTTTATAGTTAATTTGTTAAGCTTTCGATCGTCAATGCACATTCTTATCGTACCATTTTTCTTTTTTCACAAAAAGTATAGGTGCTCCCCATGGGGATACACTAGGTCTGATGTATCCTTTCTCAATCAATTCTTGCAGTTGTAGTTTTAGTTCTACTAACTCAGGGGTACTCATGTGGTAAGGAGCTTTGAAACTAGTACTGATCCAGGCACTAGTTCTATGGAGAATTCTAAGTCTCTTTTTGGCGGTAACCCTGGTATCTCTTTTGGAAATACATCTCTATACGCCTCTAGGATGGGAAATTCCTCAATTTTCTATTCCCTTTCATCTTCCAAGTTGTGAATGTTGACTGCATAAAGTTTGCAGCCCTTTCTTACACACTTTTTGACTTGTAAGGCTAATATCTATTTGATAGAGACCTTCTTAGGTATACCTTGTACCTTTCTCCGATTTCCTTGTTTATCTATGCACATGAAAGTTTTGTTTAGACAATCAATCATGACATGGTGTTGTTCTAGCCAATCCATCCCTATCAGTAAGTCGTATGCACCTAAAGGTAAAAATTTTAAGTCTGCCTCGGTTTGGAAACCATTCATGTCAATCTTGCAACTTTTAATAAGTTCTGAAATCTTTCTCTTTGTTCCCGTGGCTAGTTGTACCAGCCATGGCTTACTATGTTTTTCTTTGTTTAATTTGCAACTTTCAACAACTTTAGGGGAAACATAACTACGACATTCCCCTAGATCAATCATAATGGAAATAGGTGTGTTTGAGATTTTACCTTCTATTTAGACCATGGTGGATTGACGGTCCGCGTGTCTACCTTCTAGGGAAGCACAAATCTTGGGTGTCTGTGCCATGTCTTCCATGGTTGCTTCCTCCTGTAAATTATTTAGAACTCTAGTGTCTTTATTATTGAAATCTTTGTAGTAATAAGATCCTTGAAATCCCCAACATATTCCTGGTATAGGGGCTATTCTAGTTACTCTATCCATTGTTGGCTTATTAACACTCTGTGCTGGCATATTTCACTGTGCCCCGAATTTGTTGAAATTCCTGTTAGCCGGAAAACTGTTGTTCTACCTTCGTTAAGGAGGTGGTCTAAATCCTTGTCTTCGATTGTCGAAAGAGGCTCTTATATTCTCCTTCTTCTTGTTTATGTTCTTAGTTTGGTGTTGGTTGTGCTCATAACAGATCCTAGCCTTGTATAAGGCCACTTCCAAGGTCTTGGGTGCATCAAATTGAATTTTGTCTCTGTAGAACATAGGAAGGCACCCTAAGAACTGTTGTACTTTTACTTTCTCATCCATTACGTAGGGTACATATTGTAAAAGTTCCAGGAATCTGTTGATCAAAGCATCCATGGTAAGGGAGTTCAGTTGTAGTTCGTGGAATTCCTGTATTTTCTTATCGAAAAATATTTATGACATGTATTTCTCTTGAAATAGTTTTCTAAAGGTTCTCCAATTGAGTTCCGTCTTTTTTTAGTTTCTTAGTGTGTCATAAATCCTGCCACCATCTGGAAACTTTTCCATTCAGGCTGTAGATGGCAAAACGATCCTTTATATGGCTAGAATACTCATGTACCTGAAAGTATTTGTTCATCCCCAAAAGCCATTCTTCATCTTTCTCTCCTGAATCTAAGTCTCCTTCGAAAGTTGGAGCCTTGATTTTCCTGAACTCTCCCTACAAACTGTCTTCTTTCTTGTGTATCTTCTTATGAGGGGACGATACATAAGAATCTGAAGAATCCTCATAGTCCTGGCCCAAGATGTTGGATGAGTCGGAGTGTTTTGGAGACTCCTAATGTCTCTAAAATTTCGAGCTACTGTCTCTCTCTTCATGGTGTTTTTTACCCATAGATCTATTTGCTGAGTGTGTTGTTTGTCTATGGTTTATCTTTCCGGTTAAGGTTTGCAGTAGTGCTTCGTTTAACTCATGTTGTTCTCGTCTCTCATTTAAGTTATCATCCTTGAAACTTTGAAACTCTGCTTGCAAGCTCTGTATTGTTTTCAATAAGTCAGAATCTTTGACTATCCTGAGGTTGTCATTTAGTTCTACTATTAGTTCCTCTTCCCGAGGTGGTGAGTTCAAGTTCCCATGCTGACTGTATTTCCTTTCAGCGTTCATGATGTTTGTCTGTTATGAAATAAATATTCAATGTGCAGGAAAACAGGATTTATTAGTTTTACTTATTCATGATTTTGTAGCAGTTTAAGTAGTTTAGGATTATAGGCCTCGAGTATTTGAATATGAGATCCGATACCACTTGTAATGTCCCTAAAAAATGCACCTTAATTTTTTTTATATAAGGTCCTAAACAGTCGTAAAACGTATGATTCTTTAAATTAACTTTAGCACTGGTTAAATATTGATATCCTTACTTGTTTGCGTTTCGTTTGATTGCTTTTGCTTGACTTGGAAAGAGTCTGCACCAAATTGTTATGTAATAAATTGATATATCATTTAGATCATTACTATGATATTTATTCTTGATGACTGTATTTTTTAACATCCTGATTTTGACCCCATTGTATTAAAATTGTAAATGACGTAATATTGTTAGGAAATCGTGGTGAGGAGCTCAAGGTCAAGGCCCCACCATCGATTTATTGTTAACGTAGCGATAATTAAAAAAAATTGATGCATATGGATCGTGTGCTATCTTAGCACGATGGAAAAATGTAAATATGATGTAAACATGTATTTTAATAAAAATGCCCACAACTAGCTATGCAATGCAACAAGAGTATGGGGGCATGATTTTTACAAGGAATTGGGAGGGAAATATTCAAACCCTTGGATCCAATCAAGTCAAGCCAAGTGTCAATGAGAGAACCCATGAACCATCAACTACCCATGTTGACTTTTGTGCCCAATCATTTAATTCTTCCAAGAATTGGTTGAGGTAGTTAATGCCTTGGGGAATGGGGAGGTATGGCTATCCAAATTCGAGTATGGAAAATCCACCATTTTGGAAAAATGTGTTTTTCTTCCTTGAAAGGAAAAGAACCATGAATTTGCTCCCCAAGCCATTATCCATCAACCAGTTTTGCTCTTTCACGAGTTTGGAGCTTGCTGGGCGTTTTTCTCCATGAAATTTTTGTGGTTTCCTTCATTTTTCTAGTTGGGAATAATATTTTTGTGTTATATAGCAGTGGGGATGAAGGGAAATCATTTTGGGGGTCCATAGAGGCTATTTTTGGCCCACTGAATGCTCATATAGCTATTGGAGAAACATTTTTCCTCCCCGTGGTTATTTTCCCCATCCCCATTTAGGAAAAACCCATGGCCATCTTGTTTTGTAAATCCCATTGTTGAAAATGTGTATCCATACCCAATATTTGAGATTGTTGTGTGTGGGAGAGAATGTTGTGTTTGAGATGGGTATCTATTTCTTTGACTGTGTATGAGCTTGAGTGTTCACATTCCTTGTGGAAATCATGCCCAGCTCGGGGGTGGAAGCTATGCTAAGAGATTGATGAGCATAGTTGGCCTATGGTTGGGTGGAACGTTGTAGCGACATAGCTAGTTGCTTGGGACAACTTCATAATCAAGATAAGTATTCTCTATGTGTATTTACTTTTGTAATGTTTTAATTTGATGACTTTTATTGATATGCAAAATGCATATGAAATGTGTGTGGATGATGTTTTATTCCGTTGTGCATGTTTTTTTTTATTTGCATCTGCACACATATGCATTTTATTTGTAATGCCATGAATTTGTTCATGATGAATGGGGCTAAGTTTTGTAAAATCCCATATTTTGGTGTCCCGTTCCCTTCCTTGTGTTGGATAGGTGGGAGGGGACGTGACAGAGTGGTATCAGAGTGTAGGCTAAAACATTGGGCCTACATGGGCCAACTTGAACAACTTGTAGAGGTAAGTATTCTTCTTGCTCAACACTGATCATTAAGAAAGTTTTCAAAATTTCAAAATTTGAGAAATTCTCTAAGTGTTTTTTTTTTTAGTTTTTGCCTAAGTTTTTCAACGTAGAATTGAGAAGGGCGCCGAAACTATCAGCGAAGAATTGGAAGGGTCGCTCGTGTGTTTCGATGGAAAATAAAAAAGGTTGTCGAAAATGCATTTCGGTGAAAATATAGAAGTCCGCCGAAACGGTCAGCAGAAAAGTGGAAGTTGCGCCGACGCGTTTCGATGATTTTTGCGGAGTTGCGTCGATAAAGCGGTCAGCGAAAGATGGCGAGTTGTGTCGATCGGTGACAAATTGCAAGTTGCACTAAAATGGTCGGCGAAAGATGGCGAGTTGCGTCGATCGGCGACAAATTACAAGTTGCACTGAAATGGTCAGCGAAAGATGGCGAGTTTTGCCAATCGACGACAAATTGCAAGTTTCACTGAAATGGTTGGTGAAAGATGGCGAGTTGCGCCAATCGACGACAAATTGAAATTTGTTCCGAAATAGGTCGAAGGAGAATTCAAAATTCGGCCGAAATAGGGAGATTTGAGCAGTTTTCCAAGGATATTTTGAGGTGCCAAAAATTGAAAAATGGCCTTAAACGTATGCGCCCGATTGCACAAAATTGAAAGATTTACAAAAAAAAAAAAAAAAAGGGCGCTGCCCTCGACCTGCCCTGCAGTGGCAGAAGCCACAAGGGGGCAAGCTCCCTTGACCCCCGTCGTCCCCCGGAGATAGTCCTTGAATATATGAAATGCATTCTCTATGCTTGGAATGTGAAGTAGGAATTGCATAGAGGGTTTGTGGAATCCTTATTGAGAGTAATTGGCTGTAATATGCATTATGGAGAAGTGATAGCCCTGTCTAATCATTGAAGGATGAAAGGGACCAATAATGGATATTGGTACCATGGATAAGAACGCATCCAATGTATTGTTGTTAGCAATATATGCAATTTGAATTGCAAGGAAGAGCAATGGGAGCTCTTGATTATCAAAGATGGATATTATGTTCCATAAGAGAATGTTGAGCAAGTAAGGGGATGGGTTGTCAGATAAGGGACAAGCAACTTGTAAAGATTATGGGTAAATCATCATTGTGGAAAGTGCAAAGTTGATAAAAAGAGGGAAATTTCTCACCTTAAACTATTTATGTTTATAGCATAACAATTGCATGCTTGGAAAATAACAAGTAGGAATGTTATACATGAGTATATGCATTGAATTGCTGCTTGGTGAGGAAATCATAGCTAATGATTCCTTATGTGCTTGCTACAGAGGCCATGAAATTGGATCATCTATGATGTGGAAAAGGAATTCCATGCTATGATAAGGGATTGGAAAGGGAGAATTCCTTAACTCCTCTCCTACTATTGGAATTATATTTTTTCCAGAAAATTATGGCATAGAAATGTTGAAAATGCAAGAGATTAGATAGATGAAATACATATGCAGTAGTGAGCATGCTACTAGGTATTTCATAGTGCATGAGGAGATGTTTATTGCACGTATATGAGGTTGCATGTTGGTAAAACTAGTGAGGTTTTGCATATGCAGTCAGCTACTTAGAACAATCATGGTGGTTAATAATCATTATTGGTGTTGGTATGGGTTGTAGGACCAATGACAACAAAAGCATGGCTAAATTGAACATGATGTTGTTGCACGTGACTAAAAACCGTATGAGAAAGGTCAGTGCAAAAAATCTGTGATCATGAAGATTGATGGAAGGAATGTGTAGTCCTTGGTAAGAGGCCAGAACGATGAGGTAACACCAAAGATGCTAATGGGAACCATGCAGGTACATTTTCTTGTGCAAATGGTACAAGTGTTGAAAGGGAATTGGGTAAGAAACCCTTGAGCCACGTTTAATAATTGTAAAATGGTATGCATATAAGATGAAGGCATTACTATGAAAGTAGATCATGCCATGTGTATGTTGGCTATGGGTTGATAACCAAGCAAGTGAGGATTTATGGTCCTGTTGTTAACACCCAAAAAGTGCTCACTAGCTCATTTACCACATTATATGACTCATTTGTCCATTTTCCTACCTTATTTCCATTAAAAATCCCAAAAAATCCCATTAAAAAGCCTCCAAAAGGCCTAAAATGCCTCCAAAAGGCCAAAAAACCCTCAAAATAGCCTAAAAAATGCTAAAAAACCCCCTTTTCCTCCAAAAATAGCAAAAATCCCCTAAAAAAGGAATAAAAAATATAAAATAATGAGGAAAAGGAGGAAAAAACCCTATACAGATGCCCAAAACCATGTGTTTCCTAAAACCATGGGTCAGCACTCCACCACCAAAAAACTATAAATAGGTGATGGAGATCCCTTATTCCATATCCACAATCACAAGCACCCTTACTCTGCCAAAATCTCTCTCGAAACCCTAGTTCACCTTTTCAACTACTTTCACCTTGAGAGCCACCTTTGGCCCATCCCCAACATTGGAGAAGGAGAAAGGAACATACTGAAGCTTGGAGCATCCTCTTGGACACTGCAAAGGGCTTCATCAAACCTTGACACTCAAGGTAACATTAATAGTAAAAGTCATTCTTTTCATTTGATGTTTATGTTTCATGCTTGTTTGGAATTAATTTAATTGTTGTTTTAGCTTAATTAGTTTAATATACTGAACTGCTACTAAGGAGTCCATTCTCCTTAGTAGGTGCTCATTGGCACAAGCTAGGGGTAAAACCCTAGCTACAGTTTTGGCGACTCCCCTAGTTTTCAAATTTCTGGTTTCCGTTTTTTAAATTTTTCCTTTCGGCTGTCCCTTTCGGCCACCGCATACCGCGTTTTTTCCCTCTGCAGTCGCGTCCCGACCGCGCCTTTCAGGCCTTTACCTGTGATCCGACCGCGGCTCTCAGACTGCTTCCGACGCCCTGCCGGCGGATTCAAGTCTATTACCTGCGATCCGACCTTGGCTAATCAGCCTGTTTGCCGCGATCTGACTGCGCCTGTCGGCCTTTTTCCTGCGTCGCGACTGCGGCTTTCTGCCTCTTTCGCGCGTCCCGACTGCGCCTGTTAGCCCTTCTGCCGCGACCCAACTGCGTCTTTTTCCCTATTTTCCTGCGTCCCGACTGCCTCTGTTGGCTCGATAGCCGCGACCTGACCGCCGCTATTTCCCTCAAACCCGCGGTCGGCCTGTTCCAAATCGCCACAGACCCGCGGTCTGATTTCTGCTCTTTTCCTGTTTTGAGCCCAGCCCCTCTTGCTGCAATATTTTCTGCATTTGAACAGCCCCCTGTCCTACCTGCAGCCCACTTCCTTCCAGCCTTACTGCAACCTAATTTCTGTTCCCTTTACAGAGTCTTTTTAAAATTTTAGTATTTTTAATTCAGAAAATTTTGCAAAGTTAAACTTTCAATTTCCTTATTATTGATAGATTGGAAGTTGCCCCCCTTGTGGCACTTCTATTTTTGGGTTCAACACCTCACGAGCACACACTCTGTCACATAAAATCAAGTGAGCCTTAAAAAGTACCTAACTAAACCAACATTCTAACCCCACTTGGGGAACACAAAAGAATCATTGTAGTTAGGTAGGATCAGGGGGATAGGCTTCCAATAACACCCCTTGGTTATTTCACTTGAGACATAGTTGTTGTCCAAATAGGGAACCAAAATCCCCTAGTACTTTTTGGCACGGTCACGACCAGTTTATCAGAGGGCCTCTCCCTTAGGAGGGTTGAAGTCGGGAGACTGGTTCCGGAGGCCTGAGTGGAATACCGCACTCCATTCAGTAACCGAAGGGCTACCTTTCGCGGTTCGCGGGATATCCCTGTATAGGGGTATTGCGGTCAACGAACTAAACGGCAGATTCACCTTTCTGGACGTGTCATGAACGGGGTATCTTAGTTGCCATTCTCCTAGGATTGACTACCCGGTATCCCTCCCGGTAGGGGGATATCATAGCCACTTGGCTTTCCTACTCATATTGTCTGACTTGGATTTCATCACCTTGCAGAGGATATGTTTAGTTGAGTCAGAATACTTTTAGTTAGGTGTTTGCATGCTCCTTTACCTCCCTTTGGTCTAGTGAGTCCACCATTTTTCTTTTTTAGGAAACCTGCTGCTTGTTGGTATTCTGACCATCTTTGTTGTTACTCCACCTATTGTAGCACAGCTATTGCAGTGGGTGTTTTGAGTTGGTTGTTGGCCTGAGTGCCTTGCTTTTTAGCTCTCCTTCTGCACGCTCGGTTGCGTTAGGATTTTTGAGCTGCTTTTATACTCACCTCAACCCACAGAGACTAGACACCATCTGTCACCATTGAGTCCCCGAGACATTCTCGGCGCCTCAGGGGCGAGCCCCCACAGCACGGTTCTCTCGACACCACCCGTCATAGATTCCGATCATTGTCCGTTGATACCACTCATCACAGATCTAGAGCCTTGTCACTTGACTCCACTCGTCAGCGACGTAGGACTCCGTCACCAGATAGTGACGCCCCTTACTTTACCTCTGATTCTGACGAAGAGTCTGAGAACCCTATTTATACTGCCCCTACTAGCCCCATGGCTGGCACGACTTCCACTCCATTTGTCATAGGGACCATTGGTGGCACATCCACCACTACACCAGTTACTACACCTATTTTTGGTATGCCCTCCATGGGGAAACCATCTACCGTTCCCCTCACGGTACCTATACCCACAGCGGGAATACCCATCCCCACTACATCAGTGGCTCACACTACCAATGGTGGTGCTGGACCATCCTTCACTACCTCAGTCCCCCCACTTGGGGGCACCACCTCACATCTTGTCCCTCCACTTGGGGGCACTGGCCCCAACTTGGTCCACAGCACTACTGTTTCACAGCCTTCTTCCAGTTTGCCATTCATGGATAGCCTCAACCTACCTGACCTGGCCAGATTGACCAACGATCCTATTCGACACGACCCTACATGGCCTCATATTCCTACCAAGCTCCCCTCGGACATCCCTAAGTTCGAGGGCAAGGCCGGTGAGGACCCACAAAACCATATCATGTCTTTCCACCTATGGTGTTCCTCTAACTCCATAGTAGACGACTCTGTTCGCCTCCGTCTCTTACAGCGCACCTTCACTGGCTCTGCAGCCAAGTGGTATATTGAGCAGCCTCATGGGACCCACGCCACCTTTGCTTCCCTGGCCTCGACCTTCCTGCAGTTCTTCCAGTTGCCTGTCCGCTATGACGCAGGTGTTGAGACCCTTCTATCTTGTAGACAAAATACGGCTACCCATATCACGGACCACATCCATGAGTGGCGGCGACGCCGTAGCTTATGCAAGATCAAACTTGACGACCGTATCTTCCTAGATTGGTTCCTCAAATCCCTTCTCCCGGTTATCGCTAAGGATGTGGCCTCAGAAAGACCCCAGTTTGAAGAAGAAGCCATCCTTAAGGCACAACAGTTCGACCTCATTTACGCCCAATCGGGTTACCTTTATACCATTATACCTAACGCCCCTCGCGGCGAGTCCTCCCATCATGATGCGCCGGGGGCATCCCACGCTGCAGATGGTATCATTGGCCGTGTTTCTTCGCATCCCCAACCATTTTCTATAGCACGTCCTACCCCTGGCCCCGACCTGTCGAGGGCTACCTCCCAGTCTGGAGAAACCAACTCATATGCTCCCATGACACATCACCATTCCCATGGACCTTCATGTCCACCTCAGTGCTTCGGGTATGCGACTCTTGCTTATGCTCCTCCAGTCGCCCCTCAGCCTTACTACCATCAGCAGGCTGCCCCCGCTCCTGCGCCTCCACAAGCCCAACCCGCTTATTATCCGCCCCAGGCATCCCCTGCGGCACAACCACAACCTGCTCCGCAGTCCTATCAGCAACCCCCTCAAGTTGCTGCACCTGCTCAGCCTCAACCTACATATCATCCTCCGCAGCCTGCTCCTGCACCTGCGCAACCTCAGAATCCACCTGTTGCCCAAGGGCAAGTTTACGCCCAACAGAACCCGCAGCAAAACCAGAATAACCAACGTAACCAGGGCCAACAGAACCGCGGCAAGGGCCGTAATCGGGGAAACAACCAACCTGCAGACCAAGCTGGTCAACCGGCTAATCCCCTTGACAACAACAATGCGGCCCCCGCTAATCAAAACCCTGATCGCCCACCCAAGCAGGCTAAAAACCCCAATTTGCGAACGAACCACCCTTGTTCTATTTGCGGGGCCTACGGACACTACACACATGCTTGCCCCCACTTGGAGCGAGCTCGGAAACTTTGGGTTGACGAGGCCCATCGCCAAGGGCATGCGGCCCCCCAAGCGCCACCCAACCCCCCCCAACCTCAACAACCCCCTTTGGTGCTGCAAAACCCATTACCGACCCAAGGCGTAGTGAACACTCAGCCGTTGGCTCCCCAGCAAGCCAATGCGCCCCAACAACAACAGATCACTTACGCTGCTCCTGATCAACCCATGTTTGACTCAGGTACCCACCACTTACTGATGATGTCATCCGCTGACGTCAACCTCCAGACCCGTCGGAACCAATATGGCTCCACCTCTGAAGCCACTCCCACAGATAAACCTACTAACGCACATCCCACCGATCCGGCGTTACGTATACCTCCGCCTCCCATAGACGGCGCTGCGAAAGCACCTCGTTTCCCACTTCGCCGAATCAACAATAACCCTAATGCGCGCGCTGCGTCAAACTACAACATCGTAGACGACCTAGCCCAATCTCCCGCAGCCATGTCTGCATTAGAAGTCTTGAAGAACTGCCCTTCCCAGCGCAAGACTTTACTTTCCGCCATTGGGGGGATTGACCCAAATGATTCGCATTTGATGGCATTTGATTTAGACGAGTCTGAACCACGCCTACCTTCCAGCTTAGCCTTCCAAGTTACTGTCTCCGTTAGGAATCTTGTTATCCACCGGTGCATCATCGATGAGGGTGCCTCCACATGCGTTATGTCTACCTTCGTATGGCAGAAGCTAGGATCTCCTCCTCTCCAGCAGTCCACCACTGCGTTACGTGCCTACGACGGTCGTTCGGCCCAGCCCCAAGGCCTTCTACCCAACGTTCCATTCCAGTTAGGTGGTAAAACAGTCCTTATTGACATAGAGGTAATCAATGCCCAGTTGGATTACAACCTTTTACTTGGCCGCAGCTACATGTATGCCATGCGGGCGGTTGCCTCTTCGGTCTTTCGCACCATGATGTTCCCCCATGAGGGACGCGTGGTTAAAATTGACCAGCTCACATACTATGATCCCAGTGCTCCCGCGGCACCTGAAAACGTCCTCCCCATGGTTGAACAACCTGTTTCTCCTGCCTCCACCTCGTTTGTTTCCTCTACGGGGCCTGGAGTCTACTCAGACGCGCCGATGACCTCCACCTTTCAATCCATTCCTCCCCCGTCATCTACGCCCGAAATGTCTGACTTATGTACCTTGTCCCACGACAACCTACCACCTAATACTCAACCACCCTTGTTGCCTAAACCACCATTGGTACCTAGCCACATTGGTGTTACACCGATCCATACGATCCCCTTCCTAGTCCCCCCATCGGGAGTAGTAAGTGCCCCGGTCATGGCTACCCTTAGCCTCCCTGGGATAACCTTGGGATTACCTGTATGGTATCTTTCGCCTCCCGTTCGCCCGCCGACACCAGACGTCGTCCTCCAGCCGGTGCAACCCATGGCTACTACCACTCAGCCACCTCCCGGTGTCTCTACCCCTTCGTCCTCCACGACACCTCCTCCTACTCCCAAACCCACTGGGGGCAGAGGTCCACAACCTTACACTGCTGTACCACCTCCCAAGACAGTCAAAAACCCCCCAGTGTTTCGTGCTCCTCCCAAATGCTCGCTGTGTGACGAGTTGGGCCATGCAACCCACCAGTGCCCACAGTTACCCGCATTGCAGAAGCACATGCAAATGCTCGATGATGACCCCAACATCCCAACTGTCGAACTAAACCCCACTCCTAAGCCTAAAGATAAGTCCCTACGTACCAACCACTCCTGCGCCATCTGCGGTATTTACGGGCACTATTCACATCATTGTCCCGATCTCCCGGATTACAGAGCGGCTCTCTATGAGATGAACAATCTGGATCTTGAGACGGCACCACCTACCATTGAGGAGATCTACCCCCCAGACTCTTCACCTTCCGGAGAGGTTAATACCATCTATATGATCTCTTCCACCACTACCGAAATGCCTGGTCTTGACCCCGCAATTATAGAGCACCACATTGACACATGGCCTGATGTACCCCCCGTTCGTCAGAAACAGCGCCCCATTCATCCCTCAAAGCTCCCAGCTGTCAAAGCCGAGATTGAGAAGCTGCGCAAGGCAGGGTTCATTTATCCTATTGCCTATACCACTTGGGTTTCAAACCCCATTCCAGTTAACAAAAAGCAAGGCACCATCCGCGTATGCACTGACTTCCGTGACTTAAACCATGCTTGTCCCAAGTGTTGAATTTTCTGAATTTACTTCAATTTGATCTAGGATCTTAACTGAGAGAACAACATGTACAGCATATCTACAGCATATCAATCATGGAGACAATAATGCAAGCACACACAAGAGACACAAAGATTTACTTGGGGAAAACCATAAAGGTGAAAAACCCCAATAACTTCCTCAGAGATAGATAGAGAAATGATACAACCAACCAATAGAGATAGCCATAACCTAGCAGCAATCCTCCTCCTCCATAAGTGCGCCTCTCCTCCTTGAGAGCATGTGTGTGAAGTGAGTGAGTAAATAGAGTGCCTCCCGCACTCTATTTATACTTGACTTGACTTGCCTTTTTACCTAACTCATGTCGGCTCGAACTTAACCACATAACATAATGCTGAGTGGGCCGACCCCCAATAGGGTGGTCTAATAACCCTTTGACCCACATGACTTATACAGGGCCGACCCCAAACAAGGTGGTCTAATAACCCATCAAGTATAAGTTACGACACTTACAATATAAATGACGACACTTCCTTATAGAGGAATAATACCATCTCTATAGGAATACAATATACATATATGTGAAATACATTCCGAAGTTACATATACATCAACACTCCCTCTTAACTAGGAAGGTATTTCTCAGCACAGTTCTTCTAGCACAAGTCATCTTCTCTGGATCATCGTCACTGGATAATCGTCATCGAGTCATCATCATCGTCACTGCTGCTGCTATCTCAATCAATCTCTGAATCTACTCGTCATAGGAAGTTCTACAGAGCCAGTCCTTTTTCATACTGGATGTAGGCCCACCACCTGCAGGTCTTCGTCATCACTGGCCATACTGTGGAATCCTCAGGACTTATTACGTGCGTCACAAAACCTCGAAAGAGCATCCCAGGATGTTACGGGTACACAACTCCGACCTGTAGGATCTCCCAGGGCGCTATTACATGTGACCCCACCACAAAACCTCGCAAGAGCATCTCAGGATGTTACGGGTACACAACTCCGACCTGAAATCTCCCAGGGCACAAATTACATGTGGTCCACCACAAAACCTCGCAAGAGCATCTCAGGATGTTACGGGTACACAACTCCGACCTGAAATCTCCCAGGGCAACGAATTACATGTGGTCATGGCAAAACCTCGCAAGAGCATCCCAGGACTGATTACGGGCACACAGCCCAACCTATCGGATCTCCCAGGGAAACGAATTACATGCCATAGGACAAAACCTCACAAGAGCATCTGCCAGATATCCCAGGGTGCTATTATATGCCATAGGCAAAACCTCGAAATACTATCTGCAGATCTCCCAGGGAAACGAATTACATGTCCTCCCAGAGCAAAACCTCGAAAGAGCATTTGCCAAATGTCCCAGGGCACCGAATTACATGCCATAGGAAAAACCTCGAAAGACCATCTGCAAATATCCCAGGGCAACGAATTACATGCTCATCTGCACAACCTGATCCACGGCCATAGAGTATCAACCTGATACTCACCATACATCATCCTGATGTATCCATGATCATCCTTATCATCATCACTGCAACGTCCTGCTGCATGTCATCTGGAGCAACATCCTGAAGCTCGTCATCTATGATCATCCTGATCATCACAGCAACATCCTGCTGCATGATCCACCTGATCATCAATGCATCTACCTGATGCATACCAAGTATCATACATGATCCTCCTGATCATCAATGTATCCACCTGATACAAATACATGATACATATCATCATACATGATCCTCCTGATCATCAATGCATCTACCTGATGCATACCAAGTATCATACATGATCCTCCTGATCATCAATGTATCCACCTGATACAAATACATGATACATATCATCATACATGATCCTCCTGATCATCAATGCATCTACCTGATGCATACCAAGTATCTACCTGATACATATCATCATACATGATCCTCCTGATCATCAATGTATCCACCTGATACAAATACAAATACATGATACATATCACCATACATGATCCACCTGATCATACAATGTATCCACCTGATACATATACAGATACATGGTCCAAGCATCCAACATGATGCATACATACATACATAAAATGATCCAACTGATCATATCCAAGCAGAAACCAGAACATCATCCTGATGCTCATCATCCAGCGCTTACATCCACAGCCATGTGAAGGATCCTCCTTCCAAAATGCTTGGAATGGCTTCAGCAAATGTGTCCATCACTTCTTCGTCGAAGTATCCTTGATCTGAAGCACGCCAAGCCTCTCTCTGAAGTACTCGAACTTCACCCTGGCTAGTGGCTTCATCAGCACATCTGCAATCTGCTCGTCCGTCGCAACATACAGGAGCTTCACAGCTCCTCTCTGCACCATATCCCTGATATAGTGATATTTTATCTCTATGTGTTTCGACCTGTCATGAAACACTGGGTTCTCGGACAGCTTCACACAACTCTGGTTATCACAGAAGATACCAGTAGCCTCTAACGGGAGATCAAATAACTCAGACAGTAGCTTCCATAGCCATACTGCCTCACAACTAGCTGAACAGGCTGCAACATACTCTGCCTCAGCTGTACTCAGTGCTACGCAGGACTGCTTCCTGCTAAACCAAGAGATCACACCTGATCCCATACTGAAGCAGCACCCAGATGTGCTCTTCCTGTCTGCAGCACTGCCAGCCCAATCTGAATCAACATAACCTTCCAGGTTAAACTTTTGATTCGCCTCATACCTGAGCCCATAATCCACTGTACCCTTCAGGTACCTCAGAACATGCTTTACAGTAACCAGGTGAACACTTCTCGGATCCGTCAGGAACTGGCTCAATGTGTTCACAGCAAAGCAAATGTCTGGTCTCATGTTCGTCAGGTACATCAAGGACCCAATCATCTGACGATACATAGAGACATCAACTGACTCAGATGAAGCATCACATAGAAGCTTCAGATTCGATGCCATAGGTGTGGCCATGGCCTTGCAATCCATCATCCCGAACCTCTTTGGGATCTCTACTGCATACTTCCCTTGTCCAAGGAAGATTCTATCTGCACTTTGCCACACCTCCGTGCCAAAAACAAATAGTGCATCATCCCCAAGTTCTTCATCTCGAACTCGGTAGTAAGCTTCCGCTGCGTGTCGGCAATCAATCTATCTTCACCATACCAAGTTCTGGGAGCTTGCTTCAAGCCATACAAGGCTTTCTTCAATCTGCATACATATGACTCCCTCTCAGGTCTTGGGACTGCATCCCAAACATCTTCTTCATGATCTACGGATCATGGCATTCCATTTCTTCATCCCAGATCCTGGGAACTTCAATATCTTCAATAGATATCTTTCTTGCTGGAACAAATGTTGTAGTCCTTTTGTAGGAGATGGCATATGATCTTTCCTACACAACAAGTTAAATTGCATGATTAGAAAAAATCTTATAGTTTTCAGAACAAATTCTTACACATAAAGAAATATGCCATACATTCATGCAATTATCTTAGCCAATGCTTCAATACAACATTTATCCATATCCCGTAACTTTCTAGATGCCTTCCAATCTCTACCAGAACATTGTTAAGAGTGTGCACAACTCCCAACATGTCAGCAAAGAGGTTTCATTCTAGATAAGTAGCAATGGAATGTTGTACAGTGCCATAGGCTACTTACCCATGCATATTAGTAGTATACTGTTCATCAATGCAATTATTCTAATATGCATAATACACAACCTAATTCTAGGAACATCAGTATATACATTATTGAACAGTATTATTTAAGAAATGACAATTCAAATACTTATCTTTGTTTGTTCGTTGGGTGGACTCCCTCTGAGTCTTTGCTTCCTTGCAGGAGCTGCTGGAGTCCTAATCTGAGGTAGCTTCTTCTACACCTTTCTGTTGTGAAATGTAGAGAGATGATCAACTCCCTCTGAATATCTGCATCCTTGCAGAAACTACTGAAGTGTGCTCCTTTGCTTTCTTGCAGGAACAACTAGAGTGTGCTCCTTTGCTTTCTGGCAGGAGCAACTGGAGTGTGCTCCCTCTTGATCTTTGCTTCCTGAATTACCTGTTCTTGAACTCATATTCATCCTTGGTCCCTATGCATGCTTATTAGTATCATGAATGTGTTATCCTTGTGATCTCATATAAAATCATACATTCATTAGTATACTATTAAAACACAATAATCTCAAGCATGTATAGTCATGATCATTTCAAACAGAAATAATAAGCATGAGCATTCAAGGATTCTTATGGTTAGTCAAATCATAAGAAACATAACATGTCTAAACCTGTAATTACTCAAGCCTATGACTCTTCAGGTTAGTTGAATCATCAATCAAGATAAGATATAAAATGCATAAAACCTGTGATTATTCAAGCCTATACTTTCATGATTCTTCTGGTTAGTCATATCATCAATTATAATAATATACATCCAACCATGATTATTCAAACCTATGACTTCATGAATAATTATTATCAACAACAGTATAAGATCCTAACACAAGGTAGGATTTTAGCTTGATATAGGAAAAACATACCTGGATTAGCATGCTAGCTATTTATGTCTAACATACCCGCATAATGTCTTCTGGTTCTCTTTAGTGACTTGTGCTAGTAACCTGCATGTCTCATAAGTTAACCATTATAAAACTAAGTTATACATACCTCGAGAATGGATCTTCTATGAGATCCATGGAAATGGATGAATCTTTGTCCTCATGATCATATGTTCTTGAACTAGAACATGATTTGTCTTCTTGGTGTACCTTTCATGTTAGTAGACAACATAAAACTCATACAACATCACAATGTGTTAGTACAAACATAAGTTTCATACTCCTAATAAATGAATGCCTTCTATCATGCATTCATAATGTTATTAAGGTGATATGACAAGTCTAAAATCAAGATTGTACTAACCGTGATAATATGAAGACAAGCATACCATAAACTTAATTATGAACAAATCTCAAAACATACCTCGATGAGTCATACCTGTCGAGATCACTTGTAATCTTCTTATGTAAGGCCTTAGCCTCATCTCCCTCTGAAACAGGAACTTCTTCACTTATGCAAGTGATTAACCCAATCCACTTGATTTGCAAGAACTGGACCTTGAGCTGGATATGGGTTTGTCAGAGAAACCCCAAAAATTCAAACTTTGAATTTCAAACTTCTGATAGGATAGAAATATGTGCCTTGATGAGCTGATCAAGTTGGTATATTCAGAATTTGAAAACTGCAAAGTTTCACTCCTCAATTTTGCCTTTGAAACTTCTAGATTCACTGGACGTGACCCTGAACTGGGGTTTGATGAAGCCCACTCTTTTGCCCCATCAAAATGTTTGATCCAAAGCTCTAAGCTTCTATTTTTCTGAGGAGCTTCCAGCCGTGGTCACAGATTTCAAAAATTCCCATTTTTACAGAAGCCCTAATTTTCCACTTTTCTGATCAAAGTCCCGAACTAGGGTCTAATCAAGCCCGGCCTTCTGCCCAACCAAAAATTCTGATATTGGTCTCTAAATTTCTATTTTGATGAGTAGCATCCAGCCGTGGTCTCCGATTACAAAAATTCCAACTTTCTCCAAAGCCCTAAATTCCGGAAGCCATGAATGAAGGTACCAAAAAATAATTCTGTTTTGACAGAAATATGTACCTGATTGTTTCTGGTGTAACTCCGAAATTTTTGATCCACAGGGTCTGAAAAAGTTTCCTAAGATAGCCTGACCTGTTATCTTTCCATCCTGACAGGTATGACCTTAATTGGATTCTCTGAGAGAGAGATATGCCAAATGTCGCAACGTGACCTGTTTTGGGATAAAACAGGAGAGCGAACTTGTACGGCGTGCCACGTGTCACTGTTTTAACTTCAGCCTCTGAAAACGTTTTCTGAGATAGCTCGGCCTGTTACCTTTCCATCCTGACAGGTCTGACCTCAATTGGACTCTCTGAGAGAGAGTTATGCCAAATGTCGCAACGTGACCTGTTTATGGGATAATACAGGAGAGCGAACTTGTACGGCGTTCCACGTGTCACTGGTTCGACTTCGGCCTCTGAAAACGTTTTCTGAGATAGTGCAGACTGTGTAATACCTGTCACTTTTTACGAAATTTCATTTGGAGCTTCCTAGCCCAAGATATGACCTTTTTCCCAAGGTCACCTGATTTTGACTCAGATCTGGAAGAGGCAGAAACCCTATATTGTACAGATCATAAATCACAAAGTACAACGAATTAGAGGTTGTCCTTTGGACACAAGATACCTGGAGATCTTAGCTTCGGCCTGTAACAATTTCAGATCCGAAAACTTCGCCAAAACGGATTTATAGCGAAAGTGCTACGATGACTGGTTTTTGCTATATCAAGCCCTAGCATCGTAAGTGCAACAAGTGTCATACATGCCATATCATGCCTTCTTTCAGGCTAGCTCTGATACCATGTTGAATTTTCTGAATTTACTTCAATCTGATCTAGGATCTTAACTGAGAGAACAACATGTACAGCATATCTACAGCATATCAATCATGGAGACAATAATGCAAGCACACACAAGAGACACAAAGATTTACTTGGGGAAAACCATAAAGGTGAAAAACCCCAATAACTTCCTCAGAGATAGATAGAGAAATGATACAACCAACCAATAGAGATAGCCATAACCTAGCAGCAATCCTCCTCCTCCATAAGTGCGCCTCTCCTCCTTGAGAGCATGTGTGTGAAGTGAGTGAGTAAATAGAGTGCCTCCCGCACTCTATTTATACTTGACTTGACTTGCCTTTTTACCTAACTCATGTCGGCTCGAACTTAACCACATAACATAATGCTGAGTGGGCCGACCCCCAATAGGGTGGTCTAATAACCCTTTGACCCACATGGCCGACCCCCAATAGGGTGGTCTAATAACCCTTTGACCCACATGACTTATACAGGGCCGACCCCAAACAAGGTGGTCTAATAACCCATCAAGTATAAGTTACGACACTTACAATATAAATGACGACACTTCCTTATAGAGGAATAATACCATCTCTATAGGAATACAATATACATATATGTGAAATACATTCCGAAGTTACATATACATCAACACCAAGGACAAATTCCCCACGCCGTTCATCGATCAACTCATAGATGCGTGTGCGGGGCATGAGGTCCTCTCCTTCATGGACGGTTTCTCCGGATATAATCAGATTCAGATCCGTAAGGAAGACTAGTACAAAACTGCCTTTACTACCCCATGGGGCACCTTTGCCTATCGCGTCATGCCTTTCGGCCTCAAAAATGCTGGTGCCACTTTCCAGCGGGCCATGACCTATTGCTTCCACGACTTGGTCCATATCCTGTTAGTCTACCTTGATGACCTCACAGCTCGTTCCCGGAAACGATCAGACCACCTTAACGACCTTCGGCAAGTTTTTCTGCGTTGTCGCAAATACCAAATTCGCTTGAACCCACACAAGTGTGTCTTTTGCGTACCGGCAGGCCGATTGTTGGGTTTCATTGTTTCCCAGAAAGGAATTACTGTTGACCCTCTAAAGGTCCAAGCTATTTTAGACCTCCCCCCTCCTCGCACGCTCCGACAGCTCCAAAGTCTGCAGGGGCGATCTAACTTCCTTCGACGCTTCGTTCCTGATTATGCCACCACGGTTCACGGTTTCTTGCGCCTGCTCCGCACCCACATACCCTTCGTCTGGGATGCGCCAGTAGAAGCTGCATTTGAGGCCCTCAAGAAGGCCCTCACACAAGCCCCTCTGATTTCCCCTCCGGATTTCACTCGAGACTTCATACTTTACGTGTCGGCCTCCGAACATGCCGTATCTGGCGTCTTAGTTCAAGAAGACGCTTCTCACCAGGAGCACGTCATTTACTACGTTAGCCAGACTTTGTCTGGTCCACCACTACGTTACCCATATGAGGAGAAACTTGCCCTAGCAGTAGTCTTTTCCGTTCAAAAATTGCGACAATACATCTTAATGAGTCATACCACAGTCGTCGCCGACTCTAACCCCATGGTATATCTTTTAAACCGGCGGCTACTCCAAGGTCGTGTTGCCAAATGGGTCATTATCCTCCAAGAATATGACCTTACCTTCAAAACACCTAAGAGCACTAAAGCCCTCGCGCTTGCCCAGCTCATTACTGATCTCCCTTCCCTTCTCCCGGCCAAACCCATCTCCGATGAGTTACCCGACAATCATCTGTTCACTATCTCGTCCGATGACCCATGGTACGGTGATATCTTGTTATACCTACGCACGCAGAAGTTCAGACCCAAAGTTACACGAAATGGACGCCGTCGCATCCGCCACCAGGCCTCTCGATATCTCCTCTTAGGCGATGTCCTCTACCGGCGCGGGGTTGACACCATTCTTCGTCGTTGCCTTACCCATGAGGAAGCTAAACACGTCCTTAATGACTGTCATAGCGGCGCCTGCGGAGGCCATTTCTCAGGGATGGCCACCGCCCAAAAGGTCGTCCGCGCCGGATACTTCTGGCCCACACTTTTTACTGACTGCATCACTGCGGTCAAACACTGCCATAACTGCCAACTTTTTGCCCCCAAGGCCTGGAAACCTCCTGCTCCGTTACACCCAGTCGTCACCGTTGGTCCCTTTTGTAAGTGGGCCATAGACTTCATGGAATGTAGACCCCAGTCTGCCAACGGCCACAAATATATTGTTGTCGCTGTTGATTACTTCACCAAATGGGCGGAAGCCATGCCTACCTTCAATTGTACCGCCGACACTGCTGCCCGCTTCTTTTTCAACCATGTCATCGCCCGATTCGGGGTTCCTAAGCAGTTAGTCTCTGACCATGGTTCACACTTCGAAGATGCCGTCTGGCGTGAGTTATCCACCCTCCTTAAGTATGAGCACCAATTTTCCTCTGCTTACTACCCCCAAGGGAACGGCCAAGTAGAGGCCATCAATAAAATCCTTAAAACCATCCTCCAACGAACAGTTGACAAGCATAAGTCCAACTGGCACCACATGTTTTTCCCTGCTTTGTGGGCTTATCGCACCTCCACTAAGACCGCCACTGGTTTTACACCATTTCATTTAGTTCACGGTATAGAGTCTGTTCTCCCCATCGAGTGTCAGATCCCTACCTTACAGATCGCCGTTGAGCTTCTCCCTGACACCACCCCCCTCGAGCAGCGTCTGCTGCACCTCGAACAAGCCGATGAAGACCGTCGGGCCACTCTCCAGAACATCGAAGCTGCCAAAAATCGCTCCAAAGCCGACTATGATAAACATGTTCACCCTCGAACTTTCCACGAAGGCGACCTAGTCCTCGCCTACGACCAAGCCCATGACAAAACCGGTAAAGGGAAGTTCGAATCCATGTGGCAAGGCCCTTACGTCGTGCAGACTTGCCTCGGCAAGGGGGCATACATCTTAGCTGACTCTGAAGGCCGTCCTTTGCGCAACCCTCGTAATGGGTTGTATCTTAAGCGTTTTTACCCATAAAAAGAAACCCGCGGCCTCATTGGTCTGCGTTGTACAGTACTTTCTTTTTTGTTTTTGTTTTTTCAAACCATTTCCACCACTGGAATCAGCGCGACGAGACCGTCATGATGGTCCACTCGTTGCATTATTTTTACCCTGTCATTTTTTACCCATTTTTCAGACGCCACTAGTCGCCTCGGTTTGCGTGCCACATCGGCCGTTCTCCGTTTTTCACATGTTTTATATCATCGGATTCATTTTTCCGAGCTGGTGATGATGCTTGAGATCATTTCTCGTTCTCATCTCCAGATTTTCTGGGCATTTTTCCAAAATGCCCCCGTCACCTCGGTTTGCGTGCCACATCGGCCGTTCCCCGTTTTTGACATCCTTTATATCGCCGGATTCATTTTTCCGAGCTCGTGATGATGCTTGAGATCATTTCTCGCTCTCACTTGGTACAATTTCCACATTGTGTCCTGACACCTTGCTGCCTCGGTTTGCGTACCACATCGGCTGCTATCGGATTGTGCCACTTTTTTACATGAGCCATTCACTCCTGTCATACTGCAAATGTTTCATTATTTTGCCACCATTTCATCTACCCCGCAAGGAGGTCCATCAGTGTTCCCACCTACCCTCGTTCTTGGTCATCATTACTAAACCTTGATTGAACACTTCCTCCTTGCCTGGCCATTCCTTTTGTTCGGTATAATTTTATCCCTTTTTCGGGCCGGACAAGTCCTTTACGAAAAAGGCACTTAGGGAGTTTCCGTTAAGCTCTTTTCTGACTCCTAAAAGAATGAAAAGATCGCCGAGCAATCTTGCTTCCTTTCATGCTCGTTAAAGTACCTGAAAGGGCGTCTATCTGGTATAAGTTTACCCCTTTTCCGGACCTGGTAGACTAATTACGAAAAAGGAATACTCTAGTCACACCGGCTAGAAGAGTTCTTCATTGCATCCTTTTATGCTTCTTTGGGCCTTGGAGACTAAATCTACGAAAAAGCAACCCCTTGGAGTCTTCTTACTTGCTTTCAGACTCTCTAAAATTGAAAGCAACCACGAGCATATACTGTCCTGGGCTCGTAAAATCCACACGACAGTACCATTCCATTACTTCGGAGTCTTCTTACTTGCTTTCAGACTCTCTAAAATTGAAAGCAACCACGAGCATGCACTGTCCTGGGCTCGTTAAATCCACACGACAGTACCATTTTATCCACACACTTCTTCTAGTTCCTTAACCCATGAAGAAGTATCCTCCCGTGCCTCATGGCACTGTGATCGATTATCTCGACAGCACCCCCAATCAGGTCGCCTTTGTTCAGAGTATTCTGCAGTTTCCTGCCATTTTATACCAGCTTGAGTCTCCCTCAGCCTAGTCATCTCCCCAGAGCCAATACAGCTATGATCCCTTTCCCCTCAGTCAGTTTCATATGCTGCCAGATCATTCCCATTATCATACTCTGAACAAAGGAAGTTTGAGTCCACCCACTCTACTTGCCCTGTTATCCCTCCACAGTTTGTCAGTCCTACCATCAGTACTATCACATTTCGGTTGTTTACCTCGCGCTTCTGTCAAGGAAACATCATTGCCTTGATAGTTGCAGGTCTCCCTCTGTCGACGACAGCTCCTCTATTCCAGAGGATAGGCCCGGAGGTCCCTACGCCTTGGACTTATCACCATCTGTGGTAAGTGCCTACGGATCATTCTGAGAGGAGTCATCATTGCCTCTCCGACTGGTTGTTCCTCACATGCTCGACTTCAGCACCTTGATCGCATCGTTGAGGATCGCGTAGGATTATATCCCATCAGTTTTCAGTCGAAGACCCCGGATTTCCCCCGACTCTAGCACATTGGTGAGTCACTTCGGAACGACCAGTTATATGTTCCCGTGGATGTCCGGGCTACGTTGGCGATTGTATTCGGAAGCCATCCAGCTATATGCTTCCTTGAGTACCCAGGTTTATCCCAGTTCAGTGTACCATGGAGAGTATGACCCCAGTCACTATGATCCAGCAGCTCATCAGTTCCTTTGGTACCACACTCAGCAGCACTGTTGATTGTTCCAGTGCCCCAGTTCTGCAGTTCACACATGATCCGCTCAGCAGTATGTCCCAGATTTTGTGTTCCCTCTGGACACTTATGATGTACACAGTGGTTATGTATTTTTTCAGGTCCCCTTTTTCGGGCCTCACAGTTATGTTTATGTATCTTGATACGAGCATGGGTATGCCCGCCTCGTCCATATATTGAGATTATTCCTCAGTCAGTATTTGAGGTCATGTATATTTCAGGTCCCCATTTTTTGGACCCCATTGTTATTATGTTATATCCTGATACGAGCATGGGTATGCCCGCCTCGTCCATACGATCAGATGATTCCTCATCCTTTATTGAGGTTATGTACTTTTAGTTCTTGCAGTTGTTCGGGATCGTTGTTCCGGGCTTCAGTTTGTTTCTTCTCTTCTCTCCACACCCAGGAAAACCATTCATGACTTATGATGTCCATCGGCCATACGATGAGCTCCTGCCCTCGCACATCAGGGGGCAATCTGTTAACACCCAAAAAGTGCTCACTAGCTCATTTACCACATTATATGACTCATTTGTCCATTTTCCTACCTTATTTCCATTAAAAATCCCAAAAAATCCCATTAAAAAGCCTCCAAAAGGCCTAAAATGCCTCCAAAAGGCCAAAAAAACCCTCAAAATAGCCTAAAAAAGGCTAAAAAACCCCCTTTTCCTCCAAAAATAGCAAAAATCCCCTAAAAAGGGAATAAAAAATATAAAATAATGAGGAAAATGAGGAAAAAACCCTATACAGCTGCCCAAAACCATGTGTTTCCTAAAACCATGGGTCAGCACTCCACCACCAAAAAACTATAAATAGGTGATGGAGATCCCTTATTCCATATCCACAATCACAAGCACCCTTACTCTGCCAAAATCTCTCTCGAAACCCTAGTTCACCTTTTGAACTACTTTCACCTTGAGAGCCACCTTTGGCCCATCCCCAACATTGGAGAAGGAGAAAGGAGCATACTGAAGCTTGGAGCATCCTCTTGGACACTGCAAAGGGCTTCATCAAACCTTGACACTCAAGGTAACATTAATAGTAAAAGTCATTATTTTCATTTGATGTTTATGTTTCATGCTTGTTTGGAATTAATTTAATTGTTGTTTTAGCTTAATTAGTTTAATATACTGAACTGCTACTAAGGAGTCCATTCTCCTTAGTAGGTGCTCATTGGCACAAGCTAGGGGTAAAACCCTAGCTACACCTGTTATGGTAGTGCATGCGATATGAGATAAGCATGGTTAGGGCCATGATGTGTTGGGATAATAGAATGCATGACATGATAATATAGTATTTGTGAGTCAATCCAAGGTGACATTTAGTGGATGTATATTTAAAAAAAAATTACAATCTTGTGGTTATGCATTGAGTGAATGCACATTAAAAGATTATGTGAGTGATGTAAATGTGCATGTATAGGTGTTGGTGCACGTGTTCAGATGCATTGTGTGAATGCATGGTTGTGATGTATGTTTCATTGCAATTAGATAGTGGATGAGATAATGAATTGATGATAATTCTGGGGTCATTTCATGAGATGCTATGAATGTAGGAGAGTAAGCGCATGAAGAAGGTAGTCATGATTGATGGGCTGCTGGAATGCTCTGTGGAACGACAGAGTTGTATAAATGATATGGCTGTGAAGTAATGAGTATCTAAAGTTTCATTTAAATTGCATAAATGATGTGACTGTACCTTGCAATTTTAGTATGATAATTGTTGGCCCGGTTTTGCAACCAGGCTTAGTGCTATGGGCACCTGCTAACTAGTAGCAGCAGTTTCAATAGAATTAAACAAGAAACTAATCTAAACTAAATTAATCATGGATCTATGCAAGAATATAAGCAAATAGTGTAAACATTTAAAAAACAAGAACAAGAAAATATTAAAGAATGAATTTGTATTGAAAAGTGGGCGGCAAGCAAGTGCTTGCGATAATACCTTCAATGGTGAAGGTTGATGTTGAGCAACTCCCAAGATGAGTAGCTCCAAGCTCCAAGAGGTCTCCTTCTCCAAGGTTGCTTACAATGGCCAAAATGCTCAAGGGAGATTTCGGCAGCATGAGGATGAGATAATGGATGGATGGGAAATGAGGAGCCCCTACCACCTTTTTATAGGTTTTGGTGGTGGGGAATACCATTTGTGGTTTTGTGGAAACCAATGGTATTGACCAACATGGTTTAGGTACTTTTCCCTCCTTTTTCCTTTTTTGAATAAAATTAATATTTTTATTCCCTTTTTAATATTTTGGGGAATTTGGACCCTTTTTGAGGGTTTTTTATGCTTTTCAGGAAAAATAATATTTTTGAGTGGGAAAAAGGGGTGTACTAAGGTCTTTTGGTGACCTTTTGTTGGTTTCAGAGGCTCAGATGGTGGAAAAGTGGACAAATGGGTCATGTGAATAAGGGAATGAGCTAGTGAGCACTTTTTAGGTGTTAACAGATTGCCCCCTGATGTGTGAGGGCAGGAGCTCATCGTATGGCCGATAGACATCATAGTTCTTTTGTCTTTTTTCTGGGGTTTAGGGAGAGATGAAACTGGGGTACATCTGAATACTGTCGCCATGCGCAACCCGGATATCTATAGAAAAAGTGTAACTGGTTGTATCCATAGGAAGATTCTCAAATGTGGAGGAGTCAGGAGGTATCCGGGGTCTTCGACTAATAACTGAAAGGATCAATGTCCTGTGCAAGTCTCAACGATGTGATCAAGGTGTTGAAGTCGAGCAAGTGAGAAACAACCATTTGGAGAGGCAATGAGGATTCCTCTCGAAATGATTCGTAGGCACTCATCATAAATGGTAATGAGTCCAAGACACAGGGACCTCTAGGTCTATCCTCTGGAATAAATGTGGTTGTCGTCGACAGAGGGAGACCAGCAACTAACAAGGCAATGATTTTTTCTTGATAGGAGCACGAGGTGTAGAACTGAAGTGTTGTAGTACTGATGGTAGGACTGACATACTTGTGGGGATGGGAAATAACTGGGTCAAAAAGTGGGTAGACTCAAACTTCCTTTGTTCAGAGCATGATGACATGGTTGACCTGGCAGCGTAGGGAACTGACTTGTAGGTGTGGGAATCATTGCTTTTAAGGATTGAAGGGTATGTATTGACTCTGGGGGGGAATCAAGCTGATGGGTGCTGTTAAGGGTTTCTCAGGGTGACATACTGCAGAATACTCTAAACAAAGGCAACCAAAATGGGGAAGCTGCCATATGAGTAGACGTGATCTATCGTGGCACCGAGAAGCACCATTGATTCCTTCTTCGTAGTTTTAATGAGCTCCAAGAAGGGATAAAAGTGTGCTCTGAAATGGTACGGTCCTGTGGATTTTGTGAGCCCAGGACGGCTCATGCTCATGGTTGCTTTCATGTTTAGAGAGTCTGAAAACGGTAAGTGGACTCTATTGGTGTTTCTTTTTCGTAAGTTTAGTCTCCAAGGCCCGAAAAAGCATGAAATGATGCGGATGGAGAACTCTTCTAGCCGATGTGACTAGAGTATACCTTTTTCGTAATTAGTCTACGAGGTTCGGAAAAGGGGTAAACTTATACCAGGTAGACGCCCTTTCAGATACGTTTAGCGAGCATGAAAGGAAGCAAGATTGCTCGGCGATCTTTTCATTGTTTTAGGAGTCAGAAAAAAGCTTAATAGAAACTCCCTAAGCGCCTTTTTCGTAAAAGGGATTGCTCGGCCCGAAAAAGAGATAAAATTATACCGAATGAAAATGGATAGATGGGAGCGAGAAAAGGTCTCAAGCGTCATCATGTGTGTGGGATACTGTATCCGGTGACATAAAGATTGTCACAAAGGGAGCTGCGGTCGTTGTGGCACGCAAACCGAGGTGATGAGTGGCATTTTGAAAAAATGCCCGAAAAAGATGGGCGTGAGGGCGAGAAATGATCTCAAGCATCATCACGAGCGCGGAAAACTGAATCCGGCGATACAAGACTCGTCAAAAATGGAGAACGGTGGATGTGGCACGCAAACCGAGTCGACGAGGGGGCATGGGAAAAAATGCCCGAAAAAACTAGGCATGAGAGCGAGAAATGATCTCAAGCATCATCACGAGCACGAAAAACTGAATCCGGCGATATAAGGCATGTCGAAAATGGAGAACGGTGGATGTGGCACGCAAATTGAGGTGACGAGGGGGCATGAAAAAATGCCCTGAAAATCGGGACGTGACAGCGAGAAATGATCTCAAGCATCATCACGAGCGCGAAAAACTGAATCCGGTGATATATGACACATCCAAAACGGAGAACGACCAATGTGGCACGCAAACCGAGGCCACGAGGGAGGCCAAAAAATGGTCAAAAAATAGACCCCGTGAAAACGGGAAAAGGAAGGAACCTGCATGAAGTTCTCGCTGTGCTGATTCCAACGGTACCAACAGTTTGAAAAATGGACATCGTATGATACTGCAATGGTTGTTTGAAAATTGGTGGAATTTCTATAAATAGGGCGTGGGGCCCAAATGACTTGTCATTGTTACGTGCGAGTTTGATAGAGCTGTCAGAGCTATTTCTTGATTTTCGGGAGATTTCACCGTTGGTTTTCGATTCTGCGAGTTTCAGGTAACTCTATTTTCCTTAGCCTTTTCAATTATGTCTTTTTTGTTTGGCGGCGGGCCCCCGAAGGCCGTGAAATTCCATGTTGACTCTCCAACGTGGAATATCGCGGGTTTTGGGTCTTTTCCCGCGATGAACCGTGCGGGTTTTGGGCTGACAGTCGCGATGTTCATCGCGACTGTGAGGTTGGAACCTGCGATGTTCATCGCGAGTTCATGGGGGATAGTCGCGATGTTCATCGCGACTGTCTAGCCAAAATCTGCGATGTTCATCGCGGGTTTTTGCATGGAGGCCGCGATGGTCATCGCGGCTTTTGGTGGAAATGCCGCGATGGTCATCATGGCTTTTGGTGGAAATGTCGCGATGGTCATCGCGGCTTTTCCAAAAAGCCCCGATGGGATTTTTTGAAAAAATTTTGTGATGGGGCTAAAAAAATTTTCTGTTTTCTGGCAGGATGTTGAGGAGACCATTGTCCTCGTGGCGGGAGCGGGAGATCGATGATGATCTTATGGAGAGGATTCAGACTGATCCGGGGGTGCGACAGACTCTGGCTGTGAGCGGACTCTTGAAGTTCGCTTAGATCCCACCTATTCGTTCAGTGAGACGGCTCCTGAACAAGTTGGTGAGTTGGTGGGTGCCGGCGGAGGGTGCATTTATTATTGGGGGTGAGAGGTTGGAGATCACCCTCACGGATGTCTATTTTTTGACTGGGTTGCCTCGTTTGGGTGAGGTGGGTGATCTCTTGCCGAGGATCCCGCCGGGTGTAGATATGGAGGACTTGTTACAGACTTTCTGTGTTGATGATGCTGTTTTGCAGAACAGCTCTATTAGTCTGCGATCCCTACGTGAGTGGGATATGCGGGCTGTTGGGGCATGTGTTCTGAGGATATTGGGTGCTGCTGCGCCACATCGTATGTATGGGGGACAAACGATGATGGTGGACTCTGTTCTCCGGGGGACTTATTATGCCTGGGGGCAGATGTTTCTGGCTGGTGTTCGGAGAGATCTGGACAAGGCCATTCGAGAGGGAGGTGAGTTTTGTTATGCCTCCTTCCTATGCTGTTTTTTCTTTGAGCGCTTGCCGACCTTGCGGCCACGGGTACCCATTCGTGCTGGTCTGGTGAGTGAGCCTCGCATGATGCGTTGGGGGCAGATGATGCCTCGTGGTGGCGGTGGTGTCCGCGGTTTCTTCACGGAGGATTTTTATGAGCAGTGGGAGCAGATGCCCCTGGTGATTGAGGACTACCCCTACGCCGGCATGGACTATCGAGGTGACCCAGAGATGCCTCGTGCCCCAGGACAGGCCTGGAGTTTAGACGGTATGTTTTGTGTTTTATTTTATACTATATCATGTGTTGTTTGATTTATTGTCTATGATTATAGTTAGATAGTATATGATGGCTTACTTGCTTTGTGCAGATGTGGGTCCAGTGCCACCAGCCGACTACGTGGCTCGTCAGGGGCGGGCGATGGTGGTCGCCCATCCACCTGCAGCGGTACCACCTCCGCGTGGTGGAGGATTTGCGGCTCGTGGGTGAGGGGTTGGCCCTCGAGATGACGCCATAGAGGGTGTGAGACAGACCTTCGACAGGATTCTAGCTGGACTCCCCGAGGATGGTTGGAGGGATCTGGATCGGGATATTTTGGAGGGTTGCTTCGGTGCGCCGCCTGAGTGGCGGTCGCTCTTGTTGAGGACAGCGGTGTTTGTGGCAGAGCATAGGGGTGGTGCTCGGGATGTCTCGACAGAGCCGGCTCAGATGAGGATCCGTCTACGGGGTGACCCAGCGGGGCCAGCGTAGGAGGCGCCAGAGGAGCGCAGAGTTCGGGCTCGCCATGACCCGGTGGGGCCAGCGGAGGAGGAGTCGGAGGAGCCTAGGGCTCCTGATGAGCATATGATATTGTATCTGCCCCCAAATGCTGATGAGCATATGGGGAAGCATTTTTTGTACGATTGATGTATTTTTTGTATATTGGGTGCTGAGGGCACCTATGACATGTTGACTATCATGGTTTATATATATATGTGTATATATATTTGGATATATTGTCGTGTATGCACGTGGATGCACATTTTTGTCTCTTGTATATGCCCGTGGAGGCATATGTTATGCACGTGGATGCATTATTTTGTTATTTGTATATGCCCGTGGAGGCACATGTTATGCACGTGGATGAATTATTTTGTTATTTGTATATGCCCGTGGAGGCACATGTTATGCACGTGGATGCATTTTGTTTATGGATATGCCCGTGGAGGCAGATGTTATGCACGTGGATGCACATTTTGGTTATGACATGATGTGATTGGTGTGCCAGTCGAGGACATTGTTGGCCATATGGTCTGCTACACTATTGAGGTGTCTTGGGACATGTGTGAACGAAATGGATTCAAACTGTCTAACCATTTGTTTAGTGCACAGGAATTTTCTGAAAAGATAGGGATCGCGTACCTGGTAATCATTGTTGAGCTGGGAAACTAGGAGCTGTGAGTCCAAGAAAACGTTGAGGTGACGGATGCTCATTTGGAGAGTTACGGCCAGGAGACCGATCACGGCATCGTACTCAGCTTGGTTATTGGTGGCAGCACCTAAACATACTCCGTCAATGTGAATTAATTCATGTGAAGGGGAGTATATTACCCAAGCTGCGGAGGCGAGATTGGGAGACCAACGGCTTGCACCATTAGCGAAACCGACATAGCAGAGTGGAAGAGGATCCATCTGTGGTCATGTAGAGAAAAACAAATATTTAGGTTTTTGAATTTTTTGTGAACAAAGAAAGTATGCCTATACTAAAATGGACAGTGGTGTCCATCAGATTTTCTATGGGTAAAATCGTTTAAGGTACAACCCGTTGCGTGGGTTGCGTAGGGGATTGCCTTCTGAATCGGTCAGAATGTATGCCCCCTGCCCGAGGCAGGTGTGTATGATGTAAGGGCCTTGCCACATAGACACGAACTTTCCCTTTCCGGTTTTATCATGAGCTTAATCGTAAGCGAGGACAAGGTCTCCCTCAGAAAAGGTTCTTGGGTGGACGTGTTTGTCGTAACTTAGTTTTGATCGTTGTTTGGCTACTTCCATGTTTTGAATGGCTGTGCGCCGATCTTCATCGGCCTGCTCTAGGAGTAATAAATGTTGTTCTATCGGGGAAGTGTCCGATAGGAGTTCAACGGCGATATGTAAGGCTGGGATCTGGCACTCGATAGGGAGGACGGATTCAACACCGTGAACTAAATGGAAAGGGGTAAAACCGGTGGCAGTTTTGGTTGAGGTGCGGTAAGCCCATAGTGCCGGGAAAAGCATGTGGTGCCAATTGGATTTGTGTTTGTCTACAGTACGTTGGAGGATGGTCTTCAAAATTGTATTGATCGCTTCGACTTGGCCGTTTCCTTGGGGATAGTAGGCGGAAGAGAAATGGTGTTCAAATTTCAACATGGTTGATAATTCTTTCCAGATGGCATCTTCGAAGTGAGAGCCGTGGTCAGAGACTAGATGCTTCGGCACTCCGAAATGAGTGATAACATGGTTGAAGAAAAACCGTGCTGCAGTGTCGGCCTTGCAATTGTAAGTCGGCATGGCTTCTGCCCACTTGGTGAAATAATCTATGGCCACAACGATGTGTTTGTGACCGCCGGCTGAGGTGGGGTTGCAGTCAAGGAAGTCGATGGCCCATTTACAGAATGGTCCAACAGTGATGACTGGATGAAGGGGGGCGGGGGGGGTTCTTGCTTTGGGGGAAAAAAGTTGGCAGTTGTGGCAGTGCTTGACTGCAGTGATGCAATCAGTAAATAATGATGGCCAAAAGTAACCTGCCCGAATGATCTTCTGGGCGGTGGCCATGCCGGAGAAATGGCCTCTGCAAGCACCGCTATGACAATCATTGAGGACTTGTTCTGCCTCACTATGGGATAGGCATCAGTGTAGGATGGTATCAATGCCGCGTCGATAAAGTACATCCCCTATCAAGAGGTATCGGGGGGCATGGTGCCGTATCCGACAGCGTCCGTCACGATCGATGTGTGGTTGAAATTTTTGCGTGCAGAGGTAAATCAAAATGTCTCCATACCATGGGTCGTCAGACGAAATGATGAAGATTTGTTCGTCAATCAGATCTGTTTGGATAGTGGGTGATGACGAAGAGGATGGGAGGTCGGTCATGAGGTGAGCAAGCGCGAGGGCTTTGGTGCTTTTAGGAGTTCTGAAAGTAAGGTCATATTCCTGGAGGATAATGACCCATTTAGCAGCACGACCTTGTAGGATCTTCCAAGTTAGGAGGTAGACCATAGGGTTGGAGTCGGCCACAATTGTGGTATGACTGAGTAGAATGTAGTGTCGCAATTTTTGTACGGAAAAGACTACCGCTAGGGCTAATATTTCCTCGTATGGGTAACGTAGGGGTGGGCCAGACAAGGTCTGGCTGACGTAATAAATTACATGCTCTTGGTGAGAGGCATCTTCTTGGACCAAAACTCCGGACACAGCATATTCAGATGCCGAGACATAAAGGGTGAAGTCTTGAGAGAAATCCGGTGGGGATATCAAGGGGGCTTGTGTGAGAGCTTTCTTAAGGGCTTCGAATGCTGTGTCTTCTTGTTCATCCCAAACAAAGGGTATGTGGATACGAAGTAAGCGTAAGAATCCGTGGACTTTGGTGGCGTAATCAGGAACGAAGCGCCTAAGGAAATTGGACCACCCTTGTAGACTCTGGAGCTGCCGAAGCGTGCGAGGAGGGGGGAGTTCTAAGATAGCTTTGACTTTCAAGGGATCAACAGTAATTCCGTCTTGGGAAACAATGAAAACCAACAACCGGCCTGCCGGAACGCAAAACACAAACTTGTGTGGGTTCAAGCGGATTTTATATTTGTGACAACACAGGAAAACTTGCCGGAGGTCGTTAATGTGGTCTGATCGTTTTCGGAAACGGGCTGTAAGGTCGTCAAGATAAACTCGCAGGATATGGACCAAGTCGTGAAAGAAATAGGTCATGGCTCGCTGGAAAGTGGCACCAGCATTTTTAAGGCCGAATGGCATGACGCGATAGGCAAAGGTGCCCCATGGGGTGGTGAAGGCAGTCTTGTACTGATCCTCCTTACGGATGTGAATCTAGTTGTATCCGAAAAAACCGTCCATGAAAGATAGGACTTCATGGCCCGCACACTCATCAATGAGTTTATCAATGAATGGTGTGGGGAAATTGTCTTTTGGACAAGCGTGGTTTAAATCACGGAAGTCAGTGCATACTCTAAGGGTGCCTTGCTTTTTGTTGACGGGAACGGGGTTCGACACCCAGGTGGTGTACAGAATAGGATAAATGAATCCTGCTTTGTGAAGTTTCTCGACCTCAGCTTTAACAGTGGGGAGTTTGGAAGGATGAATGGGTCGCTGTTTTTGATGAACAAGGGGTACCTCAGGCCATGTATCAATGTGGTGCTCTATAATGGCTGGGTCAAGACCAGGCATTTCGGTATAGGACCAGGCGAAAACATCACGGAACTCTTGGAAAAGCTTTTTGTATGCCTGAGTTTCTGCTTGTGTGCAAGAGGCGCCTAGCGAGATGAGCTCAGGTTTCCCAGGTGTTGTGGAAATATCTATTTGTATAATGGGGAAAATGTTGGACATGTTCCCTTCTTCAAAGGCATCCGGTGCTGGGATGGGGTCTTTTAACCAATCCACCTTAGTGGGTATGAAATCTTTCGATTCGACCGATAGCTGGTTGGATGCGGTGGATGTAGATGTTTCCGGGAGGGAATACGAGCGATGATGCATATCATCCCAAGGGTAGTCAGGTGCAGTGAGTGTCTCCAGAATTTGCTCATCAGTATTGAAGTAGTCAGACCATAAATCAAGGGGTTCTGGTTTGAAAGTTGTTGAAATCATATAGATTGTATTGACTTCTTCTGACGAGGATGATGGCGGAGGGTAGATCTCCTTGATGAGGGGAGGAGATATCTCTAAATCAATGTTGTTTAACTCATACAATGCTGCTCTATAGTCAGGGAGATCAGGACAATGGTGAGAGTAGTGGCCGTAAATACTGCATATGGCACAAGGATGGTTGGTGCACAGTGTTCTGTCGCGAGGCTGAGGAGGTGGCTCTAGTCTAACTACTGGGATGCTCGTGTCGTCGTCCAACATATTCATATGTTCCTGGAGTGCCGGTAACTGTGGGCATTGATGAGTGGGATGGCCTATCTCATCACACAATGAGCATTTAGGAGGAGCTCGAAATACGGGAGGGGGTTTAACTGCCTTAGGAGGTGGTATAGCAGTGTATGGTTGTGGACCTCTGCCCCCAGTGGGCTTGACAAGAGGAGGAGGATTCATTGACGACGAAGGGATATTGAGACCAAGAGGAGGTTTCGTTGACGACGAAGGGATTGTGACACCGGGAGGAGGTTCAGTAGTGGTAACAATAGGTTGTACCGTTTGGAGGATGACATTTGGTGTCGGCGGTGGAACGGGAGGCGAAATATACCACACGGGTAATCCCAATGTTAACCCGGGTAGACTAAGGGTTGCCATAACCGGGGCGCTTACTACACCCGAAGGAGGAAATAGAAAGGGGATGGTGTGGATGGGTGTAACATCGATGTGACTAGGGACCAATGGTGGTTGACTACCGGGTGCCTGTGTATTCTGTGAAAGAGTACAGAGGTTTGCGACGTGGGTCTCCGGTGACGGTGGTGGAATGGCCTGGAATGTAGAGGTCATTGGTGTATCTGAGTAAAGTCCGGGTCCCATAGAAGAAACAAAGGAGGTAGTTGCACTAGACGCGGGTTGTTCAACCATGGGGAGAAAATTTTCGGGTGCTGCAGGGGCATTGGGATCATAGTAGGTGAGTTGGTCAATTTTGACCACGCGTCCCTCATGGGGGAACATCATGGTACGAAAAATGGATGAGGCAACCGCTTTCATGGCGTACATGTAACTACGGCCAAGTAAAAGGTTATAATCGAGTTGGGCATTAATGACCTCTATGTCGATGAGCATATTTTTCCCACCCAATTGGACGGGGACATTGGGTAGTAGACCTTGAGGTTGAGCTGACCGGCCGTCGTAGGCCCGCAATGCAGTGGTAGATTGCTGGAGAGTAGGGGATCCCAACTTCTACCAAACGAATGTGGACATGACGCATGTAGAGGCACCCTCGTCAATGATACATCGATGGATGACAAGATTTCGAATAGAAACAGAAACTTGGACTGCTATGGTGGAAGGCAGACGTGGTTCAGACTGGTCCAAATCAAAGGTCATCAATTTCAAATCAGTTGGGTCAATCGCCCCAATGGCGGAAAGTAAAGTCTTGCGCTGCGTAGGACAGTTTTTCAAGACTTCTAACGCAGACATGGCTACAGGAGATTGAGCTAAGTCATCTACGATGTTGTAATTTGACGCAGCCCGTGCATTGGGGTTGTTGTTGATACGGCGGAGTGGGAAACGAGGTGCTTTAGAGGCGCCATCGAGTGGAAGCGGTGGTATACGTAACGTCTGATCAGTGGGATGAGCGTTAGTATCCTTATCGGCGGGGGGGGCTTCGGAGGTAGGGCCATACTGGTTCCGACGTGTTTGGATGTTGACATCGACAGTGGACATCATCAATAAGTGGTGAGTGCCTGAATCAAACATTGGTTGATCAGGAGCGGTGTAAGTGATTTGTTGTGGTGGCACGTTGCCCTGTGGGGGAGCTAACGGTTGAGTGTTCACCACTCCTTGTGTTGGAAAAGGGTTTTGTAGCACCAAAGGTTGTTGTTGAGGTGGTGGAGGGTTGGGTGGCGGCTGAGGAGCCGCCTTCCCTTGACGATGGGCGTCATCTGTCCATAGTTGCCGAGCTCGCTCCAGATGTGGGCAAGCGTGGGTATAGTGGCCATAGACCCCGCAAATAGAACAAGGATGGTTTGTTCGTAAATTAGCATTTTTGGCTTGCTTAGGTGGCCGATCAGGAGCCTGATGAGCAGGCACCGCGTTATTATTTTGCGGAGGATGGGGAGGTTGTGGACCTTGGTTATTGTGTTGGTTGTTACCCGCGGTTACGTCCTCTTCCACGGTTTGGTTTCCCACCTTGGTTGCGTTGGTTATTCTGGTATTGGGGCTGATGTTGTTGTGCGTACACATGCCCTTGAGCATTGGGGGATTCTAGGGAGCCGCAGGTGCGGGAGCAGGTTGCGGTGGGTAATATGCAGGTGGAGCTGGCGGTGGTCCAGTTGCCTGTTGGGGTTGTTGGTACCCCTGAGCTATTGGATGTGTTGGATTAGCTGGTGCAGCTTGCTGTGGGTACTGCATCGGTTGTGGCGGGAACTGAATGGAGTTCTGTGTAGCAGGTTGGTTATAATATGTAGGAGGTATATATGTTGATGGCGCTTTCCCATAGCAATGTTGTGGACAAGAGGGTCCATGAATGTGATGTGTCTGGTTTTTTGGAGCGTAAGAATTCGTCGCTCCGGAACCGGATGTAGCCCTAGAGAGGTCTGGGGTAGGCATGGTGCTCACCATGCTAAAAGGTTTAGCTTGCGGTGCGATTTGGCCAATAATGCCATCAGCGGCATGTGATGCCCCCGGTGCATCACCGCGTGAAGAGTCACCGCGTGGGGCGTCTGGTATGATTGTGTATAGATAACCCGACTGGGCGTAAATGAGATCAAACTATTGGGCTTTGAGGATGGCCTCTTCTTCAGACTGGGGTCTTTCGGATGCCACATCCTTCGCAATGAGAGGGAGAAGGGATTTGAGAAACCAATCTAGGAAGATACGGTCGTCTAATTTGATTTTGCAGAGGCTCCGGCGTCGACGCCACTCATGAATGTGGTCAGTGATGTGGGTGGCCGTGTTCTGTCTGCAAGACAGTAGGATCTCGACGCCCGCATCATAGCGGACAGGTAACTGAAAGAACTGCAGGAAGGTCGAGGCAAGGGAGGTAAAGGTGGCATGCGTCCCATGGGGCTGCTCAATATACCACTTGGCTGCAGAGCCAGTGAAGGTGCGCTGTAACAGATGGAGGCGGACAGAGTCGTCCATTATGGAGTTGGAGGAACACCATAGATGGAAGGACATGATATGGTTCTGGGGGTCCTCACCTGCCTTAGCCTCAAACTTAGGGATGTCGGAGGGGAGTTTTGTGGGCATGTGAGGCCACGCAGGATCGTGTCTGATAGGGTCATTGGTGAGCCTGGCTAAATCTGGCAAGTTCAGACTTGCCATATACGGTAAGCTAGCAAATGTAGCGACTGGGACTGGACATGTCTAGTCATGGTGGTATGGGGTCCAGTAGCACCTAAAGGTATGCTAGGTATTGAAGGTATATGTCCTCCAATAGGTGTGGTCTGGTAAGGGCCAGCGCTTCCTAGTGCAACATGGATTACACCAGGGTTAGGAATAGTAGTGGTGATTCCTGGGATAGGGTTTGTGGAAACCAGATGGGGTGTGACCCCTATGTTGGGCATGCCCATAACAGGTGGTGGCCCTGTGTTGGGAATTCCTATAACAGGAGGTGGCCCTGTGTTGGGCATTCCTAAATGTGGAGTGTTGCCCATATTGGGCATACCCAGGGGGGTGGTTGTTTCCATGGACGGCACTGCAGTAGAAGGGTCTGTAGACGTCTCTCCTATGGTGCTGGTAAAGAGTGGATCAAATGGTGTTCCGGACATAATGTTGGTTGGGAATAACACAGTGGGATTTTCGGATTCTGCCTCAGAATCAGAAGTGAAGTGAGGCGTGTCAGAATCGGATGACTGTCTAGTTGACCGACGATGTGTCGAGTCAAGGGATAAGGCTCGGCGTCGGTGACGTGGCGAGCCAAGTAGACTGAACTCTGGGAGTTCGCCCTGTAGACGACGAGAGCGTCTAAAATTCTCAATGGTGAGAAAATAAGTTTTTGTGGAAAAATCTGTTTAAGTATCACGTGGTGATATATATATATAAAAAACTCGAAACCCTAATGCAACCAAGGGTGCAAGAAGGGGAGTGAAAATGAAGGCTCTCAGGCCAAAAAATCAACCTCAAAAAAGGCACTTATTCTAGCAGCTGTGCTACAATAAGTGGAGGGATGCAACAAATGGTCAGAATACCAACATGCAAGCAGCTCCTAGAAAAAATAGGTGTAACTAGACCAAAGGTGGGTTGAATCATGCAAACA
The DNA here is from genome assembly GCA_027924585.1 of Larix kaempferi. Taxonomy (NCBI): domain Eukaryota; kingdom Viridiplantae; phylum Streptophyta; class Pinopsida; order Pinales; family Pinaceae; genus Larix; species Larix kaempferi. The sequence continues at coordinate 4,294,011 of BSBM01000434.1, forward strand.
CCTAACTAAAAGTATTGTGAATCAACAAACGATATCCTCTGCAAGGTGATGAAATCCAAGTCAGACAATATGAGTGTTGAGACAACGGCTAGATATCCCCCTACCGGGAGGGACACCGGGTAATCAATCCTAAAGAAAGGCTACTAGGATACTCCATTCATGACACGTCGAGAAAAGGTAAATCTGCCGTTTGGTCCTTTGATCCCAATATCCCAATACAGGGATATCCCGAGAACTGCGAATGGTAGCCCTTCAGTTACTGAATGGATTTCAGTATTCCACTCAGGCTTCCGGAACCATCCTCGCGACTTCAACCCTCCTAGGGGAGAGGCCTTCCCACAAACCGGTTGTGACCGCGCCAATAAATACTAAGAGATTTTATCTCCCTAAATGGACAACTTCTATGTCTCAGATGTAATAATTGAGGGGTGTTATTGGAACACCTATCCCCCCAATACTACCTAGCTACAAAGTTCTTTTAGTGTTCCTCAAGTGAGGTTAAAAGTGTGTTGAAATTAGGGTAAGTTTTAAAGCTCAGTTCAATTAAGTGTTTGAGTGGGTGCACGTGTAGTATTGTAAACTGAACTTGAAAGAAGTAAATGCTTTATAGGAAATTTTCAAAAAATAAAGGATCTTTCAAAAATAAAAAGCAAATATTTATGACTTCTTTCAATAAATGGAAACTAAATGCTTTGCAAAATTAACTCAAAAAACAAAGGATCTTTGGAATCATGAAAACAAATAATAGACTTCTTTAAAGAAATAAATGGTTTTCTTTTCAAGGAAATTGCTAAGGGCAAGATTTTTAAAAAAGTAAACAGGAAATTTTTTTAACCTAGATAAACTATAAAATAAGTCTTTCTTTCACTTTCTTGAAATTTTTTAAAAAGACTTCTAGATGTGCATTTAAATAGTAAAAAAAAATTTCTACGGCTGTAAAATATGCAGAATTTAATACTGTAAAAATGTGCTATGTGGGCGGAAAATACAGTAAAAAATAATTTTTTGAATCGGAATGGCCGAATGAAAAAATTAGCAACGCGGCTTTTTACAGAAAAGCCGCGATGGACAGCGCGGGTTTCTGTCACACAGTCGCGATGGACCGCGCGGGATTTAGGTGCACTGTCGCGATGTGCAGCGCGAAAAATGTCCGCGAAGCCGCGATGTGCAGCACGCAAATAGGCCGCGAAGCCACGGGGAACCGCGCGGAAAATGGCTGCTCAGTCGCGATGTGCAGCGCGGTAAATGACCGCGAAGCCGCGATGTACAGCGCGGAAACAAGCCGCGAAGCCGCGGTGAACCGCGCGGAAAAAAGCCGAAAAGTCGCGATGGACCGCGCGACTGTCAGGCTAAAAACCGCGAGGCGAAAGCCGTGCACGGAAGCCGAAAAACGAACCCGAAAATTGAGAATTCCGGGCTGTTAATGGCAATAGATGGGGCCAAAAACTAGAGCAACAATGGATCTGCTGTCTAGGATGGCAGATCTATGGATCTAAAGGCTAAAAACTAATAAAAAACTAAAATTAAAAGCAAAATTTGAGATCTATTGTTCAAAGCCAGCGGAGTCGCCAAAAACTGTTGGCCCGGTTTTGCAACCAGGCTTAGTGCTATGGGCACCTGCTAACTAGTAGCAGCAGTTTCAATAGAATTAAACAAGAAACTAATCTAAACTAAACTAATCATGGATCTATGCAAGAATATAAGCAAATAGTGTAAACATTTAAAAAACAAGAACAAGAAAATATTAAAGAATGAATTTGTATTGAAAAGTGGGGGGCAAGCAAGTGCTTGCGATAATACCTTCAATGGTGAAGGTTGATGTTGAGCAACTCCCAAGATGAGTAGCTCCAAGCTCCAAGAGGTCTCCTTCTCCAAGGTTGCTTACAATGGCCAAAATGCTCAAGGGAGATTTCGGCAGCATGAGGATGAGATAATGGATGGTTGGGAAATGAGGAGCCCCTACCACCTTTTTATAGGTTTTGGTGGTGGGGAATACCATTTGTGGTTTTGTGGAAACCAATGGTATTGACCAACATGGTTTAGGTACTTTTCCCTCCTTTTTCCTTTTTTGAATAAAATTAATATTTTTATTCCCTTTTTAATATTTTGGGGAATTTGGACCCTTTTTGAGGGTTTTTTATGCTTTTCAGGAAAAATAATCTTTTTGAGTGGGAAAAAGGGGTGTACTAAGGTATTTTGGTGACCTTTTGTTGGTTTCAGAGGCTCAGATGGTGGAAAAGTGGACAAATGGGTCATGTGAATAAAGGAATGAGCTAGTGAACACTTTTTAGGTGTTAACAATCATGATTTACATGAAGTAAATGCATTTTGGTGATATTCAGATGTTAACAGCTAGAAGTGTTTGAATTATGGAGTATTATAATTCTGAAAATGCTTCAGTGATTGTTGTAGCAATGAAACATTATATGCATACAGACTTACAAAGAGTTTGTCAGATTGAAGTTTCAGATTTTAGGTAGATTGTTTTGGGCATGGAAATGTGGGTAAGTCCATGATGAAGGATATAATCTACCATGTGCAAGAGCCAAACCTCATGAGAAAGATCTCATGGTTGTAAAAATAGTTTATGTACCGAACAAATTGTCAATTTTAGACTTGTAGATTTCAAATTTGAGAATTTGCTGATAATTGCTAATCACCATTGGCTTGCATAGAACTGTGTCAAGTGGACGTGTTGTAAGTGGATGTTCATGTTATGGTAGCAATCATAAAACCCTAATGGGAAGCGTGGTGCCACTTATAAGAGACAAACAATATGAGGATAGCCTCATGACTAAGCAAATCAATTTCTATAGGAGACAAAATTGAAAATTCATAGGAGACAAAATTGAAAATTCATATTGAATTTAAATATTAATGCCATTGATTGATTATGGAACAATCAGATTTGAATTTTTATTGTTAAATGTTGCTGACTGTTTGGCTATTTGATAAGTGTTCTAGGAAGACACATGGCAGGAAGACCATGTGTGATGTCCTGCAGAATCCAAACTCCATGGGAAGGACCCCATGCTTTGGAAATGGGTTTCGGGTGAAATGCCATTGCATATTTTAAGGATGACATCTCAGTTGAACTGCATGTTGGAAAACCATGTGAGTGAGATGGTAAAATTATGCCAAGAAGGCATATGTCGGTTATGGAATGCGAAAAGATTAGGGTGGAAAACCAAAGGACTGTCGACTCAGAGAAGGGAGCCCCCATTCTTTGCAAATGAAGAGAGAATACATCTGAAGAGGGATACGTATTTTGTAACCCTAGCTAAGAACATGCATGTCTAATTATTAGGGTTAATATGCAGAGCATGTTCTATCTTATTTATATTTTTTCAGACTACTTGAGTGTGATTAGGGCTTACATGGATCACATCGGAAAAGGGGAGCACACCTTTCTGGTGTTGAGTTATGTTAGGGGTGTCAATATTGACTACACCCTAAGGGAATGGACGCATTCCTGGTGTTTCAATATTTGAAAGAGAATGTTGTGAAATATGTTACAATTTTAGAGCAACAATACTGATGAGGTTGTTTATCCATCTTGTGTTGTCAGCTTAAACATATGCAATTTGGTGTCGCACACTGAAGAAGAAAAATGAAAGGTTGTTGTGAGGGGTTATGGTGGAAGGGTTGTTGTATGCCTAATAAACCCAGTTGGTGTACTGGTTTGGCATTAGTTACTTGGATGTTGTGGAGGTTGTATAGGTATTGATGAAGGGTTGTTGTATGCATAATAAACCCATTATGTGTACTCGTTTGGCATTAGTTACTTGGAAGTTGTGAGGGTTGAGGAGGTATTGGTGAAGGGTTGTTATATGCCTATGGCTCTGTAGTAGAGCCTTGACCTAGAAATGGTCATGGTGCAGTTTCCTTCCATTGGCTAAGGACCCAGACAAATGTGTTGGATTGGAAATGGAGAGGGAAAACCAGGTATGGGACTGGATTGGCACCACCAATTCCTAATAAACCCATTCGGAGTACTGGTTCGGCATTGACTGCTTAGATGGCATGGAGTAGCCTATGTGCTAGCCAACATCCAATTCCACAAGTGATCCCAAGGCTTGTAAAGTAAAGCAGGACCCTATGGACTAGAGAGGAAATGTCCAATACAGATAAGTATTTAATTTTCATTCATTTCTTACTTTAGATAATGAAAATTTCATGAACAAATCTTATGACAACCAAGCTGATACACTATTGTTTATGTGTTGGAAACCTGGGTCATTGCAATAAGCAAGAAGCCTTGAAGGCATCCTAAGGATGCATCTGGAAATGTGACTGTCCTAGAAAGCTCTGTATGGGTCCTAGTGGACATGTGTGGGTCCTAGCAACCAAAGATTCTGTGGAAAAACCATGGGGAGGGGATTCCCTAATGGAGAAATCCTTGGACATACCTTAGACACTAAGTGTCATAGCCAAAATAAGAAAGGGAAAGTCAAGCTTTCACAGTGAAGTGAAAAAGGGTAAGGAGCATAGAACCACAGTGATGGTGTGGCTCCGGATTGGAACAAGACTAAGAGGGAGAAACTCTTACTCTTATCTTTCCTTTTGACTGATGCATCTTAGAAACGAAAAATTGTTGAATGCATGTTATGACTGTAAATTGATGGTGTTTATTTGCTTGAAATAAATTGTGAATGCTTAAATAGTTAGTTCCCTGAGAAAAGATGAACATGAATGAGTTCATGTGTATTTTGGGAAAACATGAAAAGTGTGGAAGTCTCAGTAATAGAACATGGGCTATCCATGTCAATTAGGAAAATAATTGACTGATTTTAATGTTTATGCTATGCTTGGCCTAATAAGATTTGTAATGGTGAATTTCACAGGTGAAAATTGAATCAATTGGTTGCAGCTGATACAAGCAAGTGTTGCTAGTAAGAAAAGTGTGGTCAGCTGTGCACATTGACCATGGCAGCAGACCAAAATCGGTTGGAGTTGGATGAAGAGCTTCTTCAAACAATTTCCAAGACCCAAGAAAATCTTGGAGAGATGCTCAAGCTACAAAAGCAGCAGAATGAGATGAACAACAGGGCTTTGCGGGACTCCATAGTTGTCTGCAAAGGGAGGTAAAAATAATTCCGGGGGCAATCAGTAAGGGAAATTGCAGTGGATCAATGAAGAGGCATTCATCCAATCAGTCCATTAAGAAAATTTCCAGGTGGGAAGACTCAAAGGAAACTGATCAGGTAAAGAAGAAGAAACCACTGAAATGTTGGGAATGTGGAGAAAATCATTACCTCCGCAACTGTCCAACAAGGAACATCAAGAGGTATAGCATCCATAAAGTTTCCATAATTGTAGATCAGCTGGAAGGTAAAGAAAAGGAAGGGATTGTTGTGGAGCAATTCCCACCTATAGTGCTGGAAGATCAAAGTCAGCTGGGACAACTTGTGGAAGCCAAAGGACTTGGTCCTGAAAGTTCAAAGTAAAACGGTAAAAATGCAAGGAAGACCTGCCACATTTTTGAAAATTTTGGACATGTGTAAACTGTATATGTATTCCCAAGTAAAGAAAACACCGAGGACGATGTTATTACAAGGGAGATGGGATTGTAATATCTCGATTTTGAACCTGTTGTATGAAAATTGTAAATGATGTAATATCGTTATGAAACCGTGGTGAGGAGCTCAAGGCCAAGGCCCCACCATCGATTTACTATTATCATAGAGGCAATTAAAAAAATTGAGGCATGTGGATCGTGTGCTAGCTTGGCACGATGGAAAAACGTAAATATGATGTAAACATGTATTTTAATAAAAATGCCCACAACTAGCTATGCAATGCAACAAGAGTATGGGGGCATGATTTTTACAAAGAATTGGGAGGGAAATATTCAAACCCTTGGATCCAATCAAGTCAAGCCAAGTGTTAATGAGAGAACCCATGAACCATCAACTATCCATGTTGACTTTTGTTCCCAATCATCAAATTATTCCAAGAGTTGGTTGAGGTAGTTAATGCCTTGGGGAATGGGGAGGTATGGCTATCCAAATTCGAGTATGGGCAAGTCACCATTTTGGAAAAATGTGTTTTGATTCCTTGACAAGAAAAGAACCATGAATTTTCTCCCCAAGCCATTATCCATCAAACAGTTTTGCTCTCTCACGAGTTTGGAGCTTGCTGGGCATTTTTGTCCATGAAATTTCTGTGGTTTCATTCATTTTTCTAGTTGGGAAGGGTGTTTTTTTGTTGTGTAGCAATGGGGATGAAGGGAAATCATTTTGGGGGTCCATAGAGGTCGTTTTGTCCCACTGAATGCTCATATAGCTGTGGGAGAAACTGTTTTCCTCCATGTGATTATTTTCCCCATCCCACAATTCGTTTTTGATTGGAAATGATTTAAAAAAAACACATGGCCATCTTGTTTTGTAAATCCCATTGTTGAAAATGTGTATCCATTCCCAATATTTGAGATTGTTGTGTGTGGGAGAGAATGCCGTGGTTGAGATGGGTATCCATTGCTTTGACTGTGTATGAGCTTGAGTGTTCTCATTCCTTGTGGAAATCATGCCCAGCTCGAGGGTGGCAGCTATGCTGAGAGATTGATGAGCATAGTTGGCCTATAGTTGGGTGGAACGTTGCAGTGACATAGCTAGTTGCTTGGGACAACTTCATAATCAAGATAAGTATTCTCTATGTTTATTTACTTCTGCAATGTTTTAATTTGATGACTGTTATTGATATGCGAAATGCATATGAAATGTGTGTGGATGATGTTTTATTCCGTTGTGCATTTTTGCTTTGATTTGCATCTGCACACATATGCATTTTATTTGCAATGCCATGAATTTATTCATGATGAATGGGGATAAGTTTTGTAAAATCCTAGATTTTGGTGTCCCATTCCCTTCCTTGTGTTGGATCGACGAGTTGGGACGTGACAGATTTAGTTTGTGACCCTGATTCATATTGGGAAATGGAGTCATCTTTGACTGTGTTTGTTCAATACTTGTTTACTTTACTTTATCATATGTGGGAAGATGTTCTTAATGTCTCCGTAGATGGATCTTGGATCCATGGTTGCCTAATTTTTACTTAGCTTATTATAAGCTAACACTGTGTCTATCTTTCTCTGCAGGTGGCTTTGGAATGACTCACGCTAAGTCTTATGCCATGTCCTAAATTTCATAAGGTTTATACTTGTGCAAGGTAAAAGGAAAAAGGGAACAAGGTCCCAAGGAAAGACCATGACATGGTCATGCCTAGCAAAACTTGGTGATGGTTTTCCATGGACCTAAGCGCTTTTGTTAAACCCTTGGTCTCATCTTAAGTCTAAGTTAATACAATTCAAATTTTAGTGGAGGTGGTTGGAATTTAATAGGGCCCATGTAATGGCAGGCGCATGCCATGTGGGAAGGATTCCACTTTGGCATTTGCATTCAAGTCAGGAAAGTGAAGGGTTTTACCATCGCAGTCACGATTTTTGGATGTATTGTTGGTTTTACTACAACTTGTTGTAGGAGAGGGGAGTAGAGGCTTCCTCTCTGCGTTGTTTCTGGAAGTGACTTGCACATGACCAGAGATACTCTCATGGTATGTGGTATAACGCATTGGAAGATGCGACTCTATTGTGTCGACTTTTAACCAGGTATGATTCTTCCCTTTTAACTGATATTTACAATATAGAGATTTATGTATGAGCTTGTCTTTTCTTATTGTAACTGACCTCTAGTAGTTTTCGTGTGCAAGGTGAGTGTCCACAGTGTTTAATACCTGAAGGTTTCTCGGTGGAGAGGTTGGTCTGCTGCGCAAGGCTATGGGTAAACTCATGGCCTCTTATTGACTGCTTCCCTCTACAGGGATACATATGGAGGTGTTAATTCTGGTTGTGGTTTGATGTTTTTAAAGAGCTGGTCGGATGCACTCTTGGAGAGACAAGGAGACATTTAGCGAGCCCTTACATTTTCTTAGCAGGGCATTGCTCTGTTTCCATGTCTGTAATTGTTTGTCTATTTTAGGGTTTTCGTTGTGCTTCAAGCTGTAGCGTTTTCATACCCAGGATTTGATCTAAGGGTTGTATTTCAATGTAATAAGCCTTCTATGCGTTTTTGCAATCGTTATGTACAGTGTTTTTAGAAGTGAAATGATTCATGGCTTCGGGTCTGTAAATCAAATGACAATCTGGGTGTTGTAAGGCCAGTTGTCTCTCAATGTTTGATCTTTCTCTGTAATGTATAATTTATATTTAGCATGATATGATGAATACTAGTTTCAGGCATCTACACTCTGTCGTTTGGTGTTTATACTATGTTGTTGAGGTTGTTAGTGGTTACTCTTAAGGGTTTTGTCATTATTTTTCATAATGTGTAATTCCCTGGAGTTTTACTACGTTTTACATGTTTGAATGTTAAAGATTGATTTTAATTTCTAGTCAGTGTGTGAGCGTGACCCTATTTTAAACCCAAGGTTTGGTTCTTTTTACTTCATGGGATTTGATCCCTGGTCATTCGCTTGAAGTGTGATCTTATTTTAAGTCTGGGGTTTTGACTCTTTTTACGGGATTTGATCCCTGGTCATTCGCTTGAGGCATGACCCTACCTGTGTGTATGTACTGGACATTGATCCTTGCGGGAGTTGATCCCTGGTCAATGCTGGAAGCGTGACCCCTTGAATGCATGTGAAATGAAGATGATGGGATTTGATCCCTGATAAACGTTGAAAGCGTGACCCTTGATTGTGTGTGGATTGAGAACGATGGGGTTCGATCTCTGATCAATGCTGAAAGTGTGACCCTTTCATTAGCTTGTATTCGGGTTTGGATATGGAGAGTTCACTCTCGTTCTGTTTTGTGCATGGGTGACAAAATGTTGGAAATTCTAATTAATAAATATGATATGAAATAAATGATGGTAGGATTTATTTGTTTTCTTATTTCATATTGTTTTGATGCTTATATGGAATGATTGATGTTTGAATGGACTTTTGGTTTAGAGTTTAATATTTATGTTTTTAATATATATAATTTATAAGTATATATCAATATCCCTAATCAAAGTTTAGGGACTTAGTCCCGAAATCCTGTTTCTAAGATTCTCTCTCTGTGTGGGCAATAATAGGAGCTTTCTCCTTTGAACATATATGATATGAGATTTTTAAACACTAATTTGGGGAATGAAAGGTAACCCAATCATGGCTAATTACTTCTTCCAATGATTCTATGTAAATCCTAAAATTAGTTATGAAAACCTGTAATATAAATCTGCATAATAAATAATTGGAAAAACACTATTCTTAGCAGTGTTTAATTAAAAAATGGAATTAATTTGCAAGAGGATCCCAAACAGATTCAACATATTTACATTATACCACCAGAAACTTTGCATGAACAAAATATAAAAAGAAATAATTCAGATCTATAAAAATGTAATTTTAGAATAATTAATAACAAAACATAAAGATACTTATCAACCCTTTATTGCTATCTGACAGGCTCGGTAACTACCACGTTCCACCCAACCATAGACCCAAAATCGTTCCTAGTTTGTTCAATAGGTCACCCCTGAGCCAAACCGAGCATGACAAGAACTAGAATACCTAGGGTAAATTCGCTATCTTCTTTACTAACAACAGAGTAGTCATAAGGTCCATTTACCAACCCTTTGTGTGGATCTTATAAAATACTTTCCCCTAATATTCCCACAGTCCTCTTTTTAGGACACACCAAATATCATACAATTTGGTAATCTGAGCACTCAAGACCCATGGCTGAACCCTCCTGTGAACTTGGAAACACTTTCCCCTTGCAATGCTTTCTCTCTGTTGCTTCTAATATTTTATGAGGAAAGACTTCTTTTACTCACCTAACATCTAGTTGATATTTAGTTATCAAATACTTGGTCATTTAAACTCTTGCATGATCAGTCCCTCTTTAAGTGGCAGTAATAGTCAGTTAAAAAGAATAAAGTAATAAAATAATTTAGTTTAATAAAAATTCAATGGATTACTGATGCTCCAGAGCTCTCAGCTCAACATCAGTTAATCATCACGAGTCTAAGTGCTCCAGAGCATTACTGCTCAACACTCACTCAACTAATAGTGCTCCAGAGCTCACTCGCTCAACACTATTAAGTCAATGGTCCTGGTGCTCCAGAGCTTATGCTCAACACCATTAAATCAATAGTTCTTGTGCTCTAGAGCTTATGGTCAACACCAGTTAACTAGTACAAAGTAGTCCATATTCTCTAGAGCTCACTTGCTCAACATATTTTAATAAACAATATTAAAAATAATTTAGGTGCTATTTAGAGCTCACTTGATCAACACCCAAATAAACGGTCTAGGTGTTCCAGAGTTCATTTGATTAACACTTGTCAAAGAATACATTAGATTTTTAGAAAAATAAACACAACACAAAAGTAATCTTTTCTTGGGATATTACACATTCCATTGAACCATGATTTCAGACTTTTCTCCAAATGCAACATTTGCACAATTCTTTTGGATCGCTTTTCATATGAAACGATGCATACAAGAGCGCCAAGGAGAGCTCTTATTATGTGTGCCACAATCATATACACCTAGATGATGGATTTGTAACTTACCAAGAACGAGGGAACTGGGAATTGACACAATAAGGAATCTCAATGAGAGAGAATAAAATATGGAGCATCTGATATGCCTCTTAGTTTAGGTCCTCTGGGGCTCCCCCCACTACTTAGATAGTTATGCAGTCACTCCGAACTAGATTAGATGATGGAACAACTCTAAGGAAGAGAATAGCTCTGTCGGATTCCAGGCCTTCCCCCGCCCTCCTTCAAAGAATCAATCTAAAAGGGGGACTGAGGAATTAAAGCGGCTATGCGATCAATCATTGGAATTATCCTCCCTTCATATCTCGTTATTATTCCAAGGTAGATTCATTGATGAATCAAATGGATACAATGAGTAAGTACGATGGCTTTGGTTCAAAATCACTTGATAAAATACTGCGTCCAAAACTAACCTACACTATATTCCCTTGTCAACAAATGAAAGTGGATATTTAATAAATTCCATGATAAAGTTTGCAGAGACACAGAACATAGAGCAGAAACACAAAGGGAATATTGATTACCTTCTCATTATTAAACACACATATATATAGTTTCTCATAAGACTCAAAACAACTGGCTAATACTATGGGCCAATGAATACCATGGGTCAACTAATGTATTAGTCAACAACTAACTCAACTAACTTAGGACCATTGACTCAACTAACTAACCAACTTGACACATGAGATTACAACTCTTAACACACCCCCTTAATCTCAAGTGGGATGGTGTGGTCAGCACTATCAATGCCTAAGTGCTTCCTTTTGAACTCAAATGCAGATGTACCCAAATATTTGGTAAACATATCAGCTAGCTTCTCCTTAGAGCCACAAAACATCAAACTAATTTCTCCATTATTGACTAACTCACGTATGAAGTGATAGCGAGTGTCAATGTCTTTACTCTTCCTATGAAATACATTATGTTTAGACAACTGTATAGCAGAACTGTTGTCACAATAGATGGTTGTTGGTTCTATTTATGCATGTCCCATGTCCTTCAAGAGTCTTCTGAGCCAAACTGCATGGTAGGTTGCTGTAGTTGCTGCAATATATTTTGCTTCTGTTGAAGACATGCTCACAATAGGTTGTTTACGTGAATCCCAAGAAATAAGACTGGTACCAAGATGGAAAGCATAACCGTATGTGCTTTTCCTATCATCAATACTACCTGCAAAATCACTATCTGTGTACCTTGAGAGAGTACAGTCCTGTGAATGAGTGTACCAAAGTCCATAATCGATTGTACCTGCAACATATCTCAGTATTCTTTTTCCAACTTTCCAGTGAAATTCTTTGGGAGATTCCATGAATCTAGAAATAAGAATGACAGCATACATCAAATCAGGTCTAGTAGCAGTCAAATACATTAAACTGCCTACTAATCTTTTGTAAAGTCTAGAATTTACTACTGGTCCTTCATCATTCTTGCTTAACTTGGTTCCTGTAGCAATGGGAGTTTATACTGGTTTACATTTATCCATTTTGAATCTCCGCAGAATGTCAGTAGCATACTTATGCTGACAGATGAAGATCCCATTTTCACTTTGATCAACTTCCAGACCAAGGAAAAACTTCATAAGACCAAGATCAGTCATCTCAAACTCTTTTTTCATGACTGTCTTAAACTCTTCTAGCATCAAATTTCCAGTATAGATCATATCATCAACATAAAGACAAACAAGTAAAATGTTACCTTGCTGATCTGTTTTAACATACATAGTAGGTTCATTGCTACTTCTGCTGAACCCATTGTTGATGAGATAAGAGTCAATTATGCTGTACCAAGCTCTTGGAGATTGTTTGAGACCATACAAGGCCTTTTTCAACTTACATACCTTGTGTTCTTGACCTTTGACAGCATAACCAGGTGGCTGATCTACATAGAATTCTTCTTCGAGTATGCCATTTAGAAAGGCAGATTTCACATCCATTTGGTAAACAGGCCACTGGTTTTGAGCTACTATTGCAAGTACAGCTCTGATGGTGTCCATCCTTGCTACTGGAGCAAAGGTTTCATCATAGTCTACACCATATTGTTGAGCAAAACCTCTTGCAACAAGCCTTGCCTTGTACTTTTCTATCTCTGATTTTTCATTCAACTTGGTCTTATAGACCCATTTTACACCAATGCAACTTTTATCTGATGGGAGATCAACTAGATCCCATGTTTGATTCCTCTCAATAGAAACAATCTCTTCATTCATTGCTTGGATCCACTGTGGATCTTTTGCTGCTTCTTCAAAACATGTTGGCTGACATGAAAATAGAGCATATTATAGCTGCTCATCAATGACAGGAGTCTGTTCATATAACTCCCTTAAGCTTATGGTTCTTTGGTTCTGTTGTGGACTGTCTGCTAGTGTCCCTTCTTGCTGTTGCTGCTGTACTTCAATTATGGGCATTTTGAGTGGTTCTGGTGGTTCTAGACTGTCTATCTGCTGAATGTCTGTTGTATCAGTCCAACATTTTTCTTCCAAGAATTTGACATCTCTACTCGCTACTACTTTCTTGGTGACAGGATTATACAGCTTATAGGATTTCTGCTGTTCACTATAGCCTGTGAAAATACACCTTTCACTCTTCTTGTCCAACTTCTTTCTTAACTCATCAGGTATGTGTGCGAAAGCAACACATCCAAATATCTTGAGATGTGAGACACTAATCTAAGTTCCACTACATGCTTCTTCAGGTATCTTGTCTTTGACAGTTACTGTGGGAGACCTGTTCAATAGATATACTGAACATGCAATTGCTTATGCCCAATAATCATCGGGCAACTTCTTGTATGACAACATACTTCGGGCCATGTTCATGATGGTCCGATTCTTCCGTTCTGCAACTCCATTCTGCTGTGGAGTGTATCTGGTGGTGTACTGATGCTGGATTCCATGCTACTTACAGAACTCCGCAAAATCATGAGATACATACTCACCTCCACCGTCTAATCTGAGTATTCTGAGTGGTTTACCTGACTGCTTTTCAGTCAATGCTTTGAACTCTTTGAATCTGGAGAAAGCTTCTGAGTTATTTCTAAGAAAATAAATCCAGACTTTCCTGCTATAGTCATCAATAAAGGTTAGGAAATACAAACTTCCTCCTATAGACTGGGTTTGCATGGGTCCACATAGGCCTGTGTGAACAAGTTCAAGGTGTTCTTTGGCTTTATTTGTAGAAGTGGGAAAACTGTCCCTTTGGTGTTTCCCTAAAATACAGTCTTCACAAGAACTTGACTGTTCATTCATGATTGGTAATCCTTTGACCATGGATTGTTTTTGCAAATGAGAGAGACTTTGAAAAGGTATATGACCATACCTACAATGCCACAACCAGGTTTCATCTTGACTGGAGATAGTATGAGCATATGACTGTGACAGGATATAACTCCTCAGGTTGAGTGGGAAAATTATATTCTTGGTCATTTCTACTTTGGCTAGGAGTCTTCTACTAGGGGCTTTATCATAGACAACACAGTAGGAATCAATGAACCTAACATCATACTTATTCTGAATTAGTTGACCCACACTGATCAGATTGACCTTAAGATTTGGAACATAGAATACATCATTTATGTACTTCTTCTCATTCTGTTTGGTAAGTATAGGAACAATACATTTTCCTTGAGCTAGAACGAGATAATGATCACCCAGTTTGATCTTTGAATTAACAGATGGATCTAGGTTAGAAAACAATGATTTGTTACCTGTCATATGATTGTTGCATCCACTGTCTAGCAACCACACATCTGATTGATAATCTTCTTCAGTCGCTTGATATGACAGAAACATGACTTCTGATGAATGTTCTTCAACATTGGAGACATTTGCTCTGCCACTGTTATGATCTACTTGCTTCTTTCTGCAGTCACATTCATAGTGGCCATATTTCTTACAGTATTTACACTGGACAATGGACCTATTAGTCCATCTCTTGCCTCCTCTTACTCTCTGGTTCTAAGGGTTATGATTATGCTCATAGTGATATTTGTGTTCATGGTGTTCATGGGTAGTTCTATCCTCTATGGAATTAGAACTCCTTCCTCTTTTTCCTCGTCCTCTACCTCCTTGACCTCAACCTCTGTTGAAATAAGTCTGAGTGCTAAATGCATGAGACAGAGACTCGTCTTCCTGACTGAGTCTAGCTTCATGAGACAAAAGTGATCCTGTTATCTCTTCTAGGGTAAATGTCGACATATCCTTCAATTCTTCTATGGAAGTAACCACCATAGAGAATTTCTTAGTGAGGCATCTAAGTACCTTTTCAACAACACCCTTCTGCTCTAGGGCTTCGCCAAAGGTTTGGAATTGCGTGACAATCCTAGAAACCCTAGTCATAAACTGATCAACAGTCTCTGGGTCCTTCATCTTAAGACTTTCAAATTGGAGTCGAAGGGTTTGGAGTCTTACCGGTTTGACTCGATCTGTACCTTTGTATGCAGATTAAAGAAGATTCCATGCCTAATGTGCGGTTGTAGATCCAGTGATCCGTGGGAAAATTGACTCCTCAATGCAACTTTTGATCAACCACTTCGCAGTGAGATCCCAATCTCTTCTTTCATCGAGGGCCTTTTTATTTGCACTCGTCATTGCAGCGAGAGTAGCTAACGTCGGTTCTGTGAACTCCTTTTCGACCATATCCCAACACTTGTTGAGCTGTAGAAAGGTCTGCATATTTATAGACCATAATTCATAATTCTTTCCGTTCAGCATTGGTCCTGAGATTGGATTCCTGTTTAGGCTTGCCATGGACTATGACAACAATTAAATTGACCGACACAGGCTTCTAGCATACACAATGCACCGAACAAAATTTATCTAAGTAAAGGCCCACCGACGCAATTTTTCTTCTAGCAAAGTGAGCTGGCCGACGGGGATTTTCTTCAGGCAAGGTGCGCCACCGGTGCGAATTTCCTTCAAGCAAGGTGTGCTCGGTGCAAATTTCCTTCAAGAAAGGTGCGCCAGCCTTCCTTTAGTGGTTTTTTTGAGATACCCTTCACTGGATCGAGGAGTGATTTCGCCGAATTTTTTGTTTTCATGGCCCGAGTGTTCTGTCTCCGTCCCGTGCTGCAACTTCCAGTCTTGTGTGCGTGCTCTCTAGTTTCTGAAAAGGCTTACCCAAAACAATATTTAAGGATCAGGCCGTCAGCTCTGATACCATGATAAAGTTTGTACAGACACAGAACATAGAGCAGAAACACAAAGGGCATATTGATTGCCTTCTCATTATTAAACACACATATATATAGTTTCTCATAAGACTCAAAACAACTGGCTAATACTATGGGCCAATGAATACCATGGATCAACTAATATATTAGTTAACAACTAACTCAACTAACTTAGGACCATTCCAATGCTTACACCAAATACAATAAGCAACAGTGTAATTACCCTATTGTATACATAAATTTATCAACCATCATAATACTACACTCCCTAAAATGTATTCATGCTCATATAGCCTCATACTATTTAGCAAATAACAAGCCACAAAACAATATTATGATGCAATGTCGAGAAAAAGGGCTTTATAACGAGAAATCTAACCACTACTACACTGTTTTCAGTGGCGTTGGATGTGATAGCAAACATGAGAGTGAATGCCATCCACTTTAGATCTTCTTTTAAATGATGTATTAGTGCATGCACTAGAAACCAAATGTTATTGAACCATTTTTCTATGTTTTTCTTCTACACTACGTAAACTCTACAAAGAATGCAGAACACTAAGAACCTCCAACCTTTACACACAAAAATAGTTTACAACCTTTGACATCTTTTAAAAATGTCACCATCAACAGGTGGGCTCATTAGATTCAAATTAGAAACAAAGCCCACCCATTTATTGAGTTCAAATTTCAAACTTTAGCATGGGAAGATGCATGGATGCCATGGCATGTGCCGATCAATTGTGATACAACATACGTTAGTTCTAGAGGAGTGTCACCTTGGGAGTTGAGAAAGTACTTGTAACATCATGTGTGTCGCGGGATATGACTCTATACGAGTTTTTGTTAGATTTTCTAAATTTCTAAATCAGAACTGACCATATCCCATGCTGCCATGAGGCAGATGGTGCTCGTCGTCGGCAGCAGGGTCTCATTGGAAAGGAGTGCCGAAAGAGGAGAAGACTAACGGAGTCAGTAGAAGACGAAAGAGGAGGAGGTAACGAGGGTGAGGTGGGACCCGAAGACACGCAGAGAAGCTAAAGAGAATCTACAATTGAGATAAGCTTGGAGGACGCAGCCTTTGGATCCCTTAGATATACTAAAAATAAAAATATATGATATGCATGGCTATCATTCTGTGTCGATATTTTGTTATTTATTTGTTGGGATTAAAAAAGAATTTATATACTAAAAACATGAAACAATGATCTTCTTAAATACAGAATGAGATTATATTGTTCCAAAGAAGAATATGGGTATCTAGTGGAAGAGAAGCCAAGGGAGATGTTGAAGCATGATTTGGACACTTCATTCAATGTTTTATGTGAATTTTGTTAATTATATGAATATTATGAATGTGCAATGTTTTATGTGAATTTTGTTAATTATATGAATATTATGAATGTGTAGGACAAAATGAAATTGAATGAAGGGTATGCGTACCTATCTGGTTTACAAGCTATAAGTTGAATCTATTGTAGATCTTCTTGACCTCCTCATCTAGAGGGCTGTGAGTTTTTGGTTTTCAAGCTCTAAGCTGGATTCTTAGGAAGACATCGATGCATAGCTCAGATTCAATGCACAACTCATATTGGACATGAAGGTCGAAGATGTCGATGATAATTGCAAACCATACACAACTCCCAACCTTCTTTTAAGGAAAATGTTTGTGATTTTACAGAAAATTCTCTTTTCCCCATTGTTCCAGTCTTTTCAATTCCGTAACTAGAGATTAAGATGTTGCTACCATTATCATCTCCAGTTTTGATGTCGACTTCATTCATATCTATGTTACTCAAAATATTTTCTAATATGAGAAGACATCTATTTCTTTCTAAAGAATCTCTTTCTTGCACATCTTGACAGTAGCAATTCCCTTTAGACTTATATTTAATGCTTCAACAATGGAAACTTGCAAATATTCAATCTCAAAGCTCCAAGAAACTGTAAACCGTATGACAACATAAAAAAACAATGACCTCTTTCTTGTACTTGCAGGTGTTGTATATGATTTTGAGCAAAGAAAGTCTTTCCAACTCCCTAAAGACCATATATAGTGATCACATGAGCTTGGCCATGAGATTCGACTAGCCATGTCTGCAGTTGTAGCTAGGAAAATTTAATGCCCAACCCAATGAAGTCTAGCATAGCTTAAGGAAGACGAAGGTACTATACCTGATCCTTGAGAGAGGAAATGGTAACCTTGAGAGAGGTGGTGGGAAGGGAGGAAGATTAAGAGGTCACGTTTCAATTGCGGTGGTATGAGGAGGGCAGTGGGGGTGAAATGAAACAAACATCAAATGTCGAACAACTAATAGAAATTTAGAGCATTTATCCAATCGAAACAAACGCAATAAAAGCGAGGCTGCATGGCAGCTAATACCTGCCGAATTGAAAAAGCTATTGCATTTGCATAGCTTTGAAAAATCTATTGCATTGGCATAGCTTTGAATGGGAGTGTTAATATATTGCATACATTTATCTTCGATAAAATTGCACGACGACCAAACGAAGGAAGCAAGTGTTAGGGATCAAGCATGTACCGCACGAAGTAGGAAAGCACTTAGCAAGCATCCCACCTTTGCATACAGAACCTCTAAGGAGCAATTGATTTGCCCTACTATCAATAAAAGGGGATGCAGATGCTTAAGGATATCATCGCTTTCAAAAAACATAGGCAAAGGACCATATGGAATTTCCTGACTAGTGATTTGAATTGGAAAAAGTTGCATATGCTGACATGCGTAGCTAGGAATACGCAGAGGAAGACAAAAAGATGCTTAATTGAAGCTTATTTAAATCTTAATCAAGATGCATTTAGGCATAACAAGATATGACAACCATGAAATTAATTTGGATTGTACACTTGTTACACTCCAGTTAATCTTGTTGATCCGCTCAAGAAAGTCCAAAATATCAGTGTAATTAGATCGAGAAGAGGAACTTTAACTTATGTGACAATTTTGACTTGAGTAATGCTATATTTAAAGTACATGATTATTTAAGCCAAAGTGATGTGACATACCTCTTTTGGGTGAGATCCGATGGTTGTTGTCATGATTTTAATGTTTGAGTTGATAGATGAGCGTGTCTGTTTTTCTTCACATGGAAGGGTGATTTGTATTATTCTGTAGAAAACCCTTAGGCTTGTTACTGTAGTGGTCCTCTCTTATAGCTTTATGTAGACTGTTTTTGCTGTAGCGGTCTTCTGTAATGCTTGTATTTTCGTAAATTCATTGATTTACGATAAGACATATCAATGTGATTTTTATGTTATTAGAGTCTCATTCTTGTACTTTGTCATTAGTTATCAATAATATTATAAACTATTATTTCCATAGATCTACTTAATCTGATAGAGTAGTAATTGATAGAGTAGTAATGCCATTAGATCTACTTAATCTGACTACTATACACTGCCCAAATTCACTAAGTAGGATACATAGAATGATGGTTTAACCAATGCAGCTAACCCCTTTAATATTGAACCTTGCCTTCATGCAAAAGGAAAAAGTTATTTCGTCGATGTAAACCAATAGTTGTGTGTAAGGTGGGTGCTTATTTAACCCGAGAGAAGGGCGCATGATTTGTCCTAAATCAGCGAACCAGAGCTTAAGCAGAAAGATATGGTGTTGTCGATGTGAACGAGTTAGTGATGGAAATAAATATTAAAATTAAATGAGCAATTTGATAAAAAGTGAAAAGTCCAGACACTAACACTAACATTAGAAGAAACTACCCGGTCGGAAAAGCATCATAAACCATGTTCGACTGTGGAGGTTGCGTTCTAAACTCAACAATTCCCTTGCGTAAACTCTTATTGGTGGGGTGTGTTCTAATCCAATCAATATTCGAGCTGAACCTAGATCTTTCAATCCTAGCTTTAAACTTTTACAACTAATGGTTAGCTGAATCCGATGGGTTAGCTTTCAAGGGGTTGGTTGAATCCAAGGGTTAGCTTTATCGCTTTACCACTGAGCTTTACCAAGATGTGTTTTATCCTAATCCTAGCTTAGCTTTATTGAAGGGTTATTTTAATGGGGTTAGTTCAACGGCTTAACTAAGAACTTGCTTAAGCTTAACTAACCCTGCCTAACTGTAAGACTCGAAGTTCACTAAGCTCATGTGTCGTGTGGAGTGAGGAGAACCCGGCTAAAGTCGAAGGTTCGAAAAGATATTTCCCTATGAGTGGAAGGATAATTCAGTATATTTTTTGAGCCATATAGGCCCCCTTGACAAGTTGAGATTGCGCCTTTCTAAATTTGGGTTGTGCAACTTAACTTAAGGGAGAGTTGTTTCGGCAGGTTGATGAGAGAACAATAGCATGTTTCACTGGGTTGTTGTTGTAAGAATTCTATTGGTGCCAGCTGAGTGTGCAAAATTTTAAATTAGTAATTAAATATAAGAAGGGCATATGCAATAAGTTTGTTGATTTGCTGACCGCTAGCACCAAAAATAAAAATAAAATGTTAAAATATACCAATGTCCAGTAAAACATGCTTGCCACAACTCTTTAGGCATACTTAAGTTCTGGAGCGATTGCCAATAGTGGGGTGGAATTCCATGAACTCATATGTGGATGAATTACTTGTAAAAACATGCAACTTAGTTCCATTAACTCACATGTGGATGAATTACTTGTAAAAACATGCAACTTTAGACAGCCACGTTTAAGCCATGCACAAACGCACAGACACCATTCTCTATGAATCGCCCAAGCCAGAAGGGCAAAGTTCTCTGTGAATTGGGATATGGTCCTAACTACGCCGATATCTGCATGTAGAGTACTCCTGCCTGAAGAAGATACCCTCTTCAATATAGACTTTCCCATTTCTTGGCAAATTCAAATCTCATGGCAAACCAAACTGGGGAATCGATAACATAATGATTTAATGATTGTCGAAGCTATGTAAAATTAAATTGAGAATGCAATGCATGGTTCAAGCTGGATTATTTGACATGCCATATTTTAAGATATGCATAATTAAATTGAGAATCGGATGCATGGTTCAAGCTGGTTGAATTTACTGGATTCACTCACTTTGTTGTATTCACAGCACCGAATTGCATTGCCAGGTCGTTGTTGATGAAGTAGAGGCCATGATAAGCGATATAATTTGCTCAAGCATTTGTTGAAACCGGGTAAGCTTCCATAAGAGAAAAGCTGGGAAGTGGTTCACTATAAAGGTAGACAACACGTGAAGGTAGAGCATACACATGACCTCTGGTTCATTCACGTTTCATCCATCCTGCGGGGAAAAGAAGAGATAGCTATATGTTTTTGTTTGCAGGAGCACATATATTGATGCTCCGATTCTATGCAGATTCTGAGATGGAATACGATGGAATACGACCAATACAAATGGCTTGAGGTAGGGATTTGATTTATCATGTTTTGTCAAATTTTTATACAGGTATGAATTGACTGCAAATTACATAAACATCGAATTTTTATAGCTTTGAATGAGTCAGAAACAGGTTTTCGTTGTAACATTTTCTAGTTTCATTATAACATTTTCTTCTTTCCCAGAAAGAAATACAAATCCTCTATGCTATTATATTCTCTTAACTGGCATATGAGACGTTTTGTACCTGATAGGTTGGTAATAGCATTAGACAAGGCCATAGATGAATAGACACCCTTCTTTCCTCTTTCGTGTCTTCATTCATAGGAGCAACACTCGTTGTTTCTTCTGACCTGCATCCAGGGTTGTGGCGGTGAAGATCCATAACTTATTAATGAGAATGTTCATATGCAAAATTCGATATTGTTTTCATTGGCCATATTCATGCTTAGATGCTTACATTTCCTCTGAAAGAAATAGTCAGCTTTATGTAATCTAGAAAAGTAACTAATGAATTGTTAAATGCAATTGAAACAGATACCAGAATCTGCCATCTCGACTGTCAATACTTTAGTATTTGGTATAGCAAGCTTTGCACAAGGTGAACTTGTTGTATAAGGAATTGTTCAACTTCACTGCAACAACACAAAATTTTCTGAAAGAGACGAAATACCACAAAATTTTCTGAAAGAGACGAAATACCAGAGGTCTGGAAATTGCAGTTGTAACGAGGTTCAGCTTGGGTTGAACATGTTTGGCTTAGCAATTTGTAATCCTCTCTCTTCTTATCATACCGAATTTGTAATATGGTAGTGTAGCCACTGGGGCAAGGAAGAGACCGTTGGCGGTGGGCAAGGGGGTGGTTGGTGGTGCAAGCGTCAAGATGAGCTAGTGGCGGTGGCATTCAATGGTCATTAAAAGAGCCTTGAGCCAGTGGCAGTGGCATTCAATGGCCATTAAAAGAGCTTTTCTAATACCTAGATGCCTGCTGTCGACCCAGCAATAAAACTTTCAATGTCTCGACCAATTACAACGCAGAGATAGCAATTGAAAACTTTGAATAATCAAGTTACATGAAATTATGTTTTTAAAAGTTTGATTAAAAATAGAAAGTGAATACAAACTAATACATAGTCAAAATGAACTAATAAAAAAATCAACGCTGAATGATTACAATGATACACTAAGAACATGATACTTTTGAAAATATGTCTGCCTAAAAAAAGACCAAATACAAGCTCAAATTCATTGATTGGTTGATAAAACAGCTTTGTTAGTATAATTGTTTTTGCAAAAATATTCACTTTGCTTTTGAATCATAACTTTTGATACAAATTTTAATTTTCTTACTATTGAATATAAAAAATGATAGTGTGATTAATAGACTCCATGCCGAAGGCATGGACTAATAACACAAGTGAAAGGTGTAAGCGGCAATTATATTTGACTAGCAATTATAATGATGACATCTATTTTTAAATGTAACCCATGTCGCTAGCTGTGAAATTATTATTATCTACTGGGTCTTGTTTAGCCTATTTTATTTACAAGTAGTTTAGTTTATTTAACAAATTCATTATTAATTTTTATTAATATTTTAAATTTGTAACATTATTTTTTACAAAATTATAGTAATAATATATGAATTTAAATATGGATATGAATATGATTATAGTAATAATATATGAATTTAAATATGGATATGAATATGATTTGATATGAAAATATATATAAAAAAAAATTAGTAAATATGAAAGTAAATATTTTATAAATATAAAAGTATGCATTTTAAAAATTTTAAAAAATTGAAAAAATTATATATTCATTCAAATTTCTTTAAATATTTATTTTTCATTATAAATAATTTGAAATTTATCTTAAATCAAAAATATAATATATATATCAACTTGAAAATATAGTTTAACATGAATGTATGAGCTTATAGTCTCAATGTATGTATTTCTTTTAATGTTGATTAAGTTGTATGTGTGATTTCAACCTTCATTTAAAAAATTAAGTAGAAAAGTATTCTAAATTTGTTTAAAATTGTTTTTGTGTTTTGTTATGAAAAATAATTATTTTTTGGGTTATTTAAATTTAAATTTATTGAATGAATAAATATATAGATTAAAAATTCACTATGTAGACATTAATTTATGATGTTGAAGTTACAAATAATATAAAACTTGAATTATTATATATGTTAATATTTTAGTTCCACTCTTTATATTGCTAAGTGTTTATATCTTAGAATTTGGGGTCGATTGGCATTTATGTTTTTTTATATTGCACGATGATGAGACAAATGTAGTGTCCACATTGATTTTATGGAAATAAAAAATTATAAAAAAAAAGAATATAAAAAATAACTAGTAGTTGATGCATAGATAACAACAGGGGATGAAAACCCAGCCAAAGGCTTCAGATAATCCTACGCAAGTATTACCCTATCCTCGAGCTATTTGGTGTGGTTAACACCCACTGATACAAAGGCCTCCGTTGGCACTTGTAAGTATTTGATCCTAGAAAGGATCTATCTTCCTATGAGGAAAGACAAGAGTTTTACTAAACCTAAAAGTTAGTCTAACTTTGAAAGAAATCTAATCTAAGTCAGGCCTATTCTAAAAGGAATGATTTGTTTGTGCATAGGACAACTTGATCTGAAAATTACTAAATCTTTTCACCAATTTAACAGACATGCAGAACTGGATCTTGACTCAGTAGCTTAAGATATAATCAGTTAAAAACATTCAGCCAACAATAGCTTAAGAATCAAGTGCATACAAGCTTATCCTATATCTGGAATGTTAATTGACAAATTAACATTAACTTAATTCTTTCTGTGAATCATTTGCAGAAATAGATAAAATGTTTTAGATAAAGACATTCATTTAAAACATCAATTACACAGATCATGAGTTGAGACAAATCTAAACTGTAGATCAATGCAGGTTACTGATTGCAAAGAATAAACAGTATTAATAAATGTGTTGTTACGGTTATCAACACCATTAGGAAATTATTTCTTAATTTCCTCTGGACAGGAAGCCTTGCCAATTCTCGTCTAGTGATGGTGGGGTGGGAGAAATTGGCACTGCCGATCTGTGCAAGAGGCTACGGAATCAAATACTTCTATGCTTTCAGTGAGGCCTTACACTTAAAAAAAATTTGGCGAGCTCTATTTGGTACTACCTTTTGGTCGAAGGTTATCCAATCAAAGTATAAAATGAAGGTCTCACACTGGTTAAGATTTCCTAAAAAGAAGATAAGGGACACTTCACCAATCTGGAATGGCTTCATCAAAATCTACAACTGGCTTGCAAAGGATTTGTACTGGAAGGTTGGCAACAAGAATTAGGTTTCTATTGGGGTAGATCCAATAGCTGGTTTGGATGATTCATATACTCTCTCCAAAGAGACTGTCCAATTCATAAATAGGGTTGGATATGTTACGCTGGATAGTATAAAAAATGGGGGTATTGGTGGGTATTGGCTCAATGCGCAGGCTCTTGGTATGTATGGTGAAATGTCATATGAATGGGATGCCTATATCCTTTCCTTAAATTCTCCTAGTTGCAGGCTATCTACAAAAGAAGATACTATTATTTGGGCTACAAATGCCAGACATGGGATCATTACTGCCAACACTGCATACTTATCTATTATAAAGAAAAAATGTTTCTATCTAGGACATTGGTGGTATAGTGAAATATGGCATTGGAAACTACTCTTAAAATATAAAAAAAATTGTGGTTTGTTTTGATGGATAGGTTGAATACTTGGGGTAACCTCTTGTTGAAAGGTTGGAACGGTCCAAATCTGTTAGGTTTCCCAATGGGAAAATGAGCAGATTGGCTTACATAGAGCCAAATAACAAACACAAAGACAAATAGAATGGTGTGAAAGCGCAATACAATTCATTAAGATATGCACATATAAATACAATAATATGTGACCCTTTGGATTTGTATTCCAAAGAATCTCTTGGACTCCCAAGATGACTATTCGTCTCCCAACTTGACGGATTAGTTTCCAACAAATCCCCCCTTAATCCAAAGGGTGTATATGAGTCGAAGAAAAAGAAGAGAGTTAAATAAGTGGAAGTGGACAGCTACCACCAGCTGAACATTTCCATCTCGAACATCCTTTACTAAGAAGGTTAGCTAGAAGCTTGCACATGCTTCTGCTAAATACAATGGCTCTTTGAAGGGATGGTTTTTAGGTTGGCCATCAACTGAAATGGGATAGCAGAAGGCTGAAATATTCTACTATGTGTGTGGTTTAATGTTGACCACAAACTATAGAACTTGGCGATAAAAATCGCTCAGAGGTTCTATGGAACTTGGCTCGAAGGGTCAGAGGTTCTGTCTGGAATGATTGGGATGGGTTGACACCAAACCAACTAGAGAGCTAAAAACAGGAAGTGAATAGCTGCAACTTGCTGAACATTTCCATCTTGACAACTGTTTTCCAAGTTATCTAGAAGCCTGCACATGCTTCTGCTAAATGAAGGTGCTCTTGATACCGGTGGTTTAAGGATGACCACCAACTCTGGAGCTCAGTCGAACATAGCTCTTCATAGGCTCACTTGTTTCGGCTCGCTTGCACTCGCTCGCTTGTTACTGATGGTCTTCATTCCCCCCTGTTAGGAACAATGTGAGGAGAGGAGAGTCTCATGTGAGTACTCTATGTCATGTCTATCTTCTGTCTGGGTGTCTCTATCACTGAATCTGGCCTCTAAAACTGGATGTGGATCGTGCTTGTTTGATCTCGCTTACTTATAGAGGGCCATGGCTGCTTGTTTTTATATGGAGGCTTCAAAACTTGACGCCTGACATCATGTTCCCCCCTGTCAGGTACAAAGTGAGGAGAGGAAGATGTCTCAACTGCAAGATGTGTCAATACTTGTGAATGAACTCTCCGGTATGACTTATAAATCTTCTTAGTTGTTGACAACCATTGCCAAGAAGCGATCCACCCATAGTGAATCTTCTCTCTTGCAGGTTTCTTCAAACTGAAGCATCTGTCTGATGAGTGTGTATGTTTTCCACATTGCTTACAAGGGTGAAGATCAAAACAATGATCTTTCATGTGGCCAACTCGATCACAGTGTTGGCATGTCGAAATCTGAACTGATGTGGATGAAGATGGACTCTCGTGGATGAATCCAACACTCTGAAACTGGATAGGCTTGGAGAAATCAAGAATGTGAACTGTCACTTCCTTATCGTATCCAAGATCGGTTCTGTGCTTGTTATGGATGATCTCTTCCCAAGGTCTGATGATGGGATTGGAAGGAGCAAGCAGAACCTCTGCATGCATGTATTCATCTTCATTTTCTTTCACGTTTGATGGTGTGCCACTAATTTTCTCATGTGCTTCTGAAGCGACGTCATTCTGTGTAGGATGTTGAATAGAATCATGAAGGGGATTCTTCTTCTGAACATGAACAGGTTCATAATGTCTTTCTTCTTATTGAAGCTGCAACGCAAGCTGTAGGAAATCAAGAGTGTCTTGTGAATTTTTTACACAATCTCGAATGTGAGTGAGGGTAGTCTTGTCAATCTTGACATTGTCGTCGATAGAGGAGAACAATAGAGTGTTCAGTAACTCTACAAGGCCACTTAATCTCGCCATTGAAAACTCACTCAAATACAAAAGGGCTTCTTGCAATTCTACCTTTTTACAACAAGACTCAAACTCAACAAATAAACTCGGCAACTTGAAGGGTGTCGAATTCTACCGAGAATGTACCCTTTTACAATGACTCACAAGAAATAATTTCAAGTGCCAATAAACTTACAAAACCCAATGTTTGCAAGTTACAAATTTGATGATGATCTACAAGTTGAAATAGAACTCAAAAAATTGAGTGTTTTACCTTCATGAAGATAGGCCTTTGGAATTGAATGTTGCAGTGTCGAGGCAACGATCTCTACCTACCTTCTTCGGAATGGTTGGAGCTCAATAAATGCAGCAATAAAATAGGTTTCACATGAAAAGGTCAATATGCAGCTATGGACATAGGTTAGTATCAAAGATATGATCGACTTTATCTCCGCCAAGTCAATTATTCAACGCACATGTAGCTTTACTCTAGTGATCAATAATACTTTGTTTATCACATATGTATTCACCATCAATTCGTAGCGGTGAACCAATCTTCAACTTACACGTAGTTATATGGAGCAGAAACACCAATACTACAATGTTGCAACTCTAACAATGCTATGCAGAGCTCAGAAGACTAGAGCTGTAAATGATGGATAACCAACAGTCGGCTGAGGATAACAAAGTCGAGATAACGACCTGGAAGATAATGGCTACAGTCTACTCAGATGTTATTTTCACAAATGTATGAGAACCTATGTGACCTCTGCACCAAATTGGTTGATTGTCGAGCAACCTCAAGTGTGATGAAAATGGAAAGAATATCTGGTTCACAGTTCAGACAGAGAGGATCTGGTATAGCTTTCTCTCCCACTGTTGCAAGCAGCTAGGGCGTCAAATTCTACGTTGAACAATGCTGTTCCACACAAAGCTGGAGGGAAATGACTTATCCCATGTCAAAGAAGTTGAACCGAGCATCCACGTCTTGATTTCTTCTTGAATTAATATTCTCCTGCCATTTCTTTGTTGCATCAGTGTTCACAAAAGTAATGCGCAGGTGATACCAGTAGCAGAATGAAGGATACCCACAAGTTTTTGTGCTGGAGTATGAAGCTACCACCTTGTGGACTTAGCTCCAATGCACACAAATATTGGTCTCCAAATATAGTAGATGACGATTAATACCGTGGAATACTACCACGCTTGCTATGCTCTTCCTTCTTTTTCTTTTTTTCAGGGAATGTCAAACGATACACTCGTTCGTGGAGTCGCTTTCAACAGTTTAAGCATTCAATAAGAAAAATACAAAATGATACCTCCAACGCATTTAGCGATACCAATAGTTCCAGCAATATCAATTGTGCAATACTTCAACGCTGCAATGACTCCAATTTTCTGGCTCACACCCAAGTGATTCTTCAATGAACTGTTAGGTTGCCTTCACTTGAATCTTATGCAATAAATATTACACTTGGTCTCATACAGATCTTCAAATTTGCAGCTCTTCACATTTGGATGCAGACTTCAGATCTGCTCCAAGATATTCAATGCATGCCCCACGTATTTAGACAGCTAGCAGGTTGTAAGGGCTCAGTTCTTCTCCACGCAAGAGAAACTTTATGCATAGATGGACAGCTCTTGAGTTCGTAGCAGAGATGGACCTCTCACACCGATTTGCACAATCTTCAAAAGTGGTAAAGTTCCCACTCCAACGCCGACCACAGCTCTATTCTACAAACTTGTTTCCACAAGCACTCGGCTTCAGAGAGTAATGCACAATAGCACATCAATGTGTTCTCCAACGTGATTATTGATGCGGTCAACTTTATTTTTGGACGCAGCCCCCAGGTTGCAGCTCCACACACTCGAGGTGAGTCACAGCTCAATGAAGAATACAACGCAGCTCTAGGGAGGACGTATGTCAACACACCAGCTCCAATGGTTGCAACTCCTCACCTTCGTCAATGTATCTCCAACGATCAGGGAATACACAACTCGATCTCGAGCATCTTAGCTCACGATATGGCAGCTCAACTCTTCTTTTGTGAGCATAAACGTCCAAGGGCGCAGTTCTTCAACGCTTGGTCACAGTCACTCAACGCAGCTCTTTGAAATGAAGAGATTGCAGTCACAATCAATGGATAGATCCACAATTTTCAATGTAAAGAAAGCTCCATGTCTAAGCAACCTTCTCGATATGGAGTCTACTCATCCTATGATTCTTCACAAACTTCACTCAGAGAGATTTTACACTCAGCTCAGCAGTCTACAACAAGATGAGTCTTCAACGTTGCAATACGCAACAAGCAGCTCTCAAACATTCAAAAAATATGAAACTTTGAAGGGCACTAAACAAGCCAGTAGAGATTAACGTTGGGAAGATGAATACAACAGAGAGCGTGGACAACAGGAAATGCATTCACAGGTCGAGCAGTTCCAGAATTAGGGTTCTAATGACGCAGCTCAAAACGAAAGGAGGAGAGTGTAACCAGGAAGCCGATCACCAGAGCAGGAAATATTAACACAGGCCACACGACTCATTGAGCTTTGATACCACTGTTAGGTTTACCAATGGGCAAATGAGCAGATTGGCTTACACAAGATTGGCTTACAGAGCCAAATAACAAACACAAAGACAAATAGAATGACGTGAAAGCGCAATACAATTCATTAAGACATGCACATATAAATACAATAATATGTGATCCTTTGGATTTGTATTCCAAAGAATCTCTTGGACTCCCAAGATGACTGTTAGTCTCCCAACCTGACGTATTAGTTTCCAACAAAATCAATGTGCACTTTGCAAAAACAATGTAGAATCTTCTGGGCATCTATATCTGGAGTGTGAGTTTACAAAGCAGGTTTGGAATAAATTTTATTCAGCTTTTAATTTGGATATTATCTTTATGGATTGGATCACATAAGTCTTTTTACTTGCTTTCAGTCTTTATATCCTGGTCAATCTGCAGATTGAGGAACCGTATTCTCTTTGAGAATATACTGCCATGTTTGGAGATGGCATATAACTGTGCTTTGAATCTATTTCTAACCTTTCAAGATAAAGTCAAGAACACTAAAATAAGGAAAGTTGGTATGTTTAACTTGGTCATTGATGATCCGATCTATGGTTAATGGGGCTGCTACAAATGGTTAATGTGCGGCTAGTGGTGTTGTCATTCTTAACTAGATTCATTATTTTACTTTAAGGCTTAAATGTGGTAGGGGAACGAACATGAAAGCTGAGCTCCTAGCCTTGTGGTGTGTCACTCGAGTGGCCAACTTAATTGGTTTTTCCAAGATCAAAATCTATGGAGATTCAAGAGTCACAATAAAATGGGCAAGAGGTGAATACAACCTGAATGTGACCTCACTATCACACTGGTGTAGTAGGATAAAATCAGAGTTGAAACTTCTTAGCAACTGATATGGGAAGAACAATTTGAGAACAGGGTTTTGGATAGTGGCTCCTCTTATTTTCTGGATTAGATGTTAGAAAGAATCTAGTTTATTTTTGATAATTATGTAATTATGACTTTCATGATCTGTGACTCTTGGTTACAGAAATATCACAGATTAGTTTTGAGCTAGTTTTTGGCTTAACTCTTAAGGTTGACAGTTTGATTATATTGAACTGTGACTATTGTGTTTGATTCAAATTATGAATAAATAGCAATGGTATGCTTTTTTCACTGGAAAAAAACTAGTAGGTAATACATAAATAACTCGCTAATGCATAGATAAGAAGCTTCATGATAAACAACAAGTAACACATAACTTATTATTTATTTGTGACACTTAACTTATAGCCTATCAATATTTATGGACCACAAATTAAATAATTGTATTACGATTGTTACTTTTAGATGTGATGGGATCTACCCAATCTTGTTACAATGCCTTTGGCAGATAAACCACCCAACAAAGTGACCCTGCCGTCCTTCCGGGCCTTAATAAATAAAGCTATGAGCATCGGCTTTCTTTTCAAAAAAAGGGCAAGGGAAGCACAGATGCTACTGAATCCGTAACTGAGATTACGATCAAAACTCTCTCTTGTTCGTCGCCATTCTTTTGGGGTTTATCTTTTTGCAGCGTGCCGGCCCTTCACAACACCTCGCGTTGCGGAAAAAGGGCCTGCCTTTCTTTGGCATTTGGGGTGGCGTGACTGTTAGCTCGTATTTCTCCATGTGATCGGATCTATCAAAACTTGGTACGGTGCCTGAGGAGATAAGCCATTCAATAGAGTGACACTACCCTCCTCCCCGGCCTCATTTAAGGCTTAGAGGGCATCCACGGAGGGGATAAACTTCCACCAGACCAGGTCTCCTGGTCCTGGTCGAAGTTTATCCCCTACGTGAACGCCCTAAGAAAGAGTCACTGCCATTCCGTTGACTCAGTCGAAATCAGCATACTTTAATAATTTATTGATCTTTTCAAAGCTAAAAATAAAAGTCCGTGAATCAATCCCAATCCTTAATCTTACCAGTATTATCAACAGCAACCTTAGATGCAACTGCAATATTCATCATCAATACGAAAATAAATTTCGCAAGTGCTCGCCTAGAATTCTGCAGCTTAAGGCCAAAAAGGACAGACACTTTTTCTGCAACGGCGAGGTGTTGTGGAGGCCCGGCATGCTGTAACATAAACCCCAAAAGAATGGCGAGGAACAAGAGGGAGCCCTTCATCATAATCTGAGACGGATTCATTATGACTTGTGCTTTTGCTTGTGTTGCCTCTTTTTAAATGAAGGCCAAGGACGATGACCATAGCTTTATTTTGCATAATCTTACTGTCATGGCCCACCCACGCATCTTTTGGTTCCAGTAAATTTGGCTTAGCACGTCACGTGGACTTCCTACGGAAACTCTTTCGCGTGAATCAATTAATTACCTCTACTTTATCATGATTGTAGGCCCATTACTTTTTTGATCGCGAAAGGAGGCATTCCTTCCTTCCACTTTTTCTAATGACACAGAGAAAAGAACAAGATGAATAGGTACATTGAATAGAATCAAATAAAGACGTTGTCTGATTCCCTTCTTTTACTAGAGGAGAAGAATGAAAATTATTCCTTTTTTTTATTTTTACTATACGAGAAAAAAAAGATTCGGTACAACTTGTTTATCAATATATAATAAAAAATGGAAAGAGAATTAAATAATGATTTTATTAAATAGTAATAAGTAATTTTTTTTCAAAATTTTCATATTTAATTTAATAATTTACCAAACTAAAAATAAAATAATAATTATTAAAATAAATAACTTTTATTTATTTTATATTTTTTTCACTCAAGAAAAAAGGTTATATTAAGTATATGTAATTTTATGAACAGCACAACAAGAGTACATATATACCAACAACATATAGACATGCACAACTAATTTGACTACATTAAAATAGAGGAGACCAAACATACCAATCACGCACCACCTTTAAACACTTCTAGATACAAACACTGATCGGCCCACTAACCACCGTCCATCGAAAAACAACAATAAAAAAGACCAATTAATAGCCGGAGAGTTAAAACAAACAGCAAAAATGGTTTTATACAGACCACCCGCACAAAATATCAATTGCGAGATCGCCAGCAACACAATATATCTGTTAAAACTTGCTGGCAACAACCTTAATCCTAAAAAAAATAATAGACACCACCCAGCTGAGAAGTATATACTATAAACCTGTAAATCAAAGTTATATCCGCGATCGCCAAGAGCACTATAAAACTATCAAAATATACTGGCAACATCCATAAGCTTGTCAAAACAAAAATAATAACCTTATCATAATCCAGTATATCAAAGATAATAACTAGCATAGCTACTTTATGGTGGATGAACATCTATAGGTGACAAGTTAAGTGTCTTGAACAAGTTATCTATTATTTGTTCTTGATGCTTGTAATCACTTATTGTCTATGCCTAAGCTACGTGTTATCTTCTTTAATTAAATGAATTGCTTGTCACTACCTGTTATCCATGCATGAGCTAAGAGTTATCCATGCATCATTTATTTTTTATATTTCTTATTTTATAAATGCTTATTTTGAATTTTGAATGACCACTATAAAATCAATATGGATAGTCCACTTATCCCATCTCCTTCAATCTAGAAAAAAATATAGATGATAGTCCACCCCAAATTGTAAGATACAAACACCTATCGAACCAACATAAATGTTCATACCCCTCAAATCAAAATTAAAAAACATATATGCAATCCACTTCCATCATACTCCATCAACAAAAGGTTAACTGTGAATAACAATCTATGTATCAAATAAAAGTAAAGCTGAATTGAATAGAGTATCTACTTCCAAGTTGTATTCCTTGTATATATATCTAAAGGAAATGTTTTCAAATTTAGAAACCAAGTCTCTAATTTTTGCCATCCATTGATTTAGAACTCTTATTTGTAAGTCACATTTGTTTTTTTGGCCTAGTCAATTATTACTTTACACTTACAACAGTATATAATCACTATAAAAAAAATATAATAACATCCATAAAACCAATAATTCACTTATTTAGAACTCTTATTTGTAAGTCACATTTGTTTTTTTGCCTAGTCAATTATTACTTTACACCTACAACAATATATAATCACTATAAAAAAATATAATAACATCCATAAAACCAATAATTCACTTATTGTATTTATTCTAACAAAGTTCATGTGAAGCTTATAATGACTAATGACTAGAATTAAGTAGCCACAACACCGCCCTATTGTAGAATCGAGGATTCCAACTTGATGTATTTATATTGTTTCATGAACTAATATAATAAATTACTCAATCCACTTTTTTGGTGTAGAAACAATGTATATTCTCACATTTCTCTACATGATAGGACAACGAGAAGCTTCTAAAGTGTGGCTTTAAGAGTAGATTAGTGTAGGTGAGATGAGACTATTTAGGAGGTGTTGCTATGGTTTGTTTACAACATTTTGTTATGATTTGTTTGTAGCATTGTAAGTTCATCATTTTCTAATATCTATTTTACGATTGTTGAGGTTGTATTTGTAAATTTATTTGTAACTTGTCATGTTTTTTTATGGATTTTTTGTGCTTTCTATGTATTCATATTTATTGTTTTTTATGTACTTGTATAAGTAAATATTAATATTAAATTAAAAACATACAATTTACTCCTAAACTAAATTTTATTGAATATTATCTTAAAAACATATTTTATATAAATATATAAGATATTTTAGAGAAAAAATACCAATTAATAAATTTATTTTTGAAAAAAAAAAAGTCAATTACCTAAATTTTATTACTAAATATTGCTAAATATTTCTGAGTGTTGTGGGCCTTATAATTCTCTATTGTTGGGGTTTCTGTTGGCCAATCGGATGGTCCATCTATTGTTCACGTAGCCACTTCATACATTCAATCGGGCACCTCACGAAGGCATGGGTGATGATTAATTGGACATGGAAGACATGTTTGGAATCACATGGTGAAGACATGCAGTTTATTATTGATTAAAGGCAATCATGTAATAGAGACACAATTGACATCATTTAAGAGATCGATTCCATCTCTGATATGAAGGAATCAGGGAGGAAAGCATTACAATCGAAATGCTATATCAAAGAAGCAATATTGAAAAGTGAATTTAAGTAGCACGAAAACGAGAAATCATAGGGTAATGTTGAGACCCCGAGTAGGTGCCAGCTGGACAATACATATAAGGTTCAACATTTTTTAATGAAGGTATATGTACACCTTTCAATATTTTATCACCTATTGACCAAAAAGTTAGTGGCCCGATTGATATCTGTTAGTTTTTAAATGGCTACAAATTTCTATGATTTTGATATTTACCTTGAGTGTCAAAAGGGCCTTATTAGTCCGTGCGGCAGGCCGGGACTCATTAATTTATCATGTAATAGTTTTTTTTTTTTATATTTATAAGGCAGATGTAAATAATAAATATTATAGTAATTGAAGTAAAGCAAATTTTTTATTTTCTTTCATATTATTGGTTCTTAACTTGAAGGCCTTTTCCTAGTCCAGTTGAAATATTATTTGTAATGTTCCTTGCATTAAATACATTTGGTAGCGTTGTCACCTTTTCAAATTATTTGATCTTCCCAATGCATCACAATCTGTATTTCCTATCACCGCCATCTACCCATCATTGTCCTATGTCACTATCACTGTTGTTTGCATCGCCTTCTCATGATCACTGCTAGTTAGGGATCAAAATTGAAGGGTAGGGTCCCATTTCACGTTGAAGGGCTATGGGATATTGAACCCTTCAATGCTGACATGTAAAAATAAATAATCATTTTCATTTGAAAATGTAATAATACATCAAAATTTCATTATGATAAGAAACAATTTCACTACCAATAGAAAGAAAATAACCAATAACATAAATTGTTTTTGAAGTCACTTGAAGAAATTAGAAAATGTGTAGTTGATCTAGGAAGCCCAAATGTGTAGTTGATCCATGAAGCCCAACCATTAAGATAGATTAGAATGGAAAGCATAATTCCATAGATTTTGCCAAGGACCATCAAGATAGATTAGAATGGAAGGCATAATTATTCCATAGATTTGGCCAAGGACCACTCTTGTAGTCTTACAATGACTCCACAATCTAATTAATTGGCCTTCATAAACTAATAAACTAATGTAAAATAATAACATTATGCTAGTGCATGCAACACAAGGCTGGAATGAGACAACTATTTTAACTAAATCGCTAAATAAGCTAATGTTGTATTTCTTGAACTATAGCCCCTCATGGGAGGATCAATCATCTTCACTAGGGAGCATTGTCTTGGCTAGTAGTGTGTTGGGCTAAGGAACCATGTTTTCTATCATGACTTTCATAATGTATTTAATGTATCATTACTTGAGAGGTATGTACCTCATGAAGGACACAAGGGAGTTCCATATCAAACTCCTAATGATCATAGGAACTAGGTAGGAATCTATAACATCTACAATGCAAAATTATTGACTAGGTCAAAGATCATTGGAAACATTACTCAAAGGAGGATTACACATAAGAATTAGAGTATAAGGTTAAAGGAATTTATCCTTATTTATTTGTAGACAATTCAACTCGAACGGCATAACCTTTTCAATGAGAGGAAAGAGTTGTAACACCCTATTTTGCAACTTTCCTACTTTATTCACCTCGTTATATATGGTTAACTTATTTGATATTACAAACATCATGAGACATTATTATTATTGTGTATACCAAGATAATATTTTGAGGATGATATTAACTTCATTGGATTATGCACTTCTAGTGATCATAAGACATGTGATTTCTTGGAATGTATTACATATTCATTTGAGTTGGAACATGTACATGATGAGTTGACTAAGTAAGGTACTTGGAAGTGATTCAACATTTCCATAGAATTAGTGAGGTAAACCATGTGCATGATGATTTATCACTTCCAACTACCTTTTAAGGAGGATTACTCAAAAGTGTAGAGGAGGAGAGACTAAAATAAAGGTGGAGAATGAAGAACCTTTATCGATGATGGAATATGTGATTGGGAAAAATCCAATTCAGAAAGAGATTGGTGCTCTTGTTTTGTTAATGTGAACATAGTGATAACCATTAGGAGTATTGGTTTTTTGTATTGCACTATTCTTTGGAATATTTATTTTTGTGAAGGAAAATGTTTGTTGCTTATCCTACAAAAGTGATTAGAGTAGTTGACAACTAAGTTCACAACTTTTTTTGAGTGCATAATATGAAGCTAGGGATGTACATAGCCTCATGGGGTACTAAAGCTTATTTGTGTCTAGCATTGTTTTGAGAAGAGATCCACTACTAGAAGTGCTATGTTTCAAGAGCCAAAAGAGGTCAGGCTTGAGATCCCTAACAATAATAGAAAAAAATGAAAAGATGCTTTTTTTCCAGTGCCATTGTATCCACCTAAAAATAGTGTACCTATAACGTTGTACGTACTTCAGAGATTTAAAATTGTTGATACTTGTCGTGACCAATTGATCATTACCATAGCCAATGGTTCAAAGAAATAAGACAAAAGAAAAAAAATAGAAAATTAACTTTTCCCTGACATTAAATCTTACCTATTTTGAAATGAACTTTTATGCAGGCTATTATAATCATTGTATTATTATCTTTCCAACTAAAAACATAAGTTTTTTTCCATCCAGATTTCCTAATCTTATGGCATTGTTCTTAGCATCCCCTCTAGGGATGCTAAGAGGGTTTTTTTCATAATTTGCTCATCTCTAGAGTAGATTTTAATGAGAGGACTTGATTTTTCATCTTTTGATTCTATCTCTTTTGAGTCTTCCACATCTATTAGATGGCAATGATTCTTAGCACCTTTCCATCAAGTGAGTCTTTGATCCTACTTTTTGAGTTTTCTTCCAATGGGATTCTGGGAGAGCTTGGTAGTCTCCTCACTCACATTTTTCTTTGGATGGGAGGTTTCCAAGTGACCATAATCAAACCATGATCTACATCTAAAGGCCAATTTCTCATAACCTAATAGATGCTTCCACTTCCAAGCTACCTTTTAGGTCGACAATTTGTGAAGTATACTTCTACACACAACCTCATATGTTGTGATTATATGCTTATGGCATGTTTATGTGAAGCATAAATGAATATTCCCCAAGCATTTTTTATGGAGATTAGTGACTGGTATCCCTAAAAGTTAAGACTCATGAAATTAGGGAATTTACCAATCCACAATGGAGTAGAAGTCCAAGATTCTATGGAGGGGTAAAAAAAACAAGACTAGTGATTTATGCATAAGCTTTTGTAACTCATAAACCATGGAATAATTAAATGGAGAATGTTATCTACATATTCAATAGATTTGAAATCTATTGTGAAGAACCCTCAAGCAAAAATATAAATGCATGCCTCGATGTGAAGAAGAGGTAAATCCAAACCTAAGAAATCCAATTATGAAGATATAACGCGCTTCTATTTTTGTCTTCTTTCGTTGAAACTCGAATTTATTGTATCTCGTTGATTGAGATAGCGGTGGGAATGAATGGCCTTCTAATTATCAAAATCAAAAGCGGGATTATCTAAAGAATGTTTTTAACCTCTTGGCAAAACGTTTTCAGAGGTACCAAGATTGTCTTAGCACGAAGGACTGGCAATCTTTCTGTCTGCAATGAAGATTACGTCCTCACTCAAGCCAAGCCCTCTTCCAGAAGAAATGGATTTTCAAGACCTCTATAGCACAAAGCATCATTCCAAAAGGAGGAGCACCTCTCATAAGGGCAACATCGCAAATCTATATGGGACTGAACCAAATCCAGCACTCGGGGTTCAAATCCTAATGATGAATGCATTGGCAGAAGAGCCATGTGATGGGATGATCAACTGGACTGCTATTCCCATAAAAATGACTATAAAGGATAAATTCATATGGAACCCTACATTGCCCTCTACAGACTACTACCCATTTCATTCAAGTCTTCTATTCCATAAGAAAGACAATCAAAATGGAGGTCCAAAGCGTCCCCGAAGATCGGTGAAAGCTACTTGAAAAGCACTCCTATTTTGATGAAAGAGACTTATAATAATCCCAACAGGTTGAGTTCTGCTAACTAATACACTTTCGAACCAGGGAAACCCATGCACATTGAATAATATTGCTTAATCCAAAACTTGATGTCCAAGGGAGATGACTAGAGATGAAGCTATCTTTTCGACGGTGAAGTGGTTTGCAGATTGTAGGTCAAGAGGGATCCAAAGTGCTGGAAGGGGACAAATTGTGTTTGAAATAACTTCAGAAGGAGCAGAGAAATGAAATATCCCGACATGATTTTGAAGGAGGAAATGAGAATTTTACTGTTCAAGGTTAGGGAATTGCGAAAATGGCTATGAGGTTGTACAATCTCGGGAGTGCGATTTTTCTGTCGGTTCATGGGTGTGGGCCATTCAAGACTTTGCCTCCAGTGACTAGTGGCATAATGCATTACAAGTTTCAAAAAATTTGGATGTGGAAAATTAAAACCCTTATATTTATTGCACTAGAAGGCAATCCAACAAGCAATGCATGTAACTATGTTCTCCATATATGAATTGCTACACATATTTGAAAATCCACAGTGAAAAATGTTGCATGTACCTGTAAATTAACATCAACGCAGTCATATAAGGAGCCTGCTAGACGAATCACGAATGCAAATGCTGCAGAAGATGTTTGTAAGGATCCCGCTAGACGAATCATGGATGCAAATGTTGCAAAAGATGTTTGTAAGGACTCAATAATGCAACTTTGAGCTTTGCAATCTCCAGAGTCCAGACGCCATGGTATTTTTTAAGGATTATAAAATAATACTTAAGTATAGTATTCTAGGAGATTATTTTGGATTAATATATATATATATATATATATATATATATATATATATATATATATATATATATATATCTATACTGGTATGTGAATATTAAATATGAAACATACAATTTACTACTGAAACTTATAAATTTTAGCGAATATTATGATAAAAAATATATATTTTATGTAAATATAGGCGATATTTGAGACTAAAAATGACCAAATAGCGAATATATTTTTTGAAAAAATCCCCAAAAATAGCCAATTGGCGAAATTTCTCCCCCAAAAATTTCCATGCTAGACGCACATTAGACCTGGATTTTGAGGGGTTTGTTTTGGTTTAAAATATGATCTGCAATGTTGCATTTTGCATAAACGTAAGGCTCTGGAAATACAAGAGTGGCATTCTCTGAACTTATTCTAAAACTGAGAAAGCATTTTTAGGGAAACAATTCATAAAAGAACAATAGAGAAATAAAAAGTGGAAGTGATTATTAATAGAATCTGCCTCGTAAATTTCTCTAATTAATAAATCTTGGAGTTGAGATTCAGAATCATACAAATTCCATTCTACCTATAATGGTTTTTTTAACCAGATTACTCAGCTGAAAACATGTCAGAAACATAAAATACAAAATTCTTGGCATACCTTTGTATAGTTATAGTTGTTTGTCCCGAACTCTCCATTTGCCAACAACCCAGGATGAAAATGACTATACAGTGCAACTTGACAACTACTTAACACTGAGCTAGAACGATTCAATGGAGAAAACCCACATATATATCCTGTTCAACTATTGAATTAGCCATTTCCCACCTCCAAAAGATACTCAATCTGGTAATTATTATGGCGGATTCGTTTATTTTTTCCAGTCATGGATTTAAATAGGAGGCATTTTGTAAATTTGTTTACAGGATGCATGGGTAGAGATTATTGTTGTCACTCAAGACTCCAAGAGTTCAAACCCAGGACAGGATCCATTCCAATTTCCATTTCCCATTTTGCATAATTGCAGGATGCATTAATCTACTCGTTGGGTGGACTCCATGGTCACATGGCTAATCAGTGATGGCACAGGAAAATTCAATGGATTGTGGGCCATGGTTAATGTGCCTATGGTAATCACACCTGCCGAATGCCAGTAGCACATTACACATATGTACTATGTGCATTGTAGAGTCCAGTCTCGACCAAGTTTTGGTGATAACATTAAATGCTTTCACACCGTAACTGAGTCACATGAAGGTTGACACCGTGTCACCTACTCATTGAGCTTGCCACTTCCAACTGGGACCTAGGTCCAACTCTCCAAGGGAACTAAGGAAGTCTTCAACTCTCCAAACTCCGAGTCTCCTAGTCCCATAGCCATTGATAACCCCAGGACGTGCAGAATTTGGAGTTGTCCTTTAGTTACAAATTTGCATAGGGCAAATTAATTTCATTACTGATGGGCTCTGCATGAAATTAATTTTTTTTTGCAGTGTAAAATTCACCTTGGCCTTCTGTGACAGGTAAAAGGGCCTTTGAAGGGAACTGAAGGCTTCAAATTTGAATCCTGTTTGTGATACTGAGTTACCAATCTAGTCCTCATCACCACATTAGTAGGAGAAGTGATGTACACACACTTTCACTATACTATAATATTGATTGTTGAAGTGACTTAGGGCCAATATGGAGTACTGAATTTAAGCCAAAAATTCCCCAAGTGGCGGCATTTTAACCCTCGGAATCAAAGGAATCTCGGCATGGTCTTGTTACTTGTACATCCTTTTTTCCAGATTCGTAAATTGGAATTTTAGAAATTTGGACCCACAAGGCGTGAGAATTTTTTGTGAATTTCATTGCTAAGAAAATTCGACGTTTGGTGGGATTTTTCTACATTTTTCTTTGACATCCGCCATTAAAAAATCGATATCGCACTTGCCTAGGGAAATTAGGGATACAGGGTTCAAGACATAAGAAAGAAAACCGAGGCTCTATTTGAGCGGTCCGGACGGTGAAAATTTGACCTCCTGCGCATGAGATTTCCATTTGCATCCAAGACGACGGTGTTGTTGTAATATTACGCCTTGTAACAGATGTCGGTTCAGGGCAAGAGATGCAAGACTATGTTGGATATGAGACCTGCAAGTTACCTTAAGGTTTTGGAGCTGTACATGAAGAATATCATGCAGTAGGATTCGTATACTTTGAAATAAGATGTAGAGGATTTTTACAATGTGGCATTATTAGGATTTTGGGACTAAGAGGTTTTGCCAATTTTAATGGAGGAACAGTAACAATCATTGTTCTGTAACAGATTGAATAATACTCACATTTCCGATATGGAAAAACAATAATGTACATAGAGTGCATTCTGGACCCTCTTAATGAGTGGAACAAGGCGTCATGTAATGACATGATCAATAATCATTATAAGCTATTACTTCATTGGAGGTTTGGTCAAAAACAATTTGATGAAGCTTCAGAATCTATGGTTTGAAATGATATCATAAGCAACTAATTGAACAAGTCAAGATGCCCTAACAATCACACAAAGTTTGAAGGAATAATGGGAAAAATATCTCATCATTTAAACTCTTCATGTAATCGCAATGAAAATTCACTAGTCCTAGAAATAAGGATAAATCCAAAATATCTTTGTGCCCATGCCCATTCCCATATAGTAATTTGACTCTTTTGAATGGTAGCAGCGGAGAGAAAATTTTTAAAATATAAAATAAAATTCTCAATTCTTAAATTTTATGGATTAAAAAGTTATGTATTCAACATTTTCTCTTTACAAAATAATTTATTAATCACATATAGATAAGGGGTGGTTGGGAGGAATGTGTAACGTACAATTTACAAACTGTAAAACTATAAATATAAAATTTAACATTATGCATCCAATTGGCAGCTTCATATCTACATTAATAGGCCCATAAACATCGGACACTCGGAAACATGCCATATGCACCCGGAAACGTATCCGAGTTTAATTATAACTTTTCCTAATTTAAGGTGAAGATTACCATCCAAATTATAAGAAAACATAAGCTTGACACAGAGTTAGAAAGACTCATTGAAACTTGCAAAGTCAGCAACGTAAAACAACCTTATTCATGGGAAAACATCCAATCATGCATTCAATCATTGTACCCAGTTTTATGTCTATTTTTCTATAAGTCAAGGCATGAGCTTTCCATTCATCAAAGAAGGTTCTGACAGCATAAGCAAACATAGGTGCGTAAATTAAGTTTATCCAATTCATCTTTCACATGCAAGATTCATAGCGCATATATAACATGCAATTTAAGGACAAATCCTACATGTATATAGCCTTCTATACAGGCTTAAGCATAGCATATTCATGGCTTATATTTATTCACACATTCATTCCACAAATTGGCTTAAGAATAACATATTCATGGATTATATTTATTCACACACTCATTCCACAGATTGGCTTAAGTATAGCATATTCATAGCTTATATTTATTCACACATTCATTCCATAGATTGAACTTAACTAGCATAATTAAACACATGAACATCATAATTCATACACAGATACACTTATTTGAAATTCACATCAATGTGGCAACTGGATGCATGTGAGCTACGCTCCACCCAACCTTAGAGCTTGTCCATCCTGTACTATTTCAGCTCCCAAACTCACCCACGAGCCGAGATCCAGAAATTAACCCAAGGTTTCTCACCAACTCACTCAGATCCCTCACAGAGTCAAAGGTGGAGAAAGCAAAGAGAATGTTTATACACAGGCTCAACAAAACATAGGATAACAACCAA
The DNA here is from genome assembly GCA_027924585.1 of Larix kaempferi. Lineage (NCBI taxonomy): Eukaryota > Viridiplantae > Streptophyta > Pinopsida > Pinales > Pinaceae > Larix > Larix kaempferi. Next base: position 4,336,808 of record BSBM01000434.1, read on the forward strand.
TTCCATGTCAAATATTCAATTGACCCACCTAAGTTCTTTCCCAAAACGCACAGTGACACACTTCACTGCAAACGTCGGGATTCCCTCTGGGTTTCATGATTCATTTCCAATTGACTAGTGTATGCAACCAAGGAATTCATGGCCAGTTTGGTTTATCTTAGCTTAACAAGGTTCAGTTTATCTCTGCAATTCGGGTTTAGGATGGTCACATAAAATCTTTCCCTTATTTTCTTCACTCTTAGAGAACTCTAAAACGCACAGTGAACCTCTTCACTGATCCACGTCTGAGCTTCCCTCTCTTGGATTTCCTTACCCACGCGATTCCCCCCCAGGAAACCCCCCTTGCCTGTACGCTCTGCGTGTATCATTCTGGACTCACGTCCAACCACCCAGGCGTGCATACAGCAGCCTCCCACTTCCTCTGGATCCACAAGGAAATCCCTGTGTCCTCCTTTGGACGCCCACGTGGCTATCCCCAAAGGAACACGTTCCCTTCCCCAACTTAAGCATGATTAACCACTTAATCATAACATTCAACAATATTTAATAATAATTAATTATTAAATACCCCCATTGAGTTTAAGGATTAAAAGTATGGGTTTTGGGTTTATCATAAGGTTTATAGAAAAAAATTTAGGGAGCAAGGTACATAAGTCAACCTTACACCCTCACAACCCTTTGGTTAATATCTGGATCTCCTCTTCAGCATTTTGCTCCTCATGCAGCCAGCCGGTATTTATATTAAAAATATTATCAGGCTATGTACTTACTTATAGCCAATTGTTCAAAATACAATATCTATTCTAATCTGGGCCAGGGGTGTTACATTTCCCCTCCCCTTAGAGTCTTCATCGTCCTCGATGATTAACATTGTATCAAATCATATACAAAAAAATTTCCGCCATAATGTTTTATTATATACATATTTCAAAATAAATGCGAATACTCTTCCTACATGATGTCTTCTGGTTCCCAAGTAGATTCTTTAGGACTATAATGGGTCCATTGGACCCTTACCTATCCGATAATTCTATTCCTGAGTGTCTTGCTTCTGCGATCCAATATGCAGATTGGTTGAACCTGCATTTCCCCTTCTGGTTCCACCTAAAGAATAGACCAATCAAGCACATGATTAACATCATAAACATACTTTTTCAGAAATGAAATATGAAACACATTATGTATTTTGATGGTAGGAGGTAGTGCTAGCTCGTAAGCTACTAATCCCACTCTTCTCAAGATTTTGGATGGACCACAAAATCTAGCAGCTAGTTTGTTGCAGTTTCCCAATCACAAGGAACTTTTCTTGCCTCTGACCTTCAGGAACACCATGTCCCCAACCTGGAATTCTTTATGCGTCCTTCTTTTATCCGCATAGCTCTTTTGACGATCTTGTGCCATCTTTAAATTCTGTTTAATCTTAACCACTTGCTGTTCAATATCCTGAAGCATTTCAGGCCCAATGATTAACCTGTCAACTGGTTTATCCCAATTGATTGGAACATTACACTTTCTACCGTACAAGGCTTCAAATGGACTCATTTTCAAAGACTCTTGATAACCATTGTTATAAGCGAATTCCACCAAGTACAAGTACTCTTCCCATTTTCCTGGTTTGTCCATGACATACATCTTGAGCATGTCTTCAATGACTTGATTTACACGCTCAGTCTGCCCATCAGTTTGGGGATGACAAGCTGTGCTTAAATTAAGCTTAGTCCCAAACTCTTTAAACAAACCTTTCCAAAAATTAGAGGTGACTTTCGGATCTCTATCCGACACAATGGCTTTCGGAATACCATGCAACCTAGCAATTTCTTTCATATAAATCTCTGCAATTTTAGCTGCCTTGAAAGTTGATTGAACAAGAATGAAATGAGTTGATTTGGTTAACTTATCAACAACTACCATGATAGAATCATGCTTCCCATTTCCATTCAGGAATAAGCAATGGCTGAAGTAAACCAATTAGATATTGATGCCCTGCTTTGAATCTTTGAAATTCTAAACAACGGGAAATGTAATTGGCCACCTCCCTTTTCATGTTTGGACAATAAAAATTCTTCTTCACAGCTGTAAGAGTTTTTTGATATCCGGGATGTCCTTCATAAGGTACATTATGCATTTCCCTCAATATTAATCTTTTCAATTCTTCGTGATCAGGTACATAGATCCTATCCTTAAAATGAAGGATACCATTCTTAGCTACTGCAAAATTGCAAAACTTTAATGCTTCACTTCCTTCTTGCAATGTTGTTGTTATTTGTAAATAATTCTTGTCACTTTTCAAAGCCTCAAGCAATCTGATTTGTAATTCAGAATTCCAAGCGCTGATGGCTGAAACATGCATTAGCTGTCTCCTTCTGTTGATTGCATCAACTACTCGATTTTCTTTACCTTTCAAGTATTTGATTTCAAAATTGAATTCACTTAAGAATTCAACCCACCTAGCTTTCCAGGCATTAAGTTGAGGCTGATCAAACAAATACTTTAAACTATTGTGTTCAGTTCTTAATTCAAACTTATTTCCCAGAAGATAATGTCTCCACATGCGAAGTGCATGAACAATGGCTGCTAGCTCCAAGTCATGAGTAGCGTAATTTTTCTCATGCTCCTTTAATTTTCGTGATTCATAGCAAATCACATGTCCTTCCTGCATTAGAACTCCACCCAGTCCTTCAAGTGATGCATCAGTACATACAAGAAATTCTTTATCAGGATAAGAAATCTTCAATATAGGTGCACATGTAAGCAATTCCTTAAGACTTCTGAAGCTATCTTTGCATTTTTGACTCCATATGAAAGGTCCACCATATGAAAGGTCCACCTTTCTTTTCCAAAGATGTAATTGAATTGGTTATTCTCGAAAAGTCTTTTATAAAATTTCGGTAATAACCAGCCAATACCATGAATGATCTTACATCAAAGACATTATGAGGAGTAGGCCATTCCAGAATAGCCTTAACTTTAGCTGGGTCCATAGCCACGCCTTCCTTAGAGACGATTATATGGCCCAAATATAACAACTGTTTCTGGTATAACATGCCCTTGCTAAGATTGGCATACAATTGTTTTTCTCTTAACATTTGCATGGTAATCTTAAGATGTTCTTCATGATCCTCCTTGGTTTTGGAATATATAAGTATATCATCCAAAAATACAATTATAAACTTATCTAGAAACTTTGTAAATATACCATTCATCAAACACATGAATGTAGAGGGAGCATTTGTTAAACCAAAAGGAAGTACTATAAATTCATAATGCCCATATATGGTTCAGAATGTTGTTTTACAAATGTCTTCATCTTTAATACGTATCTGGTGATATCCAGATCTCAAATCTATCTTAGAAAATATTCTTGCACCTCTTAACTGATAAAAAAGATCATCAATTCTAGGTAGAGGATACATGTTTTTAATTGTGGCTTTGTTTAACTGCCTGTAGTCCACACATAATCTGAGTGTGCCATCCTTCTTTCTTACAAAAATAACTGGAGCATCCCAAGGTGATATACTAGGCCGTATATACCCTTTCTTCAGCAACTCCTCAAGTTGCATCTGCAATTCTTTCAACTGCGGAGTACCCATTCTGTATGGTGCTTTTGAAGCGGGAACAATTCTAGGCACCAAATTGATTGTGAAATCGATATCCCTCTTGGGTGGTAACCTAGGAACTTCCTGGAATACATCAGCAAATTCTTTCAACACTGGATATTCATCCAAACTTAATTCTTTTTCAGTAGACAATTCTTCTACCTGAATAGCATATAGCTAGCACCTTTTTCTGATACACTTCTTCATTTGCAAAACAAAAAAATGTCTTAAGGATATAGGTCTCTGAATACCTCTTATCTGTACATTAAGGTTTCCCTCATCATTCAAACATTTAATAAATTTACCGTGGCAGTCCAACACAACAAAGTGTTTCTCGAGCTAATCCATACTGATCAACAAATCATATGATCCCAGAGGAAGAATGTCCAAATATGAACAGGTTGGGTTTCCATTCATTTCAAAGCAACAACTTTTGACCATAACTGTGATCTTCCTCTTCATACCAATTTCCAATTGAACCATTATGAACTTGAACTTAGACAACTTTTGAGTCATCAATTTACATCTTTCAACCAAGTTAGTATTAATGTAGCTATAATAAGCTCCAGAATCAATTAAAATTGAAATAGGCACACCATTAAGTTTACCTTCAATCTCGATCATAGAAGATTGATGATCATATTGGCGATTATCCAATGCTGCATAGATGCGAGGAACACTTTTAGAAACATCACCAACAGTAGAAGCTTCTTGCATACTATATACACCGGTTCCCTTTTTTCTTCTTTCAGGACATTTGCTTAAGAAATGGTCACCACCACATCCCCAACATTTGCCTTGGGTTGGTTTCTTTTGTCCTGAGGAATTACCCACCTTGGATTCTTCTTTCGGTAACAGTGGTTTAAAAGAAGAGTAGGTGTTCTTCTTTGTTTCCATAGGTTTAAACCCCTTTCTTCTATGATCTTGCTTCTCTTCCAACTTACCTCTCCAAATATTTTTCACTTCCTTCCTATTCTGGCCTTGCTCTTACAAGCATCTATCCTTTCGGAAACAATCCTTCAAGGTGCGAGGTTCATCATAAGTCAATCTATCCTTATAATACGTAGGAAAGCCACTGATGAAACGTTGTACCTTCACCTTTTCATCCTTGATAAACTCCACATATCCCAACAACTCCAAGAATTTCTTTTCATAGTCCTACATGGACATACTTCCCAATTTATGTTCAAAGAATTCTTATGTCTTTTTATCATAGTACTGTTGTGTTAGATATTTTTTCTTGAAGAGTATTTGGAATTTCCTCCAAGAAATTTTCTTCTCATCCAATTCTTCCACTTGTTTGAGTTGTTTCCACCATTTATAATCCCTTCCTCGCAAATTATATATTGCAATTCGTGCTTCTTGGTTTTCTGAGTAGTCATGTAAATGCAAATACTTGTTTGTTTCCATAAGCCATAGCTCTGCATCATCACCGGACTTCTCTCCATCAAAGGTCGGAGGTTTTAGTTTTCTTAGTTCGCATTCTAGCATTACATCATGCTTTCTCTTGCTCTTCCTTCTAGGATATTTAATCTGCGGGTTATTTCTATATCCATGAGAACTTTCATCGGTTCTATGATGTGAATGTGATCTCATTCTGCTGTCTTCTCTTTCCTGAGAGAAGTGATACCTGTACATGGATTATTCACCTCTTTCAACATTGGAAGTGACCTGTTGCATATGATTTTGCAGCTGAGCCAAATTCTGCAGTAATTGTTGGTTAATTTGGTTCTGTTTTTCCAAACTTTGCAAAATTATTTCGTTTCCAAACTGCAAACCCCTCAAATTTTGCACATCCATGGTCCCAAACCCACTTTGGAGACCATTGGATTCATTACCTTGTTATTCTTCACCAATTTCTTCAACAAAATTAGAAAATACAGGATCCTCTGCCATCTCTTTAAGTCCGTTTGCTTGTCTTTATCGACAATCTGCAAATTTAGTGGTTGAATATTTCTGTATAATGCTAACAATCTGAAATTCACAATGATGATTAGTCTAGAAATTAATTACAACATATATTCAAGTACATGTATATTTATCTTTTTAAGAAAATACGTTCAATTCTAGAGGCCCGAGAGCTGCAACCGGCGCTTTGATACCAATTTGTAACGTACCCTCGTTACACATACACACAATTTACAAACTGTAAAACTATAAAAACCAAATTTAACATTATGCATCCAATTGACAGCTTCATATCTACATTAATAGACCCATAAACATAATTCAAACACAGACAATCGGAAACATGCCATTTGCACCCGGAAACGTATTAGATTTCAATTATAACTTTTCCTAATTTAAGGTGAAGACTACCATCTAAATTATAAGCAAACATAAGCTTGACACAGAGTTAGAAAGACTCATCGAAGCTTGCAAATCCAACAACATAAAACAACCTTATTCATGGGAAAACATCCAATCATGCATTTAATCATTGCACCCAGTTTTATGTCTATTTTTCTATAAGTCAAGGACCAAGGCATGAGATTTCCATTCATCAAAGAAGGTTATGAAAACATAAGCAAATAAAGGTGCATAAATTAAGTTTATCCAATTCATCTTTCACATGTAAGATTCATAGCGCAGATATAACATGCAATTGAAGGAAACATCCTACATGTATACATCCTTCTATACAGGCTTAAGCATAGCATATTCATGGCTTATATTTATTCACACATTCATTCCACAGATTGGCTTAATCATAGCATATTCATGGCTTATATTTATTCACAAATTCATTACACAGATTGGCTTAAGCATAACATATTCATGGCTTATATTTATTCACACATTCATTCCACATATTGAACTTAACTAGCATAATTAAACACATGAACATCATAATTCATACACAGATACACTTATCTGAAATTCACATGAGTGTGGAAATTGGATGCATGTGAGCTATGCTCCACCCAACCTTAGAGCTTGTCCATCATGTACTATTTCATCTCCCAAGCTCACCCCCGAGCCGAGATCCAAAAATTAACCCAAGGTTTCTCACCAACCCACTCAGCTCACTCACAGAGTCAAATGTGGATAAAACAGAGAGAATGGTTATACATAGGCTCAACAAAACACAGGGTAACGACCAATTCCATGCCAAATCTGCAATTGACCCACCTGAGTTCTTTCCCAAAACGCATAGTGACACACTTCACTGCAAACGTTGGGATTCCCTCTAGGTCTCATGCTTCATTTCCAATTGACTGGTGTATGAAACCAAGGAATTCATGGCCAATTTGGTTTATACCAGCTTAACAATGTTCAGGTTATCTCTGCAATTCAGGTTCAAGATGGTCACAGGAAATATTTCACCAGTTTTCTTCACTCTCAGAGAACTCTAAAACACACAGTGAACCTCTTCACTGATCCACATTTGAGCTTCCCCCTTTTGGATTTCCTTACCCACACAATTTTTCCCCCAGGAAACCCCCCTTGTGTGTATTCTCCGCAGGTATCATTTTGGACTCACGTCCAACCACCCAAGCATAAGTACAGCAGCCTACCACTTCCTTTGGATCCACGAGGCAATCCCCATGTCCTCCTTTGGGCGCCCACATGGCTGTCCCCAAAGGAACACGTTCCCTTCTCCACCTTAAGCATGATTAACCACTTAATCATAACATTCCACAATATTTAATAATAATTAATTATTAAATACCCCCATTGAGTTTAAGGCTTAGAAGTATGGGTTTTGGGTTTATCATAAGGTTTATAGAACAAAGGTTTGGGGAACAAGGTACATAAGTCAACCTTACCCCTCACACCCCTTTGGTTAATATCTGGATCTCCTCTTCAGCGTTTTGCTCCTCATGCAACCAACCGATATTTATATTAAAAATATTATCAGGATATGTACTTACTTATGGCCAATTGTTCAAAATACAATATCTGTTCTAATCTGGGCCAGGGGTGTTACTAAATGTTTGTTACCAGTTCACTTCTTGTAAGTGACATGATGCTCTTGTTGAGCTGCTATGTATTAACTATGTAATGGTTTGACTAGACATGTAATTCTAGCCATACCTTGATTCTCCGGAATAACATGTGTTGGAATCATAATTGAGTGAGGGCTACATATTTTAATGGATCTCTTATTTTCACGCAAGATTCCAACCAATCTAGAGGTTGCACCGAGGTTCAACTAGTTGCTTCTTATTGTGGTCCATCATTGGGATCGACCGACTCGTGTTGTCAAGGTAGAGGCCTTCAATTCCTTAGAATGAACCAACTAGCCAATCGTGTAGATGAGAAATCGCAGTGGTGTTGTGGACTACGATTAAGGGAAGAATTGGCACATTTATTGACTATCCAATCGGGAGTCTAATTCTTAGTATGGAGGAGGGTGATGAGTTTGTTTTCCAGGCGTGGTGTGCTCATGCGCTCACTCTCTTCATGCATCCATACTATTTTCAAGGCATTTTCGTATTCAACAACTACTTAGAGATTCTTCTTGAGCTCTATGGCTCGGCCGAACCAGATGACCAATACAAAGCAGTTGTAGCGTTCCACAATATCGCGCACTCGTTTGTGTCAAATACCCAAGGAGTTTCTTCTGTGGCCAAGGCCTTCTTTGTCACAAACCCAAGGATACCCATTACCTTCATTGAGATGACACCAGCCATCAACATTTCTATTGTGAATAACCTTAACCCTAATAATGACAACAACATCGACCTGAGGTATGTGAATAACACCCAGCAACTTCAGGCGCATAAGTCTACGCTCAGGAAAGCATCTGACGTATTCTATGCAATGCTATCCGAAAAGTACAATGAAATAGCCCATGGATTGATCAAAGTGCCCAATATAATATATTCAATGTTCAAATCCATCATAGATTTAATCTATACAGGTCATTGGAATCTACAAATCGATGAGTCTTATGACATTTTGCAGGCTACCAATTTCTATGACTTGCAGTCTATGAAGCAAATCTAACTTTACATGATTACTAGCATATACTTGGTTGCTATCCTGGGTTCTGGGCATCCCTACTGGCTCTCTGCACCTTCGTCACCATGTTGTGCCTCTTTTCATCCCACACTTGGCCCATCCACAAACTCCATTGCTCCATGCCTAATCCCCTTGTCGACAACCAGCAACAACATGCCTCCTCCACCCTTGCCTTCCTGTCGCCTCTTTTTGTCAATTCTTTGCCTCGGAGTCTGAAGGACGATGTGAAACATTTCACTATCGAAGCACTATTAATAGTGCTTCGATCACGTTTCAATCTACATATTTCTTAACGAGGAAGAGGAGAATGAGTCGGACAGTTTTAAACAGTGCTACGATTTTTTCTTTTTCCCATGGCACGGAATTTGCTGCAATGCAACTTTTTTCCTTGTTTTATATATTAATGTGTGATGTTTAATCATATGATAAGGTGAGAAGGTGGTGATTTGTTAATGTATTGTTCATTATAATTATAATGTCTAGTTTGTTTTTATATTATTAGCTTGATTTTAAATTTTAGAAAGTTGTTTTGATCTAGTTGGATATGTGAGATTTTATTTAAGTAGTTGATTCATATTTTGTTGTGGCTGAAATATTTTCTTAATAGATTGTTATGGAGTTTTCTAAAAATTCGTCGATTTGGATCGGACGGGGGCTTTTCACCGGAATTCGACGTTTTTTTTATTTTGCAAAATTTAAATTTAACTATGTTTTAATGGCAATTTTGATGGTAGAAACGGATTCAACACCATCAAAAACCCATTGGGAGCCTAAAATTTTAGAGTTTGAAATTTGTAACCAAGATTTTTAAAAAATTCCGTCAGAATTTTTCAAATTCATGCCGGAAAAATCTTTTATTATTATTATTATTATTTTTTTGTTTAAAATTGTAGAATTTTTAGACTACGCGGATTGTTATTGTGTTAAAATAATGTGTCTATGTTAAAGTAAAACTTGATGTATTTATATGTAACATTGTTTAATGTTAATACATTACTCAACCCATTTTTGTGTAGAACAATGTATACTCTCACATTTATCTACATGATATGAGAACTAGATTGGGTTTAAGTCCAAGAGGGTGAGCAAATGAAAGCTTCTAAAGTGTGGCTATAGAAGTAGATTAGTGTAGGTGAAAGGATAGTATTTAGGGAGCATTGTTATGGTTTGTTTATAACATCATGTTATGATTTGTTTGTAGCATTGTAATGTATTTGTTCATCATTTTTTGATGTTCTTATTATTGTTGAGGTTATATTTGTAAATATATTTGTAACTAGGTTAATATTAAATAAGAAACATACAATTTACGATGATTATATAAAAACATATTTTATGTAAATATAGGTGATATTTTAGAAAAAATGATTAATTAATAAATTTATTTTTGAAAAGAAAAAACAAAAAATAGCCAATTAACTAAATTTTACCGCTAAAAAATTATGTAACCTATACCAATCTTGAGACTATCTGGGAAATGATGTTCTACTTAAAGTGGTGATAATCTACTTCATATTTATGAGTGTTGTGAGCCTTATAATCCTCTACAGTTGGGGATTCTATTGGCCAATTGGATGGTCCATCTATTGTGGGGCTTCTATTGGCCAATCAGATGGTCCATCTATTGTTCATGTCGCCACTTCATTCATTCAATCGGGAAACTCCCTAAGGCATGAGTGATGACTCATTGAAAAAGGAAGACATGTTTGCAATCACATGGTAAATACATCATGCACTTTATTGATTAAAAAGAATGGCATGGTTTTGTTTACTTTGAAATTTGATGTGGTGAAATTGTCAACGCTGATGTAGCAGAGACTACATAAGGTGCTGCGAATGGCAATAATGTAATAGAAACACAATTGACTTCATTTAAGGAAGAGAGAAAATTCATCTCTAATTTGAAGGAATCAGGGAAGAAAACATTACACTACTCAAAATGCTAGATCGAAGAAGCAATATTGAAAAATGAATTTAACGAGCATGAAAATGAGAAATCCTAGGATAATGTTGAGGCCCCTAGTTGGATAAGATATATGAGACTTATTTCCCTTATTCAGATTCGATCTACTGGAGACATTCGACTGTTTGAAGTTGGAATATACTTCAAAAAATTAAAATCTTCATTTGGCTGGCTTTTGAAGGAAAGCTTTTATTTTGGGGTAATTTGCAGAATCGCGGATTCATTGGGCCAAGTATTTGCATTCTATGCAAACAAGCGGAGGAGTCATATATACACTTATTTTTCAACTGTGTTTTTTGCGTCCGAGTATGGGAGGTGGTCCGTCTCTCCTTCTCAAGATTACCTGTTTGGACTAATTCCACTCTTTCAGATGGTATGCTTAAATGGTACTGGTGCAACCACAGGTTCACTGCTATGGCAAGTATGGTCATTTGGGAAATTTGGAAGTCTAGGAACTTGGCCATCTTTGAAGGAAAATTTCTCCATCCTGTATGGGTTGCGGGGAAGGAGTTAGCTGCACGCAATGAGCTTTGGGACTCATCTATGTCAAAATCAAATAGGATGCTTCCTATTTACAGATTGAAGACATTTATTTTTGCTAGATATTATGGCAAATTTGATGGGGCATCTCAGGGATTGGCTTGTGATTGTGGGGCTAGTGCTTTAATTTTTCTGAACAGTCGATGCTATTTTAATATTTCGATGAATGTTGGCATGAACACTAATACTAAAAGTGAGGTATGTGCCCTTTGGTGTATTTTATATTTTGCAAAACTCAGGAAGCTGGAACTAATTCAGATTGCGGGGGACTCCCAGGTGGTAGTAAATTGGATCAATGGGCTTGGGCCATGAAATGTAATTACTCTTTCCCCATGGCTTGACATGATCAGATCCTTACTGCTTGAACTTAATGGGATTCAGTTTTTACATATCCCTCATGAAGAGAGTTTCCTGGCGGATGCTCTTTCGAGAAGAGCTCTTTTGACGGAGGAAGGTAAACTATTTTTTGAGTTTTGGGTTGACGATCTTCTTCGGGACTCTGGCTGGTTCCATCTATATGGTCAATGATTTGTCACATGTATTTTTGGTTCACCTTTTGTTGGGACATTTATTTTGCGATCCATCTGTAGGAGCATATTTTTGTTTCACTTTCGGGATTCTTGTCTGGTTGGGGGCAGCCATGTTTATCATCTATTTTGTATTTTGGGGGATGCTTTGTAGCCGCGAGGGGATGTTGTTTTACATTTCCGTTGGTAGGATGTTTGAATGTATCTCATCTAGACTATGGAGCTCATCATTGTATTTTCTATCATATACTTAATATTAAAGTATAACTATTTTTACCATGTGAAAAAAAGGCACAACATTTTTCAATGAAGGTAGATGTCCACCTTTCAATGTTTTATCACCTATTGTCCAAAAAAATTAGTGGTCCAATTCATATATGAGTTTTTAAATGGTTACACATTTCTATGATTTTAATATTTACCTTGAGTATAAGTCAAAAGGGGCTTATTAAAAAGGTATTGGGGTCCATGCCATGTGTAGTAAATGAAAGTAATAGGAAGGCATTAAAGTCATTTCATGTCCTGCCTTATGGCATGTTTATATCAAGTTGAAGTTGTTTTATAAAAAGTTTTCTTAGGAAGTGGGGAGTGTGTTCTTGGTGTTATTTTACATATAAATTTAAAGTGAAGGTTTAAGGTTGTGAAGTTTATGGTAAAAGCTCAAGTAGATGTTATTATTGCCAAATATGTTATGGCAACGTGAAATATTTCCTTGAAATTCCTTGTAGTTAGAAATTAGGAAAAATATTGATCCTTGTTAACCCAATGTGTGAATGCAATGTTTGTTACAACTGACTAATCTAACAATTTCCAGGTGAAGTATGGAGATCCAAGATGAACACCAAAACAAGATGCTAAAGATTCAGAGGTCAAATACATAGATGAAGTGTCCAAGTATGTGAATCAGTGCAAAGGAACAAGAAGGTATATGGATTTGGTCATTATCTCTTGTTGACATTTTGTATATTTACATGGAAACATAACTATAATGTAAAATTCATTCCTAGTTTGCTTGGAAACGTGTGTTGTAGTTGAAAGGAAAACCTAGCAACATGGTTTGTATCCTCTAATTGTTACTTGATCAAAGACTATTTGAAGAATGTTGTACCATAAGTCCTCACATTGCTAGGTGCATAAGTTGTGGTTGGGTACCTAGGTGTCTCGGTAGATGGAAATATGTCCATAAGATGGTCAATTATTCAATATTTCTAGTCAGGTTATTGTTAGGCCCTTGAGTACAATATCTTCCCAATTAAACTGTGTGGTACCAATGTTCAACCCAAATGTATGATTGGTTCCTAGCTGGTATGTTTTTCTAAATGAAAATCCAGTAAGTCAATGGAGGAGCATGGACACCTTGATTCAAAGATGGAAGTAAGTTACTTGGGTGAATAACCATTGATTGGTTATCATTATAGTTAAATACTTCATGAAGTTGCATTATTCTCACTAGAGAAACCAAGTGATGAAGGTAGAGTTACTTTTATGTTGGAATGATGAGATTACAGCATGAACAAGGACATAGATATTGTTTTGAATAGAACAAAGAATTTTCCTAGATTATGGTCGAAAGAATGTTGGTGATAGTGATTTTGGCAGAAATGGATATCGAATGTTGATGGAAAAACAAGGTAAAGTTTGTGTGTTGTGTTCCATAAAATCATTGGTTATATGGAAATGTGAACCATACATTGTATTTGTAGCAAGTCTAGGATGTTACATCCTATGTATTGGTCCACTTGAAAATAATGAGCATGTATCTAACCTAGAGTTGGTACTTGGGATAAGTATTCCATGGTACCTGGGTGATTTTCTAAAATTGTGTACCTAGTGTCTCCATTAGATGAAGTATGTAAATGGTATGTAATATCTATGTATGTAACATGTAAAGGGAATATTGTGGTAAACCATAGATCGACATGCATACCCCTTTGCCATGTGTCCTTGATGATTTGGATAACTTGTTTTGTATAGGACATAACCTTTGTTATATAGTTGTTAAATACTTGAAGGAGTGGGCCATGTGGCATTTGAGTAGACATTATGAGGTTCATAGAAATTTTAAGTTTCTTATACATTTTAGGGGGATTTTATCATGAAATTGAATGAACCATGTACCTTAAGGAAATCCTACTAGACTAGTAGTTGAAGTAGTTAGGTTGGGCCATGTATTCTAGTGGTGATATGTGTTTCCCAGGAGGTCGACTGGAGGATAATAGAGTCGAATGAATGAGTTGGATATTGTTATGGCGGATGCTATAATGCTAGTTTGATCAGAGAAACAACTATGAAAGATAGCATACACTAAACACTAAACAACTGCAAAATTTAATAGACAATGCCACTCATAGAAGAATGTGAGACAAGAATTGATAACGGAGAAACCCCAAGGGTGAAAAATTGGGTTGTATTGAGCAATCGTCATAAGAGGTCAAATGTAGGAACCACTGGGAACCAATCGAGCCTTCTCTTTAATAATTCATGTTAATGCAATCAAGAGTAGAGAACCAAAATCTATTTCATCTTGGATCTTACAAGTATTTATACAATTATGAGGGATTCTTGGGTAACTGCCCACCATAACATTCTATCCATAACTATCACGTATCCTATTTCATTAGTAGTAATGCCAAAAGATGCTTTCTTTGTAAAAAGATCATTTTTTGATTGGTTAAAATTCTCCACATGGTTGAGGAAATAATATTTTTTATTGTGAAGACAGTGAGTGAGTCAACTAATCGCAAAAGTATGTGGCCAGAAATTTTTTAATGGGGAACATTTCCCGACAAATCGAGAGATTTTTCGAAAAAAATAAGAGTTAACGCAGGTTCAACATGAGTTAGGCAGCTACGAAGGTGGGTTTAAGAGTCTTGAAACTCTAAATCAAATTCAATAACAAACGCATTCCATGAGTGAAACCTGCAAGTAAAATAGTTTTTAATTTCTAAGTATTTAAGAAAACGGTGGCGCAATTATGTGATAGGAGTGGTGGAGCATCCATTTTTGAGCATGATCTGACTGGTAATAAACTGAGAAACTTATCCTAAATTGAAATTGGTTGAGCATTCATACCTGATCACCTATTTCGCTTGCAATGAAAAAAAAATTACGGAAGAAATTAAACCGAGAATGATTTTCGAAAATCAAAGTGTTTGAATCACCGATATGGCAGGAAACTTAAAAAACAAATCATGGAAGAAATAATACTGAGAAAGTTTTCAAAAACCCTTTATTTGGTAGTGATATTTGGCATGGTGATGAAAGAACGAAAACATGCCACTGTATCCATCCTTACCTTTGGCCATCAAGACGACTCACAACAAAGACAATTCCTGAAAATTCATTGAAGCAAAAAATTCTTTTGAAAATTTCATTGTGTTGAAGGTATGTCATCTAGGCTAGAAAATTCATCTGAATTCCGAATTTAACAGTGATTATATAAAATGATTGTTTGACTCTCTAAATTTCTGGAAATGATGTTTTAATTTCTGGAAATTATGTTTTTATGAAATGCAATGACAATGGTCATTTGCATAAATCATCCACCTGCAAGCTGATTCTTTCAGAAATTCTTTATCCCTCAGAGGAGAGAATTTTTTTATCCCAAGCATACTTAAGCCCTGTTTTTCAATGATGGCAAGCATTTTTCTGGGAAGGTGCAAAACAAGCCAAATTTTTGTTTTGGCAGGAAAATATGTCCACTAGAGACTCTTTTTCCAAAAGGAGTCAATGGTCAAGTGAATAAATAATCCACCTACAAACTTATGCTCCCAAAATTTTTGTATCCCTCAAATATGAGAAATGGTGGGCATTTGCGTAAGGCCATTTAGGCTAGTTTTAGATGCAAAGCAGGCTGAGTGGTTGTTTTGGAAGGACAATATTTTCTTGACCATAGACATGTTTTAAAACCTGAGCCAATGGTCAAGTTCATAAATCATCCACCTACAAGATGATAATTTCCTAAAAATATTATCCCTCACAGGTGAGAAATGGTGGGAACTTACCCAAGGTTACTTAAGCCCTTTTTTTTCAACACTTAACCAAATTTTCCAATGGCGAGTATTTTTCTAGGAGGGTGCAAAACAGGAAGAATGGTTGTTTTGGCAGGAAAATATCTCCATGACTAGAGTTTTTTTTTCAAAAATGAGTCTATGGTCAAGCGATTACATCCTCCACCTACAAATGTATTCTCTCATAAATGATTTATCCAACACAGGTGAGGAATGGCGATCATTTTCCTAAGGTAATTTAGGCCAGCTTTAGGTGCAAAACAGGCTGAGTGTCTGTTTTGGAAGGCCAATATATTCTTGACCATAGACTTTTTTTTAAACTTGAGCCAATGTTCAAGTGTATAAATCATCCACCTGAAAGCTGATGCTTTCCCAAAAAATTTATCCCTCACAGGTGAGAAACGATGGGAATTTACCCAAGGCTACTTAAGTCCGTTTTTTTCAACACTTAACTTTTTCCAATGGCGAGCATTTTTCTGGGAGGGTGCAAAATAGGCTGAGTGGCTGTTTTGGAAGGAAAATATCTCCATGACCAAAGTATTTTTTTACAAAATGAGTCAATTTTAAATTGAATAAATCATCCACCTACAAAATTATGCTCTGAGAAATTTTTTATCCCTGAATATGAGAAATGGAGGGCATTTTTCTAAGGCCATTTAGGCCAGTTTTAGGTGCAAAACAAGCTGAGTGGTTGTTTTGGAAGGCCAATATTTTATTGACCATAGACTTTGTTTCAAACCTGATCTAGTGGTCAAGTGCATAAATCATCCACCCACAAGTTGATGCTTTCCTAAAAAAACTTCCCCTTACAGATGAGAAATGGTGGGAATTTTCCCAATGCTACTTAAGCCATTTTTTTCAGTGACTCAACCAATTTTGCCAATGGCGAGCATTTTTATTTGAGAGTGCAAAACAAGATGAATGACCGTTTTAGCAGGAAAGTATCTCCTTTACCAGAGGCTTTGTTTCAAAACTCAACCAATGGTAAAGTGAATAAATCATCCACCTACAAACTTATGCTCTCATAAAAAGTTATCCCTCAAAGGTGAAAAATGGCGGGCATTTTCCTAAGGCCATTTAGGCCAGTTTTAGGTGCAAAATAGGCTGAGTGGTTGTTTTGGCAAACCAATATTTTCTTGACCATAGACTTGTTTTCAAAACTGATCCAGTGGTCAACTGCATAAATCATCCACCTGCAAGCTGATGCTTTCCTAAAAAACATTTCCCTTACACATGAGAAATGGTGGGCATTTTCCCAATGCTACTCAAGCCATTTTTTTCAATACTTAACCAATTTTGCCAATGCGAGCATTTTTCTTTGAGGGTGCAAAACAAGATGAATGGCCGTTTTGGCGGGAAAATATATCCTTGACAAAAGACTTTGTTTCAAAAATTAACCAATGGTAAAGTTAATAAATCATCCACCTACAAACTTATGCTCTCATAAAAAAAATTATCCCTCGAAGGTGAAAAATGGCGGGCATTTTCCTAAGGCCATTTAGGCCAGTTTTAGGTGCAAAACAAGCTGAGTGGCTGCTTTCGCAGGCCAATATTTTCTTGACCATAGACTTGTTTTCAAATCTGATCCAGTGGTCAACTGCATAAATCATCCACCTGCAAGTTGATGCTTTCCTAAAATACATTTCCCTCACAGATGAGAAATGGTGGTCATTTTACCAATGCTACTCTAGCCATTTTTTTCAATACTTAACCAATTTTTCCAATGGCGAGCGTTTTTCTTTGAGGGTGCAAAACAAGATGAATGACCGTTTTGGCAGGAAAATATCTCCTTGACCAAAGAATTTGTTTCAAAAATAATCCAATGGTAAAGTTAATAAATCATCCACCTACAAACTTATGCTCTCATAAAAAATTTATCCCTCAAAGGTGAAAAATGGTGGGCATTTTCCTAAGGCCATTTAGGCCATTTTTAGGTGCAAAACAGGCTGAGTGGCTGCTTTGGAAGGACAATATTTTCTTGACCATAGACTTGTTTTCAAAACTAATCTAGTGGTAAACTACATAAATCATCCACCTGCAAGCTGATGATTTCCTAAAAAACATTTCCCTCACAGATGAGAAATGGTGGGCATTTCCCCAATGCTACTTAAGCCATTTTTTTCAATACTTAACCAATTTTTCCAATGGTGAGCATTTTTCTTTGAGGGTGCAAAACAAGATGAAAGGCTGTTTTGGCAGGAAAATATCTCCTTGACCAGAGACTTTGTTTCAAAAATCAGCCAATGGTAAAGTGAATAAATCATCCACCTACAAACTTATGGTCTCATAAAAAATTTATTCCTCAAAGGTGGAAAATGGCGGGCATTTTCCTAAGGCCATTTAGGCCGGTTTTAGGTGCAAAATAGGCTGAGTGACTGTTTTGGCAGGCCAATATTTTCTTGACCATAGACTTGTTTTCAAAACTAATCCAGTGGTCAACCGAATAAATCATCCACCTGCAAGCTGATGCTTTCCTAAATTTTTTCTCTCTCACAGATGAGAAATGGTGGGCATTTTCCCAATGCTACCTAAGCCATTTTTTAAACACTTAACCAATTTTTCCAATGGCGACCATTTTTCTTTGAGGGTCCAAAACAAGATGAATGGCCATTTTGGCAGGAAAATATCTCCTTGACCAGAGACTTTGTTTCAAAAATCAGGCAATGGTAAATTTAATAAATCATCCACCTATAAACTTATGCTATCATAAAAAATTTATCCCTCAAAGATGAAAAATGATGGGCATTTTCCTAAGGCCATTTAGGCCAGTTTTAGGTGCAAAACAGGTTGAGTGGATGCTTTGGCAGACCAATATTTTCTTGACCATAGACTTTCTTTCTGTAAAGTTAGTCACAGCAGATCTAATGAACAAATAAATCAGTCACAACAGATGAACATAGAAGATATGGTGCAAAACATGCAGCAGTGCTCTCTATCCCAGAAAGGGTGAATGAATTACAATACAAACTGTTTACCATAAACAGAGCAATTCGAATTGCCTAAGGAGGTCATTCGAATCACTGAATGGAGTAGCTTGACTCAATCTAGGAGTCCTCATCAATCATCGGTGTTGCTCATCAATCACAACAACCAGTCATCCAGGTGTCAAGCTGAGTCTAACTGATCATAATAAATGTAATTGAAGTGTGTAGCACTGATATAGGATCTGGAGGCTCAGTGGGGGCACATGGGAGGCTAACTGGAGTCAGAGCAAGTCACCTAATCGAACTGGAGGTCAATCGGAGGTGAAACAGTCAGTCAGGAGTGAAATCGGAGTGAAATCAATCAGAATCGGAGCTAACTGAATGTAACTGGAGTGAATCTGCAGTGGTAGGTGAGCAAGTGCGCCCTTCTCTGTCAGTAGGTGAGAAGAGGGCGCCTTTCATCTTAGGAGGGCTAAAACTCTGTGGAAAGTGGCTCCCGGGTGCTAGAAGAAGGTGGATAAGGTGCTGGAGGCATCAAACTGGTGACTGGACTGCATATCCTGAAATAGATCATGCAAGATCCTGAAGTAGATATGTATCCCGAAATAGATGATCCTGAAATAGATATGTATCCCGAAATAGATGATGGATATCCGAACACCCCCCCTCAAGCTAGACTATGATGTGCCAACTAAAATAATGTGGGGCCCTGGTAACTAAGACCAAAGGTCACCCCAATACAATAATCCAAAAAATGCTGAAAAATAAACTAAGTGAGGAAAGAGGGAAAACCCAGTGGGAAGAAAGCCCCCCCTCAAGTCTAAAGCATAATAATGAATCAATCTGTCTCCACCATGATGGAACTCACCCCCAACAGTGAACGGAGGTAAGAGAACTTCTTCTCAGTGAAGCTCTTGGTGAAGATGTCTGCAATTTGCTCATCAGTAGGGCAATATTGCAGAATGATGGTGCGGTCATGCACCAACTGTCGAATGTAATGCATATGAATCTCAATGTGCTTGGTCCTCTGCCGCTGAACTGGATCTGTGGAGATCTTGATAGCACTTTGATTGTCACAAAATAGGACAGTCGAAGTAGTGCCACCAAAACCAAACTCGGAAAGAATACCCTGCAACCAAACTGCCTGAATGCAGGCATTGACTGCCCCTCGATACTCTGCCTCTGCTGAAGAAAGTGCAATGGCTGCTTGCTTTTTGCTGGACCAGCAAATAGCACCATGACCAATCATGAAAACATAACCGGAAGTGGACTTCCGATCAATGCTATCACCTGCCCAATCTGAATCAGTAAAACCAATGAAATCTAGCTCAGAATCTGCAGCATAATGTATGCCAAACTGTCTCGTACCTTGCACATACTGCAAGATCCGCTTGGCTGCTCGCCAATGAAGCTCATGTGGCTGCTGCATATATCTTGACACGGCACTCACGGCATATGAGATATCAGGCCGTGAATGTGTCAAATAAAGTAGTGAACCAATCAACTGTCGATACATACTGCAATCTGCAAGCGGTGTGGAATCTCCCTCCTCAAGACTGATTCCTGAGCGGAATGGGAACGGGGCTGCCTTACATTCAGCCATATTAAACTTCAATAACAGGTCGGAAGCATATTTTTGCTGAGATATAGTGATCCCATCGAAATTTTGAGCTATCTCCAAGCCCAAAAAGTGACTCAGCAAGCCCAAATCGCTCATGTCAAAAGCTAGATTTAGGGCAGATTTTAGCTTGTTTATTGAAGTAAGTGTGCTACCAGTAATAAGAAGATCATCAACATAAAGTACAATAACCAACAAATTACCTTTAACTCGCTGAAGATAGACATTCGGATCAGATTTGCATCTTTGGAAATTCTGAGAAAGAAGGAAGGAGTCCATCTTTGCGTACCAAGCTCTTGGGGCCTGTTTTAACCCGTACAAAGACTTCTTCAATCTACAAACCAATGATGGATCTGATGTATAACCCTCTGGCTGCTGCATATAGACCTCTTCAGCAAGGTCTCCATGTAAAAATGCACTCTTCACATCCATGTGATGCACCTCCCAGTGCTTGGATGCGGCAATAGCTAAAACAAGGCGGATGGAATCCATCTTTGCAACCGGTGCAAAGGTCTCTGTGTAGTCCACTCCTTGGACTTGGGAAAAACCTTTTTCCACCAACCTTGCTTTATATTTGCTGATAGTGCCATCAGCAGCAACTTTAGTACGGTAGACCCATTTACACTTCACTAATTTTCTTCCAGGTGGAAGAGAAACTAGCTCCCATGTATTGTTCTTTTGAAGAGAACTGTACTCTTCATCCATGGCATCTTTCCATCTCGGATCTCGATGGGCTGAATAATATGATTGGGGATCTGAACCAGCCATCAAATAACAAATCTCAGGAAGAAATGGATCAGCAATAGAAAGAGCCATACCTGCCCTTTGAAAGTCTCCTCTTGTTCGTCTTGGATCAGCAGGATTTCCAAGATTCGAACCAGCAGATTGTAGAGTATTTTGGGCCCACTTTGGTAACTGAGGGGGATCTGAATGGTCGGATTCCGAACCTGATATGTCATGATCATCATATGCTGCTACAATATCAGAAATATCAGAACTCATACCTTCATTATCGCTGCTCGAATCTTCTTCTGGTGAAGGCGGTGAATCGGCAGTTTTCTCCTCAACTAGTTGCAATTCTTGAAGCGGTTCTTCAAACTGCACACTGCGCTCTATGAATATCTTTTTAGATCTGATATCCATGAGTTTATATGCTTTTGATTCTTCCCCATATCCTATCAATATGCACTCGATACTTTGTGGATCCAAAGCTCGTCTCTTCTCAGAAGGAATTCTAGCCCATGCAGTAGAGCCAAAAACTCTCAAATTTGACACATCCGGTTTGTGACCAAAGAATGCTTCGAAAGGAGTCATACCTTTCACGGATGAATGTGGAACACGGTTCTGTATATATGCAGCAAAATTTATTGCTTCAGCCCAAAGATTTGCAGCCAAACCTTTTGATTCAATCATGCATGTAGCCATCTCTTTCAGTGACCGGTTTTTCCTTTCCGCTACACCGTTCTGCTGGGGTGTGTAGGGAACTGTATGTTGGATCTTGATTCCTCTTTGGGCACAAAGTTGCAGCAACTCGGACTTGATATATTCCCCACCATTATCAGATCTAAGAGCTTTGATCTTGCTCTCAGTGGTGGTCTCAACAGAAGCCTTAAAATCCTTGAATTTTCCAAGCACTTCTGACTTGTTTTTGAGAAAGAATACCCATGTAAAGCGAGAATAATCGTCAATAAATGTCAAAACATACCTTGAACCATTTAATGACATATGGGGCAGCGGACCGCTGATATCAGAATGGATCAATCCCAAAATAGTAGAGGCTCTGCTAGCCTTGCCGCGGTCGAATCTGTGCTCGGGGTGCTTCCCAATAATGCAACCGGAGCATATTCCCTTCGAGGAACGGAGTTGTGGAAGCCCATCAACCATGGATTTATTTGATAGCAGCAGAAAATACTTATAATTTAGATGTCCAAATCTTTCATGCCAAAGCCTACTAACCTCATTACCATGTGTGCGAAGAGCAGTGGGCTTTGCAAGCGGAATAAAGTGCGAAAACTCATAACATTTAGCAGTGTGGTTTGCCTTTCCAACCGCAACTAGTCTTCCACTTTTGATATCAGAAATTTCAACTGTATTAGGGCTGAATGTGACTTTCTTTGGATCACTAGTATGTGTCATTTGATACACAGAAAGGAGATTCGAAGCTAAGGAAGGCACATAGAGAACATTCTGAAAGCATCCATGATCTACATGAATCGTACCTTTTCCCTTTGAAGAAATTTTTGAGTCATCTCCCAAATGGATGGGGATGGAGCTGTTTGGATCGAATGAGGAAAAAGAATCAATATTTGCAGCCATATGATTTGATGCACCCGAATCTATCAAGAGAGTGGGCTTCGAAACCGTTGCCATGAGTGCTTGTCCTCTTTCATGATCGTCATTCCGATCCTTCTTCCTTGCACCGTCAGGAAGGGTTATGTTGTTCTTTTCCAAAAGGAGGGCCATTTGATCTATAGTCTTCTTCATACATGAACTTTCGGGATGAAAGCCACGGTTACAATAAGTACATTTAGATTTTTGGTTACCTTCTTTGCCCTTTTGCTTGGATTTCGAACTGGATGGTGCATCCGTTTGCTTGCCTTTGTCTTTTTGCTTGTGAGGCTCGAATTTGGGCTTCTCCTTCTTTAGCTTTCCTTTACCATTCGAGATCTTGGGTCCTTGAACAAATAGGGCTGAATCTTTGGGGCTTATGGACCCCATTTGAATCAACTTGTCATGCTCTTTCGTAACGGACTCAATGAAGGCATTCAAGGTAGGCATCTTCCAATTCGGGGTAGTTAGCCGACCGGAATTGAAAGTGGAGACAAATACCGAATAATCTTTCCCAAGCTTGCTTAGAATGGAGAGGATCAACTGTTTATCCTCTTTGATAACACCACTGTTCTTCAATTGCAAGTTCAAGTTCTTGAATTTTGTGAAGAATTCATTGATGCTCTCGAAATTCTCAGGATTAAGGCCAATCAATTCATTCTCTAATTGAAAAGCCCTAAGCTCATCCTGCTTGCCGAATAGTGTCTCAAGTTGCTCCCATATGGCTTTTGGAGTCTTCAATCCGCTGAGATGGAAGTGAAGATCCTTGGAGATGGAGAGACAAAGAAGACCGTAAGCTTCATCAAGCTTATTGTAGTGTTTGGTTCTTTCTGCCACATTGTTTGGCTCCAATTCAAGACCAAGAGTGACTCGGTAGTATCCTTTTGAACGTAATATGATCTCCATATCATCTTTCCAATCAAAATAATTGAATGGGGTGAGGATAGGCTTTGAAGAAGAGTATTCCATTGCTAGGAGCGAGTCAAATGATGAAGAAGAAGCTTGCATGCAGACTATAGCGAATGGAGATGCTGTAGGGAAGCTTGCATGCAGAATGTAGCGAGTGCACTTGGAGGAGATAATTAACCTGCAAATCACATAAGAACAATCACAATAAGGTCGAACAATCCACCCTTTGAGAGTTGCATCACACCTGGGATTGGATTTCAAGCAATGTTGAATAGGTCCAATGTATCAGATCCAGGAATTATGTGGTAACTCAAGCTTCTGGAGTGGTATTGGAATATTTTTCAAGCTTTGCATGCACAGGAGCGAATGCCCTTGAGATATCTCATGCCAAACTTTTTGCAATTTTTAGCAATTCAGTCAAATCTTCTTGTATAAACACCTGTAGAAAAGAGATCTTGTCCCTGCAATGGCTCTGATACCATGTAAAGTTAGTCACAACAGATCTAATGAACAAATAAATCAGTCACAACAGATGAACATAGAAGATATGGTGCAAAACTGTGCAAAACATGCAGCAGTGCTCTCTATCCCAGAAAGGGTGAATGAATTACAATACAAACTGTTTACCATAAACAGAGCAATTCGAATTGCCTAA
Source organism: Larix kaempferi (assembly GCA_027924585.1). NCBI lineage: Eukaryota > Viridiplantae > Streptophyta > Pinopsida > Pinales > Pinaceae > Larix > Larix kaempferi. Next base: position 4,360,846 of record BSBM01000434.1, read on the forward strand.
GGAGGTCATTCGAATCACTGAATGGAGTAGCTTGACTCAATCTAGGAGTCCTCATCAATCATCGGTGTTGCTCATCAATCACAACAACCAGTCATCCAGGTGTCAAGCTGAGTCTAACTGATCATAATAAATGTAACTGAAGTGTGTAGCACTGATATAGGATCTGGAGGCTCAGTGGGGGCGCATGGGAGGCTAACTGGAGTCAGAGCAAGTCACCTAATCGAACTGGAGGTCAATCGGAGGTGAAACAGTCAGTCAGGAGTGAAATCGGAGTGAAATCAATCAGAATCGGAGCTAACTGAATGTAACTGGAGTGAATCTGCAGTGGTAGGTGAGCAAGTGCGCCCTTCTCTGTCAGTAGGTGAGAAGAGGGCGCCTTTCAGCTTAGGAGGGCTAAAACTCTGTGGAAAGTGGCTCCCGGGTGCTAGAAGAAGGTGGATAAGGTGCTGGAGGCATCAAACTGGTGACTGGACTGCATATCCTGAAATAGATCATGCAATATCCTGAAGTAGATATGTATCCCGAAATAGATGATCCTGAAATAGATATGTATCCCGAAATAGATGATGGATATCCGAACACTTTCAAAACTGATCCAGTGGTCAAGAGCATAAATCATCCACCTGCAAGTTGATGCTTTCCTAAAAAAAAATTCCCTCAGACATGAGAAATGGTGGGCATTTTCCCAATGCTACTTAATCCCTTTTTTTCAATACTTAACCAATTTTTCCAATGGTGATAATTTTTCTTTGAAGGTGCAAAACAAGATGAATGGCTGTTTTCGCAGGAAAATATCTCCTTTACAGAGACTTTGTTTCCAAAAATAAGTCAATTATAAAGTGAATAAATCATCCACCTACAAACTTATGCTCTCATAAAAAATGTATCTGTCAAGGGTGAGAAATGGTGGGCATTTTCCTAAGGCCATTTAGGCCAGGTTTAGGTGCAAAATAGACTGAGTGGCTGTTTTGGCATCCCAATATTTTCTTGACCAGAGACCTTTTTTCAAAACTGAAACACTGCTCATGTTCATAAGTCATCCACCTGAAAGCCTACTCTTTCCTTAAAAATTTATCCCTCACAGATGAGAAATAGTGGGCATTTTCCCAAGGCTTCTTAAGCCCTTTGTGTCATTACTTAACCAGTTTTGTCAATGGCGAGCAATTTTCTGGGAGGGTGCAAAATAGTCTGAATGGCTGTTTTGGCAAGAACATATCTCCTTGACCAGAGTCTTTGTTTCACAAAGGAGTCAATTTTCAAGTGAATAATTCATCCACCTACAAACTTATTCTCTCAGAAATTTTTTATCCCTCAAATATGAGAAATGGCGGGCATTTTCCTAAGGCCATTTAGGCTAGTTTTAGGTGCAAAAAAGGTTGAGTGGCTGTTTTGGAAGGCCAATATTTTATTGACCATAGACTTGTTTTCAAAATTGAGCCAGCTTTAAAGTGCATAAATCATCCACCTGAAAGTTGATGCTTTCTTAGAAAAAATGACCCTCACAAATGAGAAATGGTGGGCATTTTCCCAATGCTACTTAATCCCTTTTTTTTCAATACTTAAAATTTTTTCCAATGGTGAGCCTTTGGTTCTTTTAGGGTACAAAACAAGATGAATAACTATTTTGGCAGGAAAATATCTCCTTGACCAAAGACTTTGTTTAAAAAATAAGTCAATTTTCAAGGGAATAAATCATACACCTACCAACTTATTCTCTCATAAATTTTTTATCCATCAAATGTGAGAAATGGAGGGCATTTTCCTAAGGCCATTTAGGCTAGTTTTATATGCAAAATAGACTGAGTGGTTGTTTTGGCAGGCTAATATTTTCTTTACCAGAGACCCTTTTTCAAAAATGAGCCAGTGGTCATGTTCATAAGTCATCCACCTACAATCTGATGCTTTCCTAAAAAAATTATCCCTCACAGGTGGGAAATGGTGGGCATTTTCCCAAGCCTACTTAAGCCCTTTTTTTTCAATACTTAATCAATTTTTCCAATGGAGAACATTTTTCTGGGAGGTTGCAAAACAGGTTGAATGGTTGTTTTGGAAGGAAAATATCTCCTTGACCAGATACTTTGTTTCAAAAAGTAGTCAATGGCAGAGTGAACTGATTTTCTGGCAGGGTGCAAAATGACATAAATTTGAATTTTTACTACACAACATTACGTTACTTAGAGTGTAAAATTACAAGTATATTTTGAGTGTAAAATTACAAGTAAAATTTGAGTGTAAAATTACATTTATGATATATTTCAGTTTTTTTTAATTAGAGAAATTATGTCTGAAATCTAATGCCAATATTGATTGTTTTTGTTTATTTTGCAGAGTATCTCATCAATGGATCATTCAAATGAGCCATCTCAACAAAATATTCCTCGAAAAAGAGGTCGATGTAAGGGTCTAGATTACTCAAAACTTCCAACTTTGGAACCATGTGACATTGTCCTTCAATTCACTCGTGGTAGAGGTAAAAAGACAATGCAATGTGTTTCTCATGGACAATATCAAGGATTTGAAGATCAGAACTCCATACCATAAAACGAGTTCACAAGTTTCCCTCAAACAACAATCAATCATCCAACCATTTTTCAAACTCAATGTCCTCAATGTAAGCAACCGATGGCAAACAACAATGTTGCTGGACAACAGAGGCAACCTTTGTCTCCAATTATAGTTGAAGGGAATGTTAATGCACAAAGTGGAAATATTTATGAAAGAATGAACTATGTTCCAGAGAATGTGAGGGTCCCATTACATGATGCCATTACATTGAATGCTGAGTTGCAAAATAAAAATCCGTACTAAAGTATGAACCCAGTTTTGTAGAATGAGGCCCTACTATTCCCTCAAAGATCAGTGGTTGAAGCTACTATTGTTACAAATCACCCTCAGCAAAGTGCAGGTTGTGTTGCTCAAAAACCTAGGGAGCCTTTGACTGCATTTACTGATGAAGGGAATCAAAGTGTATATCCCAATGGGAAGCAATTGGAAAATGAACCTCTTATGAACTTGGATGCAGTTGGAAGACATGAAACAACTAAAATAATTGCATTTCATGAACAAATGGACAGAAATGCAACTGCAGAAAATCAAAATTCTACAATTGCTCAACCTGTAGCAGAAATGCCAGAAGGGTTTTCAACAAATGAAACTATGCATGCTAAGAGAAGGTCACTAGGAAACTGCTTAACGACATCCTTATTGCATCTTAAGAAGCGTTCGGGATGGTATAACCATAGACTAAATGAGGGGAAGACAAAATTTAAAGAAATTGGGAGATGGTTTTCTGGAAAATCACTTGAAGATGTAGATGAGAATGACATTATTGCTGGAATCAGGTACTTCATGAGCAAAAACTATAATGAAGAATCTGAAATTGAGGATGTTCTTGAACATCTATATGGATTCCTTGATAAACTTCGATCAATTGTTGTGGCAGAGATTCGTAAGGATTTTATGTCGAGGAACATGGATTCAGTATTTATTGAATCAAGCATGACTCATAAGGCTTTGCAATGTCTTAAGATAATTAATTCCCATGGTGTACTAAAGGGGGTTAATCCAACATCAGTTTGTAGCAAAATGAAAAAGTGGAGCAAAGAAGCTGAGGATATTGATATGGGTTGGGAGAGAACTATTGGTTTCACATATGGAGTTAGGGTCAAGCAAGTAAATTCATATGCTTCCTTTATGGTTGAATTGTTTGAAAAGATGTCTGGAACTATAGTCAATGAAGTTTCTTTCAAACTTGGTATTGATTCTCGCGTACATTATGATCGAGGTGGGTAGGTGTGTGAGATATTATTCGAGTTACTAGAAGAAAATGGCTTGATGTCTTGTGTAAGCCTTGGAAAATGGGATGGAAAATAAGAATATAGACAATTTTTAGCACATGTTGTTGATCCTGAAAATGAGGAGAAAATAATGAAACAGATAAATAAGCTTTCAGAAGATGGCATCACTATGGTAGATGGAAGGGTTGTGAAAATTAATTTTTTTGAGTGTCATGATCTAGTGGCCATATGTACTTTAGTATGCAATAATAGTGTTTCTCCAATGGGAAATGATTTTTGTCCTTGGTGCACATGCCATGAAAAAATGATACACATGGTTACAAATGAAATCAACATTGGAGAAGGAGATACTATCCGTGGTGTTTCTGAATGTTATGCAATGTCAACAGAATTGCTCCTTGTAAGCTATGCAAATTTATTACAAGTTTTGAAATTAATGTTTATATATTTCCAAAACATTCATAATCTAACTATGTTCTTGAACTTTACTATAGGAGTTGAATTCCGCTTTGGAACCAAGCAAAGGATGGGAAGAAATGTTAAGTGATCATATTATAAGCATTCAACCAACCTTATCTGGTAGAAAGATGACTATAGTGAAGAACTATCCCATTGATAGAAGAAATGATGAAAAGGTACACACTTTCATGATTGGATCTTAACTAAAAATTAAGCTTCTTAGTATTTCAATAATTCTTAGCCTAAAAAACTGTTGGTGCCAATTATAGTTGACTCCTGGCTCAATGGCCAAGCTTGTATATTGTTCTCGCCATGCTGGGATCAGAACAATTTTGAAGATGTTTTGTGAAATTCAAAGAATTGCACAAGATTATGACAAGGTACATCCAACTAGAGGCATGGAGAAAACAAAATTTGTTCAAATTTGGGAGGATATGGAGAAAATTGGTGTTCCATGTAAGCCAAGAGAACCATACCATCATAAAAGCCAACAATACAATGATCTTAACAATGGGAAATCAGATGGATCAACATCAGACAAGATCCTCATTCGACATGAGGGAATTTCAAAGGTTTAATAATTATGTTAACATATCAATTATTTTTTATGTGGGCCTTGACTAACAATAAATAATGTTGTTATTATGTTTTGACCATTGTTGAATGCCTCTCAGTGTTTTTTACTTTGAAAATAAAACTTAGTATTTATTCACATGGATTGAAACTTATGTATTGTTTCTAGCTTATTGAAGGCCTACCAGATGAAGAGAAGAATAAAAAGTTATTGAGGATGTGGAAGTGTTATAAAGAATTTCACATGTTGCAACTGCAAGGGTGTAAGGGGGATGATGTATATGCATATGAGAAAAGGTACGTCGGTTTCATCATATTATCTAGTTTGAATGGTGGTATCATTTCATTCATGACAAATAGTTTGATCCACTGTCATTGCAGGATTGGCTTCCTTGGAAGTGAGTTGCTGTGGTTTTGTTCTTGTTTTTTAGGAGATGAGATGGTTCCTTATATGCATGTCCAAGGGGCCTATGATATTGAGATGACACATTCTATTCATCCTTTTACGTTGGGACGTTTAAGGAATGAAGTAATGGAGTGTAAGCATAGAGAAATGAAAAATTTGAATAACAACCAAGGAGGAGGAAGAGGAATCCATAAGGAGAATAGAAGCACATTTGAACATGATAGAATGTGTCTTCTAAATGAGATGAGAGCACAAATTTTCAAGCTTGTTATGAGATCATAAGGTACTTTCCAAAAGTTTAGACAAAGAAGATTCTTGCCTTCAAATATTAGAAGTCAACTTTGTGTTGAATATGATAAGTCAAGGAATCAATCGAATAAGGAAACCACAACACAATTGGCATCATGTTTCCTTGATGTCACTTATCAACAAGTGGAACAATTATTTAAATCATGGGAAAAACAGTTTAAGAAATCATTGATTGTGCACCACCAATAGTAAGTTTGTCCTAATTTTATATGTTATCTCATTCGATTTTCAGTTTATAGTGTGAGGAGTCATAATGTGTGTGTTTAATTATTAGTATGTCCTCCGAGTTCAATAACTATCTTCCAAGATCAAAACCAATCAACAAATATGGAGAAGAGGCTTATCATGAATCACATCGCTTTGGAAAGCACAAGGGAAAAAATGGTGTTAAAGAAAAAAAACAACAACCTGTCTTTCCCTCCAATAGTGATTATTATATTAATTCAATTCATTACATATCCACATGTCTTTATCAATCTAGTTGATTTGTGGTTGAAGTTACAACTTTTACTCGAACTTTGACTTTTTCCACCTCGCTGATCGTAGGAAATGAGCGAGTCCAGTGTGATCAAACACAACAAATTCAAGGGGAACTTGGTTCTGATACCCTAATGATGGCTGATGACAATAACAATAAAAATTTGGGTCTTTCATCATCGACAAAAGAGGCATTGGAGGCTATTCAAATACAAGAAATGAATGGATCAACTACTATTGATATGCCATTGATGGAATCTATGACTCACAATAGAAGGTGTCTTTCATCCTCAATAAATGGGGCATCGCAAAGTGCTGATGAACGAGAAATTCAAGGGACAGCTCTTGGAATCCAAGTGATGGAAGCTAACAATCATATTAAAATTGGTCTTGATAAACCATGTATGAGACAACCAAAAAAGAGAAAATTCCAAAATGATCATAAAGCAACATTGTATGCAAAGTGGTGAAGAACATAACATTCGCAATGAAATGGCATTCATATGGTATTAATGTATTAAGAGACCTATTTTGTTGATATTTTGGAGGTTGGAGATATCTTCAAGATTTTTGGATATAATTCTGAAAAGGTCTAATATTGTATGAACCTATAAGCATTGTATCGCCATTTCTCTCTGGAAATAAAATCTTGAAGTTTTCTGAGGAAAAAAACAACCATTTGCTGAGATTTCGTCATAAATTCATTCTATTGTGGTTGCATTTTTTTACATGTGTAGTTATAGTTTTTTTTACCCAAGAAAAGAACAATATAATTGTTATTTAATAGAAATGAAATCGAGCACAACTGTCCATTGTTACTACTGAAATTCACCAAGTCATCATAGCCAATATATGAAAAAGGATATTAAAAATATTTGGACAGTTGCAAATGCTCTAAAACATTCCTTGAGTGTATAAGCACTTGAATATTATTTTCTATCACCCACTAATGTACAGTGACAGAAAAAGTAAGAAAACTAAAAAGCATTTTTCATTATCTACCGATAAATACAAAACTCCATCATACAAAAATTCATTTTTCATTATTTGTCGATAAATACAAGACTCCATCACACAAAAATTCATTTTTCGTTGTCTGACGATAAATACAAAACAACATCATAAAAAAGTGGGTTTTCCGTTATCTGTCGATAAATACATATATACATTGATTTATACATGTCTAGCATGTTTCTGAGATGGCTGCAATCCCTCCTCTTGAGCATAAGACAAATCTGAATGGTCTCTATTGCCTTTCGTAGAATACTGTAATTCTTCTGGAGCTGTACAAGGCTCATTTTGCAATTTTTTTTCAAGCTCTTTAACTTTACGTGTAACTTTTTTTAAATTTCCAAGCAAAACATTTTTTTCCTCCATCAGTCTATTCAACATTTCCACATTTTTCTTATACCTCGTTGATTCCTGTTTTTCCTTGACCTTCAATTGTTGTCTCGTATTTTTCAACTGATTAGTAACTTCAGTCAATTCACATTTCAGATTCTATATTTCTTTCTCATGTTCTTTTCCCCTCGAATCTGTCTCATTGGGAACGACAGGAATTGCCATCATTGTAGCAGTTGGACCTTGTAATTCCTTCTGCAAATCAGCAATTGTGGATTTAAGTTTTTGAATTTCCATCACATCCCAAATGCTGAACTTTTCGGCCTTCAAAGAGTTTTGATTCCATCTCTCTTATTTTTGCATATTTTCCAGCCATATTCTCTTTCATTTCTTTATATAATGGTGATGAACCAAACACATCACCTAGTGCAATTCTTGTTGAGAAGCATTCTTGTAGCATCTTCTCTTGATTTGCTAAGGAATTCTCTCTCTCTCTTCTAAGGACATTGTATCTATATATGTTTTTTTCCTTCTACGCTTACCCTTGTCTCCTTTGGTACCCTTACCTTCACCCTCACCACCTTCTTCACTATAAATATTTTTTCCTCTCCTTTGGTTTTTAATTTCCATAGATTCAGAGATCCTTTCGAACCTTTTGGCTCTCAACTTATCATATTGCTTAGAAATGGTTTTTCTAAAACTGGAAATTAATGATTCTATTTATCCAACTTTTTGTTCATGGCTTCCCTCCCACTCTTTCATCTTCAACTGATATTCTTGTATTAACTGTTCATTTTCTTTAATTTTCTTCTTCAATACCTGTAAAGGTCCCAATTTTGTCCTTATTGGTGGTACATTGAAAACAAGTGGTCTTTTTTTCAACTCTTCTTTAAGTTCACTCTTTTCAACATTAGCTTTTTCCAAAGCCTCTTTATACACAAACCTCATTGATTCAATTTCATTTTCAGCTTCATCAATGATTTTGTCTACTTATTTAGATAATAGTTCAACCATTTCTTCTTTCCCTTTTATAATTCTATTTGCTTTGAATTGATTATCCACAACTATCTTTTGCAACACTACTATATGTTTGAGGCATTCTATAATATTATTATCTTTTCTCACGCCCTCTTCCTCCCAATTGCATATATAGGAAGCTTGTTCCTTGAAATGATCCATTTTATCATATAGGATGAACACATATCTACTATCAAACTTATATGATGGAATGTCTAAATGCATAATGGAAGCCATTGAATTAGATTTGAAAGAACAATCATACTCAGTTGCCAACCGTTTAGGAGGAATTCTATTAAGAACCTCTCAAGGAATGGAAAAGTGAGCAGTATTTTGTTCCATTTCGTTTCTTGTCACCTCCTCCCAATGACCTCTATCTATATGTCCATGTATCTCTTTCAAATTTGTGGCATCACAAACTACATCATTGTGATAAAATCGGGAGACTGTATTTGTAATTCGTCATGGTGCTCAGGAGTTTATACTGGCAATTCCTCATTCTGTTTAGGAGGCTGTACTGGTAATTCCTCATGGTGCTTAGGAGATTGTACTAATTCCTCGTTCTGCTGAGGAGACTATACTGGCAATTCCTCATTATGTTCGCTGCTATTATATTTCCTAACGTATGTTTTATGAACATGTGGTTTTGGCAAAGATATATTTTCATGCTGGTTGATATCACCAATCTCTATTTCAATAGCATGGGGTCGACATAAATCAATAATTTTTTGAAGTGTGCCTGAGAAACTAAATTTAACCTTCCTTAATTGGCTCTCTTGCAGGGAAGAGTGGATTTTCTTAGCCAATAGATAAGGAATATCTACAGGTATATCTTCCACCCAATGTATCACTACTCGCATACATTCACCCGTAATGTCCTGCTTGTGATGATTCAGAATCGTCCTAAGGACAATCTAAATCAATGTTTTGTATATTCCGGGAGGGACATCTTGTATTCTTAAACCATTCCTCGGAACATATATTTCTCACCCACAAATTTTATTGGCCATCTGGTCCTTCTCTTGTCTCGGGGTTTTCCAAGAGCTTAAAATCGCTCCCCCTCTGCGTGGAATATTTGTAGCTTGGGAAACCAAATCAGGGTCGAGGTTTACACGCTTCCCAAAAATTCTGAGTTCCATATTCCCAACATCATATTTTTAAATTTCCTCATCTATCTCCTCATCAACATAATTGAACATTCCAAACAAAAAGTCGAAAACTTCTGATTTCCTCAGGATAGTTTCCGTACCTGGTGGCGAAATATTTGCATCTTTCCATGCATCAAAATAATCCTAGAATTTTTTTACTATTAACCTATCATCTTTGGACGCATGTGTTTCAACTTCGGTTGCAGAGGAGGATTCCCCCGTTTCAACTGTGCTCGTGGTAGAGGAGGCCCCTATTTCAAGTTCGGCCATGGTTGTCTAGGTTCGAAACGGAGGTGATGCACACAGACCATATTTCAGACTCACAAATTATGCCCGGAAAGAGTATTTCAGCAACAAAACGCGGGGCTTGAGTGTATTTCTAGGTCATAATTCATGACTTGGTCATGCACTTTACCTTATGCCGACATCCGACTTTTAATATTTTTTCAAGCCTTGTCATCGGAGGCAATTTTATAAATTGGTTGTACTTTGACATAAAAAGGTGTATAAACATAAGCTTTCACTTTTATAAATAGGTTTTACTTTGGAATTTTATAAACTGGTTGTACTTTGACATAAAAAAGTGCATAAACATAAGCTATCACTTTTCAGTACTTGGCCATTTTTGCCAAAGGGGGGCATTTTCTAGGATGGTGCAAATTAGGTTGATTGGCTATTTTGGAAGGCCATTATCTTCTTAGACAATGAATTTTGATCACGAATGAGTCGATTGTCAAGTGCATAAATTACCCACCTGAAATATTATGCTATCCGAATTTTTTTATCCCTCAAATGTGAGAAATTGCAGGCATTTTCTTGAGGCCATTTTAGGCCAGTTGTAGGTGCAAAACTGTATGAGCGGATGTTTTGGCATGCCAATATATTATTTACGAGAGCCTATTTTCCAAGAATAAGACTATATTCAGGTGCATTGGGAATCCACCTACAGGATGGTTCCCTTAGAATAATTATCTCTCTCTCTGTGAGGAAATGGTGGTCATTTTCCCAAAGTCACTTAAGCCATATTTTTAGTACTTAGCCATTTTTTCCAAAAGGGGGCATAATATGGGAGGGTGCAAAAAAGGATGATTGGCTATTTTGGCAAGCTATTATCTTCTTGTACATAGACCTTTTATCGCGAATGAGTCAATGGTCAAGTGTGTAAATCCTCCACCTGAAAGGTTATGTTTTCATAAAAATTTAATACCTCACTCATGAGAATTGGTGGGAATTTTCCTAGGGCCATTTAGGCCAGTTTTAAGTGGAAAAAAGGCTGAGTGGATTTTTTGGCAGGCCAATTTATTCTTCACCAGAGACTTTTTTCCAAGATTGAGACTATATTTAGGTGCATTAGTCATCCACCTACAGGATGGTGCCCTCCAAATAATTATCTCTCTCTCTGTGAGGAAATGGTGGTCATTTTCCCAAAGCCACTTGAGCCATATTTTCAGTACTTAGCCATTTTTTCCAATGGTGAGCATTTTCTGGAATGGTGCAAAAGAGGCTGATTGGATGTTTTGGCAGGCCATTATCTTCTTGGCCATAGACCTTTTATTGAGAAGGAGTAAATCTTCAAGTGTGTAAATCCTCCACCCGAAAGCTTATGTTGTCAGATAAATTTAATTCCTCACTAGTGAGAATTGGTGGGAATTTTCCTAAGGCCATTTAGGCCAGTCTTAAGTGCAAAAAAGGATGAGTGGTTGTTTTGGAAGGCCAATATTTTATTTATCAGAGACTTTTTTACAAGATTGAGACTATATTCAAGTGCATTAGTCATCCACCTACAAGATGGTTCCCTCAGAATAATTATCTCTCTCTCTCTCTGAGGAAATGGCGGTCATTTTCCCAAAGCCACTTGAGACATATTTCAGTACTTAGCCATTTTTTCCAGAGGGGGGCATAATATGGGAGGGTGCAAAAAAGGTTGATTGGCTGTTTTGGTAGGCCATTATCTTCTTGGCCATAGACCTTTTATCATGAATGAGTCAATGGTCAAGTGTGTAAATCCTCCACCTGAAAGCTTATGTTGTCAGAAAAATTTAATCCCTCATTGGTGAGAACTAGTGGGCATTTTCCTAGGGCCATTTAGGCCAGTTTTAAGTGGAAAAAAGGCTGAGTGGATGTTTTGGTAGGCCAATATATTCTTCACTAGAGACGTTTTTCCAAGACTGAGACTATATTCAGGTGCATTAGTTACCCACCTACAGGATGGTGCCCTCCAAATAGTTATCTTTCTCTCTGTGAGGAAATGGCGGTCATTTTCCCAAATCCACTGAGCCATATTTTCAGTACTTAGCCATTTTTGCCAATGGCAAGCATTTTCTAGAATGGTGCAAAAGAGGTTGATTGGATGTTTTGGTAGGCCATTATCTTCTTTTCCATATACCTTTTATCGAGAAGGAGTAAATACTCAAGTGTGTAAATCTTCCACCTGAAAGCTTATGTTGTCAGATAAATTTAATCTCTCACTGGTGAGAAATGGTGGGCATTTTCCTAAGGCTGATTTATGCTAGTTTTAAGTGCAAAAAAGGCCGAGTGGTTGTTTTGGCAGGCCAATATTTTCTTTACCAAAGACTTTTTCCAAGACCGAGACTATATTCAGGTGCATTAGTCATCCACCTACATGATGGTGCCCTTAGAATAATTTTCTCTCACCCTGTGAGGAAATGGCGGTCATTTTCCCAAAGCCATTTGAGCCATATTTTCAGTACTTAGCCATTTTTGCCAAAGGGGGGCATAATATGGGAGGGTGCAAAAAAGGTTGATTGGCTATTTTGGCAGGCCATTATCTTCTTGGCTATAAGCATTTTATCGTGAATGAGTCAATGGTCAAGTGTGTAAATCCTCCACCTGAAATCTTATGTTGTTAGAAAAATTTAATCCCTCACTAGTGAGAACTGGTGGGCATTTTCCGAGGGCCATTTAGGCCAGTTTTAAGTGGAAAAAAGGCTGAGTGGATGTTTTGGCACACTAATATATTCTTCACCAGAGAATTTTTTCCAAGACTGAGACTATATTCAGGTGCATTAGTCATCCACCTATAGGATGGTGCACTCCAAATAGTTATCTCTCTCTCTGTGACGAAATGGCGGTCATTTTCCCAAAGCCACTTGAGCCATATTTTCAGTACTTAGCCATTTTTTCCAATGGCGAGCATTTTCTGGAATGGTGCAAAAGAGGTTGATTGGATGTTTTGGTAGGCCATTATCTTCTTAGCCATAGACCTTTTATCGAGAAGGAGTAAATGCTCAAGTGTGTAAATCCTCAACCTGAAAGCTTATGTTGTCAGATAAATTTAATCCCTCATTGGTGAGAACTGGTGGGCATTTTCCTAAGGCCATTTAGGCCAGTTTTAAGTGCAAAAAAGGATGAGTGGTTGTTTTGGCAGGCCAATATTTTCTTTACCACAGAATTTTTCCCAAGGCTGAGACTATATTCAAGTGCATTAGTCATCCACCTACATGATAGTGCCCTGAGAATAATTTTCTCTCTCTCTCGGAGGAAATAATGGTCATTTTCCCAAAGCCACTTGAGCCATTTTTTCCAAAGGGGGGCATAATATGGGAGGGTGCAAAAAAGGTTGATTGGCTGTTTTGGCAGGCCATTATCTTCTTGGCCATAGACCGTTTATCGTGAATGAGTCAATGGTCAAGTGTGTAAATACTCCACCTGAAAGCTTATGTTAGATAAATTTAATCCCTCACTGGTTAGAACTGGTGGGCATTTTCCTAAGGCTATTTAGGCCAATTTTAAGTGGAAAAAAAGGCCGAGTGGATGTTTTGCAGGCCAATATATTCTTCAAGAGATACTTTTTTTCCAAGAATGAGACTATATTCCGGTGCATTAGTCATCGACCTACAGGATGGCGCCGTCCAAATAGTTATCTCTTTCTCTGTGAGGAAATGGCAGTCATTTTCACAAAGCCACTTGAGCCATATTTTCAGTACTTAGCCATTTTTTCCAATGGCGAGCATTTTCTGGAATGGTGCAAAAGAGGTTGATTGGATGTTTTGGTAGGCCATTATCTTCTTGGCCATAGAACGTTTATCGAGAAGGAGTAAATGATCAAGTGTGTAAATCCTCCACTTGAAATCTTATGTTGTCAAATTAATGTAATCCCTCACTAGTGAGAACTGGTGAGCATTTTCCTAAGGCCATTTAGTCTAGTTTTAAGTGAAAAAAATGCTGAGTGGATGTTTTGGCAGGACAATATATTCTTGACCATAGATTTTTTTCCAAGACTAAGACTATATTTAGGTGCAATAGTCATCCACCTACAGGATGGTGCCCTCAGGATAATTATCTCTCTCTCTCTGAGGAAATGGTGGTCATTTCCCCAAATCCACTTGAGCCATATTTTCAGTACTTCGCCATTTTTTCCAAAGGGGGGAATAATATGGGATGGTTAAAGAAAGGTTGATTGGCTGTTTTGGCAGGCCATTATCTTCTTGGCCATAGACCTTTTATCGCAAATGAATCAATGGTTAAGTGTGTAAATCCTCCAATTGAAAGCTTATTTTGTTAGATAAATTTAATCCCTCACTAGTGAGAATTGGTGGGAATTTTCCTAGGGCCATTTAGGCCAGTTTTAAGTTGAAAAAAGGTCAAGTGGATGTCTTGGAAGGCCAATATATTCTTCACCAGAGACGTTTTTCCAAGACTGAGACTATATTCAGGTGCATTAGTCATCCACCTACATGATGGTGCCCTCCAAATAGTTATCTCTCTCTTTGTGAGGAAATGGCTTTCATTTTCCCAAAGCCACTTGAGCCATATTTTCAGTACTTAGCCATTGTTGTCAATGAAAATATCTCAGGAAAATTCCCTGCTATTTGCAAATATGAAATGAAAATATGAAAATGTAAAAAAACAGAGAATAATAAAACTCACATTTTCCAATTTGAATCACTCAAACAAGCCAAAAATTGAACCCTATTTTCAGGGCTGATTTTCAGTATTTTTACACAATAGCAATTTTTAGGATAAAATTGAAAATATTGATTAGTGTAGTGGTGACTGTTAATACACATCATGTTCAACTCATATCATTCAATTTGACTATGTAACGTTCTTACTAGCACATGGAGAATGTTTTTATTTCTGTGTTAGATTAAATAAGCTGAATTTAGTCATGGGATAAAAAAGGTAAAACACCACTCATTTTTTCCTCAGAAATAAGCCTATTATATTTCAAGCCGAAATATAGTACATTCTTCAACAATTTGTAAATTGTTCTATCAAAATACCCCAAGCTTCTTCAATAGACTGAAAGTCCAAAGTGATCAACACATCTAATCCTGGAGCAACTACTATAGAACCAGAGTGCATGTACATATAAATTTCACTTCATGTAACTGTCATAAATAAATATTATCTATAGAAATAAATAATAAGAAGGGAGAAAAACTATTTAGACCAGTCTAGAGTTAATTTTAGATGGTTTGCCCCACAAACATGAAGAAAATTCCACTTTTGTAAGGTTTTTGTTTTTGAAATGTTCTGCTCTATGTTTTCTGTAAGTGCAGATCCTCATAGGGCATGTTTTGATGATTATATGAGACTGAAATAAGTAGCTTTTAGGATAGAAAAAAGACAGTACATAACCATCTTCTCAATATCCCACAGGATACAAAATGCATATTATCTATTCAAACGTTCAAATTTTGTATATAAAGAAAAATTTCATGGAAAATGAAAACCATTTATAACGTAACAGTAAAATACCAAAAACAATTTAATGCAAGAAATAAATAATTCATATATACTAAATAATATAATTCACTATACATATTACACCAAACAATATAAAAATTTATTAATG
Source organism: Larix kaempferi (assembly GCA_027924585.1). Taxonomy (NCBI): domain Eukaryota; kingdom Viridiplantae; phylum Streptophyta; class Pinopsida; order Pinales; family Pinaceae; genus Larix; species Larix kaempferi. Next base: position 4,376,194 of record BSBM01000434.1, read on the forward strand.
AAAGGAAAAATGTTTACAAATCCAAATGGGGCACACCAGTCCTCATCCCTAATCCATAACACTGATGGACAAGGTCCCATTGCTGTGAATCCCATGAAAAGTGTACTTGTACACGAGGTTGTAGGCTATTATACAAATAACGAAATCTAAATTTTGGTCTTACTCTCCATTTACCAAGAGGTTGTGTCTAATCACTTGAGCCTGAAATTGGCTGATATCTATCAGGAAAGGTTGGGCATGTATAGAAAACTACCTCCTTAAGATTCTCATAGCCTTCTATGCTTAACTCTAGTGAATTATTCTTCTTTACTATCCCGGGAGGTACAGAATGCATTGCAATTAGTTCAAAAGTAACCATGAAAATTTCATCTGAACAAGGAATTTCCACATAAGATTCACTGTGTATAATGTGTCGAGACCTTATGTGATTGAAAACTTTGTAGGAAAGAAGATGAATATTGTGACGATGTACTCGATTGGGCTGCAATACTCCGATATATGATGACAATGCATTGTGTGTTCCATATTCTATAGATGCAGCTAATCTAGCAGTCACAACTTCATTGTCACCTTTTGTTGCAACAATTTGAAAACTGGTGTGCTTATCATCATTCGTAGCAATAAACCGATTTTTTTTTTCTCCTTTTCGACTGCTAGTGCCCCAACTTTTAATAGAGCTCACAGTAAATAAAACATCAATAATTCCTACAACACAACATAATATAACATTAGATACTATAAATAAAATTTTCATATATGAGTTGAAGAATATATATTAAAAGATACACATGTATACTCACCATCAATTATTTCAATTGGTATCAACAAAGCTTGTTTGTGTAAAACACCTCATGTGGATGCAAATTCACACCTTCAGGAATATAGTGGCCTCTACCAAAAACATCTAAATGATTTTCAAATATTCTTACCCAACAAAATGTTCCACTAGTTGAAACATCTACTAGACAATCCAACACTTCTACAGGATATGGAATTTTCAATGACTCATGTTCATACATTCCAGGCATTTTTTCATAATAAATACGGACATACATGCTTGCCTTTATGGTAAAATAAAATGGATGTGTGTTGCGCACCAATAGTCCATCCATTTGAATGAATTTATTTCTACCAATATTCACAAAACCACCATTTTGAGTCAATAGGGGAGTCACATCTGAACAATATCCCATATAAAACCATCGCTCGATGACTGCATTTGAATGTTTTTTATGATTTTCATTTGGCCCAATTGAAGATAATCGTGATTTTATTTCAGAAATTGAAGGATGCTGCAATGTAAGCTTGCCACTTTCATCTGCATACACCATTTGAACAGGAAGAAAATCATCCATAGCATGTGTCCATGTGTCATTGGTACTATCAGTGTAAAGAATTGGATCATCACTACAAGGATCCAACATTGTCAACTCTACATTTCTTGTATGTGACTCATCTATAAATTTACAGATAATGATTCCTTCTAAATGATTTTCTCCTTTAAGAGCAACAACTGTATCAAAGTTTGGAGCCTTTCCCTTAACATACTGCAGAGTTGAATGACATCGGAGTTGATAAGGTATATCCCTATCATTAGGTTGGTTCTCAACATCATTATGGTTGGATACATCATCGTCACTCCAATAATCAGTTTTTGCAAGTCTATATAATTTCCGTGACTTTTGTTGTTGTATAGACAATTGTTGCTTCATTTTTTGTCTCTTTTCTCGTTCAACATCCTCTTCAACAAATATTCAAAAATATTCTTCCACAACCTATGGAGGAAATGAACTTCGTTCTTTATGTGGCAATAGATAAGGGTCTGTATTGAACACGATCAAATTTATAAGAAGTAAAATTTTGCAATCATGACAAGGAGCCAAAATGGCCTACACAGTTTACATGTGATCTCTTAATTGGAAAGCAAGAGTGAAAAAGAAGAGTATTTATAAAGGAATAATATTAATACTACATAAATTCTAACCTTTGGTAAAAAAAATCAATTTCTTTTCCCCTTCCAACCAAGATTTTAGATTCGCATCCACATGGTCCAAACTGATATTTGCATCAAATAATAAAGGGTTAATTTAATTACTCTACACATACAGTATCTGATAAATCATTTTATAGACTGCTTAAATACAAAAATTGCAGGGTAAGAATGTAAATTATTTTAAGGACAAAAACTGAAAAAATAATATTCTTACTAGTCATATCACTACACCATCGATTTTTCCTAGAGTATTCAAACAGGGTATGATTTGGTATGATCAGAGAGATGATGGTTTTAATCAGTTGGCTGATAAGCAGTCCATCACTACACCTGTCGATCAACAGAAAAAGTAAAAAAAATTATTGTCAGTCGGCACTAAACCATCAATTTTTTCATCAGATTTCAATGCAATCAATTTTGGTTTGATCATAGACATGTTGATGGGTTCGTATATTTTGTTCAAGCAAGGTAAGAATGTAAAAAATTGTAAGCAAAAAACTGAAAACAAAAATACTTACCAGTCGTATCACCACATAATCGATTTTGCTTAGAGGATATCAATGCGGTGCGATTTGGTTTGATCAGAGAGCTTATGCGTTGACGATTCGAGCAGGGTTAGATCTAAAACAAGGCACGAGTTCGAATATTTTGTTCGGGGTAAGATATAATGCAAAATAAGTAATTTTTGTAAAAAATAGAGGGTTCCTCTGCAATGCAAATTCTGTAAGCAATAGAATGTTCGTCTTTACTTACAATAGACTCTGAAAAAAAAAACATCTTCAAAAATATACAACGTAGGGCAAAAAAAAATGGAAAAACATACTCTTACCAATCGATCACTATAGCATCACTTTTCTTTAGAATATTTCAACACAATCCGGTTTGGTTTAATCATAGACCAAGTGTGTTGACAGGTGCACGGATTTTGTTCAAGCAGGGTAGATTCAATACAAATGCAGATTTGGTTTTAGAACATATTTTGGGTCTGGGTAAACCAGATATTTTGGGGCAAATTGAAAAATATGAAATTGGAGGTATTTTTTCATTGATACCCGGTTTCAAAAATTTTGAATTGACCCCACATCGTATCATGTGCCAAACTCCACATTATTTCTTGTGCAACCAGAAAATTTTTTAGGGGAAATAGGGGTTTGACTAAATACTTGATTAGTGGTGTTAATTAACTTTTAATTAATTTTTAATCAATTTCTTATTTAGGATACATTTTGGGGGTGGTAATATCTTATGTGGCTGCATTTTAGTTATGAAAAGTGAGTTACAAAGAGGCCATGTTTCTTCTTTCCATTTTCCAGCTAGAAGAAGATGAAGAGACATTGTTACCACATCGATGGCCGTTCAAATGCCTTTTGACTGCTTAGAATGTTGTCTGACATGTACTGGAATCATTAAATACCATCAAGCATGTATGATGATCTGTTGGGCATGTGCCATTAGTCGTCGAGTTACAAAATCTACTGATCCGTCAGGTGATTGAGACGAGGATCTTACCAAGGAGACGTTTGGGACTAGGAAATAGTCGATGGATCCAGTTGAATCTTGGGATGGATTAGACTTCCCCCCTTAAGTGGAAATGGTACCCATTTCTTGCTCGTGCAGATGAGGAAACTTGAGCTCCAATTCAGGGAGAGGATACCACTTTTCTTGAGATGGGAGTTTCCCTGCCTTGGCCACCTAAAACAAGGAAATTATTCATGTCCTTGTATGGAGTTCTTGCTGTCCAATGATGGTGTCAGCAGGAAGAGGATTTTAAGAGTTTGGGTATATATCTTCCGGATCTGTCGGCTGTAAGTCGATATGTTCCAATAATGGTGTAAAATACAGGCGAAGCAAGTCCACATTGAATACTGGATGCAGACCCAAGTATGGTGGAATCATGGAATGCTAAGCTTAAAAGAATTTTCCCAATTTTTTCAAGAATGGTATAAGGACCATATCGTAAAGGTTTCAACTTCCTGTGCAGGTCACTGAATCTTTCTCTCTTGAGATGCAACCAGACCTAATCTCTAATTTTGAATGAATGGTGAATACGATGCTTATCTTATCGAGCCTTATCTTTTTCACTAGCTCCTTGCAACATCTCTTCTGCTTGTTTCAGAATGTCACACACATGATCCTTGAACTTGAGTGCCTTGTTGATTTTTCGCTACCCACAGTCGGTGTCAACCAAACCAGTTGGTCGGTTGACTAAGTCAATAGGCGCTAAGGGTTGAAATCCATAACATAATTCAAACGAACTCTTGCTTGTTGAATTTTGTTGCGCTCGATTATAGCAGTGTTGGATGTATGGAAGAATTTCGGCCCATGTTCTACGATGCTTGTGGTTGTACATGCGAAGCAAGTGTACCACGATGTTGTTCACAACTTCTATCTATCCATCAATATGAGGATGGAACATTGTCGACATAGATAATTATGTGCTGAGCTACTACCAGAGTGTCTTCCAAAATGTGCTAACAAATCTGGAGTCACGGTTAGAGATGATTGAATTGAGCAAGCCATAGTGATTCCAAAAATTCTCAAAGAAGAGTTGAGCAGTTTGTTGGGTTGTTGTGGTCATCTTGCAAGGAATGAGGATATCCATTTTGGAAAATCTGTCAACCACTACTAGGATTGCATCATGCTGGTTTTGGGTAACAAGATATCGACTAGTTAAATAATCCAAGGAAATAGGTTCCCATGGTCGACTAGGAACGGGAAAGCTGGGCATATAAAAACCCTATCATTGGTTCAGTGGCTTGGAAATGGCACAAAACACACACGCATTGATGTACCTATTGACATTTGTTTTGAGTGAATCCCAATAGAAATACTTCTAGAGCACAACAAGTGTCTTTGCCACTCTGAATTGTCCTGTTGTTTTGTTGTAATGTGCATCCGAGATGATCTTCTATCGGTGCTCACCCGAAGGTACAAAAAGCTATCCTAGCTTGTAAATCAATTTGTCCTTCACGTGGTAGTCGAGAACAATCGAATATTCTATCTGGAGCTGTCGATACGCCATCAAAAAATTAGTGTCTTCTTCATACAATCGCAACCAAGTAATGATGTCATAACCATGCATACTTAACATTGCAAGAAGTGAAGTAATTGGTGGTTGGATAAGGAAATTGGTTGTTGCATTGGATTTTCCTTTCTGATTCTTGATTACCAACTGAAACTATTGTAGGTAACCAATCCACTTGATTTGTGTCATCTTCTGCAACTTAGAATTTGATGGAGAAAAATGTAGAGGATTATGGTGAATATAAATGACCGTTTCTTTTCTTAAAATATAATGTCTCCATTGCTTAAGAGATTTTACAATGGAATACAATTCCTTCTCAAAGGTAGAATACTTACAAATAATATCACGGAAATTTTATGAGTGGAATGCTACTAGGTGACCTGCTTGCGTAATCATGGCTCCCATGGCATAATCAGATGCGTTGGTCTCAATTTCAAATGGCTAATGCAAATCAAGTAATACAATCACTTGAGTGATGCAAAGCTTGTTCTTGAGTTGTTAAAAAGCTTGTTGTCATGTTGTAGTCCATTTAAAATCTATCTTTCCACCTCATTTCATCAATTGATTCAGAGGCCAGACTATGTGGATGAATCCCAACACAAATCCGTGGTAAAAATGTAACAAACCAAGGAAACTCCTTAGTTCTTGAATGTTTTTTGGAGTAGGCCAATCCTTTATAGCTTGTATATTTTTTGGGCCAACTTGAATGCCTATTGAGTCGATGACATAGCCCAAGTATTTGATACTTTTCAATGCAAAAGAGCACTTCTCCAAGTTCAAACAGATTTTGTGTTGTCTGAGAACATTAAGCACTTGTTGAAGCTGCTACAAATGTTCCTTGATGAAGTAAGGTAACTTGCACTTTCATGTGATCTTGATTTCTTTTCCAACTCCACAACCATCTTCTGGAAATGTTCCTCTCATGGAATAGGTTTTTTCTTTCCTCTTCTTCGATGATAGTCAAGAGTTTAAAGTTGATGCTACTAAATTTGAAGAGTTGGGGTCAGACTCCACAACTGTCTTGTTGGTTGATTCAGAAGCAGGCATTGTTGATGTATTTGTAACTTCGAAATATTTCACTTGTATATTGTATGTATTACATTTGTACTTTATTGTATCCCCAATGAAGATGTATTATTCCTCCGATTGGAAGTGTCATCAATTCTATTTGGAAGTGTCACAAGTTACATTGTAAGTGTTGTAACTTATATTTGATGGGTTATTTGACCACCTTAGAGGGGTCAGCCCAGTATGGGTTAAAGGGTTATTAGACCACCCTAGTGGGGTCGGCCCAGTGACAAGTGGTAATGGGTTATTAGACTCTCCTAAGGGAGGTCGACCCAGTTAGAGTAAAATAAAAATAAAGGTAAAGTATAAATAGAGAGGAGCACCTCTCTATTTATCCATTTTTTATTCACTCACTCATCCAACTCGCATAGTTGAGAAAGAGGAGTGCACACAAGTGGAGGAGGAGTAGCTGCTGGAGACATCTATCTTTTGGGTTTGATCTTTGTGATATTTGTATTGGTTCTCATTCTATCTTTGAGGAAGTTGTGGGGTTTTTCACCTTCTTCGTTTTCCTCGGTGAAATGATTTGTGTCTCTTGTCTCTTATGTTTTATATGATGTACATGTTGTTCTCTCAGTTAATATCCTAGATCATATTGAATTCAATGATGAAAAACTAACATGGTATTAGAGCTATCCTGAAGGAAGGCATTGTATGGCATTTACGACACTTGTTGCACTTACGACAAATTGGAAGCTAGGGCTTGGTATAGTAAAAACCTGTCATCGTGGAACATTCGCTATAAATATATTTTGGTGAAGGTTTAGGATCCGAATTTTTTTTCAGTTTGAATATCAGACACGGATGTACCATGTGTAAAAATTTCAGCGTTAGATTCGTTGTACTTTGTGAGATATGAGTACAAGTTAGAGTTTCTGCCTCTTTCAGAATGCAGCCCTAAACAGGTGACCTATGAACAAATGTAATATCTCGGTATAGGAAGCTACAAATGGAATTCCATAAAACATGGCACTTAGGGCATAGAATTTAGTTTCACAGGTCTGATTTTCATAGGCCGAAGTTGAAACAGTGACACGTGGCACTCCATACAAGTTCGCTATGCTGTTTCATCCCATAAATAGGTCATGTTGCGACACTTAGCATATATCTCTCATAGAGAATCCATTTGAGTTCATATCTGTGGGGTTGGAAAGATGACAGGTAATTCTACCACAGGACAAAGTTTCAGACCCTGAGGATCTGAAATTTTAGATATACATCAGAAACAATATGACATATATTTCTGTCAAAACAGAATTGGATTCTCAGCACTTTCATTTTTGGCTTGTCACTGCTGCGGGAATTTAGGGATTTTGAAAGAAGTGAAATTTTGGAGTGCTCTTAGCATAGGATTTCTCTCCTCAGAAAAATTGAAATTTAGAGACCAAGATTAAATTTTTTTGTTGGGTAGAACCTCGGGATCTATCAAACACTAGTTCAAGTTTTGGACCAGAAAACCAGATTTTGACAGAAGTTACAGATCCAAAATTCATAGGTCATTTTTGGAGGGTCAATTTTTGGAGTTTTCAATATCTGAGCAAAATAGCTTGCTCTCCTCAGCCAAATTCATCTTCCTGTCCAGACAGAAGTTTGAAATTCCAAGTTTGGATTTTTAGGGTTTCTCTGTCAAACCCTAGCCAACTCCACTTCCAGTTTCAGCAAATCAAAGTGGATTGGGTTAATCCTAGAAGAGAATGAATTGAACACCTACATAAGTGAAGAAGTTCCAGTTCCAGAGGGAGATGAGACTAAGGCCTTACATAAGAATACTACAAGCAATCCCGACAGGTATGACTTGAGGAGATACAGGTATGTTTTGAAATCTATTCATGATTAAGTTTGTCTTCATATTATTGAGGTTAGTACAATCTTGATTAGTTTTAGACTTGTCTTATAACCTTAGTAAAAGTATGAATGCATTCATTGATTAGGGTTATGACACTTATGATTGTAATAATGCACTATGGTGTTGTACGAGGATGATGTTGTCCACTAACATGAAAGGTACATCAAGAAAGACAAATCAGGTTCTAGATCAAGAACATATGACCATGGTGACATGAATACAAAGACTCATCCATAGCCATTTATCACATAGAAGCTCTACTGATGGGGTATGTATAATTTTGCTCTACAATGCTTAACTTATGAGATATGCAGGTTACTATCACAAGATATTTAAATCATTGAAGAGAACAAAAGAATACATTATGTGGGTATGTTAGACATAACTAGCAAGCATGATAATCCAGGTATGTTTTCCTATATCAAGTTAGAATCCTACCTTGTGTTAGGATCTCATATAAGTATACTTTTGAATGATTGATAATGATTATTCATGAAAGTTATAAGTTTGAGTAATCATGGGTTTATGCATATTATTCTTCTTAGTTTGATTAATGATATGACAAACTAGAAGAGAACTATAGTCAAATAAGAATATGCATGAGTAAAAGAAGTACTCCCTGAAACCTTGAATACTAACGCTTGTGATAAATTACCTGTGTATGAAGTGATCATGACCATAAATATTTAGAATCATAATGTTTTGATAGTATTGAGATTATAATAATGCATGTATGATTATGTATGAGATCTTGAGGATGACACAATGATGACACTAGTGCACACTTAAGCATGCATAGTGGTCCAAGATGGATATAAGTTCAAAGACAGATAATTCGGGAAGCAAAGATCAAGAGGGAGCACACTCCAGTAGTTCCTGCAAGGAAGAAAATATCAAGAGGGAGCACACTCCAGTAGTTCCTGCAAGGAAGCAAAGATAAAAAGGGAGCACACTCCAGTAATTCCTGTAAGGAAGCAAAGATTGAGAGGGAGTCCACCCAACAAGCAAACAAAGACAAGTATTTGAATTGTCATTTCTTATTACTTAAATGATGTTGTTCAATCATGTACATACATATGTTCCTAGATTTAGGATGTATATTATGCATATTAGAAAAATTGCATTAATGAACAAGATGCTACTAATATACAAGTAATGGGTAAGTGGCCTATGGTTGTTAGGATATTCCTATACTCCATCCTAGTCCTACTAGCATTTTCAACCTTTGCATTTTTAGTCATGCATGCACTTTTAAGGTTTGCATGCATTATTTAGGGTTTGCATGCATCCCAGTCATCAGTCCAGCACCTAGCCCTCAGTTATCCAGCCCCCGGGAGCTTCTCTCAGATCAATTTTAGCCCTCCTAGTGCTTAGTGCGCCCCTTCATGCAATTGCATGCATCTCATGCGCCCTCTCTCACCTACCACTCAGTTGCACTTCAGTTAATTGAGTTATCATCAGTTCTTTCCTTGATTTAAGGCTAGACTGACTCTCAAATGACTGTATCACTCTGATGGATCTCTAGTGAGACTAGACTACCCATTCTGACTCTAGTTATCTCCTCATGCGCCCTCCACTGAGCCTCCTCCATTCAGTTACACCTACCACACTCAGTTAGACTCAGTTAGACTGATGGTTGACAGTTACTTGAGCATTGATGACTCCACTGATGATGAGATAGACTACTAGTTGTGCTTCGATGACACTCCAGTGATCCTTTGATCACTCCATGAAGGCTAATTCAAATTGCCACCTTAGGCATTCGAATCCTCATGCATTGTACTATTTATTTGTCCATATTGTGATTAATTAATTAGTGTGTGTGAAGTATTTTTGCTTCTATCTGAGTTCTACTGTATTATTATTATGTTGCTCATTATACTGCATTGACCACTCTTCTTCTATTTTCTTGATTAATCAATTACTTTCTTGTGAGGTATACATCATCTCTTAGATCTGCTGTGAGGATTTTCACAATGGTACTGTACAACATTCCATTACTACTTATCTAGAATGAAACCTCTTTGCTGACATGTTGGGAGTTGTGCACACTCTTAACAATGTTCTGGTAGAGATGGAAGGCATCTAGAAAGTTACGGGATATGGATAAATGTTGTATTGAAGCATTGGCTAAAATAATTGCATGACTATATGACATATGTCCTTATGTGTAATATTTTGTTCTGAAAACTATGAGAAGTTTCTAATCATGCAATTGAATTTGACTTGTAGGAAAGATCGTGTACAATCACCTACAAAAGAAGGACAATGACATTTGTTCCAGCGACGAAGTTCAAGAAAACTACCTATTGAAGATATTGAAGAATTTGAAGTTCCCAAGATTAGGGATGCAGTAATGGAAGGATACCATGATCGAGGAGTACCAATCAATCATGAAGAATGATGTTTGGGATGTGGTCCCAAGACCATAAGGGAAGTCTATTGTGACTTCCAAGTGGATCTACAAGATCAAGCATGTTGCAGATGGTAGCATAGAGAAATACAAGGCAAGGTTTGTGGATCGTGGCTTCTCCCAGAAAGAAGGGATAGATTATGAAGAAACTTTTGCACCTCTAGCCAGATACAATTCCATCAGAATAGTACTTTCTTTGGCTACAATGATGAAGTGGAAGATATGCCAGATGGATATCAAGACAGCTTTCTTGAATGGTGTAGTGGAAGAGGAAGTGTATGTAGAGCAGCCACTCAGTTTTGAGACACATGACAGGGAGTCATATGTGTGCAAGTTAGAGAAATCCTTGTATGGCTTGAAACAAGCACCCAGGACATGGTACGGCATGATAGACAACTTCCTAACCAGTTTGGGCTTTACCAAGAGTAAAGCGGATTCCAACCTTTACTACAAGGTTGAGGAAGGCAATCGAGTGATACTCCTATTGTATGTGGATGCTTTGTTTGTGATAGGTGAGATTGGGTTGATTGCTGACATGAAGAGGAAGCTTGCTGCCGAGTTCGAGATGAAGGACTTGGGTATGATGCATTACTTTCTAGGTATGGAGGTGTGAAAGAGTGCATATGGAATATTCCTTGGACAAGGGAAGTATGCAGTAGAGATCCTTAAGCGGTTCAGGATGATGGACTGCAAGGCCATGGCCACACCTATGGCATCGAACCTGAAGCTATTGAGTGATGCTTCATTAGAGTCGGTTGATGCCACGATGTATCGTCAGATGATTAGGTCCTTGATGTACATGACGAACACAAGACCAGATATTTTCTTTGCTGTGAACACCTTGAGCCAGTTCCTGATAGATCCTAGCCATGCTCACTTGATTGCTGTAAAGCATATTCTAAGGTACCTGAATGGTATGATTGATTATGGGCTCAATTATGATGCAAATCAAAAGTTTAACCTGGAGGGTTATGTTGATTCAGATTGGGCAGGAAGTGTTGCAGATAGGAAGAGCACTTCAGGGTGCTGCTTTAGTATGGGATCAGGTATGATCTCTTAGTTTAACAAGAAGCAATACTGCATATCACTGAGTACAGCCGAAGCAGAGTATGTCGCAGCTTGTTCGACCAGTTGTGAGGCAGTATGGCTAAGGAAGCTATTATCAGATTTATTTGATCTCCAGTTGGATGCTACTTGTATCTTCTGTGACAACCAGAGTTGTGTGAAGTTGTTAGAGAACCTAGTGTTCCATGACAAGTCGAAGCATATCGAGATCAAATATCACTATATCAGGGATATGGTGCAGAGAGGAGTAGTGAAGCTCCTGTATGCTGCGACAGATGAGCAGATTGTAGATGTGTTGACCAAACCACTAGCTAGAGTGAAGTTCGATTACTTCAGAGAGAGGATTGGTGTTCTTCAGATAGAATATACTTTGAGGAGGAAGTGATGAAACACATTTGCAGGAGCCATTCCAAGCATGGTGGTAGGAGGATCCTTCCCATGGATGTGGATGTAAGTGTTGTGTGATGAGCATTAGGACGATGCTCCAGATGATGTTCTATATGATGATGATCAGGATGATCATGTGATGATGATATGCATCAGGATGATTCTATGATAATCATCAGGATGATCATGTGATGATGATATGCATCAGGATGATGCACTGTATGATGATGATCAGTATGATCATGAGCATCAGGATGATGCTCCATGCGAAGATGATCAGTGTGATCATGAGTATCAGGATGATACTCCGTGGCCATGGACAGGTTGTGCAATCACATGTAATCGGTCCTGGAGATCCGGACAGGTTGTGCTAGTCACGTAAAAGTCCTAGGATGCTCTTTAGAGATCTTGTAGGTCGCAAGATGCTCTTTTAAGGTTTTGTGGAGATCACATGTAATCAGTCCCGGAGATCCAGACAGGTTGTGCTAGTCACGTAAAAGTCCTGGGATGCTCTTTAGAGATTTTGCAGGTCGCAAGATGCTCTTTTAAGGTTTTGTGGAGATCACATGTAATCAATCTTGGAGATCTGGATAGGTTGTGCTAGTCATGTAAAAGTCTTGGGATGCTCTTTAGAGATCTTGCAGGTTGCAAGATTCTCTTTTAAGGTTTTGTAAAGGTCCCATGTAATATCTCCCTGGGAGATCCTATAGGTTGAGCAGTAAGCTCCTAATCAGTCCTGGGATGCTCTTTCGAGGTTTTGTTGATGCACATAATCAGCCCTGAGAATTCCACAGGATGGCCCGCTTGCAGAGATGATGAAGAACTATAGGAGGCTATGGCTACATCCAACATGAAAAAGGGTTGGCTCTGTAGAACTTCCTATGATGAGAATAATTGAGAAATAGCACCAGTGATTGAGATGACGAGTACAATAGCAGTAACGATGATGCTCCGTGATCCAGTGACAATGATCTAGATCCAAAATTGAAGACTTGTGCCTTTATGTATTGATGACCTGTGTCAAGAGAATACCTTCCTAGTTAAGAGGGAGTGTTGATGTATTTGTAACTTTGAAAGATATTCACTTGTATATTTTATTTATTACATTTGTACTTTATTGTATCCCCAACGGAGATGTATTATTCCTCCGATTGGAAGTGTTGTCATTTTTATTTGCAAGTGTCGCAAGTTACATTGCAAGTGTCGTAACTTATATTTGATGGGTTATTAGACCAACTTAGAGGGGTCGGCCTAGTATGGGTTAAAGGTTTATTAGACCACCCTAGTGGGGTCGGCCCAATGACAAGTGGTAATGGGTTATTATACATTCCTAAGGGAGGTCGGCCTAGTTAGAGTAAAAGGCAAGTAAAGGTAAAGTATAAATAGAGAGGAGCACCTCTCTATTTATCCATTTTTTATTCACTCACTCATCCAACTCGCATAGTTGAGAAAGAGGAGTGTGCACAAGTGGAGGAGGAGGAGCTGCTGGATACATCTATATTTTGGGTTTGATCTTTGTGATCTTTGTATTGGTGCTCATTCTATCTCTGAGGAGGTTGTGGGGTTTTTCACCTGCTTGGTTTTCCCCGGTGAAATGCTTTGTGTCTCTTGTATCTTATGTTTGATATGTTGTACATGTTGTTCTCTTAGTTAAGATCCTAGACCATATTGAATTAAATGATGAAAAACTAACAAACATCTGTGAAAAGAATGTATTTCGAGCTTTGCATTATGATGCGTCATGCCAAGCTAAATTGTGGTGGTCATAACATTTTCCTGCAGGAGTTTCTTTACTTGATTTTACCCTGTCTTTCTTGAAAGGATTATTATCCTGTTCCGGCTTCTGGGTAGTAGTTGGAGAAGACCATTTTGACTTGACGGATTCAGTATTCAACTGAGATTTCTTGTCGAAAGGTCATTCAGTTGGTTTGGTTGAGAAATTTCCTTTCTCCTTCAATTTCATATCGATCTTGATGGTGTAATGGAACATGTCTGTAAGAGTGCCAATAGTGAGAAATTCCATCTCTTGTTGGACATAAGAAGCTAAAATGCTAATATATTTCAGAACAAGTAATTTTTCTTCCTCCCTAGCACCAAGTCGAGCCATTAGTTAGTGGAATTCATTAGTATAACTATGTACAGTTTGATCCTTCCATTGTCTCAACTGATGCCACTTATTGTACTATTGTTCTATGTACTTGGGTGGATAAAATTCCCTTCGAACATGTTCAACAAATTTTTCCCATGTGTCGATGGGGTTACTGTCTTCATCGGATTTCATCGAGATATTTTCCCACCAACAATGTGTTGGGATATTCCTATACTCCATCCTAGTCCTAACAACATTTCCATTATCTTGCATTTCAGTCATGCATGCATTTTTGTATGCAGTCATGAAATTGCATGCATGCATCCCAGTCATCAGTCCCAGCACCTAGTCCTCATTTAGCTAGCCCCGGGAGCTTCTCTTTGATCATTTTTATCCCTCCTAGTGCTTAGTGCGCCCTCCTTTCACCTACCACTTGTGAAAGGTGCCCTCTCTCACCTACCACTCAGTTGCACTTCAGTTAGTTGAGTTATCTTTAGATCTTTCCTTGATTTAAGGCTAGATTGACTCCTCAAATGACTGTATCACTCCAATGGACCTCCAGTGAGACTAGACTGCCTATTCTGACTCCAGTTAGCTCCTCATGCACCCTCCACTGAGCCTCCTTCACTACATTAGTGCTCTCATGTGCCAGTTACACCTACCACACTCAGTTAGACTTAGTTTGACACCTAGTTGACCATTACTTGTGCATTGATGACTCCAATGATGATGATGAGGACTCCTAGTTGTGCTTTGATGACACTCCACTGATCTATATGATCAGTGCATGCAGGCTAATTTGAATTGCCACATTGGCATTCGAATCCTCTCCACCATTGTATTATTTATTGTTCATATTATGATTAATGAATTAGTGTGTGATGTTATTCTGCTTCTATTTGAGTTCTACTGTATCATAATTATGTTGCTCCTTTACACTGCATTAACCACTCTTCTTATATTTTCCTGCTTAATCTTAATCTTTCTTGTGAGGTATACATCATCTCTTAGATATGTTGTGAGGATTTTCACATGGTATCAGAGCTTGTTGAGAGTATTTTCTATCTCCATTCCTGAGAGTTTTTTGCAGGTTATTATCAAGATTTCGAGTGCAGCAGTTGCAACAGTTTTCTGCACTTTTGCAGCAGTAGTAGTTGCAAATATTTTCTATTATTTTTTGCAGGTCTTTTGAAATAGCTTCCATGAATCCAGAAGGAATTACTCCTATTTCTCCATTCAACTATGATGAATGGAAACCACAGATTATAACACATTTGAAGAGACATGGTCTCTTTGATTATTGTTTTGAAGGAGAGTTCGAATCCTCTGAAGAAGAAAATGTTTGGTTAAATGAAGGTGACAGAGCCTATGCAGCCATGTTGTATGCTATATCTCGGTGCATTGTACCCCACTTCCTTTCTGCTGAATCTCCAAAAGAGCTATGGGCCCATCTGGATGAAAGATTTGGAAAACAAAATGAAGGGATTGGTCCAAACCATTTCGAGAGCAAGCCCACTGTTGCATTCTCCTTCCTTGATCGTCTCTCTGATCATGAATCAATATCAAACATATCTCATATTGAAGTTTTCCATAAAGAAGAAGAAATTGCAGATTCTACACTCATGCTCCAAATTTCTTCTATTTTGAATTATGTACCAGCTCACACTCTAGAAACTGCAGAGGTTCTTAAATCCTCTCTTGCACAAGGGTCGGTTGGTTTGCATCATGATCTATTGAATGTTTAGGAGGTCAAATCGGCAATCGGAGGTAATGCATTCTCTCTCCTTGATCACTCACCTCTTATGTACTACTATATGATCATTTGTACATGCTCTCAAAAGTTTATTGAAGATGTAGAGCATTGCCATTCGCTTGGGATAATTTCTCATGCATTTCATGGTTTTGATCCCACCTCTAATGGTTCAAAGGAGATCTCAAGAAATCATTTTTCAAGTCTTGGATCTGATTTGGATTGCAATCAATCACTATCATGTGATGGTTCTTTTGGGCATAATCTCACCTATGATGGTTTGAAGGAGAAAACAAAAGACTATCTACACATTCATGGATTTGATCCTACCTCAGCTGATTCGAATCACAGGTTCCAGGATCATCCTCATACCTTTGGATTTGTTCTCATCACATTCGATCTAAAGAGTAAGTACAAGCACATGCTTTTTGAGCAGGAACCACTTCTTCCCAAGAAGAAGATACCTCCAGACATATGACCAAGCATCACACCTGCTTGATTTTGGAGCATTTATTTTTGGTGTGCCCTACAGTCTATTTTTAGGGGGGGTTATTTTTTCCATGAGGTTTTTCCCCATTTCCTTGTTTCATGGACTGTTCTTTATCATTTATTTGATTGTATTGGGTGACCTTTGGTCTCAGTTACCAGGGCCCAGGATGGATTAAGGGGGGGTGTTGGCTGCTTTCTGGACAGACCCGGGTTTTCAGGAGGCGCAGCAACAAACACCCCTTTGGCGCACTGGCCCTTTCGGCAACGAGCTGTGCAGCAGCCCGAAGTCTCACCCGAAGTGGCTATGCGGGGGCTAAGGAATCAGGTTTCCTTAACCTAGGTGGTGTGGAATCTACAGACTTCTCTCTTCCCTTCTTGGAGGTAACCCCCCTGAACAGAGTGTCTTACTCTTCCGCAGGTCTCACAGCACTATAGCGCTGGAACTCACTCTTCTCAGCCGGGCTGCGCGGTAGCTCCGCACCTGCGCACGAGTCTTTTACCCGCTGCCTCCGATACACTGTGTATCATCTCTGCCCTTGCGCCACAGCGCAGCAGCACACTCCTTTAGTGCTGCGGCGGCAGTGTTCTTACAGACTCCTTCGACAATGCACAACTACAACTTCTAAGGGAGCTTCAAGGATTTACTTAACATAATCATTCATAAAGATATCGAAACATTCATAGAAACATGGTTCACTCACACAAAGCATCACCACAACAACAAGAGTTACATGGTTCACTTCCGGGAGGGAAGCTACGTCCATTGGAACTGTGTTTTATATTATCTTGAGATGGGGATAACACAGTTCCGCTGCGCACACAGCTGCAGCCTTATATCTTTTTGGGAAACTCCACGCACATAGCTGGGAGCCCTTCTCTTAGATCTTTCTCTTCTTCTACAGATATTACCATGACAAAGACATACAATCACATTCCCCTCTCAGTCCTCTTGTGACTGGTCAATACATACAATGGCCCTTACGCCAAGCGGTCTTCCTGCGAGATCGCGGCCTTCTTACATGCACAAAATGATCATTAACAGCTTAAAAGATACAGCAATACAAATGACTCAGACATCAACTTAGACTGTCTGTGTAACTCTGTAACTATCCAACTCTTTCTCTCTAACTATCTAACCTTTTTCTCCCAAACCTTTTCCCTTTTCAATTACACATATATATAGGTGGCCCTGAGGGTCTCACCTTTACAAAACTGTGGGCCTTTCCCAACAGTGATCCCCAAAAACCCTAACCGCGGACACGGCTAGGTGTACTGTAGGTGCCTCTTGCAGTCACATCGCAGCTTCCTACAGACTCCGCGATTTCCGGCGCAGATCGCAGGTATGGGCGCCACTTCATCGTTCTTTGCTCCTTGTCCTTCACCTTCAATGCTTAAGCCCGTTGCTCTTCCTTGGTCCAAGCAACCATAACTCCTGTACTTTGCATTAATGAGGGTAGCTGAGCCCTCTATTCCACCGCTTCATTTATTGTGGTGGTTGAGATTTCTACTTGGCCACCTTATTTACTCTTTCCTTTGACTTGTGCGTGCGTGAGCTCCGCGATTTCTGGCCCGCAATTTGCGGTGAGCTCACCCATCTGACACCGTACCACGCACTGTTCATTTATGGCCAAAAATGGTGCTTTTCCTCAAAATTAGCACTTTTCCTTCAAAACTTAGTGCTTTTTCCTAAACTTGGCAGCTTTACCATAGCTGCGGCCTATGCTCCAACAGGGGGTGTTGGGATATTCTTATACTCCATCTTAGTCTTAACAACATTTCCATTATCTTGCATTTCAGTCATGCATGCATTTTTGCATGTAGTCATGAAATTGCATGCATGCATCCCAGTCATCAGTCCCAGCACCTAGTCCTCATTTAGCTAGTCCCGGGAGCTTCTCTCTGATCAATTTTAGCCCTCCTAGTGCTTAGTGCGCCCTCCTTTCACCTACCACTTGTGAAAGGTGCCCTCTCTCACCTACCACTCAGTTGCACTTCAGTTCGTTGAGTTATCTTTAGATCTTTCCTTGATTGAAGGCTAGATTGACTCCTTAAAAGACTGTATCACTCCAATGGACCTCCAGTGAGACTAGACTGCCTATTCTGACTCCAGTTAGCTCCTCATGCACCCTCCATTGAGACTCCTTCACTACATTAGTGCTCTCATGTGCCAGTTACACCTACCACACTCAGTTAGACTTAGTTTGACACCTGGTTGACCATTACTTGTGCATTGATGACTCCAATGATGATGATGAGGACTCCTAGTTGTGCTTTGATGACACTCCACTGATCTAAATGATCAGTGCATGCAGACTAATTCGAATTGCCACCTTGGCATTCGAATCCTTTCCACCATTGTATTATTTATTGTCCATATTATGATTAATGAATTAGTGTGTGATGTTATTCTGCTTCTATCTGAGTTCTACTATATCATAATTTTGTTGCTCCTTTACACTGCATTGACCACTCTTCTTCTATTTTCCTACTTAATATTAATCTTTCTTGTGAGGTATACATCATCTCTTAGATATGCTATGAGGATTTTCACACAATGTACAGAAGTCGACATCTTCAAATATGCAAGGGTGACTTTCTCAACCTTAGAAAGTTGATTCACTGAGAAATAGGACTCCAATTGTTGTATCCATTTGTCTACATATTTCCCATCAATATCTCCTTCCATGTTTTGTATATCCAAGTTCATCGACACCTTAAAGAGTCTAGCCTTTTCAAAGGAATTTCTCGTCGGGTTGCTAACCAAAGTCGAGCCAAATGAAATGGTGAGTCGAGAAAGAATCTCATTGAAATTGTCATACATTTCAATTCGCTGTCGAGCGAGTGCTTTTTCAGTGAGCCATTCAATTTCACTATTAGGCATGTTTCCCTCTATTTCACCTGCCATCTTCGGTCTGGGGTTGCGACAAGATAAATGCTCATAATTCAAAGGTAGATGTATCTCAGATAACTGAGTCTTAGAGCATGTCTGAATAGGAATACGTCAGTTTAACTATGCAAGTAGTGTTTAAGAAAAGCTAAAGAAAATAAGATTTGATACCAATGATCAGGGTCTCCCAGGAGGTTGATGCGAGGACAATAGAGTTGATTGGCTGAGTTGGCTATTGTTATGGAGGATGCTATACTAATAGTTTGATAAGAGAAACAACTATGAAAGATAGCATACACCAAACACTAAATAACTGAAAAATTTAATAGACAATGCCAGTCATAGAAGAATGTGAGGCAGGAATTAATAACAAAGAAACCCCAAGGGTGAAAACTCCAGTTGTATTGAGAAGTCATCATAAGAGGTCGACTGTAGGAATGATTGAGAACCAATCAATCCTTCTCTTTAGGAACTTGTCTTAATGCAGTCAAGAGCAGAGAACCAAAATCTATTTCATTTCGAGCTTACAAGTATTTATACAATTTTGAGGGATGCTTGGGTAACTACCAGCCGTGTTTCAGTTAGAAAAAGTTAGTTACAAAGATACCATGTGTCTTCTTCCCATTCTCCAGCTAGAAGAATATGAAGAGACATCATTACCACGTCGAGGGCGGTTCATATTCCTTTCAACTACTTAGAAGGTCATCTAACATGTAGTGGAAACATCTAATACCATTTGGCATGTATGATGATCCACCAGGCATGTGCTGTCGGTCATCGAGTTACGGAGTTGACAGATCTGTTGGGACGATTGAGTTGAGGATCCAAATGGGACTAGGCAATAGTCAATGGATCTAGTCGAGTCTTGGGATGTATCAAGTGGATGGTTGTTACTTTATACGAACTTTCATAGATTGGTTATGTCTACATATTTGAGGTATTAGATGCAGTTTCCAAGTTGAACCAAATATATACTTTGTTGATAGTGAGTTTTTGTTAGGATATTTAGACACTTAGGAGTTAGTTAAGATTGACTTGGTCTAAAGTGTCTTTAGGTAAATTATGTTTCTTTAGTGTGCATTAGTATGAATTTGTACTTATGTAAACCAATGGTCACACTATGATTTAGGCATTGAGTGATCTGACAGTTCTTCTTCAGCTTGATCTTAATGGATTTTGATCCATGGCTTAACACTCAATTGGCATATGATATCTTTTTAAATATCATGGAGAGTCATTTTATTGATGGGTTGATTGTGAGAAACTCATGTGTAAATCATTTTCCCTTTCACATTAATATATTTCCTCAAGTATCTATTTGCTTGGGGTTGTCGATTATTTTCCTCTCCAAGGGTTTTAACCACATAAAGCATCGGTGTGTTGATATGTGATATGTTTGTGTGAGCAATTTCTTAAGGTGTTCAACCTTGTAAAAATACCCTATTTTTGTGAAACATGGAATCATAGAACTTATAAAGACCTACTTTTGTTATTGATCAAGATCTTAAATTCTTGTAGCCATTTGCATCATAGATTTATGGATTATGTTATTTTTGTGTATTTTTAGGAGAGAGGTGTTCCATTTCATCTGGAGTGCTGCTTTTAGTTAGAGTTTTTTCTTTCATTTCACTCTAAAAGGTTTTTGTTTTCCCAAGATACACTTATTTAGCAAATCGGGAGGTATACTATTTACATTTACAAATTTAATATATATATATATATATATATATATGAAAGATATATAAAAGAATATGTGAAAGATATATATATATATATATATATATATATATATATATATATCTTTCACATATTCTTTTATATTTTATCCAAATTTTCTATTTTGTATTCTCAATTTGTTACCTCTTTAGTTTGTGTATTCTCTTTGTCATGTACTCTGTGTGGACTCAGTAAACCATAAATAGTGAGAAAATTTACATTTTTGGGAAAGCAAACCAAGGACCAACCCCAAATTTGAGAAATTTCAGTTTCAATTTTTTTTTGGCCTAGTTATTTAAATTGTTTTCCAGGCAAAAAAAAGGTTTTTTGGGTAGGCATGCTCTCCAACAACAAGAACAACATATTTCAGCTCCATATTATCACTAAAATTTTGATTAACTTGCTTTATTGAAAGTTACTTTATTAAGTAAGAGGTCTTGGGATCAAGTTCTTCTTTGTTACTTTTTACAAAATTTCATGTAACTTCAATTTATAAAGTATATTGTAAAAGTGCTTCCTACTTGCTTTATAAAAGTGGGCCATTTATTTTATAGTAACTTATTTGTAAAAGTGAGCTTATCAGAAAAGTTAGTAGGGGGAATTATTTACTGCATTTTTTGCACCCATCACCACATGGATAAACATCTACTTATTGGGTGGATTCCTAGTTCCATTTTATGCCTTTCTTAAAAAAGTCACAACTTTGACATCTAGAGTCTATTTTTAGTGTCATTTTCTTTGAAACTGCCTACTTTTTCAAGACCTTTGCATCTAAACCATTAGTTTCTTTTTCTGAATTCTTAATAATATGACCAGTCCAAGTGATATTTTGCTTACCAGTACCAACTACTTCTCGTGAATATCATGCATGTAAGATGTCCTAAAAAGTAGGGAACTTTATTGAATTACCTTGGGAAAAGAAACTACCCCCATAGATGTTGATAATAATGTAAAATGGGATGATAAAAATTATGAAGCTTGTGGATCAATCAGGATGCTTGTCTCTAATGAGTTAATATTCCATTTCAAGGAATTGACACACCATATTTGCCTTGGGAAAAGTTGAGAACTATATTTGGTAAACACAATGAGATTCAAGGTCACCATCATCAAAATTAGATGGTTTCTTTAAATTGAAGTGATTTCTCTTACATTCAAGACTATCTATATCAGTTCAAAAACCTTACTCTTAGTTGAAGAATTCAAGATATCTGAGCCATAAAATAAATGTATTTATCATATTCTTGCTAAGCTTGGTACTCCTTATTATGTCTTTTTATCTACTTCTAACTCCATCATATAATCTCTAAGGTCTACTTATAAAGAACCCACTCTTGATGTTTTTTGTGATTCCTTGATTAGAGAAAATGATAAGCTCTTACATCTTGGAGTGATCAACATTGTTGATACATATGGAAAATCCTTAATGACGTGATAGACAGATAATTCCAAGCATCCCAAGAATCAACATCCTCGCAACAATATGAAAAACAAGGGTCCCAAACCCTCTCATCCAAATCATACTTATAATGGTGACAAGGGAACCAAATTGAAAGTTAATAATAATTAGTGTCATTAGAATTTTTGTGGGGAGTATGCTCGTGTGGAATCTAGGTATTTCAAGAAGATGGAAGTCTTGGAAGAAGCAATGAAGATGCACAATGTCAAACTTGAATCTTCTTCTTATGCTACTTCTCATGGACATGCACTTTCTTCTTTTGTTTTTTCCTTCAATGCATCTTCTTCTTCTTCTTCTTTTTATTCTAATGAGTGGCTTATTGATTATGGATCATCTTATCATATGGCTAATGATAAAGCCATTTTTTCTCTAAATGAATGTAATGTTCATCAAACAAATATTTGTTTGTGATGATAGATCTCTTACTGCCGTAGGATCTAGAATAGTTCAGTAATACAATGGTAATTTCAAAGATGTACTATGTGTTCTAAGTCTTTGCTACAATAAATTGTCAATCTATCAAATCACTCATTTTGGTGAAGGAAGGAAAATAAAGTTTACACCTCACCAAGTTTTAATAAAGGATTCCAAAGATCCCGAGGATGTCCTAGCAACTGGAATTGTTGATAATGTTACCAGTTAGTATATATTTAAAAACTTTGGATCATTGCCTTTTCCATCAGTTTTTATTCCTCATAGTGATGACTTGAGAAAACTTTGGCATGATAGATTTGGTCATTTAAACTATCACTCATTGCAAAAACTATGTAATCAGAAAATGGTGACTGTTCTTCCTATCGTTTCTTGCAGAGATGGTGTTTATCTTGGGTATGTTTTCGAAAAACATCATCAAGACAGTTTTGACAAATGTGCCACTTTGCATGCTTCAACTCCCTTGTAGCTTATTCATTGTAATCTATGTGATCCTCTTCCTTATTCTTCTTTCTCTAATTTCAAGTACTTCTTATATTTCATTGATGACTTCTTTAGATGCACTTGGGTTTACTTTATAAAACTCAAGAGTGAATATTTTGACATATTTTTGGCCTACAAGGACCTTATAGAAAAACAATTTGGACATGAAATACACAAGTTAAGAACATATAATGGTCCAAGTGAATATGGAAACAATAAATTTACTGAATTACTAAACTACACGAGGAATTTAAATGCAATATATTTTTCCATACACACCATAACAAAATGTTGTTTCGTAGAGAAAGAAACACACATTAAAGGAAATGGGAAATTTTATGATCCAATCGAAGGGATTAAGTCCTCCATTTTGGGTAGAATCCATTAATTGTGCCAATTAGATAGTCAACTGCACTCCCACAAAGGATCTAAATGATATAACACCAGAAAAATCATGGAGTAAAATTAAAATTGATGTAAGCCACTTTTGTGTGTTTGGTAGTGAAGCATGGTCTCACATTCCCGATGAAAAATAGAAAGCATTGCTTTAAAAGAGTGAGAAGTGCATATTTATTGGATATTCTTAAGATGTTAAAGGTTATAGACTTCTTCTTCCAAAATCCAATGGCATTATTATTAGAAGAGATGTTAAGTTTGATGAAGATATTTTGGCCTACAAGCCTAATTTGGTGTTTGTTCCATCTTCAGTCAGTGAGTCTAATTCAGTGTTTGTGCTATCTTCAACCTGCAAGCCATATTTCGAGCTTTGGCATCTTTTATTCCCAACTTCTCTAGTTATGATCCTACTTTATTTTCTTCTTTAGATGATGATAGAGGATGAAAATACACCTTTTCCAGCTCACGATCCTCCAATTGGGGCCATTGAACATGACTTCACATCAACACAATCACTTCTTAGATGGGTTCATTCAATAGGTGAAGTAGTTGGTGATATTTCCAATGATTTCAGAGATAAGAAATGAGCACATTCACAATTCCATCTAGCCTCTTCTATTTTGGATCAAGTTTCAGAGACTCATGGTCCAGAGATAGTTGCAGACGCTTCTAGCTCCAAATTGGGATGCAACTATGAATGACGAATATCATTCCTTGATGGTAAATGATTCTTGGGATATTGTACCTCTTCTAAAAGGAAGAAAACTTTCCAAATGTAAATGGGTCTACAGAAATAAGTATGCATATGATGGAAGTATTGAAAGACTAAAGGAAAGGTTAGTTTCCAAAGGATTTTTCTCAAGTTAAAGTAATTGACGACAATGGAACCTTTGCCATGTTGTTTCTCAAAATAGATTTGTGAAAAAAAAATGAGAAACACCCTTGGTGGGTTGATCAAGGAGAAGATAGGGATGGAATGCTGGGTTGCTTTAAGCTCACAAATGAGTAGGATTCATAAGGTTAGTCAATGAAACCAATAACATCCTAAGTGAGACATAACTGTACATGAAAATAGATTAATGAAGAAAATAATGTAGTGAAATTGTGTCATGTCCCAAATTTGGCATTGGGTCACAATGGCCTAATCACATTGGACATATTCATTAGTGTTTGTCAAATTGATGCTAAAGGTCAAATAATAGGCAAGGAGGGAAATTACTAGTTTCCTAGGTTTGGGGTGGAAGCTTTGGGATTGTGAATAATGGGGATAATAAATGATGTTGGAACATTAGGATGGCATAAATATTTAAAAAAGGAGATAAATAAATATATACAAGTGAAAATCGAAGTGGCATTTGATCATGAAGACACATGGAGGAAGTGGGACCCACATATGGCTAGCTTTCCCCACTACACTCGGCATAATTCTCTCACCAATTCGAATTCAAGGTGAATGGTAACATACTTATGGGAGTCCAAAAGGTATTATTCATGGCATGACTCATCCAAGGTCTAAATATAGAGGAAGAGTAACTCCCATGGAAGAGGAAGAGGCAATTTGGAGCTAGTGAGACACTTGGGATAGATTCCCTAGCTCTATGACAATAATGATGAAGATGCTATGACACCTATGACACAAATCGGACCTTAAGGATGAAATATGACATATATGACATGTCAGGGCTAAAAATAGACTCCAAGAGGGCACTCAAGGGTGTTAGGGAAGCTAAGATGCTTCCATATGTGTTTTGGTGGAAGTGGGAGACTAGGAATTGTTGTACAAGTGGCGTTCTTTGGAATCTCTTCCCAACTTGAGTTGGCATGAGTCTCTTGGAAGGAATTCGACCCATGGAGGACATTAGAACTTTATAGATTTCAATAAAAAATAATGAAACCAGATTTTTATCATTTGTAGAATTTGCAATTGCATTTGTGAAGAGGGAGAGCTAGTGGATGACTAGTTTCTTACCTTAGCCAATTTCGAGGGTGAAAGATTCCCATCCAAGTTGGTAATTGGAACGGCCATTCAGACCTTTCATTTGGAGCTTTAATGGATTCTTTATTTGTAGGTGTAAGATACAGGGAATCTCATGGTTTCTTCTATTGCATCTCACTCCTTCAACCATTTCCAGTTTTGATGGCATATTCTTAATCCTTAAGGGAGGGCGTTTTCTAGTGAGCTATTGTACTCTTTGGGGGAGCTTATAATGCCCCATTTCTCTTGTAATATGAATTAAATACTCTGTTATTCATCTCCAGAAAGTTTTAGGTCGAAATTCCAAGTATAAATGTATAAATATCAATTTTAATGAAAGAACAGTGCCATTTCCCCACTACCTTGTTGTGAATCAATGTAATGCTGATGATTTCGAATGAATGGATGATTCTCTGATGCATTTGTGATTAATGGACTTCCATGGATGTATTTTACAAGTTTCATGTACTGTACTTGAGCATTTGAAGTATTTTTACTCAGTTTAATTGCATTGGGAGAAGAAATAGTGCCATTTCCCCAAGGGTCGAATTGGTGATTTTTGTAGTTGAATGGGAGAGGGTTGGAACAGATATAATAATCAATTAATGGTGCACATGAGACCTTAATAACATCCTGAATACATTATATACCTCGTTTCAGAAATTTTAGTGGGTTTGGAGGCATTTGGGAAGCCATTTTCAGTACTTACCCCAGGGGGATTTGAACCCCAAATTACAAGTAAAATTGCATACTTGGTCTAGAATCTTAAGAGAGTTTGCAGAGGTATTTTGGTGGCCATATGTCATCCCTGAACATCATATTCAAGTCCTAATATCATTCATACACCTTCCTTGAATATTTGAAGGCATTTGGAGTCAATTCGAGACCTAGAGACCAATACTAGTCAAAGGGAAATCATTAGTAAAGTTACCTACATTGACCAGAATTGAAAGAGGATTTGTAGAAGTATTTTAAAGGTCCAGAGGAATCCCTGAAACAAATATTTATGTTCTAATATCATTCATATACCTTCTCAGAAGATTTGGGATCATTTGGGGCAAATTTGGGACCTAGAGATCAAAACTAGTCAAAGGTCGAACTAGGGAAAAAAAGTGGAAAATTGCCATTTTAATAAAATTCCTAACAAGGGACATTATAGTGGTATCAGAGCATGGTCTTTATACCTGATGTGGTAGAACATTAATGAAGACCAGGAGTCAAAGAAATAATCCACCACCCTTAGAAACTGAAACTGGATGTACTTTGGTGAAAGGGAAGAAGTAGGAGAAGAAGTGCATTCCTTGGTCACCATGAGTAAGGATGAAAAAGGAACCTTAGAGGAGAATGAGGAGTTTAGAAAATTACTGAAACCTTCCTTTGAAGACAAGTGGAGGAAATTCATGCAAGAGTTCAAATTGTTGGTTAGTGAACTTGGAAGCAACTGGGAAAAAATAATGAGCAATGGTTCTCTTTTCAAGGAAAAGGATGAAATAATTTATGTCACAAAGGAGGAACCTAATGTCATTGTGGAACATGAGGTACATGTTGATATGTAGGTGCTTTAAAATGCTACACTCAAACAAGAAGAAGAACAAGCACTTGTCTTTGTCCAGATGGATGATGCGTTGCCTCATGGGGAGAGCTGCAACGCCTTGGAGGAGGCACATGATCTCATAATAGCTGGACCAGCCAATTATGGAGAAGATGAATTAAAGATTTCAATGGGTAAGAGTTGTAAAAATTTAAGATTGGTTCATAGATCCTCACCCCCTACTTCTTTTTCAGCCACATCAATTGGGGATGAAAATTGGGTGAAAGGTTTTTTTCCAATGGTGCCACATGATGGGTATGTAACTCCTACCTCTCATTTTGAGGATGACATGAATAGAGCACCTCATTATTTACATTTGCACCAGAATATTTTTTTCCTTGTGATGATACATATCTTCATGGACACACTTATGATGTTCACTTGAGTCACTTGAAGACTCATGATCTTCCTTGCTCCTTGCTTAGTTCAATTGATGTTGGAGGACCTTCATTAACTATGTGGATGAAAGAATACAGGGCTGATTGTTTTGATGCATCTTACATATTTTTGGAGCAGCATTATAGGACATGGGATACTCACCTATGTCATTGGATCAGATTTGATTGTTCACTCAATGCTTGTATGCACTTGAAAAATGATGGTCTACTTATTTGGAGGTACAAGCACTTTCATGATTCTTTGATGAAGAATCTTCTTGATGTACATTTTCTTTATGTTGTTATGTACTTTGATGATATATATTTTGCACTCATGATGTTTGGAAGAATGCATACAAGAAAATGGGATCCAGGAATCCTCTTATCTGATGGTATGGGTTGGAGAGTACTCTTAATTGTTGGGGTGCAATATAAGCAATGGGATCCTGGAATAATTTTTATCTCATTGGTTTCAAATTTTCTAGGGAAACAAGCAGTATGGGAGATGGATTTCCCACTTAATAAAGTGATTTTTATTAGATTAGTGCAGCAGCAAGCATGGTGGTTCCTCTCTAAAATCTTCATGGAAACTCAAAGACTCAAGGTTGGGCAATTCAATGGCAACTTCAAAAACTTATACAGAAAGCAAGTTCTTCAACACCCATGTTTGAAATTGCTTGAGGACAAGCAATATTGGGAAGGGAGGATTTGTCATGTCCCAAATTTGGCATTGTGTCACAATGGCCTAATCACATTGTCCATATTCATTAGTGTTTGTCAAATTGACGCTAAAGGTCAAATAATTGCCAAGGAGGGAAATTACTAGTTTCCTAGGTTTGGGGTGGAAGCTTTGAGATTGTGAATAATGGGGATAATAAATGATGTTGGAACATTATGATGGAATAAATATTTAATAAAGGAGATAAATAAATATATACAAGTGAAAATCAAAGTGGCATTTGATCATGAAGACACATGGAGGAAGTGGGACCCACATATGGCTAGCTTTTCCCACTACACTTGGCATCATTCTCTCACCAATTCGAATTCAAGGTGAATGGTAAAATACTTGGGGGAGTACAAAAGGTATTATTCATGGCATGACTCATCCAAGTTCGAAATATAGAGGAAGAGTAACTCCCATGGAAGAGGAAGAGGCAATTTGGAGCTAGTGAGACACTTGGGCTAGATTCCCTAGCTCTATGACAACAATGATGAAGATGCTATGACACCTATGACACAAATCAGACCTTAAGGATGACATATGACATATATGACATGTCAAGGCTAAAAATAGACTCCAATAGGGCTCTCAAGGGCGTTAGGGCAGCTAAGATGCTTCCACATGTGATTTGGTGGAAGTGGGAGACTAGGAATTGTTGTACAAGTGGCGTTCTTTGTAATCTCTTCCCAACTTGAGTTGGCATGAGTCTCTTCGAAGGAATTCGACCCATGGAGGACATTAGAACTTTATAAATGTCAATAAAAATTAATGAAACCAACTTTTGATCGTTTGTAGAATTTGCAATTGCATTTGTGAAGAGGGAGAGCTAGTGGATGACTAGTTTCTTGCCTTAGCCAATTTCGAGGGTGAAAGATTCCCATCCAAGTTGGTAATTGGAAAGGCCATTCAGACCTTTCATTTGGATCTTTAATGGAGTATTTATTTGTAGGTGTAAGCTACAGGGCAACTGATGGTTTCTTCTATTGCAGCTCACACCTTCAACCATTTCCAGTTTTGATGGCATATTCTTGATCCTCGAGGGAGGGAATTTTTGGTGAGCTATTGTACTCTTTGGGGGAGCTTATAATGCCCCATTTCTCTTGTAATATGAATTAAATACTCTGTTCTTCATCTCCAGAAAGTTTCAGGTCTAAATTCCAAGTAGAAATGTATAAATCTCAATTTTAATGAAAGAATAACGCCATTTCCCCACTACCTTGTTGTGAATCAATGTGATGCTGATGATTTCGAATGAATGGATGATTCTATAATGAATTTGTGATTAATGGACTTCCATGGATGTATTTTACAAGTTTCATGTACTGTACGTGAGCATTTGAAGTATTTTTACTCAGTTTAATTGCATTGGGAGAAGAAATAGTGCCATTTCCCCAAGGGTTGAATTAGTGATTTTTGTAGTTGAATGGGAGAGGGTTGGAACAAATATAATAATCAATTAATGGTGCACATGAGACTTTAATAACATCCTAAATACATTATCTACCTCTTTTCATAAATTTTAGTGGGTTTGGAGGCATTTGGGAAGCCATTTTCAGTACATACCCTAGGGGGATTTGAACCCCAAATTACTAGTAAAATTGCATACTTGGTCCAGAATCTTAAGAGAGTTTGCAGAGGTATTTTGGTGGCCATATGTCATCCCTGAACATAATATTCAAGTCCTAATATCATTCATACACATTCCTTGAATATTTGAAGGCATTTGGAGTCAATTCGAGACCTAGAGACCAATACTAGTCAAAGGGAAATCAATAGTAAAGTTACCTACATTGACCATAATTGAAAGAGGATTTGCAGAAGTATTTTAAAGGTCCAAAGGAATCCATGAAACACATATTTATGTTCTAATATCATTCATATACCTTCTCAGAATATTTGGGATCATTTGGAGCAAATTTGGGACCTAGAGATCAAAACTAGTCAAAGGTCGAACTAGGGGAAAAAAGTGAAAAATTGTCATTTTAATAAAATTCATAACAAGGGACATTACAAATTGGAATATGCATCTACATACTAATTACTGATTAAAAAATGAAAGTGTTAGTCATGAAAAAATATAGAAAATAAACTATGCTAAGTGCAAATGTAAATAAATGGCTAATCTAAATGCAAAGTTATACAATATTTATAAGAGAAATATACAACATGAAATAAATGTTGAAAACTTGAACTTTAGACATTGGATAATAAATGTGGGAATAATAAAAAAAAATTGATAGTCCTACTAAACTAATTAGCTACTTTCTAGATGCAGAAATAAATCATGAATTCAATTTCAAATTTTAAAAGGTAGATTAAAACATTAGTTCCATTTATGGAATATTTCATGCTTAATAAAGTTGAAACTTTATTAGTTGGATGTTTAATGAAAATAAAGTTGTTAATTCCAATTGTTTACATAATATGAAAATAGTTTTGAAAACTGAATAAAACACTTGGATTATAATGAAAAATAAGGCATCAGAAAGACAAACGTCTAAAGATAAAAATCAACTTTTATATACAAGTTACTAAAAAACATAAAGTAATATATACAATCCATTTTATTTACATAGAGTACAGTGTTCGAAATCCAAAAAATTATAAAAATAGTAGTAAAGATAAATGATAAAAATGGATGAAAGATGTAGATATGCTCAAATAAGATTTTTATTACAAATGGAAAATTTTAGTCATCAAGTTATAATAGGCCATGGTTAGTTTCAACCCATGAGAACAAGAGGTTTATCAGACCGTGAGAATAAAATAAAATAGGTTGGACTCTTTTTGCAAATAGTGGTAAGCACTGCAAGGGTTGAGTTTCCTGAGGGAACTACGGAGCGAGGAAGGGAAATTCCTTGTGTTGTGTGGGGTAGTGGAAGAGAGTTCCATGGCTAGGATGAATGAGTGAGATTGTAATATCCCCATTTTGACCCCATTACATTCAAATGTAAATAATGTAATATTGTTATAAAATCATGGTGAGGAGCTCAAGGCCAAGGCCCCGCCATCAATTTATTGATGCATATGGTTTTCATGCTAGCCAGGCACGTTGGAATTCAAACATCATGTAAATATGCATTTTAATAAAATACCCACAACTAGCTATGCAATGCAACAAAGAGTTGGGGGCATGATTTTTACAAGGAATTGGGAGGGAAAACATTCAAACCCTTGAGCCAATCAAGTCAAGCCAAGTGAAAACATTTAAACCCTTGAGCCAATCAAGTGAAGCCAAGTGTCAATGAGAGAACCAATCAAACCCTCAACTACCCATGTTGACTTTTGTACCCAATCATTTATTTATCCCCAGAGTTGGTTGAGGTAGTTAATGCCTTCGGGAATGAGAGGTATGGCTGTCCAAATTCGGGTATGGGCAAGCCACCCTACATGGGAAATCATGTTTTGCTTTTTGGGCAAGAAAAGAGCCATGAATTGCTCCCCTATCCATTATCCATCAACCAGTTGCTCTCCCCGACGGGTTTTGGAGTTACCTGGGCGTTTTTCTCCATGGTTTTTCTGTGTTTTCCTTCATTCTCCCAACTGAGAAGGGAGTTTTTGTATTGTATACCAGTGGGGAAGAAGGGGAATGAAATTGGGGTTCCATAGAGACCGTTTTTGCTATTAAATGCTGAGAGAGTTGGGGAGAAAACGTTTTCCTACCTGTGAATGTTTTTCCCCATCCCACAATTTGTTTTTGGATGGAAACAATTTGGGGAAAGCCCAAACCCATGGCCATCCTGTTGGTAAATCCATTGCTTTGGCTTGAGCTTGTGTGTAATCCTCAAGGGCTCAAATGTAGCCTGATAAACCTAGCTATGGACTGGATTTGGCTCAGATGAAATGATTAATTGGCTGTGAATGAGCTTGAATGTCTCCTTTTCCTTGTAAGAATCATGCCCAGATCGGGGGTGGTCTTTGAGTGATAAAAGAATACAGGTTGGGCAGAGACCTATAGTTGGGTGGAATGTTGCAGCGACATAGCTAGTTGTTTGGGGACAATTGCATAATGAAGATGAGTATATTCTTATGTGTATTTACTTCTGCATTGTATTAATTTAATGACTGTTGATGCCTGTATGCATGAGTAATTTGTGTGGATGATGTTTTATTTCCGCTGTGCATGTTTGTTGATTTTACATCTACACACATTGATTTTATTGCTGTGAATCTAATGAATTGGGTTGAGATAATGTAAAAGCCCAAAATTTGGCATCATGTTCCCTTCCTTTCCTTGGATGGATGGAGGGTATGTGACAGAATGGTATCAGAGTTGCTGGTTGTAGCATTGGGCCTTCATGGGCTACCTATCACAATTGTATAGGTAAGTATGCTTCCGGTTCAACAATGATAATTAAGAAAAGTTTCAAAAATTTCAAGATTTTTCAAAAAATTTCAAAGTGTTTTGCCTAACTGTTTCGGCGAGTCTCGTGGAGTTGAGCCGATGTGTTTTGGAAAACCTCCCTGAGTTGCACCGAAGTTGCCAGCTAGAATTGGCGAGTTTGTGTCGCAGTTGTCGACTAGAACTGACGAGTTTGCGCTGAAGATTGCCGGCAAAACTTGGCAAGTTGCTCCGCAACGAATCAATAGAGAATCAATAAGTTTGCTGAAAAAGAAGGAAAAATTTCGACGGAAAGTTATGAGTTTTTGGCCGAAACGGTCGGCAAAAACTGGCGAGTTTGCGCCGAAGTTGTCGGAAGGAAAAGCTGTTTTCGGCGGGAGAACTTGATGAGTTGGTCCGTAAAATTTCAAAAATTTTCTAAGTGTTTTCGGCGGAACAACTCGGCAAGTTTGTCCGAAACGGCAGAAGAAATCGGCAAGTTGGTCCGAAACAGCGGAAGAACTCGGCGAGTTGGTCTGCAACAAGTCAGAGGAGAAACGATAAGTCCTCCGAAACAGAGAATTTCAGCTGTTTTCCGCTGCGCACACAGCTGCAGCCTTAGATCTTTTTGGGAAACTCCACGCACATAGCTGGGAGCCCTTCTCTTAGATCTTTCTCTTCTTCTACAGATATTACCATGACAAAGACATACAATCACATTCCCCTCTCAGTCCTCTTGTGACTGGTCAATACATACAATGGCCCTTACGCCAAGCGGTCTTCCTGCGAGATCGCGGCCTTCTTACATGCACAAATTGATCATTAACAGCTTAAAAGATACAGCAATACAAATGACTCAGACATCAACTTAGATTGTCTGTGTAACTCTGTAACTATCCAACTCTTTCTCTCTAACTATCTAACCTTTTTCCCCCAACCCTTTTCCCTTTTCAATTACACATATATATAGGTGGCCCTGAGGGTCTCACCTTTACAAAACTGTGGGCCTTTCCCAACAGTGATCCCCAAAAACCCTAACCGCGGACATGGATAGGTGTACTGTAGGCGCCTCTTGCAGTCACATCGCAGCTTCCTACAGACTCCGTGATTTCCGGCGCAGATCGCAGGTATGGGCGCCGCTTCATCGTTCTTTGCTCCTTGTCCTTCACCTTCAATGCTTCAGCCCGTTGCTTTTCCTTGGTCCAAGCAACCATAACTCCTGTACTTTGCATTAATGAGGGTAGCTGAGCCCTCTATTCCACCACTTCATTTATTGTGGTGGTTGAGATTTCTACTCGGCCACCTTATTTACTCTTTCCTTTGACTTGTGCGTGCGCGAGCTCCGCGATTTCTGGCCTACAATTTGCGGTGAGCTCACCCATCTGACATCGTACCGCACACTGTTCATTTATGGCCAAAAATGGTGCTTTTCCTCAAAATTAGCACTTTTCCTTCAAAACTTAGTGCTTTTTCATAAACTTGGCAGCTTTACCATAGCTGCGGCCTATGCTCCAACAGGGGGTGTTGGGATATTCTTATACTCCATCTTAGTCTTAACAACATTTCCATTATCTTGCATTTCAGTCATGCATGCATTTTTGCATGTAGTCATGAAATTGCATGCATGCATCCCAGTCATCAGTCCCAGCACCTAGTCCTCATTTAGCTAGTCCCGGGAGCTTCTCTCTGATCAATTTTATCCCTCCTAGTGCTTAGTGCGCCCTCCTTTCACCTACCACTTGTGAAAGGTTCCCTCTCTCACCTACCACTCAGTTGCACTTCAGTTCGTTGAGTTATCTTTAGATCTTTCCTTGATTTAAGGCTAGATTGACTCCTCAAATGACTGTATCACTCTGATGGACCTCCAGTGAGACTAGACTGCCTATTCTGACTCCAGTTAGCTCCTCATGCACCCTCCATTGAGACTCCTTCACTACATTAGTGCTCTCATGTGCCAGTTACACCTACCACACTTAGTTAGACTTAGTTTGACACCTGGTTGACCATTACTTGTGCATTGATGACTCCAATGATGATGATGAGGACTCCTAGTTGTGCTTTGATGACACTCCACTGATCTAAATGATCAGTGCATGCAAACTAATTCGAATTGCCACCTTGGCATTCGAATCCTTTCCACCATTGTATTATTTATTGTCCATATTATGATTAATGAATTAGTGTGTGATGATATTCTGCTTCTATCTGAGTTCTACTATATCATAATTTTGTTGCTCCTTTACACTGCATTGACCACTCTTCTTCTATTTTCCTGCTTAATATTAATCTTTCTTGTGAGGTATACATCATCTCTTAGATATGCTATGAGGATTTTCACACAATGTACAGAAGTCGACATCTTCAAATATGCAAGGGTGACTTTCTCAACCTCAGAAAGTTGATTCACTGAGAAATAGGACTCCAATTGTTGTATCCATTTGTCTACATATTTCCCATCAATATCTCCTTCCATGTTTTGTATATCCAAGTTCATCGACACCTTAAAGAGGCTAGCCTTTTGTTGGCCCGGTTTTGCAACCAGGCTTAGTGCTATGGGCACCTGCTAACTAGTAGCAGCAGTTTCAATGTAAAGCAAATAACAAGAAACTAAACTAAACAAGACTAATCATGGATCTATGCAAAGATATTAAGCAAATAACAAAAATAATTTAAAATCAAGAACAAGACAATGTAAAATAATAAATTTGTATTGAAAGAATGGGGCAAGCAAGTGCTTGCGGAATCAATACCTCTAATGGTGAGGTTGAATGGCTCCAAGGATGAGCAACTCCAATCTCCAATGGTCTCTTCTCCAATGTGGTTTGCAATGGCCAAAATGCTCAAGGGAGATTTCAGCAGCATAAGGATGAGATAATGGATGGATGTGAAATGAGGAGCCCCTACCACCTTTTTATAGGTTTTGGTGGTGGGAAATACCATTTGTGGTTTTGTGGAAACCAAATGGTATTGACCAACATGGTTTAGGTACTTTTCCCTCCTTTTTCCTTTTTTGAATAAAAATAATATTTTAATTCCCTTTTTAATATTTTTGGGAATTTGGACCCTTTTTGAGGGTTTTTTATGCTTTTCTTGGAAAAATAATCTTTTTTAATGGAAAAAGGGGTGTACTAAGGTCTTTTGGTGACCTTTTGTTGGTTTCGGAGGCTCAGATGGTGAAAAAGTGGACAAATGGGTCATGTGAATAGGGAAATGAGCTAGTGAGCACTTTTTGGGTGTTAACAGATTGCCCCCTGATGTGTGAGGGAAGGAGCTCATCGTATGGCCGATAGACATCATAGTTCTTTTGTTCTTTTTTATGGTGTTTAGGGGAGAGAAGAGACCGATTGGAGACTGGAGCCACGGCCCTTGGAAGCTGCAAAAACAAAAAATGTTACATGGCCTCAATATGAATGAGGTATAATCTCTGATAAAGGACGAGGCGGGCATTCCCATGCTCGTATCAAGACATATACAAAACAATTAGTCCCAAGAAGGGGGATCTAATACATAAAGAAATATATTGGTACATCATAATGGTCCAGGGGGGACATTATTTTGGGATGTAATCCTGATCATAACAGATCTCAACAACTGATACACTGGAATAACTGTTGAACTGCTGAAACTGAAGGTGTCCAACATCTGTATGGACTCTATGACCGTGAGCCATCTCTGGGAAGTATTTGTATCTGTATACTCGAGGGAGTATAAAACTGGGGTATATCTGAATACTGTCGCCATACGCAACCCGGATATCTATAGAAAAAATGTAACTGGTTGTATCCATAGGTAGACTCTCAAATGTGGAGGAGTCAGGTGGTATCCGAGGTCTTCGACTAATAAGTGAACGGACCAATACCCTGTGCGAGTCTCAACGATGCGATCAAGGTGTTGAAGTCGAGCATGTGAGAAACAACCATTCGGAGAGGCACTGAGGATTCCTCTCGAAATGATTCGTAGGCACTCATCATAAATGGTAATGAGTCCAAGACACAGGGACCTTTAGGTCTATCCTCTGGAATCAATGTGGTTGTCGTCGACAGAGGGAGACCAGCAACTAACAAGGAAATGATGTTTCCTTGATAGGAGCATGAGGTGTAGAACTGAAGTGATCTAGTACTGATGGTAGGAATGACATACTTGTGGGGATGGGAAATAACTGGGTCAAAAAATGGGTAGACTCAAACTTCCTTTGTTCAGAGCATGATGACATGGTTGACCTGGCAGCGTAGGGAACTGACTTGTAGGTGTGGGGATCATTGCTTTGACTGAATGGTATATATTGACTCTGGGGGGGAGAACGAGCTGAGAGGTGTCGTCGAGGAATTATCAAGGTGACATACTGCAGAATACTCTGAACAAAGGCGACCGAAATGGGGAAGCTTCCTAATGAGTAGATGTGATCTGTCGTGGCGCCAAGAGGCACCATTGATTCCTTCTTCGTGGTTTTAATGAGTTCCAAGAAGGGATAAAAGTGTGCTCTGAAATGGTACGGTCCTGTGGATTTTGTGAGCCCAGGACGGCTCATGCTCATGGTTGCTTTCATGTTTAGAGAGTCTGAAAGCGGTGAGTGGACTCTATTGGTGTTTCTTTTTCGTAAGTTTAGTCTCCAAGGCCCGAAAAAGCATAAAATGATGCGGATGGAGAACTCTTCTAGCCGATGTGACTAGAGTATACCTTTTTCGTAATTAGTCTACGAGGTCCGGAAAAGGGGTAAACTTATACAAGGTAGACACCCTTTCAGATACGTTTAGCGAGCATGAAAGGAAGCAAGATTGCTCGGCGATCTTTTCATTGTTTTAGGAGTCAGAAAAGAGCTTAACAGAAACTCCCTAAGTGCCTTTTTCGTAAAAGGGGTTGCTCGGCCCGAAAAAGGGATAAAATTATACCGAACAAAAATGGATTGATGAGGGCGAGAAAAGGTCTCAAGCATCATCATTAGTGCGGAAAACTGGATCCGGTGACATAAGGATTGTCGGAAACGGAGAACGGCCGATGTGGCACGCAAATCGAGGTGACGAGGGGGCGTGGAAAAAAAGCCCGAAAAATCTAAAGGTGAGAGCGAGAAATGATCTCAAGCATCATCACGAGCGTGGAAAACTGAATCCGACGATATAAGGCACGTCTAAAATGGAGAACGGCCAATGTGGCACGCAAACCGAGGCGACGAGGGGGGCATGGGGAAAAACGCCCAAAAAATCTAAAGGTGAGAGCGAGAAATGATCTCAAGCATCATCACGAGCGCGGAAAATTGAATCCAGCGATATAAGGCATGTCTAAAATGGAGAACGGCCGATGTGGCACGCAAACCGAGGCGACGAGGGGGGTATGGGGAAAAACGCCCGAAAAATCTAAAGGTGAGAGCGAGAAATGATCTCTAGAATCATCACGAGCGCGGAAAATTGAATCCGGCGATATAAGGCACGTCTAAAACGAAGAACGACCGATGTGGCACGCAAATCGAGGTCATGAGAGAGGCTAAAAAATGGTCAAAAAACGGACCCCGTGAAAATGGGAAAAGGAAGGAACCTGCATGAAGTTCTCGCTGTGCTGATCCCAACGGTACCAACGGTTTGAGAAATGGACTTCATATGATACCGCAATGGTTGTTGGAAAATTGGTAGAATTCCTATAAATAGGACGTGGGGCCCAAATGACTTGTCATTGTTACGTGCGAGTTTGATAGAGCTGTCAGAGCTATTTCTCGATTTACGGGAGATTTCACCGTTGGTTTTCGATTTAGCGAGTTGCAGGTAACTCTATTTGCCTTAGCCTTGTCAATTATGTCTCTTTTGTTTGGCGGCGGGCCCCCGAAGGCCGCGAAATTCCATGTTGACTCTCGAACGTGGAATATCGCGGGTTTCGGGACTGTTCCCGCGATGAACCGCGCGGGTTTTAGGCTGACAGTCGTGATGTTCATCGCGACTGTGAGGTTGGAAACCGCGCGGTTCATCGCGGGTTCATGGGGGATAGTCGCGATGTTCATCGCGACTGTCCGGCCAAAACCCGCGATGTTCATCGCGGGTTTTTGCATGGATCCCGCGATGGTCATCGCGGCTTTTGGTGGAAAAGCCGCGATGGGCATCGCGGCTTTTTGTGTAAAACCCGCGATGGGATTTTTCTAAAATTTTTATGCTGGGGCTGAAAATTTCTTCTGTTTTTCTGGCAGGATGTTGAGGAGACCATAGTCCTCGTGGCGGGAGCGAGAGATCGATGATGATCTTATGGCGAGGATTGAGACTGATGCAGGGGTGAGACAGACTCTAGCTATGAGCGGACTTTTGAAGTTTGCTCAGATCCCACCTATACGTTCAGTGAGACGGCTCCTGAACAAACTTGTGAGTTGGTGGGTGCCGGCTGAGGGTGCATTTATCATTGGTGGTGAGAGGTTAGAGATCACTCTCACGGATGTTTATTTTTTGACTGGGTTGCCTCGCTTGGGTGAGGTGGGCGATATCTTGCCGAGGTTGCCTCCAGGTATAGATATGGAGGACCTTTTACAGACTTTCTGTTCTGATGATGCTGTTTTGCAAAACAGCTCTATTAGTCTGCGATCCCTACGTGAGTGGGATATGCGAGCTATTGGGGCCTGCGTTCTACGGATATTGGGTGCTGCTGCGCCACATCGTATGTCTGGGGGGCAGACGATGATGGTGGATTCTGTTCTTCAGGGTACTTACTATGCCTGGGGGCAGATGTTTCTCGCTGGTGTCCGGAGAGATCTGGACAAGGCCATTAGAGAGGGAGGCGAGTTTTGTTATGCCTCATTTTTATGCTGTTTTTTCTTTGAGCGGGTGCCGACCTTGCGGCCACGGGTACCCATCCGTGCTGGTCTTCTGAGTGAGCCTCGTATGATGAGATGGGGGAAGATGATGCCTCGTGGCGGCGGTGGTGTCCGCGGCTTCTTCACGGAGGATTTTTATCAGCAGTGGGAGCAGATGCCTCTGGTTATTGAGGACTACCCTTATGCCGGTATGGACTATCGAGGTGACCCAGAGATGCCTCGTGCCCCAGGACAGGCCTGGAGTTTAGACGGTATGTTTTGTGTTTTATTTGATATTATATCATATGCTGTTTGATTTATCATTGATGATTATTGTTCTATAGTATGTGATGGCTTACTTGCTTTGTGCAGATGTGGGTCCAGTGCCACCGCCTGACTATGTGGCTCGGCAGGGGCGGGCGATGGTGGTCGCCCATCCACCTGCAGCGGTACCCCCTCCGCGTGGTGGAGGATTTGCAGCTCGTGGGCGAGGGGTTGGCCCTTACGATGACGCCATAGATGGTGTCAGACAGACCTTTGCCCGGATCCTAGCTGGACTCCCCGAGGATGGTTGGAGAGACCTGGATCGGGATATTTTGCAGGGTTGTTTCGGTGCGCCGCCTGAGTGGCAGTCGCTCCTATTGAGGACATCGGTGTTCGTGGCGAGGCACAGGGATGGTAGACGAGATGATCCGGCAGGGCCGGTTCAGGCGAGGATACGTCTGCGAGACGATCCAGCGGGGCCAGCGGGGCCGGCAGAGCGGAGAGTTCGGGCTCGCCATGACCCGGCGGGGCCAGCGGGGGAGGAGTCGAAGGAGGAGCCGGAGGATCCTAGGGATCCAGATGAGTAGACGATATTGTATCTGCCCCCAAATGCTGATGAGCATATGGGGAAGCATTTTTTGTATGACAGATGTATTTTTGTATATCGGGTGCTGAGGGCACTTATGACATGTTGACTATTTGGTTTATATATATATGTGGATATATATTTGGATATATTGTCGTGTATGCACGTGGATGCACCTTTGTCTTTTGTATATGCCCGTGGAGGCACATGTTATGCACGTGGATGCAGTGTGTTTGTTGATTTATGTATGCCCGTGGAGGCACATGTTATGCACGTGGATGCATTATTTGGTTATTTGTTTTATGCCCGTGGAGGCACATGTTATGCACGTGGATGCATTTTGTTTATAGATATGCCCGTGGAGGCACATGTTATGCACGTGGATGCATTTTGGTTATGGGTATGACATGATGTGATTAGTGTGCCAGTCGAGGACATTGTTGGCCATGTTATCTGCTACACTATTGAGGTGTCTTGGGACATGTGTGAATGAAATGGATTCAAACTGTCTAACCATTTGTTTCGTGCACAGTAATTTTCTGAAAAGACAGGGATCGCGTACCTGGTAATCATTGTTGAGCTGGGAAACTAGGAGCTGTGAGTCCAAGAAAACGTTGAGGTGACGGATGCTCATTTGGAGAGCAGCGGCCAGGAGACCGGTCACGGCATCGTATTCAGCTTGATTATTGGTAGCGGCACCTAAACATACTCCGTCAATGTGAATTAATTCATATGAAGGGGAGTATATTACCCAAGCTGCGGAGGCGAGATTGGGAGACCAACGGCTTGCACCATCAGTGAAACCGACATGGCAGAGTGGAAGAGGCTCCATCTGTGGTCATGCAGAGAAAAACAAATATTTAGGTTTTTTGAAATTTTTTGTGAACAAAAGAAAGTATGCCTATACTAAAATGGACGATGGTGTCCATCAAATTTTCTATGGGTAAAATCGTTTAAGGTACAACCCGTTGCGTGGGTTGCATAGGGGGTTGCCTTCTGAATCGGTCAGAATGTATGCCCCCTGCCCGAGGCAGGTGTGTGTGATGTAGGGGCCTTGCCACATAGACACGAACTTTCCCTTTCTGGTTTTATCGTGAGCTTGATCGTAAGCAAGGACAAGGTCTCCCTCATAAAAGGTTCTTGGGTGGACGTGTTTGTCGTAACTTAGTTTCGATCGTTGTTTAGCTGCTTCCATGTTTTGAATGGCTGTGCGCCGATCTTCCTCGGCCTGCTCTAGGAGTAGTAAACGTTGCTCGATCGGGGAAGTATCTGGTAGGAGTTCAACGGCGATATGTAAGGCT
Source organism: Larix kaempferi (assembly GCA_027924585.1). Taxonomy (NCBI): domain Eukaryota; kingdom Viridiplantae; phylum Streptophyta; class Pinopsida; order Pinales; family Pinaceae; genus Larix; species Larix kaempferi. The sequence continues at coordinate 4,417,594 of BSBM01000434.1, forward strand.
GGGATCTGGCACTCAATAGGGAGGACGGATTCGACACCGTGAACTAAATGGAAAGGGGTAAAACCGGTGGTGGTTTTGGTTGAGGTGCGGTAGGCCCATAGTGCCGGGAAGAGCATGTGGTGCCAATTGGATTTGTGCTTGTCTACAGTACATTGGAGAATGGTCTTCAAAATTTTATTGATCTCTTCGACTTGGCCGTTTCCTTGGGGATAGTAAGCGGAAGAGAAATGGTGTTCAAATTTCAACATGGTTGATAATTCCTTCCAGACGGCATCTTCGAAGTGAGAGCCGTGGTCAGAGACTAGTTGCTGTGGTACTCCGAAACGAGTGATAACATGGTTGAAGAAAAACCGTGCTGCAGTGTCGGCTTTGCAATTATAGGTCGGCATGGCTTCTGCCCACTTGGTGAAATAATCTACAGCCACAACGATGTGTTTGTGACCGCCGGCTGACGTGGGGTTGCAGTCGAGGAAGTCGATGGCCCATTTGCAGAATGGTCCAACAGTGATGACTGGATGAAGGGGGGCGGGGGGGGGTTCTTGCTTTGGGGGCAAATAATTGGCAGTTCTGGCAATGCTTGACTGCGGTGATGCAATCAGTAAACAATGATGGCCAAAAATAACCGGCCCGAATGATTTTCTGGGCGGTGGCCATGCCGGAGAAATGGCCTCCGCAGGCACCGCTATGACAATCATTTAGGACTTGTTCTGCCTCACTATGGGATAGGCAGCGGTGTAAGATGGTATCAACGCCGCGTCGGTAAAGTACATCCCCTAACAAGAGGTATCGGGGGGCGTGGTGTCATATGCGACGGCGTCCATCACGATCGATGTGTGGTCGAAATTTTTGTGTACGAAGGTATGTCAAAATGTCTCCGTACCAAGGGTCGTCAGACGAAATGATGAAGATCTACTCGTCAATCAGGTCCGTTTGGATAACGAGTGATGTTGAAGAGGATGGGAGGTCAGTGATGAGGTGAGCAAGCGCGAGGGCTTTAGTGCTTTTGGGAGTTCTGAAAGTGAGGTCATATTCTTGGAGGATAATGACCCATTTAGCAACACGACCTTGTAGGAGCCGCCAGGTGAGGAGATAGACCATAGGGTTGGAGTCGGCCACGACCGTGGTATGACTGAGTAAAATGTAGTGTCGCAATTTTTGTACGGAAAAGACTACAGCTAGGGCTAATCTTTCCTCATATGGGTAATGCAGAGGTGGGCCAGACAAGGTCTGGCTGACGTAATAAATCACATGCTCTTGGTGGGAGGCATCTTCTTGGACCAAAACTCCGGACACAGCATATTCAGATGCCGAGACATAAAGGGTGAAGTCTTGAGAGAAATCCGGTGGGGATATCAAGGGGGCTTGTGTGAGGGATTTCTTGAGGGCTTCGAATGCCGTGTCTGCTTGCTCATCCCAAACAAAGGGTATGTGGGTACGAAGTAAGCGTAAGAAACCGTGGACTTTGGCTGCATAATCAGGAATGAAGCGCCTAAGGAAATTGGACCGCCCCTGTAGACTTTGGAGCTGCCGAAGCGTGCGAGGAGGCGGAAGTTCTAAGATGGCTTTGACTTTCAAAGGATCGACAGTGATTCCGTCTTGGGAAACAATGAAACCCAACAACTGGCCCGCCGGGACGCAAAATACACACTTGTGTGGGTTCAAGCGGATTTTATATTTGCGACAACGCAGGAAAACTTGCCGGAGGTCATTAAGGTGGTCTGATCGTTTTCGGGAACGAGCTGTGAGGTCATCAAGGTAGACTCGCAGGATATGGACCAAGTCGTGAAAGCAATAGGTCATGGCCCGCTGGAAAGTGGCACCGGCATTTTTAAGGCCAAATGGCATGACGCGATAGGCAAAGGTGCCCCATGGGGTGGTGAAGGCAGTCTTGTACTGATCCTCTTTGCGGATGTGAATCTGGTTATATCCGGAAAACCCGTCCATGAAGGATAGGACTTCATGGCCCGCACACTCATCAATGAGTTGGTCAATGAATGGCATGGGGAAATTGTTTTTTGGACAAGCGTGGTTTAAATCACGGAAGTCAGTGCATACTCTAAGGGTGCCTTGCTTTTTGTTGACCGGAATGGGGTTCGACACCCAGGTGGTGTACGGAATAGGATAAATGAATCCTACTTTGCGAAGTTTCTCGACCTCAGCTTTAACAGCGGGGAGCTTGGAAGGGTGAATGGGTCGCTGTTTCTGACGAACAGGGGGTACCTCAAGCCATGTATCAATGTGGTGCTCTATAATGGCGGGGTCGAGACCAGGCATCTCGGTATAGGACCAGGCAAAGACATCACGGAACTCTTGAAAGAGCTTTTTGTATGCTTGATTTTCTGCTTGAGTGCAAGATGCGCCCAGCGAGATGAGCTCAGGTTTCCCTGGTGTTGTGGAAATGTCTATCTGTATAGTGGGGGAAATGTTCGACATGTTCCCTTCTTCAAAGGCATCTGGTGCTGGGATGGGGTCCTTTAACCAATCGACCTTAGTGGGTATGAAATCTTTCGATTCGACTGATAGCTGGTTGGATGCGGTGGATGTAGATGCTTCCGGGAGGAAGTACGAGCGATGATGCATATCATCCCAAGGGTAGTCGGGTGCAGTGAGTGTCTCCAAAATTTGCTCATCAGTATTGAAGTAGTTAGACCATAAATCAAGGGGTTCTGGTTTGAAAGTTGTTGAAATCATATATATTGTATTGACTTCTTCCGACGAGGATGATGGCGGGGGGTGGATCTCCTCGATGAGGGGAGGAGATATCTCTAAGTCAACGTTGTTTAACTCGTACAACGCTGCTCTATAGTCAGGTAGATCAGGACAATGGTGAGAGTAGTGGCCGTAAACACTGCATATAGCACAAGGATGGTTGGTGTGCAGTGATTTGTCGCGAGGCTGTAGAGGGGGCTCTAATTTGACTACTGGGATGCTGATGTCATCGTCCAACATATTCATATGCTCTTGGAGTGCCGGTAACTGTGGGCATTGATGAGTTGGATTCCCTATCTCATCGCACAATGAGCATTTGGGGGGAGCTCGAAACATTGGTGAGGGTTTAACTGCCTTAGGAGGTGGTATAGCAGTGTATGGTTTTGGACCTCTACCCCCAGTGGGCTTAGCAAGAAGAGGGGGATTCGTTGACGTCGAAGCAATCGTGAGACCAGGAGATGGTTTCGTTGACGACGAAGGGAGGGTGACCCCAGGAGGAGGTTGAGTAGTGGTAACAATAGGTTGTACCGGTTGGAGGATGACGTTTGGTGTCGGCGGTGGAACGGGAGGTGAAATATACCACACTGGTAATCCCAATGTTAACCCGGGTAGACTAAGGGTAGCCATAACCGGGGCGCTTACTACACCCGAAGGAGGAAATAGGAAGGGGATGGTGTGGATGGGTGTAACACCAATGTGACTGGGGATCAATGGTGGTTGACTACCAGGTGTTTGTGTATTCTGTGAAAGAGTACAGAGGTTTGTGACATGGGTCTCTGGTGATGGTGGTGGAATGGCCTGGAATGTAGAGGTCATTGGTGTATCTGAGTAAAGTCCGGGTCCCACAGAAGACACAAAGGAGGTAGTTGCACCAGCAACGGGTTGTTCAATCATGGGAAGAACATTTTCGGGTGCTGCAGGGACATTAGGATCATAGTAGGTGAGTTGGTCAATTTTGACCACACGTCCCTCGTGGGGGAACATCATGGTGCGAAAAACGGAGGAGGCGACCGCTTTCATGGCGTACATGTAACTGCGGCCAAGTAAAAGGTTATAATCGTGCTGGGCGTTAATGACCTCTATGTCGATGAGCACAGTTTTCCCACCTAATTGGACAGGGACCTTGGGTAGTAAACCTTGAGGTTGAGCTGACCGACCATCGTAGGCCCGCAATGCAGTGGTGGATTGCTGGAGAGTAGGGGATCCCAACTTCTGCCAAACAAATGTGGACATGACGCATGTGGAGGCACCCTCGTCGATGATACATCGATGGATGACAAGATTCCGAATAGAAACAGAAACTTGGACTGCTATGGTGGAAGGCAGACGTGGTTCAAACTGGTCTAAATCAAAGGTCATCAATTTCGAATCATTTGGGTCAATCGCCCCAATGGCGGAAAGTAAAGTCTTGCGCTGCGTAGGACAGTTTTTCAAGACTTCTAACGCAGACATGGCTGCGGGAGACTGAGCTAAGTCATCTACGATGTTGTAATTTGACACAGCCCGTGCATTGGGGTTGTTGTTTATACGGCGGAGTGGGAAACGAGGTGCTTTAGATGCGCCATCGAGTGGAAGAGGTGGTATCCGTAACGTCTGATCGATGGGATGAGCGTTAGTATCCTTATCGGCGGGGGGAGCCTCGGAGGTAGGACCATACTGGTTCCGTCGGGTTTGGATATTGATGTCGGCAGTGGACATCATCAATAAGTGGTGAGTGCCTCAATCAAACATGGGTTGATCAGGAGCGGCGTAAGTGATTTGTTGTGGTTGCACGTTGCCCTGTGGGGGGGCTAACAGCTGAGTGTTCACCACTCCTTGTGTTGGAAAAGTATTTTGTAGCACCAAAGGTTGTTATTGAGGTGGTGGAGGGTTGGGTGGTGGCTAAGGAGCCGCCTGCCCTTGACGATGAGTGTCATCTGTCCATAGTTGCCAAGCTCGCTCCAGATGTGGGCAAGCATGGGTATAGTGGCCATAAACATCGCAAATAGAACAAGGAGGGTTTGTTCGTAAATTAGCATTTTTGGCTTGCTTAGGTGGCCGATCAGGATTTTGATGAGCAGGCGCCGCGTTATTGTTTTGCGGAGGATGGGTAGGTTGTGGAGCTTGGTTATGGTTTTGGTTGTTTCCACGGTTACGTCCTCTTCCGCGGTTTGGTTGCCCACCCTGATTGCGTTGGTTATTTTGGTATTGGGGCTGATGTTGTTTTGCGTACACATGCCCTTGAGCATTGGGGGGATTCTGGGGAGCCGCAGGTGCGGGAGCAGGCTGCGGTGGGTAGTATGCAGGTGGAGCTGGAGGTGGTCCAGCTGCCTGTTGGGGTTGTTGGTACCCCTGAGCTGTGGGAGGTGTGAGGTTAGCTGGTGCAGCTGGTTGTGGGTGATGCATCTGCTGTTGTGGGAACTGCATGGGGGTCTGTGCAGTAGGTTGAGCATAGTATGTAGGAGGTACATATGCTGATGGCGCTTGCCCATAACAATGTTGTGGACAAGAGGGTCCATGAATGTGATGGGTCTGGTTTGTTGGAGCATAAGAAGTTGTTGCTCCGGAACTGGATGTAGCCCTAGAGAGGTCTGGGGCGGGCATGGTGCTCACCATGCTGAAAGGTTCAAGTTGGGGGGTGATTTGGCCAATGATGCCATCAGCGGCATGTGATGCCCCAGGTGCGTCACCTCGTGAAGAGTCACCTCGTGGGGCGTCAGGTATGATTGTGTATAGATAACCCGACTGGGCGTAGATGAGAACAAACTGTTGGGCTTTGAGGATGGCCTCTTCTTCAGACTGGGGTCTTTCAGATGCCACATCCTTCGCAATAAGAGGGAGGAGGGATTTTAGAAACCAATCTAAAAAGATACGGTCGTCTAACTTAATTTTGCAGAGGCTTCGGCGTCGACGCCACTCATGAATGTGGTCAGTGATGTGGGTGGCCGTGGTTTGTCTGCAAGACAGTAGGATCTCGACGCCCGCATCATAGCGGACAGGTAACTGAAAGAACTGCAGGAAGGTCGAGGCAAGGGAGGTAAAGGTGGCATGCGTCCCATGGGGCTGCTCGATATACCACTTGGCTGCAGAGCCAGTGAAGGTGCGTTGTAAAAGCCGGAGGCAGATTGAGTCGTCCACTATGGAGTTGGAGGAACACCATAAATGGAAGGACATGATATGGTTCTGGGGGTCTTCACCTGCCTTGCCCTCAAATTTAGGGATGTCAGAGGGGAGTTTGGTGGGCATGTGAGGCCACACAGGATCGTGTCTGATGGGGTCATTTGTGAGCCTAGCTAAGTCTGGCAGGTTCAGACTCGCCATGTATGGTATGCTAGCAGATGTGGTGACTGGAACTGGGACATGTCTAGTCATTGTGGTATGATGTAGGGGTCCAGTAGCGCCTAAAGGTATACTAGGTATGGAGGGTATGTGCCCTCCAATAGGTGTAGTCTGGTATGGGCCAGCGCCTCCAAGTGCAACATGGGTTACACTTGGGTTAGGAATAGCAGTGGGGATTCCTGGGATAGGGTTTGTGGAAACCAGAGGGGGTGTGACCCCTATGTTGGGCATACCCATAACAGGTGGTGGCCCTGTGTTGGGAATTCCTATAACAGGAGGTGGCCCTGTTTTGGGCATTCCTAAATGTGGAGTGTTGCCCATGTTGGGCATACCCAGGGGGGTGGTCGTTGCCATGGATGGCACTACCGCAGAAGGGTCTGTGGATGTCTCACCTATGGTGGTGGTAAACAGTGGATCAAATGGTGTTCCAGCCATAATGGTGGTTGGTGGTAACTCTGTGGGGTTTTCGGATTCTACCTCCCAATCAAATGTGACTTGAGGTGTGTCAGAATCGGATGACTGTCTAGTTGATTGACGATGTGTCGAATCAAGGGATAGGGATCTGCATCCGTGACGTGGAGAGCCAAGTGGACTAAACTTTGGGAGTTCGCCCTGTAGACGACGAGAGCATCTAAAATTCTCAATGGTGAGAATTAGGTTTTTGTGTAAAAAATTTGTTTAAGTATCAGGTGGTGATATATATATAAAAGACTCAAAACCCTAATGCAACCAAGGGTGCAAGAAGGGGAGTGAAAAAAGAAGGCTCTCAGGCCAAAAAATCAACCTCAAAAAAGGCACTTATTCTAGCAGCTGTGCTACAATAAGTGGAGGAATGCAACAACTGGTCAGAATACCAACATGCAAACAGCTCCTAGAAAAAATAGGTGTAACTAGACCACAGGTGGGTTGAAATCATGCAAACACCTAACTAAAAGTATTGTGACTCAAACAAACGATATCCTCTGCAAGGTGATGAAATCCAAGTCAGACAATATGAGTGTTGAGACAACGGCTAGATATCCCCCTACCAGGAGGGACACCGGGTAATCAATCCTAAAGACAGGCTACTAGGATACTCCGTTCATGACGCATCGAGAAAAGGTAAATCTGTCATTTGGTCCTTTGATCGCAATATCCCAATACAGGGATATTCCGAGAACTGCGAATGGTAGCCCTTCGGTTACTGAATGGATTTCGGTATTCCACTCAGGCTTCCGGAACCATCCTCGCGACTTCAACCCTCCTAGGGGAGAGGCCTTCCCACAAACCGGTTGTGACCGCGCCAAAAAGTACTAAGAGATTTTAGCTCCCTAATTGGACAACTTCTATGTCTCAGATGTAATAATTGAGGGGTGTTATTGGAACACCTATCCCCCCAATACTACCTAGCTACAAGAGTTCTTTTAGTGTTCCCCAAGTGGGGTTAAAAGTGTGTTGAAATTAGGGTACGTTTTAAGGCTTAGTTCAATTAAGTGATCGAGTGAGTGCACGTGAGGTATTGTAAATTGAACTTTGAAAAAAGTAAATGCTTTACAGGAAATTTTCAAAAAATAAAGGACCTTTCGAAAATAAAAAAGCAAATATTTATGACTTGTTTCAATGAATGGAATTTAAATGCTTTTGCAAATATCAACTCAAAAAACAAAGGGTTCTTTGAATTATGAAAGCAAATAATAAACTTCTTTTAGAGAAATAAATGGACTTCTTTAAAAGAAATAAATGGACTTCTTTAAAAGAAATAAATGGACTTCTTTTTTCAAGGAAATTGCTAAGGGCAAGATTTTAAAGAAGTAAACAGAATTTTTTTTTTTTAATCTAGATAGAAATGCAAAATAAGTCTTTCTTTCACTTTCTTGAAAATTTTTAAAAAGATTTGTAGATATGCATTCTAAATAGTAAAATTTTTTTCTATGGCTGTAAAATATGCAGAATTTAATACTGTAAAAATGTGCTATGTGGGCAGAAAGTATAGTAAAAATTAATTTTTAAAATCGGAATGGCCGAATGAAAAAATCAGCAGCGCGGGTTTTGACAGAAAAGCCCCGATGGACCGCGCGGGTTTCTGTCGCACAGTCGCGATGGACCGCGCGGGATTTGGGCACACAGTCGCGATGTGCAGCGCGAAAAAAGTCCGCGAAGCCGCGATGTGCAGCGCGCAAATAGGCCGCGAAGTCGCGGTGAACCGCGCAGAAAAGGGCCGCGCAGTCGCGATGTGCAGCGCGGTAAATGACAGCGATGCCGCGATGTGCAGCGCGGAAAACGACGAAAAAGCCGCGGTCAACCGCGCAGAAAAAAGGCCAAAAGCCGCGATGGACCGCGCGACTGTCAGGCTAAAAACCGCAAGGCCAAAGTCGTGCACGGAAGCCGAAAAACGAACCCGAAAATCAAGAATTCCGGGCTGTTAATGGCAATAGATGAGGCCAAAACTTAGAGCAGCAATGGATCTACTGTCTAAGATGGTAGATCTATGGATCTAAAGGTTAAAAACTAATAAAAAACTAAATTTAAAGGCAAAACTAGAGATCTATTGTTCAAACCAAGCGGAGTCGCCAAAAACTGTTGGCCCGGTTTTGCAACCAGGTTTAGTGCTATGGGCACCTGCTAACTAGTAGCAGCAGTTTCAATGTAAAGCAAATAACAAGAAACTAAACTAAACAAGACTAATCATGGATCTATGCAAAGATATTAAGCAAATAACAAAAATAATTTAAAATCAAGAACAAGACAATGTAAAATAATAAATTTGTATTGAAAGAATGGGGCAAGCAAGTGCTTGCGGAATCAATACCTCTAATGGTGAGGTTGAATGGCTCCAAGGATGAGCAACTCCAATCTCCAATGGTCTCTTCTCCAATGTGGTTTGCAATGGCCAAAATTCTCAAGGGAGATTTCAGCAGCATAAGGATGAGATAATGGATGGATGTGAAATGAGGAGCCCCTACCACCTTTTTATAGGTTTTGGTCATGGGAAATACCATTTGTGGTTTTGTGGAAACCAAATGGTATTGACCAACATGGTTTAGGTACTTTTCCCTCCTTTTTCCTTTTTTGAATAAAAATAATATTTTAATTCCCTTTTTAATATTTTTGGGAATTTGGACCCTTTTTGAGGGTTTTTTATGTTTTTCTTGGAAAAATAATCTTTTTTAATGGAAAAAGGGGTGTACTAAGGTCTTTTGGTGACCTTTTGTTGGTTTCAGAGGCTCAGATGGTGAAAAAGTGGACAAATGGGTCATGTGAATAGGGAAATGAGCTAGTGAGCACTTTTTGGGTGTTAACACCTTTTCAAAGGAATTTCTCGTCGGGTTGCTAACCAAAGTCGAGCCAAATGAAATGGTGAGTCGAGAAAGAATCTCATTGAAATTGTCATACATTTCAATTCGCTGTCGAGCGAGTGCTTTTTCAGTGAGCCATTCAATTTCATTATTAGGCATGTTTCCCTCTATTTCACCTGCCATCTTCGGTCTGGGGTTGCGACAAGATAAATGCTCATAATTCAAAGGTAGATGTATCTCAGATAACTGAGTCTTAGAGCATGTCTGAATAGGAATATGTCAGTTTAACTATGCAAGTAGTGTTTAAGAAAAGCTAAAGAAAATAAGATTTGATACCAATGATCAGGGTCTCCCAGGAGGTTGATGCGAGGACAATAGAGTTGACTGGCTGAGTTGGCTATTGTTATGGAGGATGCTATACTAATAGTTTGATAAGAGAAACAACTATGAAAGATAGCATACAACAAACACTAAATAACTGAAAAATTTAATAGACAATGCCAGTCATAGAAGAATGTGAGGCAGGAATTAATAACAAAGAAACCCCAAGGGTGAAAACTCCAGTTGTATTGAGAAGTCATCATAAGAGGTCGACTGTAGGAATGATTGAGAACCAATCAATCCTTCTCTTTAGGAACTTGTCTTAATGCAGTCAAGAGCAGAGAACCAAAATCTATTTCATTTCGAGCTTACAAGTATTTATACAATTTTGAGGGATGCTTGGGTAAATCCATTGCTTTGGCTTGAGCTTGTGTGTAAGCCTCAAGGGCTCAAATGTAGCCTGATAAACCTAGCTGTGGACTGGCTTTGGCTTAGATGAAATGATTAATTAGCTGTGAATGAGCTTGAATGTCTCCTTTTCCTTGTAAGAATCATGCCCAGATCAGGGGTGGTCTTTGAGTGATAAAAGAATACAGGTTGGGCAGAGACCTATAGTTGGGTGGAATGTTGCAGCGACATAGCTAGTTGTTTGGGGACAATTGCACAATGAAGATGAGTATATTCTTATGTGTATTTACTTCTGCATTGTATTAATTTAATGACTGTTGATGCCTGTATGCATGAGTAATTTGTGTGGATGATGTTTTATTTCCGCTGTGCATGTTTGTTGATTTTACATCTACGCACATTGATTTTATTGCTGTGAATCTAATGAATTAGGTTGAGATAATGTAAAAGCCCAAAATTTGGCATCATGTTCCCTTCCTTTCCTTGGATGGATGGAGGGTATGTGACAGAATGGTATCAGAGTTGCTGGTTGTAGCATTGGGCCTTCATGGGATACCTATCACAATTGTATAGGTAAGTATGCTTCCGGTTCAACAATGATAATTAAGAAAAGTTTCAAAAATTTCAAGATTTTTCAAAAAATTTCAAAGTGTTTTTCCTAACTGTTTCGGCGAGTCTCGTGGAGTTGAGCCGATGTGTTTTGGAAAACCTCCCTGAGTTACACCGAAGTTGCCAGCTAGAATTGGCGAGTTTGTGCCGCAGTTGCCGACTAGAACTGACGAGTTTGCACTGAAGATTGCCGGCAAAACTTGGCAAGTTGCTCCGCAACGAATCGATAGAGAATCAATAAGTTCGCTGAAAAAGAAGGAAAAATTTCGGCGAAAAGTTATGAGTTTTTGGCCGAAACGGTCGGCAAAAACTGGCGAGTTTGCATCGAAGTTGTCGGAAGGAAAAGCTGAGTTTTCAGCGGGAGAACTTGACGAGTTGGTCCGTAAAATTTCAAAAAAATTTCTAAGTGTTTTCGGCGGAACAACTCGGCAAGTTTGTCCAAAACGGCAGAAGAAATCGGCAAGTTGGTCCGAAACAGTGGAAGAACTCGGCGAGTTGGTCTGCAACAGGTCAGAGGAGAAACGATAAGTCCTCCGAAACAGAGAATTTCAGCTATTTTCCAGGGAGATTTTTCAGGCACCAAAAATTGAAAGATGATCTTGAACTTATGCTCCAGAATGTGCAAAATTGAAGGTTTTACAAACCAAAAAAAACGAGAGCGCTACCCTCGACCCGCCCTGGCCACAAGGGAGAAAGCCCCTTTGAACCCTGTCGTCCCCCGGAGACAGTCGTTGGAAGTGTGAAATGCATTCTCTATGCTTGGGATGAGAAGTAGGAATTGCATAGAAGGTTGTGGAGGCCTTATTAAGAGTAATTGGCTATAATATGCATTGCGGAAGAGGCAATGGGAGCAGCAAAGCAATGTTGATAAGAGGGAAATTCCTCACCTTGAACTATTTCTGTTTATAGCATAAGAATTGCATGTTAGAAAAATAGCAAGAATGAATGTTATACACATCTATATATATTGAATTGCTAATTCATGGGAAGATCATAGCTAATGATTGCTTGTATTCTTGGTAGGGAAGCCAAGGAAAGGGTTAGCTATGATGTGGAGGAGGAGCTCCATGTCATGAGGGAGAATTAGAAAGGGATAAATCCTTAACTCCCTCTTTCTATTATACTTATATTTCCTAAGTTTCATATACTGAAAATGATGGCATAGGGATGTTGGAAATGCAAGCGAGTAGCAGATTAAATGCATATGAATTAGTGGGCATGATTAAAGAGTCATTGCATAGTGCATGTGAATTGTTTATGCATGAGAATGATGTTGCATATCGGTAAAGGTAGTGAAGTTATACATGCAATAGCCCACTAATGGTAATGCCTATGGCTGATGACAACTAATGTTGTAGGAACTAGATCATAGAAGCATGATTGAAAATGCAAGAGATTGGATAGATGAGATGAATATGCACTAGATGGAATATTAATAAACATTGCACAGTGCATGTGAAAATATTTTTGCGTGTATATGATATTGCATATTGGTCAAATAGTGAGGTTTTACATATGCAATGAGCGACTTAAGATAATTATTTTGTTTGCTAATAATTAGTTGCGTTCACATTGGTTGTAGGACCAAAGAAACCCAAAGCATGGATAAGGATGTGGATGATGTTGTTGCAAATCACCAAAAGGATGGTGCAACAAATCTGTGATCATGAGGTTGGCAAAATGACTGTGTAGCCTTGGTAAGAGGCCAACTGATCCGTCAAGCGATTTTAATGACAGCCATGCAGGTAATGGTTATTTCCGCTTAATTGCATGAAGGTTGAAGGAGGATTGGTAAGATCCCTTCCACTATGTTTAAACTATGTGTTAACACCTAAAAAGTGCTCACTACCTCATCTCCCTTATTACATGATTCATTTGTCCATATTTCCTACCATATTTGCCTCCAAAACCTTAAAAACCCATTAAAAAGTCTCCAAAAGGCCAAAAAAACCATTAAAAAGCCTCCAAAAGGCCAAAACCCCCCTTTTTCCCCCAAAATAAGTTAAACTTCTCCAAAAAGAGAAAAAACCCTCTAAAAAGGGAATAAAGAATACAAAGAAGAGGAAAAAGAGGGAAAAAAAGAAGCAAAAACCCTATACAGTTGACCTAAACCATATGGTGCCCAAAACCATGGGTCAGCACTCCACCACTAAAAACCTATAAATAGGTGATGGAGGCTCCCCATTTCACATCCATAATCATCCATATCCTTACTCTGCCAAAATCACTCCTTAAACCCTAGCTCACCCTTGAGCTACTTTCACATTTGAGTGCCCCTTTGGCCCATTTCCAAAACCCTTTGGAGAAAGAGAAAGGAACAACACTGGAGCTTGGAAGCAACCCTCTTGGACTGTTGCAAAGGCTTCATCAACCTTCACAATGGACGTATAATCAATACAAAAAACCAATTTTATTATCTTTTTGTTATTTTATGCACATGCTTAGAGTAGTTACTATTTTACTGTACTGTCTTTCATTTATTGTTTTTTTGAACTGCTACTAAGGAGTCCCTTCTCCTTAGTAGGTGCTCATTTGCATAAGCTAGGGTGAAAACCCTAGCTACAGTTTTGGCGACTCCCCTTGTGTTCCTTTGAATTTCTGGTTATAGTTTTAAAGTTTTAAACGTTTTTAATTTTCTGCAATATTTTTTCGTTTTTTCCTTTTGGTTGTCCCTTTCGGCTGCCGTAAACCGCGTCTTTTGCCCCCCGCAGTTGCATTCCGATCGCATCTTTCAGACATTTACCTGCGATCCGACTGCGGCTCTCAGACTGTTTCCCACGATCTACCGGCAGTTTCCAGTCTGTTACCTGCGATCTGACCACGGCTATCAGCTTGTATCATGCGGTCCGACCGTGGCTGTTAACCAATTTTTTCGCAGGCTGTCTGCGATTTTCAGCCATTTTTCTGCAACCCATTTGCGCCTTTCGGCCTTTTTCCCACATCCCACTTGTGGCTTTTAGCCATTTTTCTGCAACCCGGCTGCGTCTTTCGTCCTTTTTCCCGCGTCCCGGCTGCGGCTTTCAGCCATTTTTCTGCAACCCACCTGCATCTTTCGGCCTTGTTCCTGCGTCCTGCTTGCGGCTTTCAGCCATTTTCCTGCAACCCACCTGCGCCTTTCGGCCTTCTTCCCGTGTCCCGTCTACGGCTTTCAGCCATTTTCCTGCAACCCGTCTGCGACTTTCGACCCTTTTCTCGCGGTCCGCCTGCGTCTCTCGGCCAAAATCCTGCAACCCGTTCGCGACTGTCGAGCTGTTTCCCGTGGTCCGACCGCTCAGATTTGCTACAGACCGGCGGTATGTTTTCTGCACTTTTTTCAGTATTTTGAACCCAACACTTTGCTGCAATATTTTCTGCACCTGCACAGCCATCTATCCTATCTGCATCCATAGTTCCCTACAGCCTTTTTCTGCAGTATTATTTCTGTTCCATTTACAGAATATTTTTTAAATTCCAGCATTTTAATTAAAAAGAGAAAATTTTGCATTTTAAAGTTTCAATTTCTGCATTGATATTTTTTTTAGTTAGAAAGTTTCCCACTCCGTGGCACTTTTACTTGGGTTCATCATCTCACACGCACACACTCTATCACCTAATTCAAGTGAGCCCTAAAATACTACTTAACACAACCAACATTCTAACCCCACTTGGGGAACACATAAGAATTTTTGTAGTTAGGTAGGATGGGGGGGATAGGCATCCAAATAACACCCCTTGGTTGCTTATACTTGAGACATAGCTCTTTTCCATTAGGGAACCAAAATCCCCTAGTATTTTTTGACACGGTTTAAAACCAATTTATCGGGAAGGCCTCTCCCCTAGGAGGGTTGAAGTCGCCAGACTAGTTCCGGAAGCCTGAGTGGAATACCACAATCCATTCAATAACCGAAGGATACCTTTCGTAGTTCTCGGTGTATCACCCATATGGAGATACAACGGCGATAGGACCAAACGGCAGATTCACCCAACCGAACATGTCATGAACGGGGTATCTTAGTTACTTTTCTTCTAGGATTGACTACTCGGTGTCCCTCCCGGTAGGGGGATATCTTTAGCCACTTGGCTCTACTATCCATATTGTCTGACTTGGATTTCATCACCTTGCAGAGGATATGTTTAGGTGAGTCAGAATACTATTTAGCTAAGTGTTTACATGCTCCCTTACCTCCTTTTGGTCTAGCGAGTCCACTATTTTTATTTTTTAGGAACCCTACTGCTTGTTGGTATTTTGACCATTTCTGTTGATACTCCACTTATTATAGCATAGCTGTTATAGTAAGTGTTTTGAGTTGGTTGTTGGCCTGAGTGCCATATTTTTTGAGCTCTCCTTCTGCACACTCAGTTGCATTAGGGTTTTTGAGCTATTTTTCACTCAACACAACCCCCAGATACTTGACACCATCTGTCACCATTGAGTCCCCGAGACATTCTCGACGCCTCAGGGGCAAGCCCCCACAGCACGGTTCACTTGACATCACCCGTCATAGACGTAGATCTTCATCACTTGATACCACTCATCATAGATCTCGAGCTTTGTCGCTTTACTCCACTCGTCAACGGCATAGAACTCCGTCACCTGATCTAGACGCCCCTTATTTTACCTCTGATTCTGAGGCAGTGTCCGAGAACCCTACTTACACTGCACCAACCAGCCCCATGGTTGGCATGACTTCCACCCCTTTCTTTGTAGGGACCATTGGTGGAGCATCCACCACCACACCAGCTACCACACCTACTTTGGGTATGCCCTCGATGGGGCCCACATCTACCATTCCGATCACTCTACCCATTCCAGTAGCTGGCATACCTATCCCCACTCCATCAGTGACTCACACTACCCTTGGTGGTGCAAGACCGTCCCATACCACTTTCGTTCCTCCACTTGGGGGCAACATCCCAAACCCAGCCCCTCCACTTGGGGGCATTGGCCCCAACATGGTCACAACCGCTAGTATGTCACATCCTTCTACTAGTTTTCCATTCATGGCTAGTCTCAACCTTCCTGACCTAGCTAGACTGACTAACGATCCCATCAGACGCGACCTTGCATGGCCTCACATGCCCACCAAGCTCCCCTCCGACATCCCTAAGTTTGAGGGCAAGGAAGGTGAGGACCCCCAGAACCATATTATGTCCTTCCATCTATGGTGTTCCTCCAATTCCATAGTGGATGACTCTGTCCGCCTCCGTCTGTTATAGCGCACCCTCACTGGCTCTGTAGCTAAGTGGTACATCGAGCAGCCCCATGGGACCCATGCCACCTTTACTTCCCTTGCCTCGAATTTCCTGCAGTTCTTTCAGTTACCTGTCTGCTATGACATGGGAGTTGAGATCCTACTATCTTGCAGACAGAACACGACTACCCACATCAGTGACCACATTCATGAGTGGCGTCAACGTTGCAGCCTTTTCAAAATAAAGTTAGACGATCGTATCTTCTTAGATTGGTTTCTAAAATCCCTCCTTCCTGTCATTGCTAAGGATGTGGCATCCGAACGACCCCAGTTCGAAGAAGAGGCCATCCTCAAAGCCCAACAATTTGACCTTATTTACGCCTAGTCGGGTTATCTATATTCCATCATACTTGATGCCCCTCGCGGTGATTCCTCCCGACACGATGCGTCGGGGGCATCCCATGCCGCAGACGGCATCATTGGTCATATTGCCTCTCATCCCCAACCCTTTTCCATAACACGTCCTAGCCATGGCCCCGACCTTTCGCGGGCTACATCTCAATCCAGAGCAACCAATTCGTATGCTCCCATGGCCCATCACCACCATTCCCACGGACCCTCATGTCCACCTCAGTGATTTGGTCATGCATCCCCCGCTTACACCCCCCCGGTCGCACCTTAGCCATATTACCACCCACAGGCTGCACCAGCTCCTGTGTCCTCTCAAGCCCCATCTGCTTATTACCCGCCATAGGCAGCCCCTGCGGCAAACCCACAACCTGTTCCATAGACGCATCAACAACCCCCACAAGGTTTAGCACCTGCGCTGCCTCCACCTACTTATTATCCACCGCAGCCTGATCCCGCACCTGCACAACCCCAGAACCCACCTGCTGCCCAAGGGCAAGTGTACGCCCAACAGAATCCGCAGCAGAACAAAAATAACCAGCGCCAACAGGGCCAACAAAACCGTGGCAAAGGCCATAACTGTGGGAAAAACCCCCCTCCAGACCAAGGCGGTCAACCTCTCAATCCCCCAAACAACAATAACGTGGCACCTGCCAACCACAACCCTGATCGGCCGCCCAAGCAGGCCAAAAATCTTAATTTGTGAACAAACCATCCCTATTCTATTTGCGGGGTCTATTGCCACTACACACATGCTTGACCACATTTGGAGTGAGCTCGGCAACTCTGGACTGATGATTCCCATCGCCAAGGGCACGCAGCTCCTCAGGCACCGCCCAACCCCCCACCACCTCAACATCAACACTTGGTGTTACAAAACCCCTTACCAACCCAAGGTGTAGTGAACACTCAGCCGTTGTCTCCCCCTCAAGGAAACGCGCCACCACAACGGCAGATCACTTATGTCATTCCTGATCAATCCATGTTAGACTCAGGTCACCACCACTTGTTAATGATGTCATCCGTCGATGTCAACTTCCAAACTCGTCGGAACCAATATGGCTCCACCCCTGAAGCCCCTCCTGCCAACAAAAACACTAATGCTCATCCCACTGATCAGACATTACGTATACCTCCGGCTCCACTAGATGGCACCTCCAAAGCCCCTCGCTTCCCACTTCATTGCATCAACAATAATCCCAATGCTCGTGCTGCGTCTAATTACAACATTGTAGATGACTTCGCCCAATCCCCCGTAGCCATGTCTACGTTAGAGGTCTTAAAAAAATTTCCTTCACAGCGTAAGACTTTGCTCTCCGCCATTGGTGCTATTGACCCAAATGATTCACGACTGATGGCCTTCGATTTGGACCAGTCCGAACCACGCCTGCCTTCCACTTTAGCATTCCAAGTTTCTGTTTCCGTTCGGAATCTTGTCATCCATCGGTGCATTATCGATGAAGGTGCCTATACATGCGTTATGTCCACATTCATTTGGAAAAAGTTGGGATCCCCTACTCTCCAGCAGTCCACCACAGCGTTGCGAGCCTACGACGACCGTTCGGCTCAACCCCAAGGTCTCTTAGCTAATGTCCCCATCCAATTGGCTGGAAAAACCGTGCTCATTGACATAGAGTTCATCAATGCCCAACCTGATTATAACCTCTTACTTGGCTGCAGCTACATGTATGCCATGCGGGCGGTTGTCTCATCCATTTTTCATACCATGATGTTCCCCCATGACGGACGCGTGGTCAAGGTCGACCAACTCACCTATTACGATCCCAATGCCCCCGCTGCACCCGAGAATGTTCTCCCCATGGTTGAACAACCTGTTTGTGGTGCAACTACCTCGTTTGTTTCCTCCGTGAGACCCGAAGTTTACTCAGATATGCCGATGACCTCAACATTCCAATCCATTCCACCCCCGTCACCCGCAACCGAAGTGTCTGACCTATGTACCCTTTCCCACAATACACAAACACCCAACAATCAACCGCCCTTGTTACCCAAACCACCATTGGTACCTAGTCACATTGGTGTTACACCCATCCACACAATCCCCTTCCTATTCCCTCCCTCGGGCATAGTAAGCACTGCTATACCCCCGCCCAAAATAGTTAACCCCCCCCGTGTTTCGTGCTCCTCCCAAATGCTTGTTGTGTGATGAGTTAGGCCATCTGACTTATCAATGTCCACAATTACCTGCATTATAGGAGCACATGCAAATCCTTGACGATGACCCCAACATCCCGGTTGTCGAACTTGATCCAACCCCTAAGCCTCGTGAAAATCATTGCGTACCAACAACCCTTGTGCCATATGCGGTATTTACGGCCATTACTCACACCACCGTCTTGATCTCCCAGTTTACAGAGTAGCTCTCTACGAGATGAATAATTTGGACCATGAGATGACACCCCCTACAATTGAGGAGATCCACCCCCCAGTATCACTCTCATCCGGAGAGATTAATACCATCTATATGATCTCTTCTACTACCACTTCCTTGTCAACCGATTTGACAACTCAAAGTTTCTGCAATGATGAGGAGATTCTAGAGGCTCTCACTGCCCTGGATTATCCCTGGGAAGACATGCACCATCATTCCTATTTCCTCCCAGAAGAGTCCTCCTCCACCACAGCCACCCAATTTGCGATTGAGTCCAAAGATTTCCTTCCCACTAAAGTCGACTGGTTTAAGGATCCCATTCCCGCTCCTGATGCCTTTGAGGAAGGTAACATGAACAACATCTCACCCACAATCCCAATTGATATTGCTGCCCTAGGAGGTGCCCCTGAACTCATCACTTTAGGAGCCTCCTGCAGTGAATATGAGATCGGAGCATACAAAAAACTTTTCCAAGAGTTCTGCGATGTCTTTTCTTGGTCCTATACCGAAATGCCTGGTCTTGACCCCGCTATCATTGAGGACCACATTGACACCTCTGAGTTAGGGGGCATAATAGATTACCTCGAACCTAAGATAGGGGGCATGATCAATCATTTTGAACCTTCCCCATCACATCTATCTTAGTATTTCAATGATCCCATTGTTCAAACCAACACATATGTGATCCACAATCACAAACCCCCTGCACATAGCATGGGGACAGGTCATTAACTCTGCTCACTTTTTCATGGGGACGTGATCTCAACCATTTTTGAGGTCACGTGTCACTTGTATATATGATTTGATTCAATACACCTAGTATTATTCCCCCGCGGGTAATTATTTCTCCCCACCATTGCATCCTTGGCTGGGTGGGCTCACCTTTATTTGCAACCATTTTTTAACTTAGTTATTTCCTTTGACCATTCCGGATTCCTTATGACCTTCGTTTTTCGCACCATTTGCACTGCCGGATTCATTTTTCTGTGCCTGTGATCATGCTTGAGATCATTTCTCGCTCTCACCAAAAACTTTTGGAATTTTTTTCATACACATCGTCATCTCGGTTTGCATGCCACATCGGCCGTAGCCCATTTTTTGATATACTTTATATCATCGGATTCATTTTTTCGAGTCCGTGATGATGCTTGAGATCATTTCTCGGTCTCACCCGCATGTTTTTCAGGTATTTTTTTTAAAATGCCCCCCCGTCACCTCGGTTTGCGTGCCACATCGGCCGCTATCTGTTTTGACACTTTTTATATCGCTGGATCCAGTTTTCCGAGCTCGTGATGATGCTTGAGATCATTTCTCGCTCTCACTAGGTACAATTTCAACATTGTGTCTCGACATCTTGCTGCCTCGATTTGTGCACCACATCGACCGCCATTGAATTGTTTCACATTTTTACATGAGCCATTCACTCCTTTCATACTGCAATTATTTTGTTATTTTTCCACCATTCCTTATCCCACAAGGAGGCCCACTAGTGTTCCCCCCTACCCTCATTCTTGGTCATCATCAATGTTCCTTGATTGAGCACTTCCTCCTTGCCTGACCATTCCTTTTTTTCGGTATAATTTTATCCCTTTTTCGGGCCGGACAAGTCCTTTACGAAAAGGCACTTAGGGAGTTTCTGTTAAGCTCTTTTATGACTCCTAAAACAATGAAAAGATTGCTGGGCAATCTTGCTTCCTTTCATGCTCGTTAAAGTACCTGAAAGGGCGTCTATCTGGTATAAGTTTAACCCTTTTCCGAACCTGGTAGACTAATTACGAAAAAGGAATACTCTAGTCACACCGGCTATAAGAGTTCTTCATTGCATCCTTTTATGCTTCTTTGGGCCTTGGAGACTAACACACAAAAAAGAAACCCCCTGGAGTCTTCTTGTCGCTTTCAGACTCTCTAAAATTGAAAGAAACCACAAGCATGAACTGTCCTGGGCTTGCACAAATCCACATGACAGTACCATTCCATTATTTCAGAGTCTTCTTATCGCTTTCAGACTCCTTAAAATTGAAAGCAATCGCGAGCATGAACTGTCCTGGGCTTGTACAAATCCACATGACAGTACCATTCCATTATTTCAGAGTCTTGTTATCGTTTTCAGACTCCTTAAAATTGAAAGCAATCACGAGCATGAACTGTCCTGGGCTCGTATCAATCCACACGACAGTACCATTTTGAACACACTTCTTCCAGTTCCTTAACCCATGAAGAAGTCCCCCCGTGCCTCTTGGCACTATGATTGATCCTCTCGGCAGCACCCCCAATCAGGTCGCCTTTTTTCAGAGTATTCTGCAGTCTCCTTCCATTTTACACCAACTTGAGTATCACTCATCCCAGCCACTATCCTTAGCCCATCACAGCTATGATCCCTTTCCCACCAGTCAGTTTCATATGCTGCCCGATCATCCCGCCATCATACTCTGAACAAATGAAGTTTGAGTCCACCCACTCTACTTGCCCAGTTATCCCCCACAGTATGTCAGTCCTACCATCAGTACTCTCACACTTTGGTTCTCCACCTCATGCTCCTATCAAGGAAACATCATTGCCTTTCTAGTTGCAGGTCTCCCTCTATCGACGAAATCCCCTCTATTCCAGAGGATAGACCCAGAGGTCCCTGCGCCTTGGACCCATCACCATCTGTGGTGAGTGCCTACAGACCACTTTGAGAGGAGTCATCATTGCCTCACCGAGTGGTTGTTTCTCACATGCTCGACTTCAACACCTTGATCTCATCGTTGAGAATCGCGTAGGGTTTATATCCCTTCAGTTATTGGTCGAAGACCCCAGATTTCCCTCGACTCTAGCATAT
The DNA here is from genome assembly GCA_027924585.1 of Larix kaempferi. NCBI lineage: Eukaryota > Viridiplantae > Streptophyta > Pinopsida > Pinales > Pinaceae > Larix > Larix kaempferi. The sequence continues at coordinate 4,439,026 of BSBM01000434.1, forward strand.
TGGTGAGTCACTTCAGAACACCCAGTTATATGTTCCCGTGGATGTCCGGGTTGCGTTTGCGATTGTATTTAGAAGCCATCCAGTTATATGCTTCCTTGAGTACCCAGTTCAGTGTACCATTGAGGGTATGAATCCCCGTCACTATGATCCAGCCGCTCCTCAGTTCCTCTGGTACCACACTCAGCCGCACTGTTGTTATTCCAATGTATCAGTTCTTCAGCTCAGACATGGTCAGCCCAGTAGTATGTCTCAGATTTGTGTCCCCTCTGGACCCTTATGATGTACATAGTGGTTCTCTATGTATCTTACAGGTCCCCCTTTTTGGGCCTCACAGTTATTTTTTATGTATCTTTATACAAGCATGGGTATGCCTACCTCGTCCATATATTGAGATTCTTCCTCATTCATTATTTGAGGCCATGCATATTTCAGGTCCCCATATTTTGGACCCCATTGTTATTGTTGTTCTATATCTTGATATGAGCATGGGAATGCCCGCCTTGTCCATATGTTCAGATTATTCCTCATTCATTATTGAGGTCATGTACTTTCAGTTTTTGCAGTTTGTTCGGGACCGTTGTTCCGGGCTCTAGTTCGTTTCTTCTCCTCTCCACATCCCAGGAAAACCATAAAAGACTTATGATGTCTATCGGCCATACGATGAGCTCCTGCCCTCACACATCAGGGGGAAATCTGTTAACACCCAAAAAGTGCTCACTACCTCATCTCCCTCATTACATGACTCATTTTTCCATATTTTCTACCATATTTGCCTCCAAAACCTTAAAAACCCATTAAAAAGTCTCCAAAAGGCCAAAAAAACCATTAAAAAGCCTCCAAAAGGCCAAAACCCCCATTTTTCCCCAAAAATAAGTTAAATTCCTCCAAAAATAGCAAAAACCCTCTAAAAAGGGAATAAAAATACAAAGAAAAGGAAAAAGAGGGAAAAAAGGAAGCAAAAACCCTATACAGCTGACCTAAACCATATGGTGCCCAAAACCATGGGTCAGCACTCCACCACTAAAAACCTATAAATAGGTGATGGAGGCTCCCCATTTCACATCCACAATCATCCATATCCTTACTCTGCCAAAATCACTCCTTAAACCCTAGCTCACCCTTGAGCTACTTTCACATTTGAGTGTCCCTTTGGCCCATTTCCAAAACCCTTTGGAGAAAGAGAAAGGAACAACATTGGAGCTTGGAAGCAACCCTCTTGGACTGCTGCAAAGGCTTCATCAACCTTCACATTGGAGGTATAATCAATACAAAAAACCAATTTTATTATCTTTCTGCTATTTTATGCACATGCTTAGAGTAGTTACTATTTTACTGTACTGTCTTTCATTTATTGTTTTTTTGAACTGCTACTAAGGAGTCCCTTCTCCTTAGTAGGTGCTCATTTGCACAAGCTAGGGTGAAAACCCTAGCTACACTATGTTGATTTGGTTGCATATGGTATTGAGTGCTGAATGTGAATATAATCCTACCAAGTATGGTGAGGTGCGGGTAAGTAAAGGCAAGGAGCCTTGCACCCTATAGTTCTTAGAAACCTCAATGCATTCATATGAAAATTACCTCATGCCATTTGTGTGTATTGGTTGTGAGTTTAACAACCAAAGAAAGTAAAGACTTATAGTCATGTTATGGTAGTGTATGCCATATGAGATAAGCATTGTTAGGCCATAATATGTTGGAATGCATAGCATGCATGGATTAATGCAAGGGTGAATTGAGGGGTTATGCATTGATTGAATGCACATTAAAAGATTATGTAAATGTTGTGAATGTGCATGCATATGTGTGGGTGCACATGTTGAGACGCATTGTATGCATCTCAACATGAGATAAGCATGGTTAGGCCATAATATGTTGGAATGCATAGTATGCATGGATTAATGCAAGGGTGAATTGAGGGGTTATGCATTGATTGAATGCACATTAAAAGATTATGTAAATGTTGTGAATGTGCATGCATATGTGTGGGTGCACATGTTGAGATGCATTGTGTGAATGCATGGTTGTAATATATATGTTTCAATGCAATTAGATAATCGATGAAATGGTGAACCATTGTTAATACTAAGACCATTTCATGAGTTGTTGTGAATGCAGGAGAATGATTACATGTAGAAGGTAGACATGTTGATGGGATACCAAAGTGCTATGCTGGAAGGATAGAGTTGGATAAAAAGAATATGGCTGTGAAGTAATGAATATTTGAGTTTTATTTAAATTGCATGGATAGTGTGACCGTGTCTCGCAATTTTATTGTGCTAATGATGCATATATAGAAATGTATATATTTCATTGCATTTCAAATGTTAACAGCTGAAGGTGTTTGAATTATTGAGTGTTATAATTCTGAGATCACTTCAGTTACTATTGTGGAAATGAAAGGATTATATGCATAGATACTCACAACGTATTTGGCTGATTGAAGTTTCAGTTCTCAGGTAGAAAATTCTTGCGTATGGCAATGAGGATAAGTCCATAGTAAAGACCAGGATCTACCATGTGTAGAAGCCAAAGGTTATGAGAAGGTTCTCATGGTTGTAAATTATGCATGAAACAAATCTGAAAATTGTCTGATTTAAGTTTATGAGAATAATCTCATGGTTGCAAATCTAATTTCTATAAGAAAACAGATCTACAAATTTCAGATTTGAGATTTTGCTAATAATTGCTAATGACTATTTGGCTTATATAAAATTGTGTCAGGAGGACATGTTGTAGGTGGATGTTCATGTATGGTAGCAAGTGTAAAACCATAATGGACAGAGTGATACCACTTACGAGAGCCAAACAAAATGAGGATAGCCTCATTGATAAGCAAATCAATTTCTGTAGTAGGCAGAATTGCAAATTCATATTGAATTTAATTATTAATGACATTGATTGGTTATGGAACAATCACATTTGAAGTTATTGTTAACTTGTTTTGACTGTTTGGCTATTTGATAAGTGTGCCAGGATGACACATTGCAGGAAGACCATGTGTGATGGCCTGTAGAAGCCAAACTAGATGAGAAGGATCCCATGCTTTGGAAATGGGTTTCGGGTGAAATGCCATTGTAAATGTTGATAATGTCTTAGCTGAATTGCATGTTGGTAAACCATGTGAGTGAGACAGTAAAATTATGCCAAGAAGGCATGTGTGGGTTATGGAACATGAAAATATTGGGGTGGCAAACCAAAGTACTGTTGACTTAGAGAAGGGAGCCCCCATTCTTCGCAAATGAAGGAAAGATACATCCGAAAAGGGATAAGTATTCTATAACCCTAACTCATAATATACATGTTTGGTTATTAGATTTAATATGCAGATCATGTTTTATTATTTCATTATTATTCCAGACTGCTTGAGTAAGATTAGGGCATACATGTCTCACATCCGAAAGGGAGTGCACACCTTTCTAGTGTTGGGTTATCATAGGGTTGTCAATATTGACTACACCCTAAGGGAATGGATGCATTCCTAGTGTTTCAATACTTGATAGAGAATGTGATGAATTATGCTTCAAATTTTAGAGCAGCAATACTGATGAGTCTGCTTATCTTTCTTGTGCTACCAGCTTACACAGATGCAATTTGGTGCTGCACACGGAAAAAAAAAAAAAAAAGCATAATGAATGGTTGTTATGGAGTTATTGATGAAGGGTTGTTGTATGCCTAATAAACCCAGTCGATGCACTGGTTTGACATTATTTGCTTGGGTGTTGTGGGTATTGTGGGGCCATGTTGGCCTGCTGTTAAGGAAGTCACCTAAAGAGTTCCTAAAGGGAACTGCCGGTTTTGCACAAGAAAATGAGTGCCATGCTTGTGTGGGTGAAGAATTGTTATGTGCATGAAGGGTTATGATACGTGTGAAAGGATGATGCAAGCCTAAGGCAGAGTGGTAGAGCCTTGACCTATAATGGTCGGTGGTGCATTTTCCTTCCATTGGTCGATGACCCAGACGAATGTGTTGGGTCAGCAATGGAGAGGGCCAACCAGATATGGGACTGGTTGGGCACCACAAATGATTGGTAAATCTAGTCGGCGTGAAGGTGTACTGATTGGGAATTAACTATTTGATGTTGTGGAGCAGCGTGCATGCTGGCCAAACATCCAAGTCCATATGCGATCCCAAGGCTTGCAAAGCGAAGCAGGATCGTGTGGACCAGAAAGGAAATGCACAATACAGATAAGTATTCATTTTCATTTATTTCTTATTCGAAATAATGAAGATTTCAGGTATAAGTCTTCTAACAGCTAAGCTGATACACTATTGTTTCTTTGTTGGAAACCTTGATCATTGCAGGAAGCAAGGACTATGAAAGAATTACAATTCTTGGTAGAACCATTGAGTAACTGGTTGTGCACTATAAAATTCTTGGTAAATCCAAAGAGGAACTGATGCTCAATAAATTCAGAGAAGAGTTGGTGGGAATATTAACCACTTGATGTTGTGGAGCAGCCGACATGCTGACCGAACATTCCTTAATTAATTGATAAAACCCAATCGGCGTACTGGCCTGTCATTGCCTATTCGAATGGTTGTGGAATAGCCTGCGTGCTGGCCCAACATTCGTTATTGTATCCACGGGAAATCCAATGCTTGGAAAGCAAAGAAGGATCCTGTGGAATAAAGTGAAGACATCCAATACAGATAAGTATTTGGTTATCTTGCAACTTCTTTCTTATGAATATACGTGTATATGATTTGATTATGATTTCTTAAACTCTTGTCTAGAAATAAACCCTATGAAAATACACAAAACATGTGAATTGATTCAATGTTTGAGTGTAGGTATTGCTGGAAGCAAGGACTATAAAATCATCTAGAGGATGCATGTGGACATGTGACCGTCCTAAAGAGAGCTCAGTATGAGCAGTAATGAAAGATGGTGCTAGTGGACATGTGTGAGTCCTAGCAGCCAAAGGTTGTTTAAGCAACAATGGGGAAGGGTTCCCTAGTTGAAAAACATTAGATAGACCTTAGACACTAAGTGTCATAGCCAAGAAAGGGCAAGTCAATCATTCACATTGAAGCGAAAGAGGCTAAGGAGCATGAAACCACAGTGATGGTGTGGCTCCGAATTGGAACAAGACTAAGAGGGGGAAACTCTTACTCTTCTCTTTCCTTTTGACTGATGCATCTTAGAAAAAAACGATTGTTGAATGCATGTCATAGATGAAAATAGATTGTGTTTAATTGCTTGAAACGAATTGTGGATGTTGAAATAGTTATTTCCCTGTAAGAGGATGAATATGAATGAGTTCATGTGTATGTTGGGAAAGCATGAAAAGTGTGGAAGTCTCATGAGTGAATAATGGACTATCCATGTCAATTGGGAAAATAATTGACTAATTATAATATTGTGTTATGCTTGTTCTAACAAGAATTGCCATGATGAGTCTCACAAGTGAGAAATTGAAATCCATTGGTTGCAGTTGTTACCAGCCAAGTGTTGCTAGTGAGCAAAGTGATATCCAATTGTGCACATTGATCCTAGAAGCGGACCAAAAGCTATTTTTTTAGGCTGAAAATATTCCTCAGATAGTTTCCAGGACAGGAAGAAAGATGGCATCCATGAAATTCCAGACTTGTAGATTAGCTGGAAGGTAAATAAAAGAAGGGATTGTTGTGGAGCAATGCCCACCTACATAGATGGGAGATCAAAGCCTACATGAGCAACTTGTGGAAGCCAAAGGACCTGGTCCTGAAAGTTCAAAGTAAAGAGATGAAATGCAAGACAGACCTGCCACCATTTGTGAATTTTGGGGCATGTGTAAAGTGGGTATTTATTCCTAAGTATTGGAACACCAAGGACAGTGTTATTCCAAGGGGGAGGGAAATGTAATATCCCCATTTTGACCCCATTACATTCAAATGTAAATAATGTAATATTGTTATAAAATCGTGGTGAGGAGCTCAAGGCCAAGGCTCCACCATTGATTTATTGATGCATATGGTTTGCGTGCTAGCCAGGCACTTTGGAATTCAAACATCATGTAAATATGCATTTTAATAAAATACCCACAACTAGCTATGCAATGCAACAAAGATATGGGGGCATGATTTTCACAAGCAATTGGGAGGGAAAACATTCAAACCCTTGAGCCAATCAAGTCAAGCCAAGTGTCACTGAGGGAACCAATCAAACCCTCAACTACCCATGTTGACTTTTGTACCCAATCATTTATTTCTCCCAAGAGTTGGTTGAGGTAGTTAATGCCTTGGGGAATGAGAGGTATGGCTGTGCAAATTCGGGTATGGGCAAGCCACCCTGCATTGGAAATCACGTTTTGCTTTTTGGGCAAGAAAAGAGCCATGAATTGCTCCCCAAGCCATTATCCATCAACCAGTTTCTCTCCCCCACGAGTTTTGGAGCTACCTGGGCGTTTTTCTCCATGGTTTTTTTTGTGTTTTCCTTCATTCTCCCAGCTGAGAAGGGAGTTTTTGTATTGTATACCAGTGGGGAAGAAGGGGAATGAAATTGGGGTTCCATAGAGACCATTTTTGCTGTTAAATGCTGAGAGAGTTGGGGAGAAAACGTTTTCCTCCCTGTGAATGTTTTTCCCCATCCCACAATTTGTTTTTGGATGGAAATGATTTGGGGAAATCCCAAACCCATGGCCATCCTGTTGGTAAATCCATTGCTTTGGCTTGAGCTTGTGTGTAAGCCTCTAGGGTTCAAATGTAGCCTGATAAACCCAACTGTGGACTGGCTTTGGCTTAGATGAAACGATTAATTGGCTGTGAATGAGCTTGAATGTCTCCTTTTCCTTTTAAGAATCATGCCCAGCTCGGGGGTGGTCTCTGAGTGCTGAAAGAATACAGGCTAGGAAGAGACCTATGGTTGGGTGGATCGTTGCAGCGACATAGCTAGTTGTTTGGGGACAATTGCATAATGAAGATGAGTATATTCTTATGTGTATTTACTTCTGCACTGTATTAATTTAATAACTGTTGATATGTTGTATGCATGAGTAATTTGTGTGGATGATGTTTTATTTCTATTGTGCATGTTTGTTGAATTTACATCTACACACATTGATTTTATTGCTATGAATCTAATGAATTGGGCTGAGATCAGGTAAAATCCCAGAATTTGGCATCATGTTCCCTTCCTTGCCTTGGATGGATGGAGGGTATGTGACAGTGATTCTTGTAATTACTTAGTGGTGAGAACAATAGCTAAGCATGAGAGAAAATGGGTTTTGGGCTAAGAAAGAGAAGCTTGTAGGTGTTTCATTCACGCAGGTGGCCTCATAGTTTGACTTGTGGTGGGTATTTGTAGTTGATACCTATGGTTGGGTGGAAAATTGCTCTTACACAACATGTTGTTTGGATCTTCTTCTGTTAAAATATAAGTATTGTATTTGTTTATGAATGTGAAATGATTTTATTTACTTCATATGATAAATATGTTTGTTTATAGATGATGTGTGTGTGGATAGAGTTTTAATTCTATTGTGTTTTATATTCATTCACTTGCACATGCATTTCATAGTTTATGTTTCCCATGGGTGGATTAAATTAGTTATGAATTTGAATAATGGCCCATGGGGTGAAATTAAGCAACATGAAATTCATAAGTGCCCCTCCTATAGTCATAGTGATAGATGGGGATGATATAAGGAAGATCCTGCTTGTGGAGCTTCTGATTTTGTTAAAAAACATCATCCCCACAAGATTTTGGCCTTGGTATAAGATGGTTCCACAATCCTCATAATGGGGAAAATGTGAGTATCTCAAAATTGCGCACTCAACGTAACTCACATAAACTAATTTCAAGGCCAACATATAAATAAACATTAAAGGATATTTTTTTCTTGTCGAAAAAATGATTAAGGAAAATACACTTACAAGTTTAAGAGAAAATGAATAAATCTTGAGAGAAAGAAAAGGGTAGACATGATCAATATGAGATTGAGAAGACCTTCCAAGTAAGAGAAGGAGTTTGATTAAGGAAAGGTTACAAGCACCAGGGAAGAAAATCAATATATATATGGACCTTTCAAAATATTGGATGCGATTGGAAATAATTCTTATAGACTTAGTTTTCCATGTCATATGCACATTTAATCGACATTTACTCATGATTAAATGTACAAAACCTAAAATTTACAAGATATGAATCCTTGATGAGGATAAACAAGGTTGAGTCTTTCTTTCCATAGAAGATTTGGCACCAAATGCAAGTAAACATTTTATAAATATAAAAATATGCATTTTAAAATTTTTAAAAATTGAAAAAAATATGTATCCATTCAAAATTTTAAAGTAATGTTTATTGCAACTTATTATGAAGGTATTTGAGGCTCAGTGATGTGGTATAACGACATCGTGTGGTGGTTAATCCCCCATAAGTTCTGGGGTCCAATTCGGGTGGGATGCCACTACCCTTGATTCCAAAGCAGAATAACAGGGTCAGCCACTATATGTTGAAAAGGAAAAAAAATTAAAGTAACATTTATTCCTCATTATAACTAATTTGAAATATATCTCAAATTTGAAACATAACATATATAACAACGTGAAAATATAGTTTAACATATATTATTGAGCTTGTGGTCTCAATGTTTGTATTATTTTAATGAATGTATGTATTTTTTAATGTTGATTAAGGAATGTCAATGATTTCAACTTTCATTTAAAAGATTAAGTGGAAAAATAGTCACAAATTTGTTTAAAATTGTTCTTGTGTCTTGTTATGTGAAATCATTATTTCTCACACTATTTGAATTTCTATTTATTTAATTGTACCTAGAGGAGTGAGGCACTCCATAATCATAAAATACAAAATTAAAACCAAATAAAAAATAACTAAAAAATTCATGTCGTCTCATAGATGTGTGAAATAATCCAAGTTTAAGATGGATCTATGTTGGTGACTAAACATATAGATTAAAGATTCACTATGTGGCCATTAATTTATAATGTTGAAGTTACAAATAGTATGAAACTTGAGTTATTATTGGATATGTTACTATTCTACTTTTCCGATCTACCAAATTCTGTTACAATGCTTTCACAGATAAACCACCCAACAAAGTGACCTTGCCATCCTCCCCGGCCTTAATAAATAAAGCTATGCACATTGGATTTCATTTCTAAAAAGGGAAAAGCAAGCACAAATCACTACTACATATAGAGGGGTTTTAAGACAATATTTGTGTAAATTGTCTCAACTTAAGACAAATAAAACTTATATATTGTCTTTAAGCGAGTGTCTTAAATTATTGTCTTAAACTATTGTCTCTATTTAAGGCAAAATAAACTTCTGTATTGCCTTAAATATTGTCTCTATTTGAGACAAAAAAAATTGTGTATTGTCTTAAATTATTGTGTCTATTTGAGACAAAAGAAACTTGTGTATTGTCTTTAAGTGAGTGTCTTAAAATATTGTACTTATAGATACAATATAGAATAAGTCAATGATAAATCATATATTTTTTTAAAATGACCAAAAAAATTTGTAATGTCTCAAATATTATTTCTCAATATCATTTTGTATCTCTAGATACTATATAGAATACAAATATTTATGAAAGGGCATGGTGGAATCGAACCACCAACTTTCTGCATTATATATAATGCAGATGCTCTACCATTGAGCTAGCACCCTGCAAGTTTTTTAAATATAGAAACTTCTCCTAATCTATGAAACTACTATCACAAACGGACTATGTTAAAAATGATCAAAGTTAAAGTAAATTTTTGGAATACCGAAACTTTTTAGTAAAAATTGTTTTATATTTTATTATCAATGTAAACTAGAAAAACATAAATTTTAGTAACCATTAATAATATTTAATTTTCTTTATTTGAAAATAATATCATTATATTCAAAGAAAAATATTGATCAAGATTAAGAATACCTCTCCTTCAATCTCCCTCTTGGTTGCCACATCAGCCTTGTCTCTAGAAAGGGCCATAACCAAACTTGGGTTTCCTGGAACCAAAGCTCAAAATTTAATAGGGAAATATATTTCCCATATTACGAGGTTGAAATCAGTGTCTTTAACTTCTGCCTGTCAAAAGTGATTTATTCCAAACATATAATCTGGTAATACCTTGTTTTTGAATCTCCACTCCCAATTCTTTAATCATGTAAAAGAATCCTACATAAGCATAATAACTTGAGATGCGTATACTAATATTTTGAAATTAATTTCAAAATTCACAATTATATATGCAAGTGTAACTAACATGAAATGTTTTTCCTAAAATAAAATAACTTGAAACAATTTCCACTCAGGAGCGATTTGACACTTGTGTATAATTTATGCGCGAGAAAATAATCATGAATCTCACACTTCTCATATATTTTCCCACCAATGCTTACCATTATGTTGACAGAGATGGGTGCCACTCGTAAAAAATAATGAAAGTATATGAAGTTAATGATCAATGAAAGATGGTAAATGTAAGGCCACTATATACAATTTAGCAAAGAACAAATAAAGTAATGGTAGATAATAGTTGAAACCATAATCACTTCAAAATATCTTGAAACAGAGAAACACTAGATGTAAATATTGTATGTATTGGAAATGTCATCCCTATGCTGCATAGGTACCCAAAAATAGGGATGTCCCCAACTTGGATAAACCCAAATTGGTACAATAATTCCCCATGAAACATAGCTATAAATTATATAATGATAAGGGATAGCTTAAAAATAAGCACTCTAAAATATCTGGAAACAAAGAAAAGTATACGTGCCAATATGTAGAGGTGGGTACCCACAGAAAGGGATATCCCCATTTTGGGTAGTCACAAATTGGTACAAAAATTCCTCATGAAACGTAGCTATAATTCTAAGAAACCTGAAATTCTGCAATGGCAAGGGATAGTTTAAAATATAAACACTACAAAATATCTGAAAAATAGAGAAAAATATACATGCAAATATGTACACAGTAGAAACTTTTAAAACTAGGCATATGAACACAAATATTGAAGTCAAAATATAAGGTTTTAAACTTACAAAATTTAAACAATAAGCTTGCAATTTTAGAAATATAAAAAAACAATGTGCCGATTCCTTTTAGAAGAATTCATTTGATCATGTATTTACCCAAACTATAATTAAGGATATTTGACTAATCCATAATGCTTACTAGCATAGATCCATCTCAACCTTGGATCTATGGGAAAAACAGGTGCAAACCTCTCACCTTTAAAATATCTGGTGTTAAAATGGGTTTTTATTAGTTTATTTATTAACATTGTGGTAATTAATTAAAAGAAATAAAAAGTAGAACTTGTTTTTTACACTAGATGTAAGAGGTCAACTTTTTTTCATTTCATTTTATAGTGTTACCCACATACAAACAAACCCTAGGTGGACAAAACTCTCTTCTTCCCCATGCTATTAGAGCACCTCACTTTTCCTGGTGCAAAAATCGTTTTTGCAAGGGATTTTATGACCATCATTCCAACCTTGATTGCAATAAGCATTCCACTGAAAGAGCTATCAAGTGTACAATAAGAATCATAGAAATGACATTAACTGGGATTTTTAAACAACTAATTGGAAGAAGTTTTGGAATATTGTTTCTATACAAATTGGATAGTTAACATCCGTCCCACCAAACAAGCAACACAAAGGAAATCTAAACTCTAAAGAAAAATAAATGATGGAAAGAGGGAGAGAAGAACCAATGTTTTAAAAATCAACCTGGTTTGAATTTAATGACCTGGTTTACTAAAAAATGCATAAATTTTAATTAAAAAATATTTTAAATATTCAAACCATAAAAGAAAAAATATGCAAAATCTCATCATGTATATACCAACATAGATCTTTCTTAAATATGGATCTATCAAGCAGTGAGAGGGATCAAATTTCTTGAGGTGTAATTTGTTTTCTGTGTAAAAACATACAACTCAATAAATTTGATCCTTCTAGGTGCTAGATCCGGATTTAAGATGGATCTATGCTCGTTTTAACGTAATATACATATCATGTAAAATTTGAAATTGAGCAAACATATGCTATTAGAAAGTTTAGTTTTTTAATTTTTTGTTGTCATGTATGATACATGACAACATATCCCACATATTGGTTTGTAAAGCACCATGATACTCTTAGTGCAACCATGTATGATGAACTGTTGTTAGATGGGTCTATATATACATGAATTTAAATTATGCTTCCTCCGTAACAGTACTGATTCATTTAATCGAACTGTTGTCCTTGTTGTGCACCTACGCGCGTACGGATCATTGGTATCAGAGCTTCATTCATTCAGAGCTTTGTTCGTGCTTAAGTTGTGCGTAGACACTTCCATCGAAGTTACCTGACTTATGCTTGTTCAAACACGCTCGCAAACTCATCAATCCAAGCAGACACTACCTTCGAAGATGGAAGGAGAAACAAACAGTAGACATGCAATTGACAAGAAAGAGCAACTCATAGAGCAAGCGCTGGCTCGACAATGAACTAAAATGTTTGCCCAGTTCAATGAGATTCTCACGTGATTTTCTTCGACATCAGGAGGACTTTCGACAAGATCTAACTCCGATAAAATCAGTCCATTCAAGGTGAAAATGAATTTGGACATACCGAATCTAGAAGGCAAGATTGATGCAGATTCCATCGACGATTGGGTACAACAATTGGAATCCTATTACTTTGTGAATCAACTCTAAAAAACTGAAAAGATCACCATTGCATCCTTAAAGATCTCAACATCTGTGCACTGCTGGTGGGAAAACCTATCGACAAAGATGGAGAAAAGTGGAGACCCCATAGAGACATGGGATAAATTTGTTGAATTTGTCCGAAAGGATTTCTACCCACCCAATTACATTGAACAACAGTATAAGAAGTGGAAGCAGCTAAGGCAATGGAAATACTAGTCCATACAGAGTTACACCGACGAGTTCTACCCACTAATGTCTAGAATTGGCGTTCAAGAAGAAGAGAAATTGCTTGTTCTGAAGTACGTCAATGGATTGTCCCCGTACATTCAGCAGGATATGGATTTTCTGATTGTCAATACGCTTGTGGATGCATTCCACTATTCTAGTAAGCTTGAATCCAAACAGAAAGGAAAAGCACACTTCGCGACTAAGCCGACAGGACAACCACTCGACAAGAAGCTGGCACCAGTCGACTTCGACAAGTCAAGATCTTCTCATCCAACTCTACCAAAGCAAGATCATGGAAAAAAGAATTCTCGGAAAGACAAAAGGGAACATAGAAAACAACCCCCTACTAGGAAATGGTGTGGTTGCCACAATTCATCATGGCATGATACGTCTGAATGCAAAGCTCGAAAGACATTTTTGGAAAAACTACCGACATCTGACTTGTTCAACAAAACTCTGGTAGAATCTGACCTAGAAGCAATGACCCTTTTGACATTGACATCGACCACTCCAGCAACCTCGACTATCGTCAACGAGGAGGAATGGGAGCGCTTATTCCATACACAGATATGGGTTCAAAACAATCCATTGCATCTGATTGTGGATAATTGTAGCCAGAAGAACTTTGTTTCTAAAGATCTCGTGAAGAAACTAGGTCTTGTTACCACTCCACGTCCTCAACCTTATAACATCGGTTGGATGAAGGATGTACAGGAACTATGGATCACCCGACAATGCAAACTCACCTACTTCATTAAGCCTTTTGAGGATGAAGTACTCTGCGACGTGGCACCGCTCTTCGTAGTCGACGCCTTGTTTGTGAAACCTTACTTATGGGATCGACATGGAAGTTACCAGTCACGACCTCAGAAGGTGATTGTAAAAATTAAGAACCAATGGTACGGCATACCAGAGTGACGACCTACGCCAATGGTTGTAATGATATCTGCTAAATAGACAAAGAAGCTCATCAACCATGCTCAGAAGTTCGCATTGATCATGATTAAGTCGCAACATTCTAGGAATACTGCAGCAACCAATCGACTCACTAACCAGTGTAGCTCCTGACAAAAGCAACAGATCGACAATATTCTTGATGAGTACCGGAACCTATTCCAAGAGCCAGAAGGAGTACCTATACATTTCCAGGTAAAACACTCTATTGAAGTTTCTCTTGGTTCTTCATTGCCTAACGCATCTGTTTACAGAAGATCCATTATCGAAAATGAAGAGATTTGCACACAAATTCAAGATTTGATCAACAAAGGTCATATCCAACCCATCTCCTCTCCTTGTGGATATCCAGTCATCCTCGTTCCAAAGAAAGATGGGACTTGGCGCATGTGCATCGACTACCGAGCCCTCAACAAAATTTTGGTAAAAAATAGATACCCTTTTCCATGGATAGACGAGCTCATCAAATTGCTGAAAGGTGTTAAATTTTTTACTAAGCTCGACCTCAAATCGGGATATCATCATATTCCAATCGAGCCTGCAAATGTATGGAAAACTGCTTTCAAGACCAAGGAAGGATTATTTGAATGGTTAGTCATGCCTCTCGGCTTAACTAATGCACCTGCAACCTTCATGCGGTATATGGATAACATTCTTTGACCTAATTTCATTGGCAAATGTGTCATTGTCTACCTCGACAATATATTTATTTTTAGTCGATCATGGGAAGAACATGTCGGACAATTTCGACAAGTCCTCGACACTCTCTGACAACATCGAATCTACTTGAACATGGACAAATGTTACTTTGAGATGAACATCATCAAATATTTGGGGTATGTAATTGACTCTATAGGAATTCACGTCAATCCATACAAAGTGCAAATCCTTAAAGAGTGGCCCATTCCTCAAAGCATTCATTAACTAAGAAGTTTTCTTGGTTTGGTGAATTTTTATCGACGATTCATACTCGGCTTCAGTCACATAGCCTGGCCTTTGAATCAATTGACCAAGGGAAATGGGAAAACTGTCTTCAAATGGACATCGACACAACAAGAAGCTTTCGAGCAGCTCAAACATAAGATTTGTACTGCACCAGTACTTGTGTTACCTGATTTGCATCAACCCTTTGAGATTGAGATGGACGCATCGGACTATGCCTTGGGTGCAGTGATCACTTAGTCAGGTCACCCAGTCACTTTTCATTCCAAAACTTTTAACGACGTTGTTAGAAGATATTCGATGTATGACAAAGAACTATATGCCATTGTTCAAGCTCTTAAGCAATGGAGACATTATATTCTTGGCAAGGAGATGGTCATTCTCACTGACCACAAGCCTTTACAATCCGCTCCGTCCCAGTCGATGTTACAAACAACTCGACAACTCAAGTGGATTAATTACCTGCAACAATTTCAATTGGTAATTAAGTATCAGAAAGGTAAATCCAATGCCACCAACAATTGTCTGAGTCGACCACCCATTACTCTCCTTCTTACAGTGATGAGTATGCAGGGTTATGACACCACCAATTGGCCTCAGTTGTATCAAGAAGACAACAATTTTTCATCATTTTATCGACAACTTTAGACCGACAAGTCGTCGAACTCCGACTAATTCTTGAAAGACACCTTTCTATACAAGCTTGGAAATCTTTTTGTACCCACAAGTGTTTTGATTTTTGAGCATTAATTCAACATACTCTAGGATCTTTACTGAGAGAATAACATGTACAGCATATCAAGTATAACAATGCATATCAATCACACCAAGCAATCACATGAGACAATAGACACACAGAGTTTCACTGGGGAAAACCATAAAGGTGAAAAAACCCACAACTTCCTCAAAGATAGAAAGAGCAATGATACAACCAAAGTACACAGAGATAGTCCTCCTAGCAGCTGAACCTCCTCCTCCACTAGTGCCCCACTTTCCGAGTAGTGTAGAAGTGAATAATGAGATGAGCAAATAGAGTGCCTCCCGCACTCTATTTATACATGACCTGACCTGCCTAATAACCTAGCAGGGCCGACTTGTCTAACTTAGTCTAATAACCCATGGTTATGCTAATCAGGGCCGACCCCACACTTGGTGGTCTAATAACCCATCACTGCAAGTACGACACTTGCGACACTTATCAATACAAATGACAACACTTCCATATAGAGGAATAATAACGTCTTTATAGGAGTACAATATACATAGGTGAAATACATTCTGAAGTTACATATACATCAACACTCCCTCTTAACTAGGAAGGTATTTCTCGACACAAATCTGCTAGCACAATTCTTCTTCTCGGGATCATCGTCATCGTCACGGTTGTTGCTATCTCAATCAATCTCTGATCTACTCGTCATAGGAAGTTCTACAGAGCCAGTCCTTTTTCATACTGGATGTAGGCCCACCACCTGCAGGTCTTCATCATCACTGGTCATACTGTGGATCCTCAGGACTTATTACGTGCATTAACAAAACCTAGCAAGAGCATCTTAGGACTAATTACGTGCCCAGCACGACATGCAATATCTCTCAAGGAGCTATTACATGTGACCAAGCAAAACCTAGCAAGAGCATTTGACAGATATCCCAGGGAGCTATTATATGCCATAGGCAAAACCTAGCAAGAGTATCTGCAAACCTCCTAGGGAGAAATTATATGCAATCGGAAAAAACTAGCAAGAGCATCCCAGGATTGATTACGTTCCCAGCACAACCTGCAAGATCTCCCAGGGAGAAATTATATGCCACGGACAAAACCTAGCAAGAGAATTTACCAGATCTCCCAGGGAGCTATTATATGCCATGGGAAAAACCTAGCAAGAGCATCTGTAAATCTCCCAGGGCACTATTATATGTCCTTCCAAGCAAAACCTAGCAAGAGCATTTGCCAGACCTCCCAGGGAGCTATTATATGCTATCGGAAAAACCTAGCAAGAGTGTCTGCAAATCTCCTAGGGCGCTATTATATGCTTATTTGCACAACCTGTCCAAGACCACAGAGTATCAACCTGATACTCACCATACATCATCCTGATGTACATCACATGATCATCCTGATCATCATCATAGCATCATCCTGATCATCATCATAGCATCATCCTGATGCGTATCATCTGGAGCAACATCCTAAAGCTCATCATCTATGATCATCCTGATCATACAATGCATCCACCTGATGCATATCTAATACATATCATCTGGAGAAACATCCTGAAGCTCATCAACCATGATCATCTTGATCAGATAATGCATCCACCTGATGCATATCTTATACATATCATCATCCATGATCTACCTGATCATACAATGTATCCACCTGATACATATCAAATACATGATCCAACTGATCATCACAAGCATCCAACATGATGCATGTACATATATATGATCCAACTGATCATATCCAGCATCCAAAATGATGCATGTACATATACATGATCCAACTGATCATATCCAGCATCCAACATGATGCATATACATATACATGATCCAACTGATCATATCCAACATCCAACATGATGCATATACAGAGCAATAACTGGAGCATCGTCCTGATGCTCTCACTAGTACAAAATGAGAGATAAGTGACCAGGCGACCAAAACATTTGGTCACCGTGGTTTTTTTCAAAGGTTAAATGACCAAAATTGAGAAATTTTAAGTGAGCTAACTAAAAATGACCAAGATAAATGACCAATTTGGTCACAGGATAATAACTAAACTAAAAATGACCAAGATAAATGACCAATTTGGTCACGGGATAAGAACTAAACTAAAAATGACCACATAATAATTGGTCATTTATTTGTTTATTTTTAGTTGTGTCACTTCGACAATGAATTTGTACAATTTACTAAATTCTAACACTTCAGATGGATTCAGAGAACACTTTGGGGTCTCTGAATCCATCTGAAGTGTTAGAATTTAGTAAATTGTAGACCCCCTCATGTCTCACAGCTCAATATTAATGCATGAAGTAGATTTGCACCACTTACATTAATGACCTCATACGTAGTATTCTGTTCTTGGAGCATAAACAATTTTCTTATAAGCTTTACATCCTTTCAAGATATCATAATTAATTTTCAATACATATGTGGTGCAATAATTAATAAAAACCATCTGAAGCTCAGATATTTCAAATACTACATAACTAAACTCAAAATGATCACATAACAATTGGTCATTTTTAGTTATATCACTCTGACAATGGAAAATTAATTACAATTTTGACAATGAATTTGTACAATTTACTAAATTTTAACACTGCAGATGGAGGGGGTCTCTGAATCCATTTGCAGTGTTAAAATTTAGTAAATTTTAACATTGTAGATGGATTCATATAATATCTAGTTCAATGTGATTATCATGTACCAAGCAGTTTGTACATATGTGATGGTTAAACATCCTTGTATGGGAATTTGAACCTCGCTAGTTTCATATTCATTCCCAAATATAATGATGGGATTTGAATTACCTCACCAATTTCATATTCATTCCTAATAATATCCTCAACTTTTTATGTGACAAGTATTGGTTATTAATTGGTACACTAATAGAGTTTAAAGTTCAAATACTTCAGAAACAACGTCTTTGCACTTTCAATTTTTTTTATGCCTCTCGTTGTTTTTTACATAATAAAGTGAACTTAAAAGAAATATATATAAACCACCAATATAAATGTTGTTCACATCATGGTGTTTAAAGTTCAAAACATGAATAAAATGGATACGACAACCACTTATTTAAAGTTACAACCTAACCAAACGATAAATTGACATTTGAGACCCATGTTTGTGAGACAAAATATCTCTAAAAGGGATTAATGTGAGGTTAATATAAGGGATTAGTGGAGTAGAGGCCCACTAGTTAGCATGTATAAAAATAACACCGACTTTTATCAAGAGGACTTGTACCATCGAACAAACAAGGGGGTTCTCAATATATATAGATCAATTTAGTGCCAATGATCACAACATCCTAGCGAGACAACAAATTGAAGATGCATCTAGCTTATAGTCTCCTTTCATGTAGTAGTTACTCCATGTTTCCCTTCATTCCATCGTCTTAACCTAAGAAGAGCTGATAGATGGGAATGATACATTGTTTCCATGTGCACTCAAAATGAACTCAACTCACAACTCAATCCTAGCATAACCCATAAGTTTGTGGCTAACACAAACATGTTGACCATTCTACCATCTCCATGGCCATTTTGTAGAGATCTATTAATCATTAAAATATATGTTAAAAACATATAATAAACAAATATACAATAGAGTAGTTTACCATATATAATTGTTATATTACATACAAAACATATAATAATCACCAATAATCACTCAACATATTTACTCCACCACTAATCAACCATTATATTAATATAAATACACCTTATTAACATAACACTCATAATATATTGAAACTTATATATACAGTAAACCAACAATAAATTACAAATCCATTAATGAACAAATAATAAAATGCATTATGGTGGCACTTCTAGTTGTTCATCCCATTACATTCAATATTTTTTAAGTACTCTCCACCATTACCTTTGCTTATATCATGAAACTAAATTTGATAATTTTATATAATATAAAGTAGTTTACAATATATAACTTCACAAACACCTCTCTTTTCCAATAAAAAGAAATTTAATCGAATGCTTGTGAATATGGGTCATTAAATCAAATCCAACAGGGTACACTTTATATCCACCATATGTCTCTTCTTTTCCAATAAAAAGAAATTTAATCAAATGCTTGTGAATATGGGTCATCAAATCAAATCCAATAGGGTACACTTTATATCCACCATATGTCTCTTGTAACAAGTCCAGGATGCATCAGTATAACATAAACCAAGGATAACATCATCATACATGCTAATAAGATAAAAATGCAAACCCATTTACTTAGGTTTCTAGTCTTTAGTGTGTAGAAGGTCCTAGTCCATGATGGCTTAAGCTAGTGAAATGATGGAGGGTAAAAGGTTAAGTGGAGTGAAATGGTTAACACTTGAACATAGACTTCGACTATATTTGACCCACAAGGTGGGATTGCTAGCGCTGATAAAAATAATGAAAAGGGATGAAGGCTCTCAGGCATGACTACCTCTTGGGCAATAAAAGAATTGGGGCTACATTCTGGGATCCACCAAAGACGAGGTGTGAAGCAAATAAAAATGATAAATTTTGGGCCTTATGAATTTATACAGTAAAAGAGAAACTTTACCGAGGTTGTGCGCAGAGGATAGCCTTCAGTTCCTCGTCCTGCGACAATGTAAGTTTGATCAACCAATTCTTCAAGCCCTAGCAGGAGCAACTGTTGATTGCGTTCCGAGGTCAACCAATAAAGCGACCGATTATAAAATCCGAGAGATTGGGTCATAGAAAATTCTGAAGCGAAGGCCTAAGCAGTTGTTTCTTCACCACGAGAACTATAGATATTGGGACATCACTCTCAGCAACATAAGCTAATGTCGGAAGAGCACTTTAAGGAACATTTGAAGATTTCAGGAAATGAGTGGCAAAGAGATTCAACAATTGCATTGTAAGTAATGCATCTTCCTTCATGTCATCCAATCCAAGTAGGAACAAATGTTCTGTAGCGGTAAGTCTATTTCTTGCATATGGCCTCTATTGTGTCAGGTATGTCTTGAGAGAGGCTTTCCGCACTTGTACCAGTTTAATTTTCCAAGTACTGGCTAAGTACCAGGCATACATTTTACCTAAACTGATTTTATTAGTTATAATTTAACCTACACCCCAAAATAGTGTATTAAAAAAAATGAATGCTCTAATCTTAACACATTATTTCACTTTCAGATCTATTTACCCTAAACAATGGTCGCATAGATCCTGTTCTCTAGGTTGCATAACCTTATATAGATGAAAATGTGCTTTATTTTAGTCCCGATTTTTCACGCCCAATATCAATCTGAGTCAACAGTTTCCATAAAATACAATTTAATGTTTAGAGGAATACAAATGGTTTCAGTTCGATTCATTTGTTCACAAGAGTAGAGAAACACATTTCGATTGCCGTTGACATTGCTTTTGCCTTCATGTGCCTCTGTACTCATGACAAGGTATGTAGTTTTCATGACAATAGATATCATGTGAATTTCAGTTTTGCATGTGAAAGAGAATTTCATGTGATATGGGAATATATGCATATTTATAAACTAGCCAACACCTTCCATTTGGGATGCATCTCCCATCCATGTGAGTGGTTGAGCTCCTACAGCTGTGTGTGTGTGAATCTAAAGATATCATTTGTATGTTCTCATATAGGGCTTTTGAGAGATCTGTACTGTTTTTGTTATTGAGAAATTGTATGGGATTAACATTTGCTTGAATTGAAATGAACAGAGTCTTGCTAATGCTTCCTATCCAAAATAGACCCCAACTTCAAAGGTGGTATATCCTAACACCTTAATTCACCATTAATGATCGTAACTTCTATGCTAATGATTCACCATTATTTTGTCTTCTTTATTTCTATTCCAATGCATTTTGTACACTCGGGTAAGCCTCAGTTAGGTCTGGATGATACATGAAAGTTCATACAGTCAACTGAGCCACGATGTTGCGCTAGTTTATGATAGAGGCTCCCTGTAGTCTTTGCGTTGCTTTTCTTCTTTGAGTATGATCACGTGGATCCTGACAGTCCTCAAAATGTTTGTATTGTCACAACCGACGCTTTCCACACCTCAAAGGTTTCTATTGAGATATCTCCAGACAGTCTATTACGTCACAATACCCTTCTATGTTTTGTATTTTCACAAATCCATGAATTATCTGCAATAGTGGCAGCCCCAAGCACCTTTGTTTTATGTTTTGTTTAACTTCCATTGTGCCCTTTGGGGCAAGATTTAAGTTTGTAATTACACCTTTGTGTGGCCATTAGATGACAATTGGTTGGTTGAGATAGGATTAGCTACAAATTTTGCTTTTAATGCCTCACTTTGACATTAGGTTTGAGTATTTCAAGGAGATTTGGTTTTTTAACACTTTATGACTCACTAGTGGTGATTTGTCCTGTCAGTCATTTTCCTTTCATAATATGCTTCTTGTACATAATGTTTTATTGGGAGAAAATCAAAGCATATTTCAAAGATCAAGTAGCCTATTCCAATGCAATATGCTCCTTGTACATAATGTTTTATTAGGAGAAAATCAAAGCATATTTCAAATTCCAAGTAGCCTATTCTAATGTAATATGCTCCTTGTACATAACATTTTATTAGGAAAGAATCAGAGCATATTTCAAAGTCTAAGTAGCCTATTTTTATCACCCTCTATCCTTAGTTGGATGCTAATTATTACTGTTTTCCAACCAATGGACAAAAAACATATGCACTTTTTAACATTTCTCTAGTTGGATTTGTTCAAATCGCAAAGAATGACTTCAATAAAACTTGATTGATGTAAAATAATTTGGGCTTTAGATATTCATTTACTTTCTAATCCTTTATCATAACATATGCATGAAATGAGATGAATCTTCAAATCCTCTTCCAATGTAATGCCCACAAATAATCAGTGAGTATTTGGTTTGACAGTTTACGATGTTGTCAATTTAGACTAGTCATTGTCCATAGGGAGAGGTATATACTTGATGGATGCAAGGTACTTGTTGCCTTGACAGGTAGTATAGTGTCAGCAGCTTTGCATGCTGCTACTTCGTGCCATTAGAGATTGGTAATTGTTTGTATATGGTACCTAAGCCTTTCTAGGTGGCCAGTAAAATTTTATTCCTAGATGAAACAACCTATCTAGTAGAGTGGTTGGTCATTTCACCATACTAGGTGATAGTAATTGGATATATGGTCCTTTTTGTTGATCAATCATTTGTTGTGGGTTGCTAGTTTCCAGTTAACTTCTACGTTTAATCTGCTGAATATTTTTCCAAATAGATGGTAGTAAATACTTTAAGTACTTATCCACAAGGTTTAGCTCAGGTGGTCACGAGACAAACATGAGATCTCTCCCTCGAAGTTGGGGAGGTAGAAGGTTCATCTCTCTTGATCCCCTCAGGTTAGGCTCGTAATTGAGACCAACGGTTTATCCCATTTATCATCCATGGACCATGGGGAAGTACTAGGAGAGATTTCCAAAAAGTTTTCCCTGAAATAAAATTTAAAAAAAAAAAAAACACTTGCAAATTCAACCCTTTGCTTTTGAGAACCTTACCTCAATTTCTCAAAAAAATTTAATTATAAAGTTTTCTGGACCTAAAGGACATTAAATTTATCTATCTTATTTCCCCTGCATGTGGATGAAATTCAATGCAATGATGTGAATTACAGTCTTAAAAGTCCACACGAATAGAATCCACAAGTTTAAATTTTAAAAGTAAAGATTTAGTTTTAATTCAATAACCAAATAATTTTCTGGAAAACAAAGAAACTCAGCAAATATCATCTCTTGCGTACATGATGGTAGATATAACAGAGGCATTCTGGCATAAAACGTAGATTCCCAGCTTCTCCCCAAATAAGAAGATAAAGTACCATATATAAAAGTTTACGTTGTTGCACATCCTGTGGTATATTATTTGTGGGCAACCTGTATTTGACAAAACCACAAAAACTAAGCTTTAAGTATATTCTCATAATGAACTCCAAAACTACTGGCAGCAAAATCTGTCAGTTATCAGCATCATTGTGCAACGCAAAGACAATACAAGCAAAATCAGTAAAAACATGGTCATATCAGAAATTACCAGAGGCAGGGTTTGCGACCTAGGTATTTGTACCACTGCTTGTAATTTTTGAACAAATTTTTCATGACCTCAGTTAGAGGTTCATCATCCAACTGTCAAAACGTGCAATGAGAACAAAAAGGTTATTCAAGTATCCATGTTCCCAACCATCATCTGCAATGAAAATATTTTCAATAGAGTGCAAAACCAATACTATTTTGGTGGATCACCTTTGACATTTGATGTAGCGTAGGCTCCTGAATTTGCCTTATGTGAGCATTTGCAAGCAACAAAATTAAGTGCTCCCTTTGATTGGCCACATTGTCTTTCTGCAAAATTTAAAGCATTACCACCAAATCACTTAGCTCACATTTCATGGTTCCATACTAGACTTCCAAAGATCAGTTCATCTATCTTCTGGAGTCCATATTTATGTCAATATGGAATCAAAATAATTATTTAGGAGATTGCATACATAAACACGGAGGAAAAGGGACAATGTATAAATAAATCTCAATCGGATGCTCAAAAACCCTATCTCTGAGCCTCTAAATGTAATTACCTGGAACCCAAACATAGTTTGCAGCCAATCAAGCAGATCTAGCTATGGATTTTTATTATTTTCAAGAGGTTGCAGGGCACGAGTGTTGCGCAGAGCTGTCACTATAGCCTTAATCTGAGATCTCTAATGAAGAAGGAATAAATTTTCCAAGAGTGTAACCTTCTTCTGAACTACACATTTCATTTGTTGGAGATGATGGTATTGTGGAGAGGTTGGCTATTTTAAGTCCTGTAATGAGAACTCTATTGTGGTTATTGACGAGAATTCATTAGACAGTTCTGGATGATGGCTTTTTAAAGGTAATCTGGTGTCAAGCTCCCATAATTCTTGCAGTTATAAAAGTCCAAGTTAGTTGGAGATGTGTTGGACTACACGTGAATTGTTTCTAAGATTAGGGACCAATATTTTCTATGCTGCCAGAATGAATTAGTTCCACTCAACCACCGACATAATTGTAACTGCAGTATGACTGTCTTTCGCTGCTGATGGTTATAAATCAACTGGGAAGCTTCCACCCGATAAAATTCAACTGGAATTTTGCCTGGCGATCAGTCGGGACTGGACTGGAATCTACTTATCGATCTACAACTGGAAATGAAACCTTTGTCTAATACCGTATTAGGTACAACTTTTATGCTTTTTTTCCCTACAGCTGCTGGGAGTCTCTATACCATAGCTACTTTTGTTGATTCACTGGTGTATAAAAGCGATGCTTATGCTTGCTATGTTGTTGGTTCAACAACGATTAAAGTGGATCCAGAAGATCAAAAGTAAACTGAGAAAGAATAATATAAATACCTTGTTTGATGCTTATGACCCATCACTAGAGGACAGATGGTGCTCGGGCTATAAAACTTAGGAGGCACTAGGACTTGCAGAACAAAAAGCACAAATCTGTTAACAATACAAACAAAGCCTTGTAACAAATGTAATTTCCTTCTCGAAGAATGACAAATTATGCTGGGTAAATAATACAGAGGGAGGGAACTACAAGGAAAACTTTGGCTACATTGTTTCCATTACACAAGCAATTTAGGAAAACAATCCTTAGTGGTGGAGGGGTCTGTAGAAGCGAAAATCCCCACCAAAGACAAAAACCCTCTCCTGGCTAGCCTTTATCTTGTTGTTATATGGATGAGAACTGCTTCTTTTACCATCAGATTGTCCCAGCTTTGAAAGTTTCTTGTTGTTCCTGCTTATTAGGTGGAGTTTCACCTCTGTCATATCTCCAGAACTGAAGATCAAGGTAGCTTTTATGCACAAAATTACCTTTTAGGACTGTATTCTACTAATTGAGGTTAGAACTGTTAGTTTTTGTACCTTGGGAAGTGTTTCCCCTAGTGATGATTCTATTCAAGAGTTGATATGAAGCATGGTAAAGAGGCCTTGAAGTTCAATTCCCACCAGAAATTAGCCCTAATACAACACGCTGAGCCCTCCTGGGTATTTTCCACCATCAAAGGAGTTATAAATGGACCCAAAACAACAGCCTATGGCACACTTCAGCCTTGAACAAACAATTATGTCCAGGTCTGAAGCAAATTTGGGCATTTTTCCTTCACATTTTGGACACTTGACCCCAAACAGTGGTAAAACACAGCCCTAGAACAAATCTGGACAGTGCTGAGTGAATATGTGGCAAGAAACATTGTGAATCAATCATCCCTGTGCACCTTTCCACTACCAAATAGGCCTATCTCTAAAACTGGGCCAAATTGGAGGGTTAAAAGACAATTACGGGCATGAACAACCCGATGAAAAGTGATTAACAGCCACCAACAACAGGTTTGGAGGAATGCTGGGTTGAATTTGAGGGTTGAAATGGCATTAAGAAACAATTATGGGCATGGGTATGGACACGAAGAGCAGACCTGAGCACTCCAACAACCTCAATCCTTCATTCTGGGCACAAATAAGAGCTATTTTAATCTCCCAATTAGAAGCTTACAACAGTATTATGAATTCTGGGTGCTTTCTCTCTACAAAAATGGTGTAAACAGACCTAAAAAAGCAGATTTGAGTTAATTTCAGACCCTGAAAACCAAGTCGGGGTGCGATTTAAGTCATTCTAGACAGCTTTATGAGCTCTTTTCATGATGAAATCTCATCTCTTCCAAGTTGAAGTGATTATGGGCACATATTTAACCCCAAACAACGGTCCTTTTTGAAGTTATGGGCATAAATAACAACGAACAACCCTAAAACCATGAATTCTGGATAAGTAGCAACAATTCTGGGCATGAAGACAGCCTTAACATCCACTCCTGCGCCATACAGAGTTCACTTCATTATGGGCACAATATATATATCTAATATGGACACAATCATTATGGGCCACAATCCTAATCCAATCCATACTGCAATTATGCTCCCATTCTTGAGTATGGGGATTAGGATGCACTTTCAAATTTCTTACAATTACTTTGAAAGCACTTCACGCAATTCTTCTTCAGTGCAAGTTGGACCTAAGTTAGCAACAAACAGAGTTGAGCAAGGTGGATTTCCCCTTGGTCCAGGAGGTTGTTCCTGTGAATGAAAAAATTAACATTCTTCAATTTTACTCATGTTTTTCTAAGTATATGGAAAAGAAATTACAAAAAATTAAATTAAGATTATTTTGAAATTCTAAGAATTGATGGGTTTCTATGATAATATACTACAAACAACCATGTAAAAGAAATGGCTTAGACCAATTCAAGCATATCAAACAACAAACAGAGTTGGTCAAGGTGGATTGTCCCCTGGTCCAGGAGGTTGTTCCTGTGAAGGACAATAATACCATTCTTCAATTCTACTAAAGCTTTTCTTAGTATGTGAACAAAATTACAAACAAATAAAATGTAGATACATTTTGAAATTTTCAATATAGTAATGGGTTACTCATAATATACTGCAAACAACCATCTGAAATACTTTTTCTCATGTGCTCAGTTGAACCATTTCTGCTGAATCTAGAGTAATAACTACATAAAAGCCACAGTGGAGTTAAACAGCTCACAGGCAACGGGAAACAGGGTCATATCGCCAGCTGAAGCAGAAGGCCGACTCCATGGACCGCCCACTGCAAAAGAGTAAATTGTCCAATGGATGCATACTTCCTTTTGAATTCTCTCTATCAGCAAGCAACATCTAGAATAACGTAAAGACCAGCTCTAGTTACCCGTGTTTTTAGTTTTATAGTTATTTTGGAAATCAGGAGATTATCAATAGTGTTTTCATCTTACAGTCTGGCATGTAATGTTGATAATAGTATAACTACAAGAAAAACTTATGCTAAATATGAATTGCTCAATTGCAATGTCAAAAGATATCAAAAACTGAGTTTTTTTTTTTTAAATGAAGACATGGATGGCATTAAAAGCCATTCTTCCTTTGTGCAATCTAAGCGGAATCCCAGAACTAAACATAATGGTGGGGCAGTTCATTCTGGGTGCATGAGGGGATCCAGAAGCTGAAAGCATTGTACCTTATGCAGGAATCCAGCTTTGGGGAGAGATGTGTAACGGTAAGATCTAATCAACAGGAATCAAGTTCTATTGCAAAACTCTCCATTGCATATCTACCAAGCAGGAGCCAGGTTTTGATGTAAAAAGGAAGCTCCTTGCTGCAAGTTTTCGATGTAAGAAGAGAAATCTTTCAGACTCCACTGTTGAAGTCATAACTACAGTCATATCATGCCCAGAAAATGGCGAAAAAGAGCTGTGTCATGTGTGTTATGGTTCTGATAGTGAAAATTGGAATCAAATCCTTTTTTGTGATACATGTAATGTTCTGGTTCACCAAGAATGTTATGGTGTGCAGAAAACACCAGATGATAAATGGTTGTGCTCCTGGTGCTCATACAGGTCTCGATCAAAAGGTAAAATCTCTGGTAGAGCTGGAAATGACTCTGTAAATCATAAGCAAAGCAACAGTAAAGTGGGTGATCATGCACGGCCTTGTATATTGTGCCCAATAAATGGTGGTGCTTTGAAGCCAATGGCAAGGGCAGGTTCACAAATGGAAAATAGTGGATGCTTACGGTTTGCACATTTATTCTGTTGTCAATGGTTTCCTGAGACACATATAGAAAACACAGAGACCATGGAACCAATAAAAAATATTGAAGGGGTAAAAGAAGAGCGATGGAAATTACTATGTTCCTTGTGCAAGGAGAAGCATGGATCTTGCATTCAATGTAGCCACGGTACATACTTTTATCTCTAGAAGCCCATTCTTCTTGTATAGCATGTTCTGCATTTTTTTGCCGATTTTCCGTTTTTCATTGGGCCTGATTGTTTATTGAGCTAAATTAAGTTAAACTTACTTTTTCTTGTTTTATAACAAAACTCTGAGCATATTTTCTTTTCAATTTAGGAATATTTATAGGACAACAACTTATTGGTTGGTTCTTTTATTTGCTGAATGTTGTCTGAAAATGCAGATGTAAAAAAAATAATTAATTATTGCAGTTAAATTTCTCTTAGGGTTGCCACAATTTAGATAGCAGTCACAAATGCAGATGGAAAAAAGTTAATTACTACAGTTAAATTTCTCTTGGGGTTGCCACAATACTCAAGGCCTTAATTTGAAGTCCCGATGTAATTAGACCATCAATTTCTATTGTTTCATATCACTCTTAATATTTTTTTCTTCTGATCCCTCTGATAGGATATTCAGGATAGGATCATTTTTCATGCATAAGTTTTAAGTTTTAACCATTCAAGGTTAGGGTCTTGCAACTTGAGTTTGTAGTCACTAAATCTATTTGGCTCAAGGGTTGTGTGTAACAATGGATTATATGATCATTTGGAACACGGCACTAGAGACTAGAGTTGGCTCAAATGGAACATTGATAACTTTATGCTAGCATATAATTTAAGACTTAATCACATTTATAGTTTAACTTAAATTTGTAGAAAATTTAACAATTCTGTTTATCAAAATTTTGACTTAAATTAACTAAATTCTCCATTTTTTTACACAATCACATTAGCAGTTTTTTGTCAAGCTGTTTTTTTACGAAAAGTTTGGTAGTGTTTTCCGATGAAAATATAGCCATAAGCAGTGATTCGATTGAAAGGAGGAGGAAACTGCATTGGTGCGTTTTAAAGATCGACGTTTCGATCTCTCTCTAGGCACTCCTGATGATGATATCAGAGAGAGATCGAAATGTCGAGCTTTAAAAAGCACCAATGCAGTGTTTTCCAACTCAAACTGGGCTATTTTATTGTAATAATTCACACATGACAGTATCTGCTGTTTATATTTCTTTATTTATGTACCTTCTATCATTTTGGCCCTCTCTTACATCTTCAATTTATTCTTGTTAGATTCAAGTGGTATTAGTCCTTGAGGCTTGTATGAAGGTTTTTTTAGTTGAACTTTTACCACTTTTGCCCGTGCCTGCAATTCTATTGGCTTGACCTGGGGGAATGACATGAGTCAACTCCATTTTCTTGTTGTAGATGGCGCTTGCTTCCCCTGCCAAGTTTAAATCCGTTCAGGGACAAGTTTTTCCCATGCAGGCCCATCTCAAATGGTTGAGCCTAAGTGCAAGTTCTGCGAACCTTGTGGAATAGATACTCCCCACTTCCGGGATCTTAACTGAAGAGATCTTTCTAAAGTGGTGTAAACTGGCTACATTGCATTGTAATATTCCCTGAGCTTGGAAGGGCACACCTGCTACAGAGTGATAACAGGAAGCATCTTGTCAAAAGGAAACTTCATTATCTTGTCAGATTTGCTTTGTAAATTGTGAGAACAGTGAGGCAGACATACGAAGTATTCTAAGAAGCATTAATGTAACTATATTTGGATTGTTGGTATTTTTGGTTATGGAAATCAAATGCAAGACTAACATCCATCTAGTTTCTTGTATATCTGCAATGTCTTTGATTGTATATGATCATGATTAATTTGGATCTGGATGCATATATGAAGTGAAAATAGCACCTAAATTTAGTCTGGTTTATATCTTAGCAAATACTTATCCTCTCTAACCATAATCACTCCATACCTTGACTCCAGTCCCAGGGCCTAGCCACAACACCAAAACGAAACACGTTGGTCAACAAATAATTAGGAAAGATGGGTAACCAAAAAACACAAGCGGGTCGCAGTAATACAGGGCACAAAATCCAGCAGGTACATAGCAAAGGGAGCCATTAACATCATTAACTCTAGTTGGCCTATGTGGTAAAAGTTATTTTTTAGTTTATAAAACAATTTTCTGATTAAAATAATTAATTTGTTGAGAAAAGAATTCGCAGGGTTAGTGAGACATGTAAGCTTATTGTTGATGATGTTATTTTCTGCAGAACTCCCCTCATTGATGAGCGATTGTTGCTTCTTGGATTCTGTGCTTTCACAAGTAGTAGACCCAAATCCACATCTCTATTTCAACAGACATCAGAACTTGAAGATATGTTTGGCATTTTATTTGTGGCATATTTCTACATCTATCCTTGACCATGTTGAATTCATTGTTCGACTGTTTGCAGTTATTCTTTACATGCACTTTGTCATTGGTGTCATTAATGAGATAACAACTACTTTATCAATTCAGTGCTTTGGGAAAAGGTTCCTAGTTTACTGAATTAGATATTAATACTTGGCCAAATTGAAGGTTTATTGCTTTGAACATTATTCTATTATTGATTTGCAGGATAACAAGGAAGGAAGCTTGAGAAGGTACCGTCCAGGTCGCTTTTGTGCCAGGTGGAATGTTTTTTTATCGTATTGAAGCTACTTTTTGCTGTAATTTGGGCCTTGGCAGACAATTATAGAATCAAACTATCCTCAATCATAATTTATGGAGTCTAACGTCATAAGCAACCCAAGGATGGTACACTACAGGTTCTATCACATATTTATAGATATTTTATTTGGGATAAATTACCCTCATTGCAGTGGCTGGGCACACAGTGTTGGCTGAGAAGGCCCAGGTTGAAGAAACTTTTAAGGTAAGCATTGACCACAGAAGTATACTATGCAGTGCCCAAATTCAAACCAGCATCCTGTAAATCCCTAAGTACTTTTTCTGCTCTCTCAAGCTCTTCACCCTTTCCATATGAATCCATAAGCATATGCATTGTTGCAAGACTAGGCTCAATGCCTAAATTTTTCATCTCACTTAAGAGATTGTCTGCCTTTTTATATTCACCTACATGCCTGTATGCCTTTATCATGATATGGTATGCTGATCTGTCTGATTTGCAAGAACTCATTTCCATCTCTTTGAAGAGGTTGTCAGTCTATTCCCATTGTTGTAGTCTACCACATGTAGAAAGTAATTCTTTGTATGAGTTTAATGTGGGCTCATAACCAAACCGTTTCATTTCTCTCAAAATGGAAAAAGCTTCTTCTCTACTAAGATGCCTACTGTACATAGCGATTAAAATGTTGTAAGTATTATTATCAAGAGCAAGTCCAGCTGCTTGCATGCCTTGATATAGTTCAATCACCTTCTTTGAATTCCCTTTAGAAAATTTGGCTCAGCTATCAATTCACCAAGGTTTTGATGTTCAAGGCCCCATTTCCTATGTTAGGGTGTCTGCTCCAAGGGCATTGGACACCATCATCAAGACCTGAAACAAATATCTATTGACTTCTGAACTTGTTACTAGTGTTTGCAAATATTCAAGAGCAAGTGCTTAACCATTCAAGCAATGCTTCTTTGAACACATAATTTCTATTAGGTCAACATTTGCCACCAACTACAGGTTTACGTCTCAATTTCTTCTTTCCAAGTCTGTGTGCCATGCTGTGGTTTTGTTTCTGATGTTTTCTTTGTCTTTTTGGGTGCTTTCCTTAGAGACTCTAAAGATGTACTAGATAGACAGGTTTGGAAGCCAAAGATGGAGGTAAAATTGGATGTTGAACTTGTTCGATTGTTAGGTAAAAATTTTGCTACACATGAGAGAAAGGTTGCACATGAATACTTTCCCAGTTTGGCAGCTTGCAATAGTCCCATCACTCAACCCAAAGACAAGTCCATTTCAGTTTTGGGCCAGTGAGATTCCAAGCTGTTTGTGTTCTCCCCTTCACAGGGTGAATTCTTCTTTGGCAAAATTGATGCTATCCTAGGGAGATGAACTCATCTAAGGTTGAATCAATTTGTCATCACCATCTTTGCTTCACTAAAAAATCTATGGTTGGTCGATTTCAGTCTTGCGACTCCAGTTGATTCTCTGTTGGTTGATTTCTAATTGGAGCTGAGTTGACTTCCTTCTTGGAGATGCATTAGAACAATAACCAATCTTTCCCATAGCTTGTGTGTTTATCCTTTATACTATTGAGAGTGTCTGAGTGGATGCCAACCAGTTTCACTTGCCTTGGGATCGCTCCAGCTTCTAGCTGTGTACTCGATGGGCATGCCCAACTGTTTCCTCTACGCGATGCATGAAACTTGCCTCCCAAGAGCCATTTTGGAAATTGAGTTTTCTAAGCTTGGGTAAAAGTTGTGAAGGCTGCAATGAACAATGTACTTATTTATTTCTGTAGCTTACTTTAAGGTGGGAGCCATTTTGGAAATTGAGTTGGCCAAGCTTGGGTAAAAGTTGGTAAGGTTGCAATGAACAGGGTACTTATTTATTTATGTAGCTTACTTTAAGGTGCTCGTAGCATGAGATCATTCCATTTGCTCTATTGCTAAAAATAAATTATCTATTTTATTTTATTTTAAATCTTGTTCTTGTAAAATGCATTTTCTTTAGTTGTCATCAATTGAATTTCAAGGTTTAATACCTATGAAATAATGTTGCACCTGCCATCTATCTATCCTGAATCCTGATTAAAATTTTGATCCTTCTCATGGCGAGATTCAAGTTTTCTATCAGATGTTGAATATTTGGGTTAGGTGTTATTCTAAAAATAACAGATGTTTGTCCTTTAGTTTGGATTTCATTATAGACCTAGTTAGCAATATTTTATATTTGGACAGTGGACACTAGAAGAAGAGTATTGAATGTTTTTCTCTTTCAATTTCTTATGTCTGGAGTCTGGACACATTGAAGCTATGCTGCAGGGGATCCCCGAACCCATGCTTCATTCTTGAAGCACGCTCTGAGAGGGAGTGTTCAGGTAGTGCCCTCAGGAGCATGCTCACAGGGTCTTTGAGATGCTTCTGCAGTGCTGTGGTGCTCTCTGAATGATAACATAACATTCTTAAAGTAAAAGGGTAGAAAGGGAAAATCCTTAAATTTTTTATATTATTATTAATTTTTTTGAGATGTTTGAGATGGGTTCCAACCTCATCAGACGTCATTTAAAAAAAAATACATCCCATCCAAAATTCAACAGAATTAGCAGCTTTCAACATTCCAGCAAACAGAATAGCATTGAACCAAAGAGAAGTACACTAAACCATCAAAAACACCAAATGCCGCCACACTCTTTTTCCACATGTCATCTGCTTAAAGGAGCAGTGACCTACACAAATATACTAATGGAGGAAAACTGAAGCTCACCACCTAACCAATAACAGAGAGAGCCACTGAAAACTTGCTAAAAATATCTCAATCCTGTAGTATCTTCCTTGGAAACACCGATCTCTGAAACCCAAACTATGTAATGTAACCAAAACCCCGGAAACGAAATCTAACAACTTTGGTGTAAAGGATCATGGCCATAGAACCCACTAAGAATGTGCCCATGAATCGTTGACTGCATATTACAATTCTTTGGTAATGAATCTAATGCTATGTTTCATTTCATGTTTGATGTTATTCATTACAGTTTGTTGATCACAAATTTTATATGATGAAACTTGAAAGTTGAAAGTTGATGTTATGTTTGATCATTTGGTTGATGTTATTCATTACAGTTTGTTGATTACAAATTTTATATGATGAAACTTGAAAGTTGAAAGTTGATGTTATGTTTGATCATTTGATGACAATAGTATAATTGCTAGATGATTGAAGTTATATCAATATGTGTACTAAGTGGTTTATTTTTTAATGATCATCATTAATCCAACATTTACATCTATATTTTCATTTTTTTCTACAATCAATTTGACATTTTGTAAGTTTTTTTCAAATATAAAAATATATATTATATAAAAAACACTCCCAGAAGCTTTTGAAAATTATGCTTCCTGCTCTCACTCCCATGCCCATGCTATCCACTCTAATAAATTTATTTTAAAGAAGGATTGAAGTTGCATTGTGATTGAGGATAGTGAGGGGTTTTAAGGGTGCTAGCTCAATGATAGAGCACCTGCTTTATAGGTAGGAGGTTGGTGGTTTGATTCCATTGTGCCCTATTTATATCCTAAAACCATCAAAAAGAGATAAATGACTAAAAAAATGACCAAAATTTGCATATAAACGACCACCAATACAACACGAGAGATAAGTGACCAAAAAAATGACCAAAATATGCATATAAATGACCACTTTTGAGTTGGCGATCGCTAGTAGAAAATTAGCGGTCATTGGTCATTGTGACAATTAATGACCAAATATATTACCAAATTAATAACCAAATATATGACCACAAGATAAGCTATAAATGACCAAGCTAAATATGACCACATTTTTTGTCGTGTGATATATGGCCACTAATTTGCTACCAATGGTCACCAACTCAAAAGTGGTCATTTATATGTGGATTTTGGTCTTTTTTTGGTCACTTATATCTCATTTTGTACTAGTGTCTTCATCCAACGCTTGTATCCACAGCCATGGAAAGGATCCTCCTCTCACCATGCTTGGAATGGCTCCAGCAAATGTGTCCATCATTTCTTCCTCGAAGTGTCGTCAATCTGAAGAACACCAAGCCTCTCTCTGAAGTATTCAAACTTCACTCTGGCTAGTGGTTTCATCAACACATCCGCAACCTACTCATCTGTCGCAACATACAGGAGCTTCACTGCTCCTCTCTGCACCATATCCCTGATATAGTGATATTTGATCTCAATGTACTTCAAACTGTCATGGAACACTGGATTCTTAGACAGCTTCACACAACTCTGGTTATCACAAAAGATACCAGTAGCATCCAATGGGAGATCAAATAACTCAGACAGTAGCTTCCGAAGCCATACTGCCTCACAACTAGCCGAACAAGTTGTAAAATAGTCTGCTTCGGCTGTACTCAGTGCTACGCAGGACTGCTTCCTGCTAAACCAAGAGATCACACCTGATCCCATACTGAAACAACACCCAGAAGTGCTCTTCCTATCTACAGCACTGCCTGCCCAGTCCGAACCAACATAACCCTATAGGTTAAACTTTTGATTCGCATCATACTTGAGCCCATAATCAATTGTACCCTTCAGGTACCTCAGAATATGCTTTACAACAACCAGGTCAACACCTCTGGGATCCGTAAGGAACTGACTCAATGTGTTCACCGCAAATATCTGGTCTCGTGTTCGTCTGGTACATCAAGGACCCAATAATCTGACAATACACCGTGACATCAACCGGCTCAGATGAAGCATCACACAAAAGCTTCAGGTTCGATACCATAGGTGTGGCCATGGCCTTGCAGTCCATCATCCCGAACCTCTTCAGGATCTCTACTGCATACTTCCCTTGTCCAAGGAAGATTCCATCTGCACTCTGCCACACCTCCATGCCTAGAAAATAGTGCATCATCCCCAAGTCCTTCATCTCGAACTCGGCAGCAAGCTTCCTCTTGGTATCAGCAATCAATCTATCCTCACCTGTAATAAACAGGTCATCCACATACAAAAGTAGTATCATAGGATTGCCTTCCTCAACCTTGTAGTAAAGGTTGGAATCCGCTTTACTCTTGGTAAAGCCCAAACTGGATAGAAAACTGTCTATCCTACCATACCAAGTCCTAGGAGCTTGCTTCAAGCCATACAAGGCTTTCTTCAACCTGCACACATATGAATCTCTGTCATGTGTCTCAAAACCAAGTGGCTGCTCCACATACACTTCCTCCTCGATTACACCATTCAAGAAAGCTATCTTGACATCCATTTGGTGTATCTTCCATTTCATCACTGTAGCCAGAGCAAGTACTGATCTAATGGAAGTGTACCTGGCTATAGGAGCAAAAGTTTCTTCATAGTCTATTCCCTCTTTCTGGGAGAAGCCATGAGCTATAAATCTTGCTTTGTATTTTTCTATGCTGCCATCTGCAGCATGCTTGATCTTGTAAATCCACTTGGAAATCACAACAGACTTCCCATCGGGTCTTGGGACCACATCCCGCACATCATTCTTCATGATCGACTGGTATTCCTCGACCATGGCATCCTTCCATTCTTTCTTTTCCGCTGCTTCTTCATAAATGGAAGGTTCTTTGTTCATAATGTCATAGAGTAAGGCAACATAGCTAGTATGAGATCTAGTTCTCTTCCTTGCTCTGTGTTCCTCTTCTGGAATGCCATACCTTTCTGCATCTTGAATGAGATCTCTATCCCATGCAGGTTTCCTCTTGTGAGAGTTCTTCTCACGGGGTGGATCTACAGGTATTTGTGGATCTTCAACTTCACGATCTGCTTCTGGAATTGCTACATTCATGGTGGTGTCTTGAAATTTGGTTTCCTTTGGTTCTTCATGATCTTCAACAGGTGCCTTCCTTGACTTGATGAAAGCTGAGTCTTCATCAAATGTTACATCCCTACTGACATCAATCTTCTTGAACCCTGGAAAGTATATTCTGTAAGCCTTCGAGCTTTCACTATACCCCACAAAGATGCCCTTCTTTCCTGAAGGATCTAGCTTTGTCCTCTTTTCCTTTGGAACATGAGTGTATACTGGACAACCAAATATTCTGAGATGGCTAACTTCAGGTTTCTTACCAGAGAATACCTCTTCTGGTGTCTTGTTGTCCAATATCTTGTGAGGTGTTCTGTTCTGCACATATACAACTGTCCTAGCTGCTTCTGCCCATAGATGCATAGGCATATCCTGGTCATGCAGCATTTTCCGTGCTGCTTCCATGATTGTTCTATTCTTCCTTTCTGTAACTCCATTCTATTGTGGATTGTAGGGAGCAGTCAATTCCCTCTTAATCCCTGAATCACTGCATAACTTCTTGAAGTCACCTGAAGTGAATTCTCCGCCATTGTCGGATCTGAATGTCTTGATCTTCTTATCAGTTTGATTTTCCATCAAGGCTTTGAATTCCTTGAACTTATCAAACACTTCATCTTTGTTCTTCAAGAAATAAACCCAAGTCTTCCTAGAGAAATCATCAATGAAAGAGACATAGTATACATATCCACTCAGAGAAGTGGATGACATCGGACCGCATCAGAGTGGATAATTTCCAATATTCCTTTAGCTTTGCTTTCACTACTTGGAAATGCCTTCTTAATGTTCTTTCCTTTTGCACATCCCTTGCAAACACCTTCATGCTTTGTCTTGATTTCAGGAAGACCCTCTACAGCTTTACTTGCAATTGGTAGTGCTCTATAGTGCACATGTGCAAGCCTTCTATGCCAAAGTTCGCTTGGCTCCATGGATTCATGTACCATGGCATGTTCAGGTTGTCCCTTCAATTTGTACAATCCTCCCTCTTGCTCTCCAATCACTACTGCATCATCTATAGTTTTACCCTTTGGCCACATTAGGACTTGTCCATCTACAAATGCAACCCTCATGGATTTTGCATCTAATGCAGATATGGAGAGTAGGTTCTTCTTCAGCCCAGGTACATATAGAACATCTTTCATCTTCAAAGACTTCCCGGAGTCTAGGTTGTAGGAGGCTTCACCACTTCCTTTGATAGGATATTGATAGTCATCCCCAAGTTTCACCTTATGGGGTGACTCATGTTCAGATAGATTTGCAAAAGATTCTTTAAACCCAGTCATGTGTTTGGAAGCCCCACTATCAATAAGCCAATCATTACATCCATGAGAGATAGTACCTGTGAGAACAGAGATTAGGACATATTCATCTTCACTAGATGAGTTATCACTTTCTTCCCTAGCCTTCTTCTTGGGAGGTTCATCATCCTCAGCAGCATGAGCATGATATCTTTTCTTGTTTCCCTTCTTCTTATTGATGTTGGAGTCTCTTTTGTTCTTTGGACAATCTCGGGCAAAGTGTCCCTTCTCATTACATGTGAAGCATCTACCATGGGAGGTATTCTTAGAGTTCTCCCTATGTGTATGGTGAGAAGATTTCCTATGAGATTTTTCCTTCTTGAATTTTCCTTTCTTGGAATGTGCTGTGAGAGCTTGATCTTCATTCCCCATATTTTCTTCTCAAGCCTAGCTTCTTTTTGAGAGCATTCTTCCCACAGCCTACTGAAGGAGATTAGTTTTTTTCTTGCACAGATTCCTTGGATGAAGGAGTCCCATGACCTAGGTAGGCCATTCAATGTGGTCATGACAACTTCACCATTGTCCACTACTTCATCCACAACTTCAAGTTGTTCCTTGATTTGAGAGACCTTAGAGAAATAGGATTGAATGGTCTCTCCATTATGAAGCTTTACCTCTTTCAATTGATTCCGCAGAGTCATCTTCCGATTTATGTTCTTCCCTTCAAATAGCTTGGTTAGGGAATCAAACATCTCCTTGGGTGTCTTTAAAGATGACACGTGTGGAATGAGATAGTCTTTAATAGAATCACCAATGATCCTTTTTGCCTAGACCAAGTTCTTTTTATGTAAGGCCTTATCCTCTTCTCCCTCTGGGACAGGGACCTCTTCACTTATGTAAGTGTCCAATTCATTTTCTTCCAGGATTAACCCAATCCTATACTTCCATGCTCGGAAGTTATTAACCCCTTCAAGATTATCCTCAAGCTTGGTGTGGTGAGACATTTTAATGAGAAACTCAAATGGAAATAAAAGATTTAGGTCTTACCACTTGATTTGCAGAAATCTGAATCTGGTTCTGGATTAGGGTTTGTTAGAGAAACCCTAAAATTTCAAAATGTGAATTTCAAACTTCTGAAAGGATAGAAAGATGCGCCTTGATGAACTGATCAACCTGGTATACTCAGAAATTGAAAATTGCAAAGATTCACCCTTCAGAAATGCTTTTTAATCTCCCGGATTCACTAGGGAGGACCCTGAATTAGGGTTTGACTTTCCCGGAGCTTCACCCAACCAAAAATATCGATCCAAAAATCTAAACTTTGATTTTTCCAAGGAGCTTCCAGCTATGTCCTCAGATTTTAGAAATTCCTATTTTTGTGGAAACCCTAATGTTTAGGGAAAAAAATGAAAGTGCCCAGAATTGAATTCTAATTGGACAAAAAGATGCGCCTTGCTGAGGAGAGTCAAAATACCCTACTTCCTTTCAAGATCTGTGGATAGAAACCCAATAAACATGAAACCCTAGTTTCCGCAACTGCACAGTGTCTTCTTCTCAGGTTAGCTCTGATACCATGTTAATTTTTTAGCATTAATTCAACATACTCTAGGATCTTTACTGAGAGAATAACATGTACAGCATATCAAGTATAACAATGCATATCAATCACACCAAGCAATCACATGAGACAACAGACATCGAGTTTCACTGGGGAAAACCATAAAGGTGAAAAACCCCACAACTTCCTCAGAGATAGAAAGAGCAATGATACAACCAAAGTACACAGAGATAGTCTTCCTAGTAGCTGAACCTCCTCCTCCACTAGTGCACCACTTTCCGAGTAGTGTAGACTGCAGGACACTTTGGAGTAGCAAAGACCCTTGCTATTCTCCATAATTATTTCTTTTGGCCTTCACTTAAAACTGACGTAAACAAGTACATTCGATCATGCGTGGTTTGTGCCATTGTTAAACTGCCTAATTGACGATAGGGATTGTACACACCTTTTCCAGTTCCTAGTCGACCATGGGAATCTATTTCTATGGAATACTTGACGGGATATCCTACTACCAAACATCAGCATGATGCGATCTTAGTAGTAGTCGACAGATTTTCCAAGATGGCCATTCTCATTCCATGCAAGAAGATTACAACAACACAGCAAACAACTCAACTCTTCTTTGAACATGTCTGGAAACATTATGCCTTACCAACAACCATTATTTCCCACAGAGATGCCAGATTTGTCAGCATCTTTTGGAAGACTCTCAGGCAACAGATCGATACAAGACTCTCCTTATCGACAGCTTTCCATTCTCAGACAAATGGACAAACGAAAATTGTGAATCACTTGGTAGTACAAATGCTTCGTATGTACAACCACAAGCATCGACGAACATGGGATGAAAGTCTCCCATATATACAACACAGCTACAATCGTGCTCAGCACATCTCTACTAGAAAAAATTCCATTTGAGATCTATTATGGATTTCAACCCTCAACGCCTATTGAATTGATTAGTTCCTCGACACATTCGAACGATACCAACTTTAACCGGCGAGAAGTTGACAAAGCATTGAATTTTCAAGATCAAATCTGCGACATCCATAAACAAGCACAGGAAATGCTGCAACGAGCTAATGCGAAAGATAAGGCCCGACACGATAAGCATTGTATCCCTCATTCATTTCAAATTGGGGATCAGGTCTAGTTGCATCTCAAGAAGGAACTCTTCACTGGTGCATATAAGAAGTTGAAGCCTTTGCGATATGGTTTGTACAGTATTCTTGAGCATATTGGAGAAAAATCTTTCCAGCTTGGCATTCCTTCATGCCTGGGTTTACATCCAGTATTTAATGTGGATCTACTTCAACCATACCATGCACCACTGTTGGAACAGAACGACTTGCAGACAACAAAACCCTAAGACATCCATCCAGATGTTCAGGAACCTCTTCCTTGCAACACCATTGTGGGACGACGAGTATGCCATACAAGGACGAACACAATTCCCTTGTTTTAGGTGGCCAAATCCGGATAGATCCCAGCACAAGGAAAATGCTACTCTGCTACTAAACTGACCAACAAGTTCCATCATTTGTACGAGCAAGAAATGGGGACCATTGTTTCTTAAGAAAGGAGGTATGATCCACGCAACAGTTGGCATTATTGTCGGATGCCAACATCGACTTCGACAAGTTCAGTGACTTCGACAAGTTCATCGACTTCGACATGCATCGTCGACATTTGCGACTAACGAACTACGATAGATTGTCTCTCTGTCTTCCAGTCGACCGTAGCGGTTGAACTTCTGAAACCGTTCTAACTTCTCTTGTAACTGAGTGTAACGGGAAGACAACCCAAGCATTCTCAACACTATATTTAAGCATGTAAAATATTGTAATATACAAGTGAGAGAGAAGAATAAAAAAGTAACAAAGTGAAAATAAAGAAGAGATTAGTTCGCATTCCTGCATATTTTCTATGTGTGTATGTTTATGTGCGTAGTGTATTTCCTGCTTTTCTTATTATTATGATTCCGCCATAACAATACCGATTCATTCAATTGAACTGTTGTCCCCGTCGTGCACCTGGGCGCGTACGGATCAATTTAGGATATTCCAAATGTATGGGAATGTGTGCAGCAGGAAACATGATAGAAACAGGGCCAAATTCTGAGTCCTATGCACAAATGACTGGGGCCATTTACATTTCAACAACAACTGTCGCTGAAGTCTACTTTGAGGCTTCCTGGGCACTCCAACATATGAAAACTAGACTCAGATGTTCACACCTGAATGAAACCAGTGGTGTATGTCATGAATTAAACTCCCTATTGAATGATGGCTAAGAGTTTCATGGAATTTGGGAGGCTCTGGGTGAATTTGGGAGCCAAAGGGTCAAGTGTGTTAAGTAGGACTGCTCAACTAGCAGTTTTCCAAACTCTCCCAAACAGGATAAGGTGTCTTTGAATTCTCAGAAACAAGGTTTTGGATGCTTTATTATTGTCTCGGGAACCTCAAACAACCACCATATTAGAAAATAAAATCATACATATTTTTTACTGGCAAAAGTGGTAAAACTAGTCATTAAAAGATGCATAAAGAGCTAGTCTTCCATTTTCTTGATCCAAATTGCCTTGGAGGCTTACAAATTTCACTTCTGGAGTAAATGAAGGTTCTGTTATAAGTTATTGAACAACAACAGGTTGAAATCAGAGGTCTTGATCAGAGATTAAGATATTATTACATTCAGTCCTTCACTTGATCTCCAATGCTAGAGAATCTTGCAATATTAAGAGAAGAAGGAGATGAAATTCTATATTGAATCTGATAGGGGGATGAAATCAGGTCTAATGGTTGTATATCATGGGCGCACTGAACCTTCTAAGCTACACTGATCTCCTTATCTGAAATGGAATTCCTTCTTCTGATGAAATCTTCCAACACTCTCTCCAATGGCACTTTGACTAAGGATCACTCTCTGGAAGCTTAGATTCTTCAAGACTTGGCTGATATATATTTGTAGATCAGTATTCCATGGATTTGGATATGATCAAAGGCATACTGGAACATGAAATACCTTGGGGTTCATCACCCAAGCAATGGTTGAGGCACATTTCTCAACTCTGAGTAACAAGAGCTCTTAAGACAAAAATTAATTAAGCAAAATATGTGAAAAGTGCGCCCTATCTTACTTTTATAGTTGAGGTAGCTTCACTGAAAATTCATCCACACGTGTGAGAGAGGAAGGGCGCATTCCTTGAGAGAATTAGCAATTATCTTGCTTTGCAAAACTTGTCTTCTTTGTGTCTTTCCACTGGAATAAGCAAGTGCGCCCTACTCAACTTTTTTGAATGTTGCTTGCTTTTCCAAACTGATTGCTTTATGCACTTTGCTTCTTTTAAACTTTCTTGCTTTGTGCGTTTTCCTGTTTTTTCCTTGCTTTTGTCAGTTTCCACTTTCTTATGATGCCACCTTGCTTTTAGCTGACTCCTTGATTTTTCTGACCTTTCCACTTGGGTAGGTGAGGTCCACCTTGACCTTATGCGCCCTCCTAGCCATGTCATCATCAATGCTTTCCAAAAAATTAATTAATAATGATGAGACATTTATTATAAAAGATTATTTAAAACTCAGAATATTAAAATTTATTAATTACTATAGTACTTGTGCCAAAATTTACCCATTTTAATTATTCTTCATTTAAATATTATACCTAAACCCCATAGGGATGGGAGGATCCAAGTCTTGACCAAGGCCACTAGGGAAGGGACATGACACAAAGTTAGGCTTAAAAAGGAAAAGTTTGGCTTAAAAAAGAAAGTACGATAGAACTTTAAATAGTCATTTTCTTCTATAATAGATTTTCCATGTTTTAGCATATTAATATTATAGAAAATAAATTCTATTGGTCATCACAGAAAAATACAAAGGATAGTCACCCAGCTTTATACAAATATGAAAATGTATACATACAAAAGAAGTATCGAAATTTCAAGTTAACTGAGACCTGTATTAAGCTAATCCTACTCTTTTGTAAATAAATACGATGAGAATAACAAGATGAAAGAGATATTGAGTAGGTGAAAACCCTTTTAACGATTCATAATAGTCCGGTAGTACCTATAAATTAATATCAATCTAATTGTACCAAACTGAGTTACTTAATTCTCAAGCAATTTTATTTATAAATGTCCATGCGGTAAGAAAAACATATAGGTAAAACCATGAGAATTCCTAAAACTTCATTGTAGTCTTCCAACTAAATTACTTAGGGTACATCTGTGTAAAGAATCTCGACGTATAAAAATAAACAAATAACTGTAATGGTATCAAATAAAACATCACTTTTTATGATATAAGACCAATTTCAAATTCAGCAAGATATTATTAAGTTACCAGTCTAAAATCCTCCTTGAAATGTTATACCTCTATACA
This sequence comes from Larix kaempferi, assembly GCA_027924585.1. Lineage (NCBI taxonomy): Eukaryota > Viridiplantae > Streptophyta > Pinopsida > Pinales > Pinaceae > Larix > Larix kaempferi. Next base: position 4,482,805 of record BSBM01000434.1, read on the forward strand.
TAATTAAGGGACAATAACAAGGTCGGATTGATTGAAATATGGCCGTAAGAAATGTTAGGGCCAAACCCATACAATCTTGGCAGACTCTCCTTATCGACAACTTTCGATCCTCAGACAAACGGACATACGGAAGTTGTGAATCGATTGGTAGTACAAATGATTTGTACGTACAACCACAAGCATCGACGAACATGGGATGAAAGTATCCCATATATACATCACAGCTACAATCGTGCTCAGCACAGCTTTACAGGAAAGAGTCCATTTGAGATATGTTATGGATTTCAACCCTCAATTCCTATTGACTTGATTAGTTTCTCGACACAGTCGAATGATACCAACTTTAACCAGCAAGAAGTTGACAAAGCATTGAAGTTTCGAGATCAAATCTGCGACATCCAAAAACAAGCACAGGAAATGTTGCAACAAGCTAATGTGAAAGCTAAGGCCCAACACGATAAGCATCGTATCCCTCATTCATTTCAAATTGGGGATCAGGTCTAGTTGCATCTCAAGAAGGAACGCTTCACTGGTCCTTATAAGAAGTTGAAGCCTTTGCGATATGGTCCGTATAGTATTCTTGAGAAGATTGGAGAAAACACTTTCCAGCTCGACATTCCTTCATGCCTAGGTCTACATCCAGTATTTAATGTGATATACTTCGACCATACCATGCACCACCGTTGGAACAGAACAAATTGCAGACAACAAAACCCGAAGACATCCATCTAGATGTTCAGGAGCCTCTTCCTTGCGACACCATTGTGGGACGACGAGTACGCCATACAAGGAAGAACACAATTCCTTTGTTTCAGGTGGCCAAAGATGGAAAGATCCCAGCACAAGGAAAATGGTACTTTGCTACTGAAATGACCAACAAGTTTCCTCATCTGTACGAGCAAACAATGGAGACCATTGTTTCTTAAGGAAGGAGGTATGATCCACCCAGCAGTTGGCATTGTTTTCGGATGCCAACATCGACTTCGACATGCATCGTCGACATTTGTGACTGGCAAACTACGATAGATTGTCTCTTTGTCTTCCAGTCGACCATAACGGTTGAACTTCTGAAACTGTTCTAACTTCTCTTGTAACTGAATTTAATGAGAAGACAACCCAAGCGTTCTCAGTACTCTATTTAATCATGTAAAATATTGTAATATACAAGCAGGAGAGAAGAATCAAGAAGTAACAGAGTCAAAATAAAGAAGAGATTAGTTTGCATTCCTGCATATTTTCTATGTGTGTATGTTTATGTGCGTATTGTATTTCTTGCTTTGCTTATTATTATGCTTCCACCGTAACAGTACCGATTCATTCAATCGAACTATTGTCCCCGTCGTGCACCTGGGCGTGTACAGATAAATTTAGGATCTGCCAAATGTATGGGAATGTGTGTAGCAGCAAATATGACAAAAACAAGGCCAAATTTCGAGTCCCATGCACAAAGTACTGGGGCCATTTACATTTCAACAACAACTGTCGTTGAGGTCTACTTTGAGGCTTCCTGGGAACTCCAGCATATGCAAACTAGACTCATATGTTCACACCTGAATGAAACCAATGGTATATTTCAGGCATTAAACTCCCTATTGAATGATGAATAAGAGTTTCAGGGAATTTGGGAGGCTTTGGGTGAATTTGGGAGCTAAAGGGTCAAGTGCGCTAAGTAGGACTGCTCAACTAGCACTTTTCCAAACTCTCCCAAACAGGATAAGGTGTATTCGAATTCTCAGAAATAAGGTTTGGGATGCTTTAGTATTGTCTCAGGAACCTTAAACAACCACGAGATCATAAAATAAAATCATACATAATTTTTACTGGCAAAAGTGGTAAACCTAGTTATTAAAAGATGCATAAAGAGCTAGTCTTCCATTTTCTTGATCCAATTTTCCTTGGAGGCTTACAAATTTCACTTCCGGAGTAAAGGAAGGTTCTGATATAAGATATTGAATAAAAATAAGTTGAAATCAATGGTCTTGAGCAGATATTAAGATATTATTACATTCAGTCCTTCAATTGATCTCCAATGCTAGAGAATCTTGCAATATTGAGAGAATAAGTATGAGAAAAGAAGAAGGAGATGAAATTCTATAATGAATCTGATAGGAGGATCAAATCAGGTTAGATGGTTGTAGATGATGGGCGCACTGAGCCTTCTGAGCTGCACCGATCTCCTTCTCTGAAATGGAATGCCTCCTTCTGATGAAATCTTCCAACACTCTCTCCAATGGCACTCTGACTGAGGATCACTCTTTGGAAGCTTAGATTCTTCAAGACTTGGCTGATATAGATCTGTAGTCTCAACTCTAAGTAACAAGATCTCTCAAGACAAAAATTAATTAACCAAAATATGTGAGAAGTGCGCCCTAGCTTCCTTTTATAGCTGAGGTAGCTTCACTGACAAGTCATCCACACGTGTGAGAGAGGAAGGACGCATTCCTTGAGAGAATTAGCAATTATCTTGCTTTGCAAAACTTTCCTGCTTTGTGTCTTTCCACTGGAATTAGCAAGTGCGCCCTACTCAACTTTTCTAAATGTTGCCTGCTTTTCCAAACTTATTTCTTTCTGCACTTTCTTTCTTTTAAACTTTCCTGCTTTGTGCTTTTGCCTGTTTTTTCCTTGCTTTTGTCAGTGTCCACTTTGTTATGCTACCACCTTGCTTTTAGCTGACTCCTTGATTTTTCTGACCTTTCCACTTGGGTAGGTGAGGTACGCCTTGACCTTATGCGCCCTCCTAGCCATGTCATTATCAATGCTTTCCAAAAATTTAATTAATAATGATGAGACATTTATTATAAAAGATAATTTAAAACTCAGAATATTAAAATTTATTAATTATTATAGTACTTGTGCCAAAATTTACCCCTATTAATTATTCTTCATTTAAATATTCTTCCTAGACCCCCTAGGGATGGGAGGATCCAAGTCTTGACCAAGGCCTCTAGGGAAAGGACATGACACACAGTTAGGCTTAAAAGGGAAAATTTTAGCTTAAAAAAGAAAGAGATATTGAGTAGGTGAAAACCCTTTTAACAATTCATAATAATCCAATAGTACCTATAAAGTAATTATAAATCTGATTGTACCGAACTGAGTCACATAATTCTCAAGCAATTTTATTTATAAATGTCCATGCAGTAAGAAAACATATAGGTAAAACCATGAGAATTCCTACAACTTCATTGTATTCTTCCAACAAAATTACTTAGGGTACATCTCTGTAAAAAATCATTGTATTCTTCCAACAAAATTACTAAGGGTACATCTCTGTAAAGAATCATTGTATTCTTCCAACAAAATTACTTAGGGTACATCTCTGTAAAGAATCTCGACATATAAAAATAAACAAGTGAATGGAAATTAACTGTAATGGTATCAAATAAAACATCACCCTTATGATATAAGATCAATTTCAAATTCGGCAGGATATTATTAAGTTACCAGTCTAAAATCCTCCTTGAAATGTTATATCTTTATACATGATTAAGGGACAACAACAAGGTCGGATTGATTGAAATATGGCCGTAAGAAATGTTAGGGCCAAACCCATACAATCTTCGCAGAGCGTCAAAACTCACAGAAACAAAACTCCTCAAATAGCCACGTGCAATTCATACAGTTTAAGATTAAGACATCCTCAAATAGACACACGCAATTCATACATTCTAAGCTTAAGATATAATTTTCAATACAAAGTTTAAGTCAAAAAATATTCTCATGGTAATACTGTAAATGGAATCCTTGTCGAGCCAAGTATAAATATGCAAAGTACACAAGTTTATAGTTGTTTAAAAATAAACAATACCCAGCGAAATAAGATCAATTACACAATCGATAGGGTACATCAAAATACCACTTCAAATGGAACATATAAATGCAACTCGATACACATGTAAAACAGATAATGTAATGAACTGAAAAAGATATTAGTAAAATAGATGTCATGAAGAGCTTCTTCCTCGTTATTGAAATGCTATGAAGAGAACAATAAAATAGCACGTTTCAAGTCTATCAAAGATGTAATGGACAACCTTTTGCTCAAATCAAGAAATGATAAAATGGTGATGCAAATAGAGGGAACAACAAAAGATGTGCAAGGGAAAATAGAGTAATGTATTTAATTATCTTCACTTTCTATTATTCAATCTTGCACCTAGCTTCTCTTTAATGTGGTCATTGTTGTCACACTTCTAAAGAAGTTACAAAAATCAAAATTGGAAGCCAAATTTGCTTCAAATGGAAGCTTAAATCCCTTCTTAGAGGATCAAGTTGTTAGATGGTCAAATAAAATAAGAGTACAAGGAGTACTTAGTTTGTTGGAAAGAATAGAGTTTTGGATATGCAACATAGATATGAAAGAGAGTGTTTGGCAAATATTATTGATACATATTCATAGGGTTATTGGCATCCATCCTATGAACATGATTCTCACATTCAATTACTAGGGGGGGTTGATGTAGGCGCATCCCTGCACACCCAAAAGTTTCCTTTTAGTTTCAATTCCTTTAATTGTAAATTTAGTTGGTTTGAAACCAATAAGTTATAGTTGCTTTGATTGAGCTAGCATGGTTGCACATTGTGCATTCAATTCATTTAAATGTTGCAACTAATAAAGAATTCATACTACAAGGGTTGCATCAATCTTTCGAGTTTATGTCATGTGAATATAGTCACATGCCCAAGTAGAATCAAGGGAACTCAAGACCATATCATAAGAGCATCAAGGGATTTTCGGGAGTTGTCAAAGTTTAAATCTCACTTGTCACTCCAAATATGGAGAGGTGAACAAATATCATGTGTCGCAAAGTTCGATCACCCATTAGGATGATGTCATAGTGAAAGCTTGTTCAATATTGGATCAACAAGATCTTTTGAGTCTATGTTCTATGAACAGGGTCACATGCCCAAGTAGAGTCAATGAAACTCGAGACCATATCACAAGAGCATGAATGGATTTTTGTGAGTTGTCAAATTTTAAATCTCACTTGTGGTCCAATTCTTGAGAGGTGAAAAAGTAGCATGTGCCACAAAGTTGGATCACCCATCAGGAGCATGTCATAGTGAAATATTGTTCACTATTGGATCAACAAGAGATCTAAGGACTAGGCTAAGTGGGATTCCTTTGGACGTTTGACCATATTTAACAATAAAACTCCCACTCACTATAAACTTGTCCATGAATCAATGATTCATGATGGAAGTGACATCACGAGAGATTTGAAAGATAAAAGTGGCACTTGGATTTCGGCTACATTAACAAATCCTCTCAAAAGCACTAATGGGGATTCCACATCAACTCTCACATGCATGTATTGGCTAGCATTTCAAGAAGCCAATGAACTAAGGTGGTCGATGTTCCAGTTGTAGTTGTTAATGATTAATGGTTTCTAAGTCCTCTTTAAAAATTGGCATCTTGAGATCGAAGATAGGATTTTTGTCCTCTAGTGAGAGCCATGTATAAAAGAGGCAGTTTGATCCTTTTAGAATTGGTCCTCTATTATTGTAATATCTTAAAGAAGTCATAATTTATTAATAAAGAAACTTGATATCTAGTTCACTATATTGTTTTGATATGTATTGTATTTATATTTACTTATATAATTATTTGTTGTATACTTAGACAACAACATAGTTCTTTATTGCATAATTTTAGAAGAAAAATAAATATATATAATAAAGAATAAGAAAGCCGATAAATATATAATGCAATCGGATTTTTTGAAACATGATGACGTGTTCACCTTTCAATGTAGAACTTATTACATGTAGGCTTAACATACAACATTGCATATTATGCTTATAATGACTTGATTTACATTAACGAAAAACAATAGGAGCATACGTTCTTCAAGTTCATGCAAAATCAGCTTGTATGCGCACATGGATAGCTATTTGCATACATTGAACCACTATGGAACCATGGAAAACAAATATTTAGACTTGGTTTTAAAAGGAACAAAATAAATCAAGAAACCATCGAAAAACACATATGAAAATTGAAAAAAAAAGGTTCCATAGATATACAATGATGGCAAGAAAAACTTCATCAAGAATGCATGACACTCAAGACGAGTCCAACTAAAGATGTTGACCAAAATTCAAACGTAAGAATTGATTTATAAAGTTGATAAGCAATTCTATTTTGTTGCAATGTGTTACAAGTATTAGTTCTTTCACATATTCCCCAATCCTCGGAAAAGTAAAAGGAATCCATGGTACCACTCTTGAATGTCAAGATCACCCTCAAACAAAACTGCACTCCAAAGCATTGCCCAGGTGTTACTTTGTAGCAAGAACCTGGATTCTACACCTTGGTTACATTTCTCTTATCTCTTCGTGGTGTCCAATACTTTCACACTTATGTAAAAACCTTTTTACTTAGCATAAGACATAATCATAACATTTTTCCCTACCTTTCCTTCACCATAGTAGAACTTTTCAATTCCCAAGGAAACACACTTCCACTCAAGGGTGAGTGCAGCAACATGGATCAAACAAACATATTCCTTTCTCTTGTACAGATTGTAGCAAGTCTACCAAATAACCTACCAAAATAATTTCTTAGTTTCTTTTTCTCTCCAATTCATAATCAGTTATTTGCGGTACTGTAGACACATGAAGACTCTTTGGTAGCGGGCAATTACATAATGACCCTACAAGCCCAAGATTAAAGATGATGAGTGGACTTGCATTTGTGAGTTCGATAGCTGTGGATTTTAATTCTAAATCATTTTGACTATTGACTTTAATAAGAAAAGTCAATGCATAGAGAGGGTGCCTCTCATAGTTCACAATAACGTTTTTAAATATTTAAAAGAGGATACCTACTTCCAATTGAATTACGCAGAATCCACCAATGATTTCTCTCTAAACTTGTAGTTTTCCCATGTAGAGCATACCTTGACCATCACAAATGGTGGGAGCATAACTCTCCAGAGAGGGGTGATCCAAATGATATGTTGTGGTAGATAATGACTATTAGAAGCTAATCAAAATGGATAGTCACATGTGAAATTTATTTCATAAAAAAATCTAAACAATTCTATTTTTTAGATGTTGATTTCAAAATGGAACCATAAACACCTAAAATTGATGTCATAAAACATTAATATAATTAATCAAATGGGTATTTGAAAAGGGACTTCTTCCCCCAAAAGATTAATTGGTCACTAACAAAGAACTGTACCCTATAACATATGGGGTAAACTAAATAAATTCAAGAACATGCTAGAGGATTAACGTGGTGGGTAGTCGAAGATACACGTGTCGGGTTTTAATTGGATGGAGAGATGAGGAATCCTGGAAAACATTTTCTTATTGAGAAAATGCCTTCAGTGTAAATATATAATATTGACTCTTTCTTCTCTACTTAAATCTGCTAACAATCACCACTAATGAGAGCAACAATAAATGACGGGCCAAACTAAATTTAAACCAAAGGAAAAATAATGAGAGAGAGATATATATAAACCAACCCATAAGTACACCCTTGAGAGGGTTAGAGTCCAATAGAATGCATGATAGAATGGTTAGAGTCGAACATAATACATGATAGAATGGATAAGCAGGCCTATCCCAATTGATATAGGCATAATACTAACAACGCGGGAAGATACTAACATGCAATAATAGTTGAGATATTAAAATATTCCACAAAGAATTCCAAAGGCAGCTAAGAAATCCAAAATAATGAACATAATTGATGATAAAGGTAAGCAACAATAACTTTGTTGCATGGGAATGAAAATTGCCATCTTCAAGAATCTGCGAACTACTACAAAGATACAGATAGTGTTTCCTTGAGTAGTAAGCAAACAAATTTCAAAATCCGTGAAGATGGACTCTGAATCCCTGGAGGAAACTGACAAAGGTAATACAACCCAAACTTCGTATTTGCATTTTTTTTACTGCAATACAAACAACATATGCAAAATCAACAAAGTTTTACGCACACAAAAATTCCCTCGTAAGACGAAGAAGGCACCTCCTTAATGAGGAGGGACAGGGGTCAGTGATATAATCTATTTTACATTCATCATAAAGGTCATGCATATGACATCTGAAATAAAGAGCCTTGGCAGGGGATCTACTAAGTAGATCAACCACTTGATTTGAAGTTCTTTTCTTCAACTGTTAAGATAGGAAGCACAATTTAAATATATTTGCTTCTCATGTTTTACATTGGGAATTCAAAAATTGAAGGGACTAATGAGTATAGTCTAAAAAGGGAGTCTAGTTTATTCTTGCACTATTGAAGAAGGCATATGATGGGCTTGATGTAAGAGGATGTAAGAGGTGGTGATATAATGGACTTTTCATTCATAATAGGCTACATCTAACATCTAAGATAGAAAGAGCTTCTGCAAGGTGTCTTCTAAGCATATCGACCACTTTATTTCATAAATTTTCTTATATTTAATAACTAAATAAAATTATATATATATATTAGCTCCTAAATTTGGACCGGGTATTCAAAAGCTAATGATATAGTGTTATTGTTCCTTGGTAGTGTCATTACCAAGAATATAGTGTTATTGTTGCATGAATGCTTGTACCAACAAATAAAATTCCTTGTTATAAATGTTTTAGTTGAGCACAACCTAGAACAAGGTTTTTTTTGGGTACAAAACATGGTTATAAATCAATAATTTATTTCATATTTTTAACTTTTCCATTTTATCTTCTTATTATATAGTAATATGTAATTTTCATTTTTCTCTCATAATTTGTGTGTGGTAGCATCTTTTCTTTAATGTACACAAATTTCTTTATTAACTCTAATTTTTATAACATTTTTATGAAAATAATTTGTTTATATATATATATATATATAAAATTGGGGTTGGGGTTGTTATTATTTAATATAAATATTAAATATGTGTGAAATGGACATTTTTATGAAAATAATTTGTTTATATATATATATATATAAAATTGGGGTTGGGATGTTATTATTTAATATAAATATTAAATATGTGTGAAATGGTATAAGGAGAAAGTTATGGAAATCCAAAATTTTACTATTTCAAGTATGAGTTGTATTTTTATTTATTTAATTATTAAGAAGAAAAACTATTCTAATTTTGTTTAAAGAAATTATAATTTATTCTATATAAATATATTTGAAAAACTTGATTTAAAATGATTTTTCTTCTATAAAATCTATTATAATATATTTAAATAAATTATACTAATTAATTAATTAATTTTTATTTTAAAAAATGACATGTAGCTTTTTAGATTCTAAATCTTGTTTTGCATTGTATTATATTTTTTACTCGTGGATCATGAAATATATTTCAAATAATAACTATTGCACTTTAATAATAAATTTAATTCATAATAATAATTTTTTATTCTTCATTTTTTTTTTTTCCTCGGAAAAAATCGTAATTTTATTGTAAATAGATGAACAAAATTACACTCTGCACATGTAGTAGATTCAGTTCCCTACATTGTCCCATATTTACTGTCCCATATTGACATCATAGCTAATTATCCCATACAAACAAGTCACTGCTGACCATAGTTCCCGCATATAGCAAAATACATATAACAGAAAACAAAACCATCATTTGTCATCCAAAACTGAGCTATTGCTCAATTCTGTTCCTCAATAACCTCATGAAAAGGTCTATGATAATAGCTGAAAGTATCTCCAGGAGAATGAATTGTAATCCTCCAAATACCAATATCTAATTCCTGCTGCGTTGCATCCTTTGAGAGCTGATCAGCCATCCCATTCCTCTCCCGGTAAATATGAGTAAATGATATGTGATTAAAAGACTGCTTCAATCGAATCACCTCCTCCAGGATAGGTGATAGTACCATCACATGGCAAGCTGTGATCTCCTTAGCCCAGTTAATAACAACCATGGAATCTCCAAAAATCTGAAGTGAAAGGCAGCCTTGCTCAAGTGCAAATAACATCAGTAGTTTAAGTGACATGAGTTCAGCGTAGTTATTTGATCCTCTCCCCAATCCAGCCACCAGATGAAAATAGTGATCCTCAGCTTTGTAAAGAATCCCCCCCCCTCCACAAACCGATCCATGGTCCAATGATGATCCATCAAAATAAGCCCATGGGAATGTTTTATCAATCTGTTCCTCACACACAGCACGTGTTCTAATCGCCTGGGCAGGGACCATGTATTGTTGTATCACCGCTACAGCTTGTGCCCCGACAGTCTCGATCGGTACCCTGCGCTCTTGGAAAATGTGATGATTTCTGGTAATCCAGATCCCCCAGGCGAGTATACACGGTATGGCACGTAAAGAATTTGTGTTGTGTAATGTCCACCACTCCTGGAAAGCCGCAAGGACGCTCTCGCCCCTCCACCACATCTGTAAATGCAAATGATTGCGAATATCCTCCCAGACTGCCTGTGTAAATCGACAATGAACGAATAAATGTGCAATCGTTTCTTCTGCTTCCCGACATAGAGGGCAGATCCCCGGACCCTGGAGAAATCGTTTTTGCAAGATGTCCCAGGTAGGTGCCTTATTTTCCAGAATAGCCCAGAAGAGTAATTTCGCCTTACTCGGACATCTTAACTTCCACAAATATTTCCACCACCACACCAATTCCCTGTTATGTACTGCCACATTTAACTGGATATATCCATTTTTTGGTGTGTAAATACCCGAGGGATGATGATCCCAGATCAGTTCATCAGCCCTATCAGTCAGTCGAATATTTGTAATTCTTAAGAGCCTCAGAAAATCCTCCCAAACCCCCTGCAGATCTGCAATGATCTCCAGTCGCTGTGCAGAGATCCACCCCTGATGCCAATGAGTAGATGATCCCGAATCCGCTATGTCAGCCAGAAAATGACAGCCTCTAGTAGCCAAATATGTCCGCAAGACCGCAGGGAGGACATGTGCACCCCTACTGCCAACCCAGGGGTCCATCCCAATGCGGATGAAACGTCCATTGCCAATCCTCCACACTAATCCAGATCCGACCAATGAGAAATGCTGCACCACCGCCTTCCAGACCACAGAGCAATTTACCCGCCTCTTATTGCCCAGCCTGATCCATTCGAGAAGAGTAAGAGGAGCAATATATTTATGATATACAACTCTGGTCCAGAGACTCTGTGTATGGATTAGTCTCCACGACACTTTGGCCCCCAATGCTTTTGCAAACATAAAAATATTCTTTAACCCCCATCCTCCTAGAGCTTTTGGAACAGCAATTCTTTCCCATCTTACCCACACCAATGCTCGATGCTCGCTCTTCCCCTTCCAAAGAAAAGCAAAACACAATCGTCGGATCTGCTCCAGGACACCTTTGGGGATCCAAGCAAGAGACAACCAATACACCGGTATTGCTTCCAAAACAGATTTGACCAGAACCAGCCTCCCAGCCCGAGAGAGCCATTTGTGGCTCCATCCATGTAGTCGCTGATCCAATCTTGCTAATAACCAGTGCCAATCAGCCTTCAGATAAGCATTCGGTTTCAAGTGAAATCCAAGATACTTTAATCCATCATTAATATCCAATGTCTGATAAGGTAGTTTGTTAGCCAGTCGTTGAATTTCCAGCTCAGTTAAATTCGAGCATGTGATAGTAGATTTATCTAAATTCACTAACATACCCGCTGCAACTTGCAATAATTGTAGACCATCCACCACTTTATCTATATCCTGTTGCGAGCCATCACAGAATATCAGAATGTCATCAACAAAAAGTAGGTGTGTAATATACAATACCTGAGAAATGGATATTCCCCGAAAGGAACCATCAGCTTTTGCATGCAGTATAAAACGACTGAGACCTTCAGCAACAAGAAGAAACAGCAGCGGAGAAAGTGGACATCCCTGTCGTAGACCCCTGCCCGCATGGAAGAAAGGACTAGCCGAACCATTGATCAGTACAGAGAAGCTAACCGTAGTGATGCAGGCCATAATCCATCGAATAAATTCGTAGCAGAACCCCAGGTGAGTAAGAAGCATCCGGATATATAGCCAGCTAACCCTGTCAAATGCTTTAGAGAGGTCAATCTTAATCATTGCACCCTTCTGTTTCTGCACTTTCAGTGTGTGTAAACCCTCCTGAGCCACTCCAATGGCCTCATGTATTTGGCGACCTTCCAAAAAGCCAAATTGCTCACAAGAAATATGCTGTGACAATATATTCTTGAGTCTCCGCGCCATAACCTTTGATATGATCTTATATATACAATTGCAGAGAGAGATAGGTCTGAATTCATCAAAGCAGTCAGGCTTATCCTTCTTCGGAATGAGAGCTAAGAAGGTGGAGTTGAAAGGGCCATGGACAAACCCAACCTTTCGCGATTCTTCCACCACATTCAATAATTCCTCCCCGAATAAGTCATAGAATCCTAAGAAGAATTCTATTGGCCAGCCATCTGGCCCCGGACTTTTATCTTTATGAAAGGATTGCATGACCAGCGAGAGCTCAATCGGCAACACCTCCTGCATTAACTGTCTATTTTCTTCATCCCCCACAAAGCGAGGGAAAAGCTGAGTCACCTTAATAACCTCAGCAATGGAAGCTCCAGGTTGAGCAGTGTATAGATCACCAAAATGTTTAACACCCAACTTCGCTAAGCCATCAAAGCTGGAGACCTGTTCCCCTTCGTCAGTTAGTTCCCATATAGTGTTGGTGAATTTCCTCCCCTTAGCATATGCTTGAAAAAATTTAGTATTCTCATCACCACACTGAAGCCATATTGCCCTGCTCTTCATCCTCCATATCTCTTCTCTCTCACACAGAACCACGTTCCTGCGTTTCTCCCACTCCACCAACTCACCTTTCTGCTGTTCATCCAGATATCCCATTCCCCGACTGTTAAGAATCCGATCAATATTCTGCTCAGCAGCCCGCAAAGTCTGATCATCAATCGCCCTTCTATCATGTGCCCATTTTATTCTTCATTATAACAAATTTATTTCAAAATAAATTTAATTCATAATAATAATTTTTTATTCTTCATTATAACAAATTTATTTCAAAACATGCTTGGAATGCTAAAGTATTAGAATGTAGTTATACTAAGGAAATTAAAAATATTATGTCTCATCCCCCGGATCCGAGTGACACTCTCGCTCACACGAGCCAACTCCCCTCTGGATCCCGCCACCTTCATGAGCAAACTTGCACAAGGCCACCTGTTGGGCGCTCTACCTGTCAGCACAAACACCAAGACGACGGCGCGGAGTTAGTTCGAGAGGACCCTCTACAATGCACTATTTTAACTCGCCCTCATGCAGAAGGCACCTCAATGTTAGCAGATGGTGCTAGAAGGCACCTTCGGCATTAACTCACCACCTTTCTTAAAAATGACAGCCAGAGGCATTAATTCCCTCTGTAGGTTTCAAGCGCGCAAGCTGGGCTACTTGGGATTCATCATCAGCATTTGAGATTATTCCATTGCACTGGCTCCCACTTGGAACAGTTTCGTTGTTCTTCCTTTGGCTTTGGTTCAAGACGCTCTCAGTTGACCTACAACCATGACGCAACCAAGGGGAACTTCTCATCGAGGTGGTAGCAGGAGAGGTTCTAGCAGACGACCTAGAAACACTACTGACTGGATTGCGATGGACGGCTATGCGGAGAGCATCTCTTCCTCCACCCGTGGCCTCATCGAAAACTAGGAAGCTCGCAGAGTCGTGGCCATTCTTGCTTCAGGGAGGAATGGAGGGAACATTAACCACTACTGATTAATTAAGAACATGATGAGCACCCTGGTGGAGGAAGTGGTAGCCAATTGGAACGCCAACATAAGCACTTTCAAGGATATCAAAACCAACTTGGCAGAGATAGGAGACCGTCTGGGCATCATGGATGCAAATCTGACCTAGGAAAATTTCTCCCTTGGGCGCAACAACGAGTTGGAAACTTTCCAAAAGGATGAAGATACTAAATAGATGACTGGTCAGGGTGATGGTTCGAAAGTGGTGGACAAGCATGTTAGGGCGGACGCTGGCCCTCCTTCTGCAACGCTTGACACCCTCAACTCTGTGCAGAAAGGTGCCAGTATGAACTTGGGGAGCAATACCACTCTTCCTGACGGCAGTACCAGAACTCCATCACTTGCTCTCCCCTCCCCTAGGACGGTGGAATATTTCTATGGTGGCTGCCCCATAATCGAAGAAGAGCCGGACGCTTTCCATGTCGAAGCTAATCCATAGCTGGTATCCAAAGGCACTGGGTTACTACTGTGACATCCAACTTTTTTTGTTTCAATCTATTTTACAATCTGCTTTTCAAAAATTTCAGTCTACATGATATGTATATTTTGAACAAGACCCAACTTCAATTATGGGCAGGCCTTCTCTATAAGGTATTTTTTGTATAATGTTAGTTTTTACAATATTTTTAAGTGATTGGGATGGTGGCTTCATTACTTGAGGCCTCCCCAACTGGCTCATAAACATCCTAACACCTATGCAATCTCTGCTATATTTTTTTGGCTTTCGTAATTAAATATACCCTACAACTCTACAAACAAAAAAAATTGTGTCTCATCATCGACTCCTTAGTTTGTGTTGAGAGTCCACTCCTTGAAGAAAATTTAAGAACAATCAATCACTTTGAGGCTTTGCGTTCAGAGTCCACTTAACCGAATCTCAACAGAGTCCACTCAATTGAGTTAGTTCAACTCTGCATCCAGATTCTACTCAACATAAGCGATTGCATTTTCCCAAGTCTGCATTCAGATCCCATTCAACTGAATATACGATATTCTGAGACCTGAATTGGACCAAGGAAACCAACAGATTGGGGGTAGCGGTAATTCATCTGTCTTTCAGAATTCTGGACCCGAATTGGACCAAGAAAACCAACAGAGTGGGAGTTATTTGTAAATCCCATTGTTTGTTATTTGCATAAAAACATATCTACTCGCTGAAACTGCTTGTAAAAAATGCATTGAGACGACAAAAATGAAAGTGAAATCATATTCACTTACTCCCTATCTTCCTCTGCACTTATATTATATATCCTATATATCGATATATTCTACAGAATCCACACATTGCCATTGATTTTAGAATGAATCATAGGACGTCCTTTAACCAATACAACTTTGATGATGTTAAAGATGGCTAAAAATATTAACCAGAAATTATACGAGGGTAATAAATTATGTTGTGGTAATAAAGGACAATGAAAGGAAGCAAAGGGGAACACCGAAATGTATCACGCATAAAAAGAATAAACTTTGTAAGAAGCAAACTCCTAGAAATTTGCATTGAGAAGTGACTGCCATCCAAAGAAATTTTTTGTTTATGTGTTGGTGCCAAGGTGCACGAACTTTAATGTTGGCCCATCAAGCCATTGGGTGGAAACACCATGCTACGTGGAACTCATTGATTGGTAACCTATGCTATAGAAATTATATTTCTTCCCTTGTTCATTATATAATGTGTATTTTGATGGCATCATTATATATTATATAATGTGTATTTTGATGGCACAGTAGCCTTGGAATGGTTTAAGGCACTTCTCTTTGATGCTTTAACTTTTTATTCGAAAATTATTCTTCTATTGGATTGTTTTGCGTAGTTTGGAGACTTGGCATATGAAGTGTTTATAAAAATGCTTAAGTGTTCTTTTTAATCTTATGTTTGATAAATAAACTTTAAATTTGTGTGAGAATGTGAGTGTAAATCTTCTTGATAGTGTTTGAGAAATGTCTACCGAAATTCTAGACTCAATTTCCAATTTCTAGCTCCTTCAATGGAATTGTTTGATTAGATTTGTGACTGTGCATATGAAGTGTTTGAAAAAATGTTTGAATTAGATATAACTTTGTTATGACTAATAAGAGCTATGGATTTAATTATTCTAGCGATTCTTAGAATTATTAGTCAATTCGGATGAGTAGAATTGGCTAGTTTTGTGAATTATTTAATGGAATACATATGGGAAGAAATCTACAACCATATGAATTTAGGTGACCCCTTCTATTCTTTCCATCAACTACATTAGTCATATATTTCTCCTTATTTGAAATTCGGAAATTTAAAGTGGAAACTAGATACATTGCGGTGAAAATTGATAACTAGTTGTGGATTGAAATATTCGTTTTCGTAAAACAGAATTCTACAGCCATGTGCCATGTTTCTAACATGTTATTGTGTTGTAGGTGGATAATTATCAGGTGTTATCCTTTACTTATGGATGCATTTCATTTTGGTTTAGTTACTTAGACTCAATTCCTTGCGGTGAATGTTAACTAGTTTCATTGGAATTGATGGCAAAGATCACCTTATGTGCAATTAGAATGATATGCAAATAAAAATTTAATTGGATGTAGGTGTACACTTAATTATGTTGTTAATGGCTGTAGGATTTATTTTGGGTTTAATGGTATGGTTACAAGTTGATTTTGTGCAAGACTAGCTGCTTTTATTGGAAAACTAGTTAACTAGTCTTGTGGACTCTCATTCGTAATTACCATGATTAATTATTGTAATTTTGGTAATTAGGCCTTATTTACACATAATTAGACGTTATTAGGCCATTAGGATTGATAATAAATGGTTATTTTTTAAACAATTGGATTTGCGATAAGAGTCGCCATTTGTGCATTAAGTGTCGTTAAACGTCGTAATTAACACCTTAATTACTAGTTAACTGTGATTAAGAAGAATTAGCCTTTAGAAGTGGTTATCCTCTATGATATGGCTTGGATTGAATTTTTGATGATGTTAGATGATGTTAAGAATCCTTCCCATCCCTTAGATCAAATGTTGAATGTGTTAATGAATTTATATTAAATTATGGTTAATTATTGGATTTTGTGTTGTAATTAATTTTGGAAAAATGGAAATTAATTTTTTGTGGTTTATCCGTTGCACTAAAAATCAAGTAATTAGCTTAAGAGAGCTAATGATTTGTCCCTTAGAGACTATGATATCTCTGGGGGACATTACAATGTCATGGATCATTTGGTTTTGATCTCACCTATGTTGGTTCAAAGGAGATATCAAAGAACCATCTACACATTCTTGGAGTTGATCCTACCTCAGCTGGTTCGAATTTCAAGTTCCGGGATGATATTCATATTTTTGGATTTTTTCTCACCATGTTTGGTCTGAAAAGAAAGTTGAGAGAGCCTCCAGATAATTTTGGAATAAGAATGTATCACAGATAGTTGTTATCATATTCTGGTGCTCTACACGCTAAAATCCTATAAAAACTTACGAACCCGATGTCAAATATTAAGAATGACCAACTTTTATGAAAGTATGAGATTTTGCAAGAAACAGAAGCCCGATCTAGATACAGGGAACCCATTAAAAAATTATCAGGTAGAGATGGTTTCCATTCATTTCTGTTGTCCAAAACCTTGTCTAACCTTAGAGATCCAAAAAAAAATACTAGTCAGGTCATTCAATTATGGGCACACAAACAATTTAGAGAGGTTGCAAGCATATGAAAAACTAGAAATTATCTCACCTGTGTAGAAGAACCCATCTATGAAATAATCCTTAGTTAAGTGGCTTTGATAACAATGATTTCTACCCAAGGTAGGATTTGTTATAGAAGATGAGAGAACTTTTCACTACCTCATTTGTATGATTTTTTACTTTTTTTAATACTAATGCACAAGATTCAATTCACTTTTATCTAGTTTGATATGTAGACACTAAACTTATATCCCTCACATATCACCAACATGGATCCTTTATGGAAATCTAATTTGGTCTATAGTCTCATATTTTTGTAGGGATCTCTATTTTTAGAATGACTCTTGAGACTTATGTTCTCAATGTAACCTACACACAAACAACAAGTTGGTAATGAAATGACAATCATGACTTTGGGTTCAATTTTCCCTTGTTAATCACCAAGTGGGCATACATGACATTGTGATACTTCTTGGATTCAAGGCTTGTGTTATTCCATGTTTGCAATGCTCTATGTTTAGGTTCCAATTTAGTGAAACACACTCCAGTTTTATATGTAAAAGAAAACCATCAAAGATTCATATCCAATTTCCAATTCTTTCATTCATATATCTCATTTGTAAGGAAAGCACAACCATTTCCTAACTTGGGGATTATGGCTGCATCCCAATTGTTTCGCATAATTAGCATACATAATAAATAAATAAAAATGATTTTAAAATATTTTAAATTATTCAAGTCTTAACCTGAAAATTACTTGAAGATGTATTATGTATAAACTTTGCAATATAAGAAAAGGAAAAAAAATATGCATTGTGAATCAACTTTATTCAATGTTATTTGAGGATAGCTACTAGTATTCTTTTACATATCTCAAAAGTTATCTCGAGATCAGTTTTTTTCGCATATGCATCAATCTTATGCCATTCCTGTACCTAAGCCAAAATGACATTCGGTATTTTTATAGCATAGAGAAAAAATCAATTATAAAAATCCAAAACCATTCATTTTTCACAACTGGAAATATGAAGTATTGTTGATAAAAGAGAAACTTAACTTTCCTAAATCCATTTCAATAATTTTGGCCTATCAGCTATTATATCATAATTCTTCAATACAGGATACACAATTTGAAATCTCTATCATAATTCTTCAATACAGGATACACAATTGAAATCTCTCAACAAAATGACCATATGCAATATCATCCTGCATAAATGATATACATATCCTCAACATCTCTCAGTTGTTATATAAATTTAAATAGAAAACAAAATATAAAGATGGCGTACCACACTAAATTCACCCAAAAAGAAAGGCCCATCAACAAAATTTCCTAGAACATTTTCTAAATAATCAAGAGCAGGAATTGTCATCATGGGAAGTGTATTTATATTATTAATGGACAAACTATACATAATACGTTGAAGATAAGAAATCTTATTAAAAAATAAATGATGGCTCCTGGAAACATTGTCCTTACCGGCTTCTTGTGTAACCTCTAGCTCTAGCTTAGTCAAACCAATGAACCAACTTTTTGTAAAAGTATATGTATACTTCAACAACTCATTTGCAGCCTCTTTTTTTGCAAGCAAATAAGTTTAGTTTCAAAGCATTCACTTTGATGGTAAGCTAGACAATAACACCTCAGGGCATTACAGATAAAGTTCCAACCCTACCCTGCTTCCCTAAAAATGTCTATAATAGTTTCAACTTTATGACTAAAACTAATAAATATTAAGTACCTAAAAATGGA
This sequence comes from Larix kaempferi, assembly GCA_027924585.1. Lineage (NCBI taxonomy): Eukaryota > Viridiplantae > Streptophyta > Pinopsida > Pinales > Pinaceae > Larix > Larix kaempferi. Next base: position 4,501,949 of record BSBM01000434.1, read on the forward strand.
AGCTATACCACTTTGAGGTAGCATCAACACATACCGTGGGAGATAGTTTAGGTTCTGTGTTCCTATTGATCCTTAGCCTAATCCTCCAATTCCCCATATTTCTCCCGATCCCATGGATCCTCAACCTCATCCTCTAGTACATATTGATTTTCTTGAACCTATTGATAATCACCATGATCCTGCAATTACACATATTATTTCTCGCAATAAGTCTATCGATCCCCATCCCATAATTTACATAGAATCAAGTGTTCAAGCTCCAATGCCCACTGAGAAGTAACCTTAACTACCAAAGAGATCAAGAGGAAGCATGACTTCTATCACTAAACTGCATTTGATTTTTAAAGCATTTTTTGTTTTAATATTTTTCATGTTCCTCCATTGCTTAGATCCAAGTGTTGAACTATCTTTGAGTTCCTTCGAATCGTGAAACTAGTAGAATTTACGTGGTCTTTTTTATTCTTTTTATGCCATGTTCTTATATGAACCTCTGTAACTAATCGGCTTCATTGGCTATGAGAATGTAGAGGAATGCACAAATTTGATTACTGAAGTGGTCAATTTTTACCTCCCTCTGATTTATGTTGTTTATCCCATTGCAACATATAAGGAATTCTCATAAGGACCTGAAAGGATCAAATATATGGGTATTTATCTCTTTTAACCATTTCAAGCATTTTTTGCCATATAAACAGGAAAATATCTTAAATTATTTTCCTGTAATAGTGCAGGAAATGACTATGCACCTATACGTTATTCTGAATCTTTTGATCTATGAATTTATCAAATATAAAAAGTGCTTAGTCTTTTCCGCATAAGTTTCTTTCATCTTTTCCACATCCATTTCTCTTGCATAATTTCATTATGTATACATTATGTATACATTATGGATAGTCCAGGAGAATGATTTTGAGAATTTTTTATGGTCCCATATATAATAAGAAAACTTAGCCACGAAATCACAAAATACTGTCCCAACAGTTTTGTTTGCGTCAAGCATATTTGCCAAAAGAAATTCGAAGGTTTAACAATCTTTTCTTCGTCTTCTCTGCAACTATTGAAAGTCTTAACCCTTAGAATATTTTTAATTGGAGTAGTAATCATCTAAGATTGATTGTATCTTCTCCTAGTTTGCAGTTGATTTGATTGTGTGGAAGTATACTCCGAAATGAACATTAATGTGGATTTGACTTGTTTTGTGTCTTATCTTCATCCTTTACCCAGGACTTGAATTTCAGGTATTGAACTTTTTCTTGATGACTTACTGAAATATGTCACTAATAAAGATGGATAATGCCTGACAATATTGTGGAATTTTGTTGCAGCTTGGTTACCTTTGTATCATACATAGCCCTTGTATACCTAGCTGCAGTTTTTGTCTACAAGAACATTTTGCAAAGGTGACATATCTCTCCTTTTTAACACTTATCAGGGATAGTAATAGATTCTTGTTTCATTTTTCTGAGAAGCCACATTTAAGGATGTTCTGTAAGATAATTTTTGCTCAGCCGTTATTTCTATCCTTGTACAAATCATCAAAACTTTTCCTTATTTATTTATTTATTTTAATTTTGAGCACCTCCTAGTATTGAACAAGCCATTTCCAGTAGAATGTGCCTTTTCGAGACCTTAAAAATATGATCCAAGAGATAGATAAGTTCTGATTTATGATATTTAATGTTGGCCAGGGGAGTTGTTGAACAAGATTTTAGTGTTGTAAATTATGAAGCAACTAGTGAGGCATATGCACTTTCTATCCTTAGATTGGTACTTCCTTTTGTGAATGGATTGTTGGCCAAGTTCCAAGAAATTTTTTCAGGCGATCCAACTACCACTATGAAGGTACATCATTTGATAAACAGATCTTCAGTTCTTGGATAAGAAATTTTGTATTTACTCTCTTTAGCCTTTCTTTTCTACATCTTAAACCTTACAAGGAAATATTTGGCAGTTGGCATCTATTATTTGGTTTCTTGCACAATGTGGGCATAAAATGAAAATATGGACTCTAGAAAAGCTTTGTAAGTTCCAACATACTATCTCTTATAAATTTTCCATTGTGCTCAAGAGAAGGAACCTGAAAAATGAAAATACTCAATTGTTTGTTGTTCCGCTCTATATCTTGCACATTTTCACCCCTTTGTATCGTTTCACATTTGGCATTTCTATTTCTTCTGCAAAGTCATTGCTTGAAGTTTAATTCCAATCAAAATGTGATAACATTTCAAACATGGATGAAGTTGGTCATCACAATTGATTGGGGATGTAAAATCTATCTCAAATCTCTATTGGCTTTTGTTACTCCATGCCCAAATTGTAAAATGTTAAACTGTGATGATTAAAAACTCATTGAAGCCTCTCAAGCCACAGTGGGAAGTGGGTGTCTAATACGAATTGCATTTGAAACCTCAGCTTCAAACCTATGAGAAGTGTGTGCATCATAAGCTTGATTGCATCTGACCCCTAAGCAACATTACATTACCTCATATACTAATTTTAGATTCAACCTGCAACTAACAAACCCTTCATTTATGCATAACTCCAAGAAATTTCACCCTTAACATGTCTTTCACTAAAAGAGTAAATGTAATAATTATAATTTACCAACTAGACTTGTCTACAGGAGGTTGAAGTTGAAGACATGACTGCTCTGCATGAGGGACATAACCTTCAATGACGTCTGAAGGTCCAGTGGATGCAGAATCAAAAGTCATCGCAATTTTTTCAACACTACCATTTTCTTGCTCTTATATCTACAATTCGAAAGAGATCATGTGTCCCGAATCAAACTAGTATTCATGTCCCAAATTGACATGATATTACTGATATTTTGCGTACTACATGAAGGTTTATGATGATTTGGACGACACAGTGAACAAAACCTCCTGAACACGCGAGAAAGATCGGAGAGCAGCCAGATTCAACATCACATTAGAGAGATTTTGAGGTCAAAAAATGGCCTCCTAAGAGATGTACTACAAAAATATGAGATATATTAAAATATTATGAATTGGGGGTTTTATGGGGTAGGTATATATGACAAGTCACCTCCCACACTATTTTCTATGCACAATATAAATAACCATGGTTGAGTTGCTTTTCAAAATTCACTAGAAATAAAATTAATAAAATAAGTCTACATTGATGTGACTAAGATTCATTGTAACTTCCCAAAAAATTATTGTCTTTTAGCATTTATTTGTCTTGAACTTGCAAATGAAATTAAATAATAATAAAATATTTTTAAGAGCTATTTTTTTAATTTTATGTTGATTTTTTATATTTAGTACTTTTCTCATGAATTTAATATAATGTAATTTAATTGAGAATTTATTTACATGTAAAATGTTGATAATATTATTATAATCCACATTGCATTATTATTATTATTATTATTATTTATTAAATCTATTATTATTCTTTATTAGTTTGACATTATGTTATTAAATAGAATGGAGTGAATATATAATTTAAAATTAAAAACATAAAAAATGATAATATATTATTTTATAAAAAAATGTGAAATGACTTTCTTTATGAATTAAGAGTACTTCACTTGAAAATGACAATAATATTATTTTATGAGAAAGTGTGAAAAGACATTCATTATGAGTACTTTACTTGAAAATGACAATAATATTATTTTATGAAAAGACTATCATTATGAGTACTTTACTTTATGACTTAAAAGTACTTACACCACTACTTTGGTTAACTATGTGTTTTCATTCACCATAGAAAATTTGACAAATAAGCATTCTTAACTCATGCAATGCCACCTCACCAAGGGGGATGATGTCATCTACTAGAATGTGATTGGTTGTTTTTTATAGTACATTTTCTTTGTTTTGAGGCCATTTTTTGACCTCAAAATTTCTCTAATGCACCATCCATGTGACAGACAAGACGTGGCGGTATTCTATTCAAAGAAACATGGTAGCATTCTATTCTTGGGGAATTTGGTACATTGGGTGGGGAGACGAGGTGTTCATTGAATAAACGCCTTCATCGTAACTATGTAATTTTTTAATAATTTTAGTTGTTTATTAATATGATAAAATAATTAATAAGTATAGTTTTTAAAGTATTTAAAATCAACTTATAATAATTTTAAAAAATATAAATTTATTATTATTATGATAAAATTAATGTAATATAAGTGAAAAAAATTAGTTATATAATCAACTTAATTTAGCTAATAATTACATTTAGATATTCATATTTATTTTTATTTTATTTAAATCAAATCATTAATCCAAAATATGGATTAATGTTCTTTATAGAAAGTGTATATTAGATTTTGATATCAACATATTTAGAATATATCCAAGATATGGATAAACATCCTTACTATAATCCACACATTTTAATCACGGGAATTTAATGTATAACATGTTTAGAACACTCATGTGATACTATTTAATATGTGATAATAGCTTAATGGAGATCATACATGTGATGTGGAGCACTCATGTGATACTATTTAACATGTGATAATAGCTTAGTGGAGATCATGCATGTGATGGTAAATATTAAGTGGCATGGGTTAAATGGTACAAATTGGAGGAATGACAAGTTGATCCCTAGCTTCATTAACTCAACAATCCCTAACGTTGTTGTTTCCTTTTCACTAATGTTTATAAAATGTTGATAATTCAAATATAATTTATACATAAACTAATACGTCATATGCATATGAACTATGATTAGCATAATACAAAATAGAATGAGCTAGTGCATCCCTAGTTTTCATGGTGGTTTCTAGGTTTCACGATAGGGTTTTTTTTTTTTAAGGTCTCAAGAGGGATGCATTTATGGAAGCCTGGATTTGGATTTATTGTTAGGGATTGATGCCAAGTTAGTGTTCCTTCCCCACTTTTCGAATTTGGTTCCTGGTTTCTTACACCCCACAAAATCATATGTGATTGCAGTTATTATTTATTAGGTGGGCCACTCTGGCTTTTTTTGAGGCCATATGGTACTAGATAAGGATGAAAATCTCCTTAGGGACAGTGTTCACAAAATAAAGGCTCCTCAAGTAAAAACAGACAGTGCGTTCGGAAGAAGGCTTCTCCAAAAACTTAGCTCTCGAAGACGATGTAACCATGAGTGAAGTGGTAGATTCGTTCGACAAGGCCTTGGTGGGGAGGCTCACTAGAAGAAATGTGGGTTTTGTGACTTTTAACTAGTGGGTTAAGGAAAAATGGTTAGGGTTTTTACGGTATCATCTGAGGTTAATCTCCCTAACAAAATGCTATAATGGAATCATCTTTAATATCCCAAAGGATGTTATGAAAAAACTTGTTGGAAACTAGATGTGGGGTTTCGTTCCTTTTTAGTCGAAGAGATAGATGTCCCTTTTTTACACTTGCAATGAAAGAGTTTTTAAGCGGCCGCTCTAGGTAACGTTGTTGAGTTTGTCGATTTAGATGTGGACAGCCTCCATTTTTAGGTGTTTTGGTGAGGCTCTAGGTGACTTCGTTTCAACGGATTTTAGATTCAAGTAAACAAGTGTTATGTTCGTTGGACGTATTCTTGTTGACATAGAACTTCAAGAAGGGTTATTTGCTGAAATGACCATTTATGTTGGGAATTCATCATATTTACACATCCTCAACTACTCTAGTGTGTCGTTTCATTGCAATTGATGCCATGCCCATGAGCACATGGATCAAGAATATCACCTTCCCTTCAAGTGTTTTGCTCGGACTGATCGACAGAAGGACAGTGCAGTTGTTTCCTTGTCGTGTAAACAATCCCCAACATTTATAGAGTGTTCTTCTCTGGTTTCCTGAGAGGGTCCTCTCCTATGGGACTCTCTGCCCTCTCTATATATGGCAACAAGGACTACGGTGGATGAGACCATTCTATCAGAGGCATGAATCCTGTTGTCGGTCGCTCTTCTTCTAATAGATTTTTTTCAGGAGTGAATGTTTCGAAGGATGAGGAGTTTATTATTCATGTTGAGCCCTTAATGGATCTTGGAGTTTCCTCGCACAACGGTGCTTTGGATTTATCGCTTATGGAAAAAGGTATGAACAAGACTCAAGGTCATGAGAATATGCATACTCTTTGTTTGTATCCTTCTTTTGTTGGTAGTAAATCTGGTTATGAGTCCTCCATTGACATAATTTTTGTCAGCTGATAAATGGGTTTTTTTATTCGAATTTTGGGGGCTCTGATGTACCTTTCCCTTCAATAGTGCCCTGTGACCCTTTGGTTTCTGGTATTTATGGTTTCAAGGGGATGCAGAGTTCTCACCCTATCCCCATGCATAAGAATTTTTATGTGAGAAGGCTTGATTGTCCCTTGTATAGTCTTTGTGGGAAGGGTTTCGATCGTCTTGGGTCTGCACAGATTGTTTCTCATCTTCTCGATGATGATGCTAATGTTCTTTTCTGGAAGCCTTAGTCTATTTTTTTCTTTGTCTAAGGGGGATAGCCTGTGGAAAGTGCCTATGTTTTCGGCTAGATATTATGCTTACCACTTTTGTGGTGAATCTTTATCTGATGGAGTTTTCCCCTTATTGATGGGTGGCACTAGCCTGAACTGGTGGATCTTACGACCTCACATGTTTCCATGTTGTCTCTATTGTACATGGATATTCATGGATGTATGGTTTTAGGAATAGTAGGCCTATCAAAGACTATATCTAATTTAAACGAGGTCTCCTCTGGATCACTTATTGCACAGGTCATCCAATTTAATAATATTGTTGCTAGACCCTTTTGAACCCGTGATCTATCTCATTGATCACCTCATATAGTGGTTTCATAGGCATAATTTCTTTTTTGCAAGAGACGATCGCAAGTGGTGATTCTATTTTTTCAAATTTAAAATCTTTATTACATGCCTGGGACTTTATGCCGAGGGTAGATCAGGTGGGATCATCACTGGATGACTTAAGAGGGATTTTATTTGTGCTAATAGTTGGGTTGTGACCATAAGCCTTGGATCCTGTCTCTTTTCCAAGAAGTTTGGTCAGGATTTTACTTTCATCAATATTTATGGTCTCTATTAGTATATGACAACTAATTGGGAGAAACTATTCCACTATGGGGATCTCTCTTAGAGTCACGTGATCCTTGGGGAGGACTTAAATTTCAATCTCAAAGAAGCTAAAATTTAGGGTACAAATGAACAAAGAGACTCATTATCATATTTATTTATTAGGAGGTTGAAATAAAACTCTTTGTATGAAATCCTCCCTTCAAAGTTAAGGCCTACTTGGATTAATATGAGAGTAGGGGATTAGAGTATTGCAAAAAGGATTGATAGGTTCTTAATTAACGATGGCACTCTCCAGGTGGATTCCATCATCAAGTAGTGGGTTAGTTCAGGAGGAGATTCTGACTACTTTCCCATCCGACTGGAGGTGCCTTTGGGTCAACCAAAGCCTACTAGCCCCTTCAAGTTTTGCTCCACTTGACTTGAGGATGAAGGCTTTATTAAGATTTTGAAGAACTTGTGGGTCCCTTACGATGGGCCTCGAAGAGAATAAAAAACTATTCGATTCCTTCAAAATTTCAATATTATCAAAAGAGAATCCAAAAAATGGGCAGCAGTGAGAAGACATACTATGCAGTCTAATTTCAGTAACATAGAATCAACTTTGGAAACTTTTTATTCTACTAATTTGGAAGGATTTAGAACCCAGGAGCAGAAGATGGAGATAATGAATATGGAAACAAAGAAAAGGAAAATTTTAAATGAAAATAAGGCAGTTTGGAGACTAAAAAGATGAGCTTTATGGTTAAAAACTAGAGATGATAATACAAAGTATTTTCACAATTATGTTAACTATAGGAAGAATGCTAACTCTTTTTGGAATCTTGAGGATGAAAATGGTTTTAATGTACCTGGTTTCAAAAATATACTAGAGGTTAGTGTCAATCATTTCAACAAACTATTTTAGGAAGATGTCAAAGCTACGATTACATATATGATGAGAGTAACTACCCTGTACCCTTCTTTTGTCAATGAGGATCAAAATAATGACCTCTTGGAACATGTATCTCTTGAATATCTTAAGGGGATAGTTCAAAGTCTACAAAAGGATAAAATACTAGGCCCTGATGGTTTCCTTGTTCTTTGTATCCTTCATGGACCTATTTGAACTTGATCTTCTCAGAGTATAAGACTCAAGAATGAATGGAAGAGTCCTTATAGCCTTCAATACTTCTTTCAACACACTGATTTCAAAATCTGATAAAGTAGGAAATTTGGAAGAATATAGACCTATCTCGCTATGTAATTGCATCTACAAGGTGATTGCTAAAAATATTGCTAGAAGGATCAGTGGGATTCTATCATCCTATGTTTCTTAGGAACAATTTTCTATTTTGGCTGGAAGAAAAATCCATGATGTCATCGAGTGAAAGCATGAAGTTAGGTAACCATTTTTTATTTTTTTTACAAACAAAACTAGAAAATTTTATGTTTTTCAACTTCAACCCCTTTAAACCCATATCTGCCTTAGTAATTCCAACTTGAAGTAAACACAAATGTTTTAGAGAATTGAATTAGCTTTGTACTCGTATTTTTTAAAAAAAATTATGGACATATCGTGAGACAAATTTGGTTCTCACCAATGGAATATACTTGAAAGTTTTAGGTATGGATAATGAGTGACCTGCGTGAGCACTGGTTATTTTCAGAGATGGTTATTCATTTTAGTGAAAACAATGTATGTTAATAATCTACACACACTACACTTGTGCATGGACTATATTTTGAGGGTTTTCAAACTTGAGAACTATTTTTTATTATTTATTGAAATAACATATATTCAGAAAATGGTGCCTTATCAATACATGTTGGTCAGCTTCAATTATATTTTTAGTGTGACTCTTATTGAAAAAACTAAAAGTACCCTTTTGAAGAGGATAAGACAAGGAAGATCTCTGTGAATATTTCTGTTTTTTGGGTGTTTTCTTTTTTATGATATTGAATTTTCATTGTGATTGGCTTTTAACTCCCTAAATTTCTTAATGATAGAATTTAGAAAATAAAAATAGTGATCTTTAATGAAATTTAAAAAAAAATATACCGTGAGAAAGTAGATTCAAAGATGAATCTACTCATATAAATTCTGATAGATAACTATGTGATTTTGCAGCATTTCAATCTTGCCAAAGTGACAAGTTCCTGTAAACTGTAGAAATGCTCACTGGTTTTGCAGGTTTTGTTGACCAAAACTCTAGGCCAAAAGTTTGATCAAACTCTCATATGAGGGTTTGATAAACTCTCATCCGATAATTTTTTTTAAATACGATGATTTCATTGGAGAAAAATCCAGTCCGGGAATTTAGTACAATCTCATACTAGAGTTTAAAAACTCTCATCAGCAAGTTTAAACTCTCGGCCAAGAGTTTTATTAAACTCCCAATCGAGAGTTAATGCTGACTTTTTTTCTGGTGTTCTCTCATGTACACTTCTTTTCTCCCACGCTCCTTTGTCAAAAAAGTGTTACCCAATTTCGCGTTTACCCCCATTGGTACAATACAATAAGTTTTTCATTCAGTCAAGGTAAAGCAGGCATTGGCCATGGTTGTGAAGGTATATTTATCAAAGGCATATGATAGAGTTAAATAGCTCTACCTGAGATTGGTGCTACTGCAAGTTGGTTTTGATCTATAGGTTGTGAATTAATGGATCATGCCTTGGTTTACTTCTATCTCTTTTGTTGTTTTGATCAATGGATTAGCTTCCTCTTTTTTCAGACCCGTCAGGGGCCTATGTCAAGGATTTCCTTCCCCCCCCCCTCTTGTTTATTCTAGTGGTTGAACAATTGAGTAGAATCATCCATAGTGCAAAACAAAGTGGTCTTTTCAGTGGTATTGCTATTGGTGGTCCTATTCATGTCACTCATGTATTCTTTGTTGATGATATTTTGATCTTCTCAAATGGATCGTGGTGGGAATTTCTACAGTTACAAGGATTTTTAAAATTGTTTGCAGATGCCAAAGGTATGAGTTATAATGTTAGGAAATATTTTGTTTCCTTCCTTAACATAGATCAAGTGGATATAGATTGGATATGTGCACAATTAGCTTTCCCTTTAACGGATGTTGAGAACAGGCTCAAGTATTTAGGCTTTGTCTTAAATTCAAATGCCTATCAAAGAAGGGATTGGGCTTGGTTAATTGGTAAGATAGAGAATATATATCAACTTTGATGCAACAAATCGCCTAGAAGAGGGGCTCACTTGATTTCGGTGAAATATGTACTAGAAGCAATTCCAGTGCATTTGGTGTCTTTGGATTATGTACCTATAGGTACATTGGAACAGATCAAGAAACTCAACTACAATTTCCTTTGGAATGGGTGCAAAGAGGGTTTGTCCTTACATTGGGCACCTGGGAACAAATTTGTTTGGCCAACGGATATGGGAGGTTGAGGACTAAAGAACCCTTTTTGTTTTGAAAAGGCCTTAACAACAAAAGGGGTTTGGAGAGTCTTGAAGGGTGAAGGTTTATGGGTGTCGATTGTTTACAATAAATGTATAGACCCATCAACAGTGGATAAATAGTTTAGAAGTAGAGAGAAATACTGCAAGAACGCATCTATTATGTGGAATTCTTTGATATAGGCCTTTCTTGGTATTGGTGACTGGTTGGAGTGGCACAATGGAGATGGTAGGAAGGTTCGAGTGGGATAGGACCCTTGGATAGGATGTGGTGGATACCACAAGATCCCTCTTGATTTGGTGGAAGATCTGATAGATCGGGGATTTATCTTTCTGAATCAGAATAATGATCCTAAAAAATACATTGTTTTTTCTCAAGAATGGCTCAAAGTAGAATATCTGGCCATCGTAGGTGAGGAGGATAAGGATGCTTGGAACATGTATATTAAGGCTTTAAAAGATAGTCATATCAGACTCAAAGGCTATGAGGATGTAGTGATATGGTCTAGGAACAAGGAAGGAGGTTCATACTCTCCCAACCTTGGCTATTTGGTGATTAGAGAAGAAGAGGATCATCCAATTTTGTTTTGGTGGCATGCAATTTTATGGAAGTACAAGTGCCCTCTAAAGTGTAAGATCTATTTATGGCTTGCACCCTCAACAAGATTCTGTTATGGGATCACATGCTCAAATTTTTTTGGAGTGGTCCCAGTAGATGTCCTTTGTGTAAAGCCAATGAAGAGAGTATTGAGCACATGTTCATCTCATGCTCTTTTATAAAAAAATATGTGGATTATGACTATCTAGTATGTGTTATACCTTTCATTTGGGATGGCCTATCACTTTATCATGCTTTGGAGACATGGAACAATAATGTGGTTTATAAGATTCATATGGCACTTCCATTCATCTTCACATGGGGGGTTTGGATCTCCAGAAACAAGGCAATTTTTTATGAAGTTCATATTCCTCTAGTTGTTTGTGCTACACAAGGATTGTCATTCCTCAAGCACTTTCCTCAATATGCATGCAAAAAAAGACAAAATTATTATGCCAGAACTTATTAATATAGTAATCCCATGGATTTATTTTGATGGTGCTTCTCAGGGTACCCCTCCTATGAGGGGAGCTAGAGGAATTCTTTTTTTACCACATCAACACTAGATAAAGTTTGCACCTGGATTGGGGAAGGTACAAACAATAGATCAGAATTGATGACTCTCAAGCTATCACTATCTTTGTCTTTTTTGAAAGGTGTACATAATTTACAAGTGTTTGGTGACTCCAAACTAGTTATTATAGACTGGCTAAAGAAGAAGAGGCCACCGAAGAACACTTTCTTGATTCCTATTTATGAAGAGATTATTAGAATGGTGGGGTATTTTCATTCTATAAAATTTGTGCATATATTTAAAGAAAGAAACTCCCAGGAAGATCATTTTTCGAAGATAGGCATCAAGGTAGGAGAAGGAATCTGGCATCGAAGGGAAATGGTCCATGATCATATGACTGTTTTCAACCTCGGTCCTCACTTGGGTTAAAACAACAATGGTCACCATGTGACTGTTATGTTTCTAGAAGTCTCTAGTGGATGCCCACGTGTTTTTTTTTGACAAGAACATTATGGAATTATATTAGAACCGGTATTTAAGCAACCGAAAGCATTTACATAGTAGATCTAGCATCAATACACCTCATTTTAGCAAAACAGCGATCTCATAGATTCGCCCAAAATATGGCAGGGCTCCCTACTCCCATATGCCAGAATTATTTAGCTATTACAGGGAAGAGAGGCGTATTATGCAGCAGAGGTAGCCTCATTTTCCCAGCTTATCTCTCATGGCTGAAACTTGGGCTTCCAGAGCTGCTATGCGATGTCCAAAATTTCCGTGGGTATTCGCCACATCCTTGAATCCTGTGCGCGTTTCATCTTTAAACTCGTCCATTTGTTCCGTATAATCTGTCTTCAGCTGCATTATGTCTCGATTCAGAATGTCCCAAGTCTGCTCCCCAGCTTTGGACAACGCTTCAATCTTGGCTTTCTGGCTTTCATATTTCCCTCGCAGTCGCCCGAGAGCTTCTTCCAATGCACTAATTCGTTCATCCGCAGTGAGGCCGGAGCTTGAGGAGCTTGCCATCTCCGTCAGGGGCGCGCAAGGACCCACGAAATGAGCCGGATCAGATGAGTGCGTCCTCTGCAAATCTAAAGCTGAAAGCTTGACCAGCGTTCTCTGATGGCAGAGTGGAGTGAGATCTAAAACAGGGAGGGGTTCATTTAAAGGCGAGCAGGGAGACTCCTGAGGGTGCGAGGACCAGTTCCTGAGCTGGAGTTCAGGGAATCTCTGCAGCTTCATGAAAAACGTGGTGTTGGGAAGCCCATGAGCACTCTGCAAGAAGATACAGGATCTTCTTTTGCTAGGGGATGTCACATCGCTGACACATCCCATTGATATTGAGATTTCCATGATCCATTTCGACCCCATTGTTAGCTTCCTTGTCTGCTTGACTGTTAAGCGCTCGAAGGACATGAAAATATCTTATTTTATGGAATCGCTTGCTTTCCAAGATAATTTTTTGATAAATATGGCGGAGGTGGACATTAGGGGGAGCCTTCTTGGTTTGGAGGGCCTTGATAAGGATCCTGGAGTCGCCCAAGACTGTTAGCTGACAAATTTCGTGATTTCGAGCAATTTGTAATCCTTGCCAGAGACTGCAGAATTCAGCAATGTTATTAGTTCCTATTCCAAGTCCCCAGGAATAATTTATGCTGATGATCCCTTTTTCAGACTTGATGATACCTCCGGCACCGGAAGGGCCTGGGTTTCCTTTTGAAGCCCCATCGAAAAACAGACAGGGTTCATTCAGAGATGCTACCCAGTGATTGAAATCTGCTTCCTCCATCCTGATTTCCCAGGTCTCTGAATGAGTGAGTCCGTTGATTGGTTGGGAAGGTAATTTGGAAGTTAGCTTATTTAACCAGATGAGCTCCTCATGCTGAAGAGGGGAGTCATTGTTTAAGGATTGGCAGTCCATGACTTCTCCAAGGATTGCTCTAGCCTTTACTGCAGTTCTCCAGGGAGGGGCTTCTTTGCTTCGGAAGATTCTGTTGTTTCTTTCAATCCACAGATTCCAACATATGGCTTTTGGAGTCCAACCCCAAGTAGATTTAAGCAGGGCCTTGTTGCTTAGATTGAAGGGAGAAAGAGAGTTCCAGGTGAGGAAGAGGGCCTGAACAGAGAGGGGCAGGTTAAGGGCAGTGTTGAGGCTAATGGCATGGGTCCAAGTCTCTTTAGCATAGGGACAATCCAACATTATGTGGTCCATAGTTTCATCACTGTTTTTGCAGAGGGGACATCGAGTTGGCCCAGCCATTCCTTTTCTTCTGAGATTATCACCTGTAAGAATACTCTTATGGGCTAAGGACCAGCAGAAGATGTCAATCTTCGGGATAAAGGGCTTTTTCCAAATAAAGGACCAACCAGCAGGATTAGGGGCGGCGTAGGGGATGGTCTGGAGTTCCTTGTAGCCTTCCGCAGCAGAGTACACCCCTGAGGTTCCCCATCCCCTCCTATCATTGACTCCCAGCTTGGAAGGGGATTTGCCTTGGAGGAGGACCAGAAGAGCAGCTGCTTCATCTTTGAGCTCAGGAGGAACATGGCCTAATTCCCAGCCATTCCAGATTTCATTCTTCCAAACTGAAATGTCCTTTAAAGTATTGGAACCTTTTCCAATAAGCCAGCTTTTTATGTTGCTAATATGCAAGTTAGAGCCTAGAGGGGGGCTCTCCAGAATGGAGTCGTTCCAGAGATTAATAGAGCTGCCATTTCCGGGGATCCAGTACAGTTTATTCTGGAAAGATGGTATGGCTTTGATGCATAACTTATGGATAGGCGAGCCCTTTTTAGGAGGGGGTTGCTGGTCCAGACACCTTTTCCTTGGTCCAGGGAAGTATTTCCTACGGAGGGCCTCTTTGCTCCAGCTGGAATTTCCAGAGATCATGTGCCAGAGTAGCTTGGCTCCAAGAGCAAGGTTTTGAGTTGTTAAACTTCTGATCTGAAGGCCACCTTCTGTCCGAGGTTTTTTGATCTTTTCCCAGCTGACAAGATGAAGTTTATTCTCATTCCCTTTTCCTCCTTCCCAAATGAATTTCCTTAACAGCCCTTCAATCTTGTTGACTGCCGAACAGGGAGCAAGCAGAATAGAAGATTGATATATGGGCATGCTATTGAGGACTGATTTGATAAGAATAGTTTTACCTGCAAGGTTGAGCCAGTTGGCCCCCCATTTCTGGATTTTGCTTTTGATTTTGTCCACAATAGGGTCCCAATCTGCTGAAGTGATTTTACTTTTGCAAATGGGGATTCCGAGATAGATGAAGTTATTCCAGTCTTTGGTTGAATTCATTCCCAGAGTTCTGCTGATGTCTCTTAGTTCCCTGGTAGTGCAGTTCCAGCTGAATATTTTGCTTTTGTGGAGATTTATTTTGCTCCCCGAGACTGTTTTGTACACTTCCAGTTCTCTTTTGAATTGCTCCGAGGAATGGACAGAGGCCCCTCCCAGAAGAAGGGTGTCATCAGCGAATTGAGCATGATTTATGTCCCTGACATTGTTTACAATTCTGATCCCAGGGAGCACATGAATGTCTTGACTGAAGTTAAGCTGAAAGCTTAGGACCGAAGCCTGGATGGCATATAGCAGGGGGGAGAGAGGACATCCTTGTCTTAATCCTCTGGAGGCTTTGAAGAATCGAGTTGGTCTTCCATTTACCAGTGGGGCTATCCAAGGGTCCCCCACACATCCTTTGATCCAGCTAATGATGTTGGGTGAGAAACCAAACTTATCCATGACAGCAAAAAGGAAATCATGCCTGACTCGGTCAAAGGCGTTAGCTAAGTCGAGCTTGATGACCATACCTTTCTCTTTTCGCTGGTTGCTTGAGTGGATAGCTTCTTGAACGAGGATGATGTTATCCAATATTTTCCTGCCTTTGATGAATCCTCCTTGGTTCTCCGGGATGATCCGAGGGAGCAATTTTTTCAGTCTGGTGGCTATAATCTTTGTGATGAGTTTGTAGCCCGTATTACAGAGGGAGATGGGACGGAATCTGTCGAAGGAATTGGCTCCTTTTTCTTTAGGGATCAGGGCCAGAAAGGAGGAATTCGTGCTGCCTCCAAGTTTGTTGGTGTTCTGGGAGTGCCTAACCATTTTGAGAAGATCATACTTGATGATTGTCCAACAGCAGGTGAAAAATCTTGTTGTAAAGCCATCCGGTCCAGGCGCGCTGTCAGGTTTCATAGCAGCAAGGGCAGATTTAATTTCATCCATGGTGATTGGCGCTGACAGGGAGATGTTTTCTCCTTCACTAATGAGCTGGGGGATAAGATCAAAGGGATGGGAGGAGGGGTCGAGGGGCTCATCAAAGGGAGCAGTGAAAAGGTCAGCGAAGGTTTCAACAGCTGCCTTCTTGATTCTCTCTGCATCTTGGATCACTTCTCCATCATACCGAATTTCTGAGACAGCTTTGAAGTTTTTCCTGGCCTCAGCTTGTTTATGGAAGAACTTGGTATTTTTGTCTCCGCTAAGGAGCCATAGATTTCGGGACTTTTGTCGGTAGAATTCTTCTTCAGCCCTACAAGCTGAGAAGAAGTTCTTTTGCAATGCTTCTTCTTTGGAGTGGTTCCAGTCAGTCGCAGGGGAAGAACCAGTTAAAGCTTGGTGCGTTTCAAGTTCAGCTTGGGCAAATTCCCTGTTAGAGGCAGGGGAGGGAAGATTTTTGGCCCAGGCTTTTAGGGTCAATTTGAGTCGTTTTAACTTGGATTCCCAGACGAAGGAGGGTGAGCCCATGAGTTGGGTATTCCACGAATCTGTAACAGTTTGGAGAAAATCATCATGGTGAATCCAAAGTGGGCTGAACCGAAAGGGGAGAGGGCCAAGAAATGGGTCAGAAGTTAGCTCAAGCAGAATCGGTCTATGGTCAGAGGTGTAGTGAGGGAGAAATTTGGAGGCGGCTAGCAGATTTAGTTCGAGGAAGGAGGATTGGACAAGGAAACGGTCAAGCCTTGCTGCTACATGGCCTGGCCCAATTCTTTTATTTGTCCAAGTAAAGGTGCCATTTAAGGGTTTGATGTCAAGCAGATCCCAACCAGCGATGATGTCTTCTACCCATTCTCTAGAAGGATCTCTAACCGGATTTCCTCCTTTCTTTTCATTAGCTGCCAGGGTCACATTCAGGTCTCCAGCAATGATAATGTTGTCTCTATTCTGTAGTTGAAGGAAAGCTTCAAGGGTGTTCCAGCACTCTTTTTTTTCCGCATACAAAACAGGGACATAGAGATTAAAGAGACATACCTTGTGTCCAGATTGCTTGTGGACCAGTTTTGTGAAGACCCAGTGATCAGCACGTTCTTCAGCTTCAATATCATAAAGGAGTGGATCCCAGAAGGTGGTGATTCCGCCTGATGCACCTCTAGAATTGTTTCCAATCCCAACACTTTTTTTCCAAAATCTTTTTCCGATTTGGAGGGACTTTAACTCCTCCATTTTAGTTTCCTGGAGTAGCAGAATCTCAGGCCTATGGATTCTGATTAGATCTCTCATTGCCTCTTCTTTCAGGGTTGATCCAAGCCCTCTGCAATTCCAGGAGATGTATTTCATTGACGGGTTTGAGGTGAGGTTTTGGCCTCTTTGGAGGCCTGATTTGTACCTTTTTTGGATCGGGTGTTCATGATGCCTTTAAGGGTTTTTTGAGAGCCTTCGAGGACTTCCAGGTAGGTTGCTTCTTCCCGTTGTTTCTTCTTGGATTTCCTTCCTCTTGGGGTTTTGATCTGGAGGGAGTGGAGGCCGCTGGTAGTCTCTTCTTCGGTATCTTCTTCCGGGTCTGATTCTTGCAGCTGTGGATCTTCATAAACTTCCTTGGGCGAGCGTGGCTTATCATTTCCTTCTCGAGTAGAGGGTATTTCACCAGGCTCTAGCAGATCTGCATTCAGGGCATCAGAGATCACCTTGTTGGCATGCACAGTCGCCCTAGGGACCCCGTTATCTGGTGGATGCATCTCCTCAGATCTGATATCCTCAGGACGGTCTTTGGGGCTTGAGATTATGACTGGATCTTCTTTTGTGGACTCGCTGGAGGGTTTGTTGGAGCTTGAGGGCTGATTTTGCATGTTCATGATTTTCTTTTCAAGGTTCTTTGGGATTGCCTTGCCTTTCTTGACTTTTTGCCATCCTGCTTCGTCCTCTGAATCCTGATTTTTTGGGCAATTTCTTTGGAAATGACCATGTTCATGACATTGGCGGCATTTGAACGGGATCTGTTCGTAGTCGAGCTTTTGGTAGTATATCCATTCTCCTATTTTGAGTTTAATAGCTTCAGGGAGACCTGCTTCAAGATCAACTTCAACACATATTCTGGCGCATGAGTATTGGCCCTTGTTATCAGCTTTGTCAATGTATTTTCCTAAGGCGTTTCCAATTTTTTCCAGAGTGGGAGAGTTCCAGCAGTGAATAGGAAGGTTGGGAAGCCTTACCCAGACTGGGACTTCTGTTGGTACATCAGTTTCTGCATTGAAATCGGGCGTCCATCTATTGAGGTATAAACCTTGGGCGCCCATGAAGTATGGGCCATTTCTGAATATCAGATCTCTGTCTTCTTGGGCTATAAACTCAAAGATAAAGAAGCCACGTCCAACAGGGTAACAGGTGACACTGTTCTTTAGTTGGGGGCGCCAGTTCCTTTGAATCCAGTCGTCGGTGGTCTTGGTTGAGGGCCAAAGCCCCATAAACTGTCCAACTAAACCCCTATCAGCAAGGGCTAAGGCGACTTTGATGGGAATTTCTCCAGGCAAATCGATTTCAGGGATGGAGTCTAGCTTTTTGATGAATTTTGGAACCGTTGGGGCTTTGGGTTTAGCGCCAGAGGGGCGAAGGAGCAGGTTGAAGGCGTCAGAGGCTGTGGGAGGGGGGAGCCCTCCCCCGAGCGCCGCCATCGATCGCGAGAGCCGAGCAGCAGCAGCGATTAGGTCATAGCAGAGCGCCGTCCAGAGCGTCGCTTGGTGTCATCGGTACTTGTCTCTTAGAATATTATTAGAACAAGAGTGTCAGTGGATGCCCACGTGTTAGTAACTCCCCATAGGTGAATTATGGTGAGATGACATGGCCACCACTTGGACTTATTTGAAATATTTGGATTATTACCTTGTTGGAGCTATAACTTTTGCATCCAAATTCCTTTTTGTGAAAACAAACCATCGTTGGAAACATATTGATCATAGAATGCAAACAAATAGTATAGGACCTAGGTCATTGGAGTGAGAGCACCAAAAATACATATTTTTCCCTTATATAGAAACATGTTAGTTTGGTCTATTAGTGTTGTTTTTCTAGGTTTTGACACAAACCAATTCCAAATGCAATATTCCCTTCCCTAAAGCATTAATAAAATCATACGATAATTATGTAGATTTATTTTTCATCATCCCTCCCATTTTAAGAGGTTTATGGTCTCTAAAAGATTTAGTTTTGAACAAGATGAGGAAACAACTCTTTGGATTTCTTCTTGGAGTACCATTTGGCCTCAATTGGTAGCTAACCCTTCAATTACATGATTTGTAAATTGTTGTGGATATTCCACTATAATAGTTTGTCATAAATGATCTTACAACTTAATTCATTGTGTTAGGTTAATTCCACGGAATGATAAATAAACTAGAACTAAAAGGAATATAACTAAAGAAAAATAACACATCCACACAAATAACACAACATATATCTTGGGAAAACCCAACTAGAAGTGAGCACTGTGCCTTTCTCTTTTCTTCTCTAATATGCAATGCAAATACAAAGAAAATGGTACTCACTATGGAGTTAACATTGACACTTTGGCTTGTATGACTACTATAGGATCTCCTATTTCAATATTTATGCTCTAATAACCACTCCATTATTGTTGATCAACTATGGAACAATACAATAACATCATCAAAATGGAACCCCTTATCCTCCTACTAGCCCAGTATTTAACATAGCTCGAAAGTCGTTTGGATTTAGTTTTAGGGTTTGTACATGCCTCAACTCTCGATTAGGGTTAGGATTTTGGACCCTATAGAATGTTTTAGAAATCCCACATGTGACTAGATCCACATGTGTGGGTAATGAGAGTTGACATGCGATCCACTTGGTACCATGTTGGTCAATTGGATAGGTTAGCTTGCAAGAGGCACAACTTCCTCATACAAACTCTGATTGAGGCAATTGTTGCACCATTGGAAAGGTCTTAGAGTGTAGAATAACGTCGATGAATTGTGATCTTTTCTTGAAAATTTTTGACCCCAAAAATATCATTTAAGGCCTCAAACGAGACTCAAAAGGTTCGTGACCCCAAATCCACAAAGTAAGACCTGCCCTAAAATGGGCCCTACAAACAAATTCATCTAATTTTTCCACCTAGAAAGCACCGAAATAGATGACACATTATATTTTCTATTTTTATATTATTTTCCCGTGATTTGATTTATTATTGGCCAGCTATGCAAGTTTTTATGTTTGCTTTTGTTTGTGTCGGATAAGCAGTCCAAGCTTATCCATGTCACGTTATTCTCCATTGAAAACAAAGAATTGTTGTAATGTAGTCCGAACTGTTGACCCGTTCTAATCAATCACAATCTTCCACCGTTTATTATTGGCCAGCTATGCAAGTTTTTATTTTTGCTTTTGTTTGTGTCAGATAAGCAGGCCAAGCTTATCCATGTCACGTCATTCTCCATTGAAAACAAAGAATTGTTGTAATGTAGTCCAAACTGTTGACCCGTTCTAATCAATCACAATCTTCAACCGTTTCATATGGTCTTCTGAATAGCATCCATGTGCGAAACTGTATAAAGGAAGAGCTCCAAAGGAAGAGTATGTGAATGCGTAACCTAAACGAATGGATTTGTCTAATGAGCACTGCTCCTTCCGCTATCACAGTCGCCTAATCTTATTTTCCAGCGCCGCAGTCTCCCGCTGTCAATGGCCGTCGATTCTTGAATCTTATGTGGTGGTCAACACCGCTGCAGCTATCAATGGCCGTCGAATCTTATGTGGTCGCCGACACCATCTTCTCTGTATGTTTCTCCACGTGCTTTCTCTCTTTGAGACCTACTCTCTTATGTTTGGTTTCCATGGTCTTCCATTCAATTTTCACTATTCCCTCCTTAAACACCTATGGCTCATTAAATCCCTGAACATTGGCCATGAAAACAAATTTTATCATGTTTGTTTTTTGTGTTCTCTTGCCCCTTAATGATATTCCTTTAATCATTTCTCCTACCCGAATATCCGTAATGACTTGTTGAGCGACCACTACGGCCTCTTCTTGGGGCCCTCCTCATCGAAGTTAGTATTTTCACCATGACTTGTCTTACCTCTACTTGTTTCATACAAATGCTAATTTGCATTGTCTACATCAGAAATTATCGTAGACTTCACATCCTCAAAATATTTCCCCATTTTGGGCGTAGCTTCTTGAATATTGACACTTGTATCCTTCAGCACAACTGGTTTCTCCATGGTAATTTTGAAATCTAATGAAGCTTTGAAAGGTTGAACTTCTTCATCAACTATGACATATCTATTGAATATCAATTGATTGGTGTTAACATAAACCATCCTATAAGATTTATATGTGTCGTTGTACCCTATGATCATCAATTTCTCTCTCTTAGGGTCTAACTTGGTTCTTTTCTTATATAGAATCTAGGCATGGAAAATATAACTAAATACCCTAGGATGAATGACTTTAGGATTCCTCCTAGACCATGCTTCCTTTGTGGTGTTCTGCTTCACTACCATCATTAGAGATCTATTTAATAGATATAATATTGTAAACAACTCCTCATCCCAAAACCTATTTGGAACAGACATGTTCTCCATCTTACACATGGTCATCTATTTAATAGCATGGTTTGACCTCTCAAACACACCATTCTATTATGGAGTTTAGGGTGTATTGAACTGTATTTTTGTTTGATGCTTATTGCAATTGTTATCGAATTATTCTGAACAAAATTCTTTGTTATCATCAAACACGAGTGCTAAGGTGACATCCTAACTCTTTTTTCTTGAAATTTTTGAAATTCATTAAACACTTTATCTTTCAATTTCATAAAATACACCCACATTTTCCTATTGTAGTCCTCAACAAAAATAAGGAAATACATGCACATTTTCCTACTATAGTCATCCTCAATAAAAAGAAAGAAATACCGAACACTAGTGTTGGATTCCGTGTTCATTGGTACACAAATGTTTACATGAACCAATTAAATGACTATGTTTTCTCCCCAGACTTGTCCTTCCTCAAATGGTGCTCTATGTTGCTTTCTCGTCTAACAAGCTCCAAAAGCACCCTATATTTGTGCTTGGATATCAAGAAGTCCTTCTACCATATTAACTCAAGCCATATGAGAAAGGTAGGTTAATCTTAGGTTCCCATATAATCGATGTCAAAGAGTACTTATATTTGATGTAATTGTGCTTACCATTGCATCCTTTGTGACCTGTCCAATGTTAAATAGTCTAAACAATCCATGATTTTCCACACCAAGAGCTATAGTATTGTTGGTCTCCTTGTCAACTAAGTATCATTTATGTTTCCTAAAATTCACATCTAGATGGGGTTAACACCTTATAGTCTGAATTATCAAGGGTAGAATAATCTACATGCCTAATACATAATACACATTGAGGAAAATCAAGTTCCCCATGACCCATCCTTAGTGCTCATAACCTTCTAATAGTGAGATATCACCACTCATAGGCAAAATTTCCTACATAGAGGTCATGTGTGGTAGTTCAAGGGATTATTGGTTTCCCTTGAGCTTAAAAATTTATATTTTAGGCCTAATTTCAATGTCTCATTCCTTTACATTGGTTTATGGCTCAAGACCTATACAGAGTTCTCAAGCAAATATGATCATTTGAAGGTGAAGCATTTGCTTGCAATGTCATATGTGTTTATTGCACCAAGAGTAGCGAGGTGGTTAAAACTTAGTATGGGGGATATGTGTAATGTAATGTAGCGTAACGACGTCACGTTATGTACCCAAAATAAAAAGTAATTAAAAAAAGTTATGTCGGCTCATAAAATAAAAGGTGAAAACCAATTAAAAAATCCATATCCGCTCATAAAACAAAATTTTAAAACCATATAAAAAATCATTAAAAAAATAGGACCTCGAGAAATTGGATGCCTCTCAGTGCTTGATAGATACGCGTTTAGGATGGATCTATGCTGGTTCAAGGAAACAATCATGTGCTAATGATACCATGATGGCACAGTCATAATCAATAAGCCAATGATACTGTCAAAATGGTATATATTCTTGGTGGAGGAAACCTTGTTATCCCTAAATGGATTTAACATTCCTTTCACTCCCAAGATTCAAGTCTCCTCCCATGACCATGTCCAAACCCCCAATTCCAAAGACTTGGATACATAGTGCCATGGAATCATGGATATCCCTGCAAAGTCATACGTGGTGCTTTGAGACATTTTTCATGGATTTGGATGCCTCAATGGTTTCTTTAGTGCCAAATGCATGGTCTTTTCCCGTCAAATGCCATTACCAAGGCCTTGAGACACATACATATTTCTCCACCTAATTGCACCAACATCCCTAATCATTAGTAATCCATTGGCACACTCAAGAAGCCATGTGTGGTTGGTTGAGGAAACCTTCTTAGTCTTTGATGGCTATAAGACTTCTTTAAGGCCCAAGGTTTTGGTATCCTCCACTAAGCATGTCCAAGGCCCCAAGCCCCAAGACATATATATAGAGAATCATGAATACCATTGACAAAGTCATGTGTTGCGCTTTGAAGCATTTTTCATGGATCTAGATGCCTCAATGATTTCTTTAAGGATAAAGTCAAAGTATTCTTCCCTAGAGCATCATCCTAAAGGCCCCGAGACATGTACATACTACTTAAAAATACCAAATGGCATTAATATCCTCAATCATAAAGTAATGATACCCTCAAGATTTCATGTGTGGTTGATGGATGAAATATTCTTATCCTTGGATGGATAGAATATTCATTTAGGTCCATAGGATCAACTCTCCTCCACGGGGGGTTCACTAGTGAGGCAATATCATATCACGTCCATTCATATTGGGGGTTTGAATACTCGTAAAAACTTCAAAAATATATTGCCCCGTATTAAGGGGTCAAGGGGGGGTTTTAATTTGACATAGTAATATAAATATTGGGGGTTATTTTATTTGGGTGGGCTAAGAAATAACCTCCAAATCATAGGCTCAATTCATACCCACTTAAAACTTATGGACCTTCCATTTTTATTTGATATTGCTTATAATCGTAAGTTTAGCATAAATCTGATAATAGTGTAACAATGATAATATCGATGGAAGTCTCTTTGGATTACTAGCCTTGAGCATTCCTCATTTAATAACTTATTTAGTCTTGGTTTGAATTGATGTTATATTGTTTTTCATCTTTAAGTTAAGATATGTAGTGAATTGGGAGTTCTAGGGTTGAACAATTGTAATGTATTTTTTGTAGGCATTCAAGTAAAAGATCTAACCCTTCATTTTTTTAGGGTGGGGTTTAGGTGGGTATTGAAACTCAATCAAACCTTTTTCCAAGACAACTAAGAAAAGTGAGATCAATCTTTCTTGGCTCACTGGTGCCAATATGTTTGCTTTGATATGAAGGTAGGGGATTCCATCCACAAAAGGGTTTCAATTTTGCATTTTTTGGGAGTTTAATTTATTAATATATAGAAAACATGAGCTCTCTATGGATATACTTGTATTTACATGATATAAAATTGGTAGATTGGCAAGTTGTGGTGTGAAACATTTACAATCCTCATCTTTTCTAAGCATTGCACTAACTATTGGACTATCAGTCTTTTACATTCTTTGTTATGTTGATCTCCTGATTGGGTTTCCTTTTACACGTTTTTCCTTCCCCAGTAATATTTTGTTGGGTCTTCCATTATCCAACACTACAAATTGATCATTCACCCCTGCAATCTTGGTGGGATCATTATTGGCATTATACTATTGTTTTATTTAGCATCTTGTTTGCTTATACTAAGATGTGTTAGGGATCCTGTTTGTTACAACCTGTTAGTATGATATAAAGGGGGTATTAAAAATGGGTTGATAAAAATGGATACGTACAATATCTGGTGAAACTAGGGGTTTTCTTAATTGGAAAGGCATATTGGGGGGGGTTCAACAATACAATTTTAGGAGGCATTTTCTAATAGTTAGTGAAATTAAGGATATTCTTTAATATCATGCGAACGATCGTGCTATGTAACAAGCCTCATTGAGTGAAACCCCCGTGCTCTCCTCCCTTGACTATGTCCAAGGTCCTAAGGCCCTAAGACATAGATACATATTTCCACATATATCCGTATGAGGTAATGCATGGCAGAACACACCAATTTCTGTAACTTCATGTTTTTCACGCTTAGTTCCGCATATGCTCCACTTGTGCACTACTGATGAAATTGCACACACTTGTCAAGCTCTGTGTGCAGATTCTAACTATATATTTTTTGAATAGATTTGTTATTGTTTTCTATTTTTAATTCATTTTTAACTACACTCATGTCAAATTTGTAAAAAACATAGGTCGTTTATTTGGCCTATAACTTTTGATTGGTTTACATATTTCAAGAATGGAAAAGAACCCACATAAGAGTACAAGAATACCTACAAGCTAAAAAAAAGTTTATTGATTATTTTCAGTCCATGATATGATGGACCAACACTCAACCATGTCGTTTTAAGGATTTACTGACTTTCATAATTTAAACAAAAATATAAAATTAACTTTTAAAATTTTGGAAAAATAGCCCTGCACAAGATTAGTCTGTTGTCTACACCTCTACATATTTTTTTCCTCATAAATTGACAATTTACATAGCAAACTAGTGGACCAACACGAACATATGCATTATGTTTTAGAGAAAATATAACATACGAATCTTAAAATAATGACATTTTGGGGTGGTTATACCACTTTTCCATAAATAAAGGTTATATATTCTGGAAGGTGATCCGTTTTTCTACGTTTCATCATTTTACACCTAATTCTAAAAACTTTTGTAGGTACCTCTAATAATTCATTTTAATGATAAGATTTTTGTTTTTCTAGCATGCCATTGCACTAATGTGTCATAAGTGGGTATCATTACCTTGCACCAGCTCATTTTAGTTCCATGCTTATAAAAAATAAATAAGTAAATAATCATAAGTTTTTATAGAAATATGAAATAGCCCAATTTTAATTACGAATGTACCCAATCTCTATACTACATAGTTAAGATTAGATTAAGATTCTTAACTTCTTAATGATGAGATTTATGTTGAAGAAACTTGTTAGGAATAAGTTCAAATATATTGTATAACTAAATTGCATGCGAGCTTCATGAGTTGGAATTTGTTATTCTAAAGTAATAAAGCTTTCATTAGAAAACAATGTTTACATGTGGAAAGTAAACCTTAACCACCGTATATGCTATTAACTATATAATCATGATGTTAATGGTTCAAAGTTGAAAGGTAAACAACGTATTAAATAATGGGTTGATATCAAGTATGAGTATGTTAGATAGAAGCATACTAAATGTATTCTAAGGGCCTGTATTTTTATAATAGTATAATCATAATTATTGTGTTCTAGAAGTTTTCTAGAAAGACATATTAAGCTTCTACTTTTGGATATCATAATTACTTTAGATTAATTTTAGTTATATATTTGAGTAAAAATGTAAATTTAAAATAATTAGAATGATTTAGATTATAATATCCTTAATGTTGAATGTATTAACATAAATGTTTGATATTAACTTATGTCATTGGCTACGCCCGATCTGTGGTAAGTTATGGCCAAAGATTTTAAGAATTCATACATTAAATTAATCAAGTAGTTTTTAAAATCTACTTGTTTTGAAATTGATGAGAAAGTACACGGTAATAATGTTAAGTAACCATTGGGAAAACATATTGGTTTATTTAGACACATGGAAGAAGAAAAAAATTATATCCCATTTCCTCAAAATAGTAAGGAAATTGATGAGAAAGTACATGGTAATGATGTCAAGTAATTATTGGAGCAAATATATTGGTTTGTCTAGACGACATGGAAGAAAAAAATTATACCCCATTTCCTCAAAATAGTAAGGAGGATTTTGGGTACATTACATCAGCAAGGATACGAACAAGTAGAATTTTTTCTGTCCAGAATGTCTCAAGGGAAAGTCATAGAGCGCCTGCCTAGAGCAAAAGTCCCCTGGGTTTGGAACCCAATTTGCCAAGACTTGAATTTCATTCACTTCCTGAATACATCCTCCTGCCATATTTTTCGTTCCATTTCTATTTTACAAGCATGGGGGATGGAAACCTTATAGTGATTCGCAACTGCATCCGCTCTGAATTAGTCTCTAGTAGGCTTCTAAAGCTCGGCTCCGACTCATTTTTCCCCTGCCACGCGTTATGATCCAAACCTTGATGTTGCTCTTATGTTGATTGTCGCTAGCAGTTTCTCTCCTCTTACCTATGAGTATGAAAGTGATTTATAATCCCCCTTTGGTTTTAATGCTCAAGTTCGTTTCCATGATTAATATGTCTCTCCCCTCAAGTGTAATCAAACTTATACATGTTGATGTATTGCTTCCTTTCCCACAGTGTTCTTTCTAGGATGCCTTGGCGATTCGGGGTGATAGATCAGTATGGGGGGATGCTTTGATCCATGTGCTCTACATGGATTGTCACCACCTCGTGTCCGCTGGGAGCTAGGTGGCTCATTGTGGCTTCTTGAATGGGGTCCCTCCTTAAGTTTTCCGAGAGATGAGTGAGGGCATCCGGAGTGGGCCCTATGTCTTCATTGCTCAACCTAAATGGGTTGTGACATTAAAATGACTTAACTAATTTGAATAAATTTTAGTTATATTTGAATTATATATAAATAAACTTTTGTTAATTTGAATAAATTTTGATTAAAAATTAATAAACTTAATAAGTCTCATTTATCCTTTTATCTATATTCAATTACCACAAATGATATGTTGAACTCAATAATTTGAAATAAAAAAAATTGCAATTAACATAATTATATATAAATCCACCCTAATAAATTCAAAATAACTCTATTTAAATTTTAACAAAATGTTAATAAGAAGATAACAATATTTATCTTCTCTATCCAAGTTGAATTACCACAAATGATATGTTTAACTCTTTATAATTATCAAACCATAATTTGAAATTAAAAAATTCCAATTAACGTGATTATATATGAATCCATCCTACTTAATTCAAACAAGCTCTATTTAAATTCTAATGGCATGCTCATAAATCCTAAATAACACAAAAATATTAACTAAATTAACAAAGAGTGGATAACCACTGATCTTCGTGACCATTAACTAACACTTGTGTAACGGATATTCTTAATTGAAATTCACTTTGTTTGATGAAAATTAACAAGGATTATAATTGTAAGCTTCGTAAAATCATTCCCTTGATACAATTTATTATCAATAGTTTCTAATTTCAAAACAACATGGCAGCAATAAACCAGGAACATTGCGTTGCCACCTAATGGTGGATCTTGCTATTATTCAAAACAACTCAGATAATCATTCCAATCAGAAAGAGACACACACTGCGATATTAGATACATCCGCACAGAGTGGGACATTATTTATAAGATACCTATAGACACAGACAGTGGGACATAACAGATGCATAGTGGGCATAACACGCACAATGGGCCATTAATAAGATACATATAGACACAGACAGTGGGCCATAACAGATGTATGGTGGGACATTAATAAGACATAGACACAGTGGGGACATTATGTACTTGAAAGCGGTTTAAAGGCCATCAATCGCAGCAATTGAAACCTCGTCCGCTTTGATAACATCGAAGACAGAGTCCGCAGTTATCCACGTATTGGCAATCTGGTGGAAGTCGATCACCTACCTCGACACCTTCACTGGCTGAAGAAATACCATTCATAAAAACACAGATTCATGATTTCTAGATCTTTTCAAAGCTAAAAGTAAAAATCCCAGTTGAATGCAAGCATACATAACCAATGCTTAATCTTACCAGTATTATCAACCACAGCAACAACAGTTGCAATGTTGATCATCAACAAGAATATAATAATGAGGGTAATTCCTACCCTAGAATTCTGCAGGCTAAGGCCAAAAGAGAGAGTCTTTTTATCCTCCAACGCAAGATGTTGTGGACGCCTGCAAAGCTGCAAAATAAACCCCAGAATAACAGGGAGCCCTCGATCAAATTCTGAGAGTCGGATTGATTATAAACCCCAGAATAACAGGGACCTTCTTTAAAGAGGGAAAGGAAACGGCCATACCTTTCTTGTTATTTCTCTGCATAATGTCACGAACATGACCCCAATCATGCAGATTATGGCTCCCAGTAACTTTGCCTTACCAGCCAAACTTATTACCCCAACTCTTTCCGGTCTGTAGCAAGTTCAGAAAATAAAAATGGGGACTCAGATAAGATTAATTAATGGAATTTAAACTTGTGTTTAATCATGTTATTGATCGTTATACCATTACCGACCCACAATCCGTTGATCTAGAATCATATTTGCCTTCCCTTTCACTCCTCCTCTCATTTATAAAATTCCAAAAGTTAACGTAGTTTAAGAGATTGAGGCTAACTTAATAAACGCGAACATGAGGTTCCGGGTCAAGCTAATCTACCTAAGTCGGCCAAGCAGTCTGCCGATGTCAATGGCCGCCGACACCGCTGCGGCTGTCAATGGCCGCCGAATCTTATGTGGTCGCCGACACCGCCGTCGCCCACATATTAGTAACTCCCCATATTTGAATTATGGTGAGATCACATGGTCACCACTTGGATTGATAAAATCATATGGTAACTATGTGGATTGATTTTGCATCATCCCTTCCATTTTGGGAGGTTCATTGTCTCTAAAATCTTTAGTCTTGAACGAGATGAGTAAACAACTCTTTGGGTTTCTTCTTGGAGTATCATTTGATCTTGATTGGTAGGTTGGTAGCTAACCCTTCAATTACATGATATGCAAATAGTTGTGGATATTCCACTAGAATAATTCAACACAATAGGATCTTGCAACTTAATTCATTGTATTAGTTTAATCTAGAATTGAAAGGAAGATAACTACAGAAAAATATCACATCCACACAAATAACACAAGATATATCCTAGGAAAACTCAACTAGAAGTGAGGACTATGCCTTGCTCTTTTCTTCTCCAATATGCAATGCAAATACAAAGAAAGTGGTACTCACTATGGAATTAACTTTGAAACTGTGGCATGCATGACTACTATAGGATTTTTTGTTTCATCTATTATGCTCTAATAACCACTCCATTATTATTGCTCAATTGTGGAACAATACAATAACATCAACACAATGGAACCCCTTCTCCTCCTACTGGTTCAGTATTTAACATAGCTCAATAGTCATCTAGGGTTAGTTTTAGAGTTTGTACATGCCTCAAATCTCGATTAGGGTTAGGGTTTTGGACCCTCTATAATGTTATTAAAAGTCCACACATGAATAGATCCACATGTGTGGGTAATGAGAGTTAATGTGCAATCCACTCAGTACCATGGTGGTTAATTGGATAGGTTAGCTTGTAGGAGGCATAACTTCCTCATACAGACTCCAATTGAGGCGATTCTTGCACCGTTGGAAAGGTCTCAGAGTATAGAATAGCATTGAGAGATTGTTAGCTATGCTTTCAAACTTTTGACCCCAGAAAACATCAGTTAATCCCTTAAACGAGAATAAAAAGGTTCTTGACCCCAAATTTGCAAAGTAAAACTTGCCCCTAAAATGGGCCCTACAAACCAATTCATCCAATTGTTCCACCCAAAAATCACCAAAATAGATGACAAATTATATATTGATCCAATTCAGATCATTATATCTATCAAATTTCTTGTTGACCCCTTATGGTCATTTTGATCTTCTTTTGCAAAATTGTCCTTTGGTAATTCTTCTTGTGCATATGGTGCCAAATCTTCTATGGAAGGTAAGAATCTACCCTTTTCATCCTCTTCAAGCATTGGTGGCTTGTAGAATATTAGGTTTTCTACATTTGCTACAGAGTAAATGCACTTGAGACTTGGTTTTTTAGCATTGTTTCCTATCTTCTCATGTATTTTGAAAGGTCCATATCTTAGGGCTTTGATTTTCTTCCTTGGTCTTTGTAACCTTTCATTATTAAGGTGCAACCAAATTTTGTTTATTCCTTGGAAGGTCTTCTCAATCTCATGTTGATCATGTTTGTCCTTGTATTTTTCTCAATAATATTTCTTCTTGCTTTTTAAACTGTAAGTGCATTTTCCTTGTCATGTTTATGAACTTGTATGCCTTCAATGCATTACTTGAGATTGATGCACCTACTTTAAGATGTACAAATGACCATGGAAAATATCCAAAACAACTGTCAAAAGGAAGCTAACTAGTGTAAGCGTAGATAGAGCTATTACAAAGATGATGTATATAAACCAATTTTTCATCCCAAGTCATTAGATGATTATGAGTATAACTTCTTGAAAGATTAACCAATGTCATATTCATTACCTTTTTCTTCTCACTAGTTTATGGTGAAAGGCAATAGATCTCTTCAATTTAATATCCAACTTCTACCACAATGAAATCTAAAGTATACTCATAAATCTAATATCGCTATAAAAATTTATGATCATTGTAATCCCAAAGTGCACCAACACCCTTTCAAAAAAGAACTTATAATTTCATATCTTTTAATAACCTTCTTACATGCCATCAAAACACACATATTACTAAATACGAGAATTGGCTTGATCTTCTTACAATGAATGAAAATTTAAAATATAAACTAGTTTATTAGAATCTTAGCAGTCACATTCAACATGCATATTCATCTTGCAATATTTATACGAACCCATCCAAAATACATGTAAGACAATATTAGTGTGGCTAACATGTGCCCATAGAGTATCGATACTAAGAGAGACGTTCCTTCATTAATTGAAACTTCCAATTGGATTCTATTTTTTAGTGAATTGCAATAAACCCTCGGAACAAGTGCTATGAAATATATATGGATTCTATTTTTTAGTGAATTGCAATAAACCCTCGGAACAAATGCTATGAAATATATATCGATGGAATAGAGTCAAATTATTTAGAGGGTTTAAGTTTAACAAAGTGGGGATTCATTATTTTACAAATATAATTGATAAATTATTTGTAATGGATCCAAATAAGTGAATGGTTGTAAGATTCAATATCTGTGGGAAATAATGAAGATTAGTTCATACATAAAGAACAATATAAGTGTAAAAATCAAATTATTTAGAGGGTTTAAGTTTAACAAGGTAGGTATTCATTATTTTACAAATATAATTGATAAATTATTTGTAATGGATCCAAATAAGTGAATGGTTGTAAGATTCAATATCTGTGGGAAATAATGAAGATTAGTTCATACATAAAGAACGATGTAAGTGTAAAAATCACATGAGACAAAAGAGAAGAAAAATAATAATTAAATAAAATATAAAATAAAAATAGGAGAGAAGAATGAGAATTAAAAGGCTAGTTTCTTGGTCTTCTCGTTGGCTTCCAACTCTCCTGTAAATTCTAGTAATTTAATTCTTAATGGGATTTTTGCTTGTTTGATGGCCAAGAGAGAGGCAATGCCAAAAAGCCAAGAATTGCATTGTAACTAGAAATTGTTGAAATGGACAACCATTTAATGTTGGTTTTTCCACTTGAGTTTTAGGTATGTGCTTAATATATTTCTCTTTTTCATTTTTAATTCTTCCATGTGGTTTGTGGAATCTACTTTAGATTGGCTCTATGTGGTTTTTTGATGATGTTTCATAATTTTTCTGAACCAGGTGTTGATGTATAGGTCATTGGACTTGACTACATAGTTTTTGGATAGATGTTTAAAGTATTAGGTTCTTGGTCTGACTCAATTTTTTTGAGACATATTTTACTGGTTGTATGAGCACAACTCTTGCTCTGAATACAAAAATATATATATTTTTTTATTTCAATAGAAATAACAAAAGTACTGGTTTTTTTCCACTTGAAAAACAATTACTTGACTATTCTAAAATATGTGATAATTAATTTCTATTGTAATTCAATGGATTTACTACATAAATTTTGTTTTTCGTAGCTTCATTCTCTTTAGGCAATACAAAATCCAAATATCCACATGAAATCTATGGATCTCATTACATTGATGTTGAAATAATTTAAGGGTTTCTAATTTGGTTGTTTTTTTAAATCCAAAAACTGTATAATATCCACATTGATTGATCTATGAGTTTGGAAATCTATGGATTTCATTACATTGATGTTGCAATCGTTTAAGGGTTTCTAATTTGGTTGGTTTTTTTTTGGCTTGCCATAGCTGCACACAGGGCTTACGATTTGTTATTGGGCTTCTCTTAGCAAATCTCTCTTGTTGGGAACACTTCTTTGGCTGGTCGAAAGGTCTCTACATCTTATTATCTTAGCTACATGTTTTTAAAGGGAGAGAAACCAATAGATGGCACAAAATGTTGGTAGCATGTGTTTACGTGTTGGAGGTGTTATAATGAAATGTATTGACTTGGAGTAAGCATGTTTTCGTTGCCATCTTTAGGAGTAAATCCATTTCTTTAGTAAGTTATTTAAATATCCTTTACCCATGCTTTAATGGATAATGGATAGGTATGAGGATTAATGAGGAACAAACCATTTATTAGAATTGGATGGAAGATTGAATAACTTTCACATGGAATCATGTATTTGCCATGTTATACATTTTTTTAATAAGTGAAATGCACATCATATGATATCAAACATGCTCATTGGATCGATGCTTCGATAGAGAGGAACGATATCTTTCTATATGAATAAGTAAGAAGTAAAATCTCTTCATGATGGTAATGATAAGAATAAGTGATGAGTTATTTAGCTCGTTGTGGTGTCCATATATTGGATAATATGGGTACAAGTTTATAAAGCATCTTGTAACACCCTTTATGAACTTAGACGTACTCTAAATTTATGTTAGTATAAGATTAAGAGTAGGGAATATTTTATTTTGATTTTGGAAAATTTGTAAAAGATTAAAACTCACCATATGTTATTGTGGTGTGAGAGTTGTAAACATTTTTTATTTATTAAAACACAGGTAGTTTGAATGAATCACGCTACAAAGATAGTGAACTATGACCCCATGGGAAAATAACATGGTCATGTTGTTCTAGTTATGGAGAAGACCAAGTGCCAAAAGGGAATTTATTAATTCCACTACCCAAGATTGAGGGGGGAACCCAAAAAACCAAAAAAGAGGTCCACCACTTTAGGAAGGAGGGAGTGGCAAAGAGAATGGATTTAATAAAGACCTATCCAAAATAATATATATACATGCATGTTGTTGAGGACATGACGTTGTCTAGTATATGAGGAATTGTTGTGGGAGTACTCAAGAAAGTGTTAGGCATATTTCTTGGAATGAGCATACCATTCTCTATCTCTAAAAAAGACTAAGTACTGCTTTGAATAATGAGTAAAGTGTGAGGTACTGTTGAGAATTAAAGTGAGGAAGCACAAAGTGTTTGTCTCTACGGTGTCATGGTTCAAGATTGGGGGTGATCATTGAACAAGTGACTTGGTTATTCAAAGATCTATAATTGGGAGAAACGTAGTTGTTCAAGTTGTTTTTGTCAAGTGTTGTAATATAGATATGTATTTACTCTCTTGAAGAATTATATTTTTCTTAGATTACTATATTTAAAAGACCTGAGATACATATAGTATTCATATCTCACAAATATTATTCATAGCTTTTAGAATTATACTAATTGTGAGTTAGTCGAATAGATAGATAAGTAAAGTTGCATAGTTTAGCATTTCATTATATGCATCTGTATATTGTTGGAAAATTGGATTGTTTTAAGCCATGGAAATTTTTAATGTATATATCTTTTGTACCAAAGTGTAATATCCCCGATCAAGTTGGAGTTGAGATTATGCAAAACTATAAACTTACAACACAATTTTGACAAGCAGAAACTAGTTAACAAAACTAGTTAGAAAAGAACTAGTTAAGGGCACAATTAGATGACTCTAGGATTATGAATTTGGGATATTTATGATCCACCCAACAGTTGGCATTATTGTCGGATTCCAACATCGACTTCGACAAGTTCAGTGACTTCGACAAGTTCATCGACTTCGACATGCATCATCGACATTTGCGACTGACGAACTACGACATATTGTCTCTCTGTCTTCCAGTCGACCATAACGGTTGAACTTATGAAACCATTCTAACTTCTCTTGTAACTGAACGTAACGGGCATACAACTCAAGCGTTCTCAACACTCTATTTAAGCATGTAAAATATTGTAATATACAAGCGGGAGAGAAGAATCAATAAGTAACAGAGTGAAAATAAAGAAGAGATTAATTCGCATTCCTGCATATTGTCTGTGTGTGTATGTTTATGTGCATAGTGTATTTCCTGCTTTGTTTATTATTATGCTTCCTCCGTAACAGTACTGATTCATTCAATCAAATTGTTGTCCTTGTCGTGCACCTGGGCGCGTACGGATCATTGGTATCAAAGCTTCATTCATTCAAAGCTTTGTTCGTGCGTAGACACTTCCATCGAAGTTACCTGACTTATGCTTGTTCAAACACTCTCGCAAACTCATCAATCCAAGCAGACACTACCTTCGAAGATGGAAGCAGAAACAAACAGTAGACATGCAATTGACGAGAAAGAGCAACTCATAGAGCAAGCGCTGGCTCGACAACAAACTGAAATGTTCGCCCAGTTCAATGAGATTCTCACGCGATTTTCTTCGACATTAGGAGGATTTTTGACAAGATCTAACTCCGACAAAATCAGTCCATTCAAGGTGAAAATGAATTTGGACATACCGAATCTAGAAGGCAAGATTGATGCAGATTCCATCGACAATTGGGTACAACAATTGGAATCCTATTACTCTATGAATCAACTCTAAAAAACTGAAAAGATCACCATTGCATCCTTAAAGATGTCAACATCTGTGCACTGCTGGTGGGAGAACCTATTGACAAAGATGGAGAAAAGTGGAGACCCCATAGAGACATGGGAGAAATTTGTTGAATATGTCCGAAAGGATTTCTACCCGCTCAATTACATTGAACAACAGTATAAGAAGTGGAAGCAGCTAAGGCAATGGAAAGACTAGTCCATACAGAGTTACACCGACGAGTTCTACCGACTAATGTCTAGAATTGGCGTTCAAGAAGAAGAGAAATTGCTTGTTCTGAAGTACGTCAGTGGATTGTCCCCATACATTCAGCAGGATATGGAGTTTCTGACTGTCAATATGCTTGTGGATGCATTCCACTATTCCAGTAAGCTTGAATCCAAACAGAAAGGAAAAGCACACTTCGCGACTAAGCTGACAGGACGACCACCCAACAAGAAGCTGGCACCAGTTGACTTCGACAAGTCAAGATCTTCTCATCCAACTCCACCAAAGCAAGATCATGGAAAAAAGAATTCTCAGAAAGACAAAAGGGAACATAGCAAACAACCCCCTACTAGGAAATGGTGTGATTGCCACAATTCATCATGGCATGATACGTCTGAATGCAAAGCTCGAAAGACATTTTTGAAAAAACTGCCGACATCTGACTTGTTCAACAAAACTCTGGTAGAATCTGACCTAGAAGCAACGACCCTTTTGACATCGACATTAACCACTCCAGCAGCCTCGACTATCATCAACGAGGAGGAATGGGAGCACCTTATCCATACACAGATATGGGTTCAAAAAAATCCATTGCATCTGATTGTGGATAATTGTAGCCAGAAGAACTTTGTTTCTAAAGATCTCGTGAAGAAACTAGGTCTTGTTACCACTCCACATCCTCAACCTTATAACATCGGTTGGATGAAGGATGTACAGGAACTAAGGATCACCCGACAATGCAAACTCACCTACTTCATTAAGCCTTTTGAGGATGAAGTACTCTGCGATGTGGCACCGCTCTCCGTAGTCAACGCCTTGTTTGGGAAACCTTACTTATGGGATCGACATGGAAGTTACCAGTCACGACCTCGGGAGGTGATTATCAAAATTCAGAACCAATGGTACGGCATACCAGAGTGACGACCTACACCAATGGTTGTAATGATATCTCCTAAATAGACAAAGAAGCTCATCAACCATGCTCAGAAGTTTGCATTGATCATGATTAAGCTGCAACATTCTAGGAATACTGCAGCAACCAATCGACTCACTGACCAGTGCAGCTCCTGAAAAAAGCAACAGATCGACAATACTCTTGATGAGTATCGGAACCTATTCCAAGAGCCAGAAGGAGTACTTATACATTTCTAGGTAAAACACTCTATTGAATTTTCTCTTGGTTCTTCATT
Organism: Larix kaempferi; assembly: GCA_027924585.1. Lineage (NCBI taxonomy): Eukaryota > Viridiplantae > Streptophyta > Pinopsida > Pinales > Pinaceae > Larix > Larix kaempferi. The sequence goes on from BSBM01000434.1 coordinate 4,538,847, forward strand.
GCCTAACGCATCTATTTACAGAAGATCCATTATCGAAAATGAAGAGATTCGCACACAAATTCAAGATTTGATCAACAAAGGTCATATCCAACCCATCTCCTCTCCTTGTGGATATCCAGTCATCCTCGTTCCAAAGAAAGATGGGACTTGGCGCATGTGCATAGACTACCAAGCCCTCAACAAAATTTTGGTAAAAAATAGATACCCTTTTCCACGGATAGACGAGCTCATCAACTTTCTGAAAGGTGTTAAATTTTTTACTAAGCTCGACCTCAAGTCAAGATATCATCAGATTCCAATCGAGCCCGCAAATGTATGAAAAATTGCTTTCAAGACCAAGGAAGGATTATTTGAATGGTTAGTCATGCCTTTCGGCTTAACTAATGCACCTGCGACCTTCATGCGGTATATGGATAACATTCTTTGACCTAATTTCATTGGCAAATGTGTCATTGTCTACCTCGACGATATATTTATTTTCAGTCGATCATGGGAAGAGCATGTCGGACAATTTCGACAAGTCCTCGACACTCTCTAACAACATCAAATCTACTTGAAAATGGACAAATGTTACTTTGAGATGAACATCATCAAATATTTGGGGTATGTAATTGACTCTATAGGCATTCACGTTGATCCATACAAAGTGCAAATCCTTAAAGAGTGGCCCATTCCTCAAAGCATTCATGAACTAAGAAGTTTTCTTGGTTTGATGAATTTTTATCGACGATTCATACTCGACTTCAGTCACATAGCCTGGCCTTTGAATCAGTTGACCAAGGGAAATGGGAAAACTGTCTTCAAATGGGCATCGACACAACAAGAAGCTTTCGAGTGTTCGGGTATACAGGGTACTACCAAAGGACCGAACACCAAGAGCAACCACTTCACACAAACACATCACAGATCAACACACCGATGTTTTGACGTGGTTTAAACCCTCTTGAGGGAAACACTCCATGGCCCCAGCCAAATAGCTTTTACAGGACGATTTATTATGCAAAGAAAGAAAGTTACAAATGAGCTTCTCATAATCGATCAACTAAACAATGACCCTCCATGCTCTTTAAATAGAGATCATGGACCAATCGGGTGTTAAGCCACGGATCAAGGTTAGGTTTGATCTAAGAGAAGTTGAGCCGTCGGATCACTCTATGTCGGGAACATATCGTGACCGTCGGATTAAGTATTTACAAATGCATACTAATGCATACTAAAGAAACACACTATCCCTAACGGATCTATTACATAAGTTGATCTTAACTAACTCCTAAGTGTCTAAACATCCTAACATCCCCCCTTAAGAACAACTTGGGATAGGATTGAAGGATTTACAAAAGTGACACTATTAGGAGAAGGAAGGAGGCATTAGAGCCTATCCCCCCTTAATGACAAGTTCCTGAACTCCTAACATAGATTGAAGTTTAGAAAACTTCGCTTCTGTAAGAGACTTGGTGAAGATGTCTGCAACTTGATCATCTGTAGGGAAAAAGAGCACTTCAAGAACACGATCATGAACAAGATTTATGATGAAGTGCATGTGTAGCTCAATGTGTTTGCTGCGTTGATGTAGAACTGGATCTTTGGCAAGCTTGATGGCACTTTGATTGTCACACCAAAGTGGAGTAGACTGCTGCTGCTCGAATCCAAAATCTGAAAGGATCTATCGAAGCCATAAAGATTCATGACTGGAATTAACTGCGGCTCAATATTCTGCTTCTGCTGAAGAAAGAGCAAGAGCTTGTTGTTTCTTACAAGCCCAAGTGATAGGTCCAGATCCCAGACTGAAAACATAACCTGCAGTAGACTTTCGATCATCAGTATCGTCGGCCCAATCTGAATCAGTGAAACCAACCAATAAAGGTTTCCCCCCTGTACTGTAATGAATTCCAAACTGAACTGTACCTCAAATATATCGAAGTATTCTTTTAGCTGCTTTCCAGTGACTTTCATGATGCGTCTGCATATAACGGGAAACACGACCAATGGCAAAGGAAAGGTCAGGACGGGAATGAGTCAAGTATAAGAGACTACCAACAAGCTGACGATACAAGGTGGCATCGACTTCAGGTGAAGTACAAGTGGCAGAAAGTTTGACTCCAGACTGGAAGGGAGAAGGGGCTGGTGTACAATCTTCCATGTGAAAGCGACGAAGAAGGTCACAAGCATACTTAAACTGAGAAAGAAAGATTCCTTCTTTGGTTTGCAGGACTTGGAGACCAAGAAAATAATGCAAATGTCCTAAGTCTGACATTTCAAAATTTTGTTTAAGACTGGATTTCACATGGGTTATAAGCTTAGGATCACTACCAGTAAGAATAAGGTCATCAACATATAGAACAAGTATGATGAGATGGTGTCCTACTTTCTTGGTATAGACATTGGCGTCAGAATGGCATCTAGAAAAACCAGTGTCAAGGAGAAAGTTATCCATTTTGGCATACCAAGCTCTAGGAGCTTGCTTAAGGCCATATAAGGATTTCTTAAGGCGGCAGACAAGGCTAGAGTTATTCTGAACATAGACAGGAGGTTGTTCCATGTAAATTTTCTCCTGTAAATCACCATGTAAGAAGGCAGGCTTGACATCCATTTGATGGACTTCCCAGTTGTGTAAGGCTGCAAGGGAAAGAACAAGGCGGATGGAGTTCATTTTTGCGACGGGAGCAAAGGTTTCATTGTAGTCAATCCCTTCAACTTGGGAAAAACCTTTGGCAACTAACCTTGCCTTAAGTCTTTCAACACTTCCATCTGATGCATACTTAGTTCTGTAGACCCATTTACATCTGACAAGTTTTCTTCCTTTTGGAAGAGGTACAAGATCCCAAGTATCGTTCGCCATTAAGGAACAATATTCTTCATCCATGGCTGCATCCCAATCTGGATTCCCTGAAGCTTCTGCCAAAGTTTATGGATCATGATTCTTGGAAACTTGAGCCAAAAGAGAAGAGGCTCGTTAAAACTGAGAACGTGTTCGACGTTGATCTCTAGGATCACCGGCAAGATCACCAGCTACTTCACATGTTGAACGGACCCATCGAGGAAGCACTTGTGCTGGTGCAACTGGAGGAACATGAGCAGGCGGAGGTGGATTTTCATCCTCACTGTCATCATTAGAAACTGGAGTTGGAAACCTGTCAAGGAAGTTGGAAGAAGAAGAGGAAGGCACAAACGCCGAATCAGGCTCGCAGGCCAAAGATGGCACAATCGCCGAGTTAGGCTCGCAGGCCAAGAGATTTTCATCAAATTTAACATCTCTTCTAATGATTATATCATGAGAATGTGGTTGAACAAGTCTATAACCTTTTACATCTTCAGAATATCCAACAAATATGCACTTTTCACTTTTAGGCTGCAATGCTTTCCGTTTTTCATCCGGAATGTGAGCCCATGCTTCACTACCAAACACACGGAAGTGACTTACATCAGGTTTAGTTTTACTCCATGCTTCTTCCGGTGTTATACCTTGTAATGTTTTAGTGGGGGTGCGATTAACGTTTTAATTTGCACAATTAATGGCTTCAGCCCAAAATTGAAGACTTAGTCCCTTAGATTGGATCATACAATTAGCCATTTCTTTTAAAGTGCAGTTCTTCCGCTCAGCTACACCATTTTGTTGTGGTGTATATGGAACAGTGTGCTGTTGTTGGATGCCTTGTTCAGTGCAGAAAGTAGTGAACTTATTGTTAACATATTCTCCTCCATTGTCAGATCTTAACTTAATAATTTGATGACCAGATTGTTTTTCCACGAGGGCCTTGTAGGCCAAGAACATGTTAAATACTTCGCTCTTAAGTTTTAGGAAATAAACCCAAGTGCGTCTGGTGTAATCATCAATGAAAGTTAAGAAATATTTGAAACCAGAAAAGGAAGCAGATGGAAGAGGACCACACAAGTCACTATGCACAAGCTCCAAGGGAACCAAGGCGTGCCAAGAGGCATGTTTGTCAAAACTATCCCAATGATGTTTTCCAAGTACACAACTGGAGCAAACACCATCCCTGCAAGATACCATCGGAAGACCTATCACCATATTTTCTTTCCATAGTTGTTGCAATGAGCGATAATTTAAGTGACCAAATCGCTCATGCCAAAGTTTGTTCAAGTTATCACTATGAGCAACAAAAACTGAAGGGAAAGGTGATGACCCAAAGTTGTTAAACTTGTACAACCTGATAATATCATCAACAATTCCAGTAGCTAGGACCTATTGAGGATCTTTAAAATCCTTGATTACAACTTGGTGGAGTCTAAAGGTCACAGTTTTACCTTCACCAAAATGAGTGATCTGATAGACTGATAACAAATTGCAGGAAATTCTTGGAACACATAGTACATCACTAAAATAACCATTATCTACTGGAACTATTCCAGCTCCTACAACACTTAGAGATCTATCATCACCGACAAATATTTGTTTGGTGTTGCATTCATGCATAGTAGAAAAGATGGCTTGATTCTTAGCCATATGATAAGATGCTCCAAAATCAATGAGCCATTCATTTGAAGTAGAAGAAGAAGATGCATTATAAGAATAACCAGAAGCACAAAGTGCATGTCCATAAGAGGCAAATTCTGAAGATGAATTTAGGCTGATGTGGTGCTTCTTCATTGATGCTTCCAAGGCTGCCATCTTCTTGAAACACTTAGATTCATCATGATTATCTTTCCCGCAATAGTTGCAATGACGCTCAGTCTTCTTGCCTTTTGGCTTGGATCCTTTGTCATTTTTTAAAGAAGGAGCTGACTGAGAGAGTTTGGGACCCTTGTTTGACATATTATTGCGAAAATTTTGTTTCTTGGGAGGCTTGGACTTTTCTTTCTGTTGGGACAATAAGGCTTTCCCAGATGTATCTGCATTGTTGATTATTCCAAGATGAATGAGTTTATCTTGTTCTCTAATCAAGGAATCACAAAAGGATTCAAGACTAGGCTCTTGATAGCTAGCTGCATTCAAGGATGCTTTCATGGAGTAAAATGTAGATACAAAAACAGAATATGCAGGTCCAAGTTTGGAAAGAATATGATAAATGCATTGTTTGTCTTCCCTCTCAATCTTAGATTCTGCACATAAGAGTTTAAGAGTTTTGTACTTAGATAAATAATCTTGAATGCATGAAAAATCACTTGGATTTAAATAAATCAACTCATTTTCGAGTTGGTGACCTCGAATTTCATTGTGTTTATCAAACACAGATTCCAACTTGTCCCAAGCAGCATCAGGTTTATCAATTCCAGATATGTGGAATCGCAAATCAGTAGAGATTGGCATCCCAATCAATCCACGAGCTTCATCACATCTATTTGCCCATTTTATTTTCTTATCATCATCAGTGGGTTCTGTTTCTTTCCCTAAGGTAATTCTGAAAAGTCCCCTATTTCATAGAACATCCTCCATACGAGATTTCCATGAGAAATAGTTAGAACTATTAAGTAAAATATCACAAGGGGCGGCCATATTTGTAAATTAATGGTTGTAAAAGTAGAAACCAATAGTCTAGATGTGAAGAGCTCGAAAAAATAGACGGTTTAAAAAAAAATGACACTGAAAACTGACTCTGTATGATGAAGTTATGCTTGAACAAAGAAACTGTTGAATATGTCCTCAATAGTGACGTGGCAGCTAGAGAATGTCCAGCAAAAAAAAGAACCCCCCTCTTCCCAAGATGAACCTTTTGACAATCACTTTACAATAAAATTGCTTTAAGTGAACCACTTTTGTAAAATAAGTGATTTCACTTTTACAATGATATTACTTTTAAATAGTGCAACAATAAAAAAAACTTAAGTGACTCACTTGTATTTTTATTTTTTATTATTTAAGTGAGATGCACTTTTACAATAAAATAACTTGAAAATAGAAATTGCATGCACTTTTTCTTTTAAAAGTAACTTCCAAAGACTTGAACTCAAGACCTATTAAGGAATAAAGCAACTTTGAACCAAGTGAGCTAGATTAAAAGGTATGTAAAATATGAGAATGAGGAATGGGGCTTTTTTTTTAACTCATCTTGCTCGATTTGCGTGCTTGCCCTTTTTCCTGCAAAACACACCACAAATCGAAACAAAAAAAAAATTTCCACATTTGTGGAGTTAGATCTTGTTAGCTTGCCCGAAAAGTCTACGTTTTCTCTCTATTTCTGATTTGTCGAGATCGCGCAAGGTACACGATAAAGAGCATACGTAGCCGAGAAAAACCCTTTCCCTTTCTGTTTCTGATTTGCCGAGATCGCTCAAGGTGCACGACAAAGAGCATACGCAGACAAGAAAGCAACAATCCGAACCCAAAAAAAATCTAACAGTAAAAAAAGATGAAATATGAGATTTTTTCTTTTTAAAAAAGGAAATAAAAAAATGCGTCACTGTAACATTATACCTTCAGATTTGATGAAATACGCGTTTCTGGAGCAACCGGGAACCGTTTTCGATCAAACAAAAACTATTTCCCAGTGGAAATGACGCTTCGGACGCAATGGAACACCTCCCACAGCCCATAAATGCACATAAATACCATAACTAGAAACCCTTTCGAGTTTCGGCAACATCAGTTCAAGATCTAGATCATAACCGGAAGCGGCACTTCATAAAAGCTCTGATACCATGTTCGAGTACACAGGGTACTACCAAAGGACCGAACACCAAGAGCAACCACTTCACACAAACAGATCACAGATCAACACACCGATGTTTTGACGTGGTTTAAACGCTCTTGAGGGAAACACTCCACGGCCCCGACCAAATAGCTTCTACGGGACAATTTATTATGCAAAGAAAGAAAGTTACAAATGAGCTTCTCATAATCGATCAACTAAACAATGACCCTCCATGCTCTTTAAATAGAGATCATGGACCAATCAGGTGTTAAGCCATGGATCAAGGTTAGGTTTGATCTAAGAGAAGTTGAGGCGTCGGATCACTCTATGTCGGAAACATATCGTGACCGTCGGATTAAGTATTTACAAATGCATACTAATGCATACTAAAGAAACACACTATCCCTAACGGATCTATTACACAAGTTGATCTTAACTAACTCCTAAGTGTCTAAATATCCTAACATCGAGCAGCTCAAACACAAAATTTGTACTGCACCAGTACTTGTGTTACCTGATTTGCATCAACCCTTTGAGATTGAGATGGACGCATTAGACTATGCCTTGGGTGTAGTGATCACTCAGTCAGGTCACCCAGTCGCTTTTCATTCCAAAACTTTTAACGACACCGTTAGAAGATATTCGATGTATGAAAAAGCACTGTATGCCATTGTTCAAGCTCTTAAGCAATGGAGACATTATATTCTTTGCAAGGAGATGGTCATTCTCACTGACCACAAGCCTTTACAGTTCACTCCGTCCCAGTCGTTGTTACAAACAACTCGACAACTCAAGTGGATTAATTACCTGCAACAATTTCAATTGGTAATTAAGTATCAAAAAGGTAAATCCAATGCCGCCAACAATTGTCTGAGTCGACCACCCATTATTCTCCTTCTTACAGTGATGAGTATGCAGGGTTATGACACCACCAATTGGCCTCAGTTGTATCAAGAAGACAACAAATTTTCATAATTGTATCAACAACTTTAGACCGACAAGTCATCGAACTTTGACTAATTCTTGAAAGACACCTTTCTATACAAGCTTGGATAGCTTTTTGTACCCACAAGTGTGTTAATTTTTGAGCATTAATTCAACCTCCTCTAGGATCTTTACTGAGAGAATAACATGTACAGCATATCAAGTATAACAATGCATATCAATCACACCAAGCAATCACATGAGACAATAGACACACAGAGTTTCACTGGGGAAAACCATAAAGGTGAAAAACCCCACAACTTCCTCAGAGATAGAAAGAGTAATGGTACAACCAAAGTACACAGAGATAGTCCTCCTAGCAACTGAACCTCCTCCTCCATTAGTGCCCCACTTTCCAAGTAGTGTAGAAGTGAATAATGAGATGAGCAAATAGAGTGCCTCCCGCACTCTATTTATACATGACCTGACCTGCCTAATAACCTAGCAGGGCCGACTTGTCTAACTCAGTCTAATAACCCATGGTTATGCTAATCAGGGCCGACCCCACACTTGGTGGTCTAATAACCCATCACTGCAAGTTACGACACTTGTCAATACAAATGACGACACTTCCATATAGAGGAATAATAGCATCTCTATAGGAGTACAATATACATAGGTGAAATACATTCTGAAGTTACATATACATCAACACTCCCTTTTAACTAGGAAGGTATTTCTCGACACAAATATGCTAGCACAAGTCTTCTTCTCGAGATCATCGTCATTGGATCATCGTCATCGTCACGGCTGCTGCTATCTCAATCAATCTCTGATCTACTCATCATAGGAAGTTCTACAGAGCCAGTCCTTTTTCATACTGGATGTAGGCCCACCACCTCCAGGTCTTCATCATCACTGGTCATACTGTGGATCCTTAGGACTTATTACGTGCATCAACAAAACCTAGCAAGAGCATCTTAGGACTGATTACATGCCCAGCACGACCTGCAAGATCTCCTAGGGAGCTATTACATGTGACCAAGCAAAACCTAGCAAGAGCATTTGACAGATATCCTAGGGAGCTATTATATGCCATAGGAAAAACCTAGCAAGAGTATCTGCAAACCTCCCAGGGAGAAATTATATGCAACCGAAAAAACCTAGCAAGAGCATCCCAGGACTGATTACGTGCCCAACACAACCTGCAAGATCTCCCAGGGAGAAATTATATGCCACGGACAAAACCTAGCAAGAGCATTTACCAGATCTCCCAGGGAGCTATTATATGCCATGGGAAAAACCTAGCAAGAGCATCTGTAAATCTCCCAGGGCGCTATTATATGTCCTTCCAAGCAAAACCTAGCAAGAACATTTGCCAGACCTCCCAGGGAGCTATTATATGCTATCGGCAAAACCTAGCAAGAGTGTCTGCAAATCTCCCAGGGCGCTATTATATGCTTATCTGCACAACCTGTCCAAGACCACATAGTATCAACCTGATACTCACCATACATCATCCTGATGTACATCACATGATCATCCTGATCATCATCATAGCATCATCCTTATGCGTATCATCTGGATCAACATCCTGAAGCTCATCATCTATGATCATCATGATCATACAATGCATCCACCTGATGCATATCTGATACATATCATATGGAGAAACATCCTAAAGCTCATCAACCATGATCATCCTGATCATATAATGCATCCACCTGATGCATATCTGATACATATCATCATCCATGATCTACCTGATCATACAATGTATCCACTTGATACATTCAAATACATGATCCAACTGATCATCACAAGCATCCAACATGATGCATGTACATATACATAATCCAATTGATCATATCCAGCATCCAACATGATGCATGTACATATACATGATCCAACTGATCATATCCAGCATCCAACATGATGCATATACATATACATGATCCAACTGATCATATCCAGCATCCAACATGATGCATATACATATGCATGATCCAACTGATCATATCCAGCATCCAACATGATGCATATACAGAGCAGTAACTGGAGCATCGTCCTGATGCTCTCATTAGTACAAAATGAGAGATAAGTGACCAGGCGACCAAAACATTTGGTCACCATGGTTTTTTCAAGGGATAAATTACCAAAATTGAGAAATTTTAAGTGAGCTAACTAAAAATGACCAAGATAAATGACGAATTTGGTCACGGGATAAGAACTAAACTAAAAATGACCAAGATAAATGACCAATTTGGTCACGGGATAAGAACTAAACTAAAAATGACCACATAATAATTGGTCATTTATTTGTTTGTTTTTAGTTGTGTCACTTCGACAATGAATTTGTACAATTTACTAAATTCTAACACTTCAGATGGATTCAGAGACCCCAAAAAGGGGTCTCTGACACTTCAGATGGATTCAGAGACCCCTTTTTGGGGTCTCTGAATCCATCTGAAGTGTTAGAATTTAGTAAATTGTAGACCCCCTCATGTCTCACAGCTCAATATTAATGCATGAAGTAGATTTGCACCACTTAGAGTAATGACCTCATACGTAGTATTTTGTTCTCGGAGCATAAACAATTTTCTTATAAGCTTTACATCCTTTCAAGATATCATAATTAATTTTCAATACATATGTGGTACAATAATTAATAAAAACCATCCTTAGCTCAGATATTTCAAATACTACATAACTAAACTCAAAATGATCACATAACAATTGGTCATTTTTAGTTATATCACTCTAACAATGGAAAATTAATTACAATTTTGACAATGAATTTGTACAATTTACTAAATTTTAACACTGCAGATGGAGGGGGTCTCTGAATCCATTTGCAGTGTTAAAATTTAGTAAATTGTAACATTGTAGATGGATTCATATAATATCTAGTTCAATGTGATTATCATGTACCAAGCAGTTTGTACATATGTGATGGTTAAACATCCTTGTATGGGAATTTGAACCTCGCTAGTTTCATATTCATTCCCAAATATAATGATGGTATTTGAATTACCTCACCAATTTCATATTCATTCCCAATAATATCCTCAACTTTTTATGTGACAAGTATTGGTTATTAATTGGTACACTAATAGAGTTTAAAGTTCAAATACTTTAGAAACAACGTCTTTGCACTTTCAATTTTTTTTATGCCTCTCGTTGTTTTTTACATAATAAAGTGAACTTAAAGAAATATATATAAGCCACCAATATAAATGTTGTTCACATCATGTTGTTTAAAGTTCAAAACATGAATAAAATGGATACGACAACCACTTATTTAAAGTTACAACCTAACAAAACGATAAACTGACATTTGAGACCCATGTTTGTGAGACAAATATCTCTAAAAGGGATTAATGTGAGGTTAATATAAGGGATTAGTGGAGTAGAGGCCCACTAGTTAGCATGTATAAAAATAACACCCACTTTTATCGAGAGGACTTGTACCATCGAACAAACAAGGGGGTTCTCAATATATATAGATCAATTCAGTGCCAGTGATCACAACATCCTAGCGAGACAACAAATTGAAGATGCATCTAGCTTATAGTCTCCTTTCATGTAGTAGTTACTCCATGCTTCCCTTCATTCCATCGTCTCAACCTTAGAAGAGCTGATAGATGGGAGTGATACATTGTTTCCATGTGCACTCAAAATGAACTCAACTCACAACTCAATCCTAGCATAACCCATAAGTTTGTGGCTGACACAAACATGTTGACCATTCTACATTTTGTAGAGATCTATTAATCATTAAAATAGATGTTAAAAACATATAATAAACAAATATACAATATAGAGTAGTTTACCATATATAATTGTTATATTACATACAAAACATATAATAATCACCAATAATCACTCAACATATTTACTCCACCACTAATCAACCATTATATTAATATAAATACACCTTATTAACATAACACTCATAATATATTGAAACTTATATATACAGTAAACCAACAATAAATTACAAATCCATTAATGAACAAATAATAAAATGCATTATGGTGGCACTTCTAGTTGTTCATCCCATTACATTCAATATTTTTTAAGTACTCTCCACCATTACCTTTGCTTATATAATGAAACTAAATTTGATAATTTTATATAATATAAAGTAGTTTACAATATATAACTTCACAAACACCTCTCTTTTCCAATAAAAAGAAATTTAATCGAATGCTTGTGAATATGGGTCATTAAATCAAATCCAACAGGGTACACTTTATATCAACCATATGTCTCTTCCTTTCCAATAAAAAGAAATTCAATCAAATGCTTGTCAATATGTGTCATCAAATCAAATCCAATAGGGTACACTTTATATCCACCATATGTCTCTTGTAACAAGTCCAGGATGCATCAGTATAACATAAACCAAGGATAACATCATCATACATGCTAATAAGATAAAAATGCAAGCCCATTTACTTAGGTTTCTAGTCTTTAGTGTGCAGAAGGTCCTAGTCCATGATGTTTGATGTCCTCGTCCATGATGTTTGATGTCCTCATTAACATAGAAATTTATGTTTCCCTACAGGAGTAAGTGAAGTATGAATGAAGTGATGGCTTAGGCTAGTGAAATGATGGAGGGTAAAAGGTTAAGTGGAGTGAAATGGTTAACACTTGAACATAGACTTCGACTATATTTGACCCACAAGGTGGGATTGCTAGCGCTGATAAAAATAATGAAAAGGGATGAAGGCTCTCAGGCATGACTACCTCTTGGGCAATAAAAGAATTGGGGCTACATTCTGGGATCCACCAAAGACGAGGTGTGAAGCAAATAAAAATGATAAATCTTGGGCCTTATGAATTTATACAGTAAAAGAGAAACTTTACCGAGGTTGTGCGCAGAGGATAGCCTTCAGTTCCTCGTCCTGCGACAATGTAAGTTTGATCAACCAATTCTTCAAGCCCTAGCAGGAGCAATTGTTGATTGCGTTCCGAGGTCAACCAATAAAGCGACCGATTATAAAATCCTAGAGATTGAGTCATAGAAAATTTTGAAGCGAAGGCCTAAGCAGTTGTTTCTTCACCACGAGAACTATAGATATTAGGACATCACTCTCATCAACATAAGCTAATGTCGGAAGAGCACTTTAAGGAACACTTGAAGATTTCAGGAAATGAGTGGCAAAGAGATTCAACAATTGCATTGTAAGTAATGCATCTTCCTTCATGTCATCCAATCCAGGTAGGAACAAATGTTCTGTAGCGGTAAGTCTATTTCTTGCATATGGCCTCTATTGTGTCAGGTATGTCTTGAGAGAGGCTTTCCGCACTTGTACCAGTTTAATTTTCCAAGTACTGGCTAAGTACCAGGCATACGTTTTACCTAAACTGATTTTATTAGTTATAATTTAACCTACACCCCAAAATAGTGTATTCAAAAAAATGAATGCTCTAATCTTAACACATTATTTCACTTTCAGATCTATTTACCCTAAACAATGGTCGCGTAGCTCCTGTTCTCAAGGTTGCATAACCTTATATAGATGAAAATGTGCTTTATTTCAGTCCCGATTGTTCACGCCCAATATCAATCTGAGTCAGCAGTTTTCCATAAAATACAATTTAATGTTTAGAGGAATACAAATGGTTTCAGTTCGATTCATTTGTTCACAAGAGCAGAGAAACACATTTCGATTGCCGTTGACATTGCTTTTGCCTTCATGTGCCTCTGTATTCATGACAAGGTATGTAGTTTTCACGACAATAGATATCATGTGAATTTCAGTTTTGCATGTGAAAGAGAATTTCATGTGATATGGGAATATATGCATATTTATAAACTAGCCAACACCTTCCATTTGGGATGCATCTCCCATCCATGTGAGTGGTTGAGCTCCTACAGCTGTGTGTGTGTGAATCTGAAGATATCATTTGTATGTTCTCATATAGGGCTTTTGAGAGATCTGTACTGTTTTTGTTATTGAGAAATTGTATGGGATTAACATTTGCTTGAATTGAAATGAACCGAGTCTTGCTAATGCTTCCTATCCAAAATAGACCCCAACTTCAAAGGTGGTAGATCCTAACACCTTAATTCACCATTAATGATCGTAACTTCTATGCTAATGATTCACCATTATTTTGTCTTCTTTATTTCTATTCCAATGCATTTTGTACACTCGGGTAAGCCTCAGTTAGGTCTGGATGATACATGAAAGTTCATACAGTCAACTGAGCCACGATGTTGCGCTAGTTTATGATAGAGGCTCCCTGTAGTCTTTGCATTGCTTTTCTTCTCTGAGTATGATCACATGGATCCTAACAGTCCTCAAAATGTTTGTATTGTCACAATCGACGCTTTCCACACCTCAAAGGTTTCTATTGAGATATCTCCAAATAGTCTATTATGTCACAATACCCTTCTAAGTTTTGTATTTTCACAAATCCATGAATTATCTACAATAGTGGCAGCCCCAAGCACCTTTGTTTTATGTTTTGTTTAACTTCCATTGTGCCCTTTGGGGCAAGATTTAAGTTTGTAATTACACCTTTGTGTGGCCATTAGCTGACAATTGGCTGATTGAGATAGGATTAGCTACAAATTTTGCTTTTAATGCCCCACTTTGACATTAGGTTTGAGTATTTCAAGGAGATTTGGTTTTTTAACACTTTATGACTCACTAGTGGTGATCTGTCCTGTCAGTCATTTTCCTTTCATAATATGCTTCTTGTACATAATGTTTTATTGGGAGAAAATCAAAGCATATTTCAAAGATCAAATAGCCTATTCCAATGCAATATGCTCCTTGTACATAATGTTTTATTAGGAGAAAATCAAAGCATATTTCAAATTCCAAGTACATAACATTTTATTAGGAAAGAATCAGAGCATATTTCAAAGTCTAAGTAGCCTATTTTTATCACCCTCTATCCTTAGCTGGATGCTAATTATTACTGTTTTCCAACCAATGGACAAAAAACATATGCACTTTTTAACATTTCTCTAGTTGGATTTGTTCAAATCACAAAGAACGACTTCAATAAAACTTGATTGATGGGATCTGTCCACTCATTTCCCACTTAATTCTCAAATAATGTAAAATCATTTGGGCTTTAGATATTCATTTACTTTCTAATCCTTTATCATAACATATGCATGAAATGAGATGAATAGATTCAAATCCTCTTCCAATGTAATGCCCACAAATAATCAGTGAGTATTTGGTTTGACAGTTTACGATGTTGTCAATTTAGACTAGTCATTGTCCATAGGGAGAGGTATATACTTGATGGATGCAAGGTACTTGTTGCCTTGACAGGTAGTATAGTGTCAGCAGCTTTGCATGCTGCTACTTCGTGCCATTAGAGATTGGTAATTGTTTGTATATGGTACCTAAGCCTTTCTAGGTGGCCAGTAAAATTTTATTCCTAGATGAAACAACCTATCTAGTAGAGTGGTTGGTCATTTCACCACACTAGGTGATAGTAATTGGATATATGGTTCTTTTTGTTGATCAATCATTTGTTGTGGGTTGCTAGTTTCCAGTTAACTTCTACGTTTAATCTGCTGAATATTTTTCCAAATAGATGGTAGTAAATACTTTAAGTACTTATCCACAAGGTTTAGCTCAGGTGGTCACGAGACACCTCAGGGTTAGGCTCGTAATTGAGACCAACGGTTTATCCCATTTATCATCCATGGACCATGGGGAACTACTAGGAGAGATTTCCAAAAAGTTTTCCCAAAAAAACAAAAAAAAAAAAGCAGCACTTGCAAATTCAACCCTTTGCTTTTGAGAACCTTACCTCAATTTCTCAAAATAATTGAAAAAAAGAAGCACTTGCAAATTCAACCCTTTGCTTTTGAGAACCTTACCTCAATTTCTCAAAATAATTGAATTATAAAGTTTTCTGGACCTAAAGGACATTAAATTTATCAATCTTATTTCCCCTGCATGTGGATGAAATTCAATGCAATGATGTGAATTACAGTCTTAAAAGTCCACACGAATAGAATCCACAAGTTTAAATTTTAAAATTAAAGATTTAGTTTTAATTCAATAACCAAATAATTTTCTGAAAACAAAGAAACTCAGCAAATATCATCTCTTGCGTACATGATGGTAGATATAACAGAGGCATTTTGGCATAAAACGTAGATTCCCAGCTTCTCCCCAAATAAGAAGATAAAGTCCCATATATAAAAGTTTACGTTGTTGCACATCCTGTGGTATATTATTTGTGGTCAACCTGTATTTAACAAAACCACAAAAACTAAGCTTTAAGTATATTCTCATAATGAACTCCAAAAATACTGGCAGCAAAATCTGTCAGTTATCAGCGTCATTGTGCAACGCAAAGACAATACAAGCAAAATCAGTAAAAACATGGTCATATCAGAAATTACCAGAGGTAGGGTTTGCGACCTAGGTATTTGTACCACTGCTTGTAATTTTTGAACAAATTTTTCATGACCTCAGTTAGAGGTTCATCATCCAACTGTCAAAACGTGCAATGAGAACAAAAAGGTTATTCAAGTATCCATGTTGCCAACCATCATCTGCAATGAAAATATTTTCAATAGAGTGCAAAACCAATACTATTTTGGTGGATCACCTTTGACATTTGATCTAGCGTAGGCTCCTGAATTTGCCTTATGTGAGCATTTGCAAGCAACAAAATTAAGTGCTCCCTTTGATTGGCCACATTGTCTTTCTGCAAAATTTAAAGCATTACCACCAAATCACTTAGCTCACATTTCATGGTTCCATACTAGACTTCCAAAGATCAGTTCATCTATCTTCTGGAGTCCATATTTATGTCAATATGGAATCAAAATAATTATTTAGGAGATTGCATACATAGACACGGAGGAAAAGGGACAATGTATAAATAAAACCTTAATCGGATGCTCAAAAACCCTATCTCTGAGCCTCTAAATGTAATTACCTGGAACCCAAGCATAGTTTGCAGCCAATCAAGGAGATCTAGCTCTGGATTTTTATTATTTTCAAGAGGTTGCAGGGCACGAGTGTTGCACAGAGCTGTCACTATAGCCTTAATCTGAGATCTCTAATGAAGAAGGAATAAATTTTCCAAGAGTGTAACCTTCTTCTGAACTACACATTTCATTTGTTGGAGATGATGGTATTGTGGAGAGGTTGGCTATTTTGAGTCCTGTAATGAGAACTCTATTTTGGTTATTGACGAGAATTCATTAGACAGTTCTGG
Source organism: Larix kaempferi (assembly GCA_027924585.1). Classification (NCBI taxonomy): domain Eukaryota; kingdom Viridiplantae; phylum Streptophyta; class Pinopsida; order Pinales; family Pinaceae; genus Larix; species Larix kaempferi. Next base: position 4,555,577 of record BSBM01000434.1, read on the forward strand.
ATGATGGCTTTTTAAAGGTAATCTGGTGTCAAGCTCCCATAATTCTTGCAGTTATAAAAGTCCAAGTTAGTTGGAGATGTGTTGGACTACACGTGAATTGTTTCTAAGATTAGGGACCAATATTTTCTATGCTGCCAGAATGAATTAGTCCCACTCAACCACCGACATAATTGTAACTGCAGTATGACTGTCTTTGGCTGTTGATGGTTATAAATTAACTGGGAAGCTTCCACCCGATAAAATTCAACTGGAATTTTGCCTGGCGATCAGCCGGGACTGGACTGGAATCTACTTATCGATCTGCAACTGGAAATGAAACCTTTCTCTACTACCGTATTAGGTACAACTTTTATGCTTTTTTTCCCTACAGCTGCTGGGAGTCTCTATACCATAGCTACTTTTGCTGATTCACTGGTGTCTAAAAGCGATGCTTATGCTTGCTATGTTGCTGGTTCAACAACGATTAAAGTGGATCCAGAAGCTCAAAAGTAAACTGAGAAAAAATAATATAAATACCTTGTTTGATGCTTATGACCCATCACTAGAGGACAGATGGTGCTCGGGCTATAAAACTTAGGAGGCACTAGGACTTGCAGAACAAAAAGCACAAATCTGTTAACAATACAAACAAAGCCTTATAACAAATGTAATTTCCTTCTCGAAGAATGACAAATTATGTTGGGTAAATAATGCAGAGGGAGGGAACTACAAGGAAAACTTTGGCTACATTGTTTCCATTACACAAGCAATTTAGGAAAACAATCCTTAGTGGTGGAGGGGTCTGTAGAAGCGAAATTCCCCACCAAAGACAAAAACCCTCTCATGGCTAGCCTTTATCTTGTTGTTATATGGATGAGAACTGCTTCTTTTACCATCAAATTGTCCCAGCTTTGAAAGTTTCTTGTTGTTCCTGCTTATTAGGTGGAGTTTCACGTCTGTCATATCTCCAGAACTGAAGATCAAGGTAGCTTTTATGCACAAAATTACCTTTTAGGACTGTATTCTACTAATTGAGGTTAGAACTGTTAGTTTTTGTACCTTAGGAAGTGTTTCCCCTAGTGATGATTCTATTCAAGAGTTGATATGAAGCATGGTAAAGAGGCCTTGAAGTTCAATTCCCACCAGAAATTAGCCCTAATACAACATGTTGAGCCCTCCTGGGCATTTTCCACCATCAAAGGAGTTATAAATGGACCCAAAACAACAGCCTATGGCACACTTCAACCTTGAACAAACAATTGTGTCCAGGTCTGAAGCAAATTTGGGCATTTTTCCTTCACATTTTGGACACTTGACCCCAAACAGTGGTAAAACACAGCCCTAGAACAAATCTGGGTAGTGCTGAGTGAATATGTGGTAAGAAACATTGTGAATCAATAATCCCTGTGCACCTTTCCACTACCAAATAGGCCTATCTCTAAAACTAGGCCGAATTGGAGGGTTAAAAGACAATTACGGGCATGAACAGCTCGATGAAAAGTGATTAACAGCCACCAACAACAGGTTTGGAGGAATGCTGGGTTGCATTTGAGGGTTGAAATGGCATTAAGAAACAATTCTGGGCATGGGTATGGACACGAAGAGCAGACCTGAGCACTCCAACAACCTCAATCCTTCATTCTGGGCACAAATAAGAGCTGTTTTAATCTCCCAATCAGTAGCTTACAACAGTATTATGAATTTTGGGTGCTTTCTCTCCACAAAAATGGTGTAAACAGACCTTAAAAAGTAGATCTGAGTTAATTTCAGACCCTGAAAACCAAGTCTGGGTGCGATTTAAGTCATTCTAGACAGCTTTATGAGCTCTTTTCATGATGAAATCTCATCTCTTCCAAGTTGAAGTGATTATGGGCACATATTTAACCCCAAACAACGGTCCTTTTTGAAGTTATGGGCATAAATAACAACAAACAACCCTAAAACCATGAATTCTGGATAAGTAGCAACAATTCTGGGCATGAAGACAGCCTTAACATCCACTCTTGCGCCATACAGAGTTCACTTCAAACCCAAGAACAATATATATATCTAATATGGACACAATCATTATGGGCCACAATCCTAATCCAATCCATACTGCAATTATGCTCCCATTCTTGAGTATGGGGATTAGGATGCACTTTCAAATTTCTTACAATTACTTTGAAAGCACTTCACGCAATTCTTCTTCAGTGCAAGTTGGACCTAAGTTAGCAACAAACAGAGTTGAGCAAGGTGGATTTCCCCCTGGTCCAGGAGGTTGTTCCCGTGAATGAAAAAATTAACATTCTTCAATTTTACTCATGTTTTTCTAAGTATATGGAAAAGAAATTACAAAAAATTAAATTAAGATTATTTTGAAATTATAAGAATGAATGGGTTTCTATCATAATATACTACAAACAAACATATAAAAGAAATGGCTTAGACCAATTCAAGCATATCAAACAACAAACAAAGTTAGTCAAGGTGGATTGTCCCCTGGTCCAGGAGGTTGTTCCTGTGAAGGACAATAATACCATTCTTCAATTCTACTAAAGCTTTTCTTAGTATGTGAACAAAATTACAAACAAATAAAATGTAGATACATTTTGAAATTTTCAATATAGTAATGGGTTACTCATAATATACTACAAACAACCATCTGAAATACTTTTTCTCATGTGCTCAGTTGAACCATTTCTGCTGAATCTGGAGTAATAACTACATAAATTTTAGCCACAGTGGAGTTAAACAGCTCACGGGCAATGGGAAACAGGGTCATATCGCCAGCTGAAGCAGAAGGTCGACTCCATGGACCGCCCACTGCAAAAGAGTAAATTGTCCAATGGATGCATACTTCCTTTTGAATTCTCTCTATCAGCAAGCAACATCTAGAATAACGTAAAGACCAGCTCTAGTTACCCGTGTTTTTAGTTTTATAGTTATTTTGGAAATCAGGAGATTATCAATAGTGTTTTCATCTTACAGTCTGGCATGTAATGTTGATAATAGTAGAACTACAAGAAAAACTTGTGCTAAATATGAATTGCTCAATTGCAATGTCAAAAGATATCAAAAACTGAGTTTTTTTTTTTTAAATGAAGACATGGATGGCATTAAAAGCCATTCTTCCTTTGTGCAATCTAAGCGGAATCCCAGAACTAAACATAATGGTGGGGCAGTTCATTCTGGATGCATGAGGGGATACAGAAGCTGAAAGCATTGTACCTTATGCAGGAATCCAGCTTTGGGGAGAGATTTGTAACGGTAAGATCTAATCAACAGGAATCAAGTTCTATTGCAAACTCTCCTTTGCATATCTACCAAGCAGGAGCCAGGTTTTGATGTAAAAAGGAAGTTCCTTGCTGCAAGTTTTCGATGTAAGAAGAGAAATCTTTCAGACTCCAATGTTGAAGTCATAACTACAGTCATATCATGCCCAGAAAATGGCGAAAAAGAGTTGTGTCATGTGTGTTATGGTTCTGATAGTGAAAATTGGAATCAAATCCTTTTTTGTGATACATGTAATGTTCCGGTTCACCAAGAATGTTATGGTGTGCAGAAAACACCAGATGATAAATGGTTGTGCTCCTGGTGCTCATACAGGTCTCGATCAAAAGGTAAAATCTCTGGTAGAGCTGGAAATGACTCTGTAAATCATAAGCAAAGCAACAGTAAAGTGGGTGATCATGCACGGCCTTGTATATTGTGCCCAATAAATGGTGTTGCTTTGAAGCCAGTGGCAAGGGCAGGTTCACAAATGGAAAATAGTGGATGCTTACGGTTTGCACATTTATTCTGTTGTCAATGGTTTCCTGAGACACATATAGAAAACACAGAGACCATGGAACCAATAAAAAATATTGAAGGGGTAAAAGAAGAGCGATGGAAATTAATATGTTCCTTGTGCAAGGAGAAGCATGGATCTTGCATTCAATGTAGCCACGGTACATACTTTTATCTCTAGAAGCCCATTCTTCTTGTATAGCATGTTTTGCATTTTTTTGCCGATTTTCCGTTTTTCATGGGGCCTGATTGTTTATTGAGCTAAATTAAGTTAAACTTACATTTTCTTGTTTTATAACAAAACTCTGAGCATATTTTCTTGTCAATTTAGGAATATTTATAGGACAACAACTTATTGGTTGGTTCTTTTATTTGCTGAATGTTGTCTGAAAATGCAGATGTAAAAAAAAAAGTTAATTACTGCAGTTAAATTTCTCTTAGGGTTGCCACAATTCAGATAGCAGTGACAAATGCAGATGGAAAAAAGTTAATTACTGCGGTTAAATTTCTCTTGGGGTTGCCACAATACTCAAGGCCTTAATTTGAAGTCCCGATGTAATTAGACCATCAATTTCTATTGTTTCATATCACTCTCAATATTTTTTTCTTCTGATCCCTTTGATAGGACATTCAGGATAGGATCATTTTTCATGCATAAGTTTTAAGTTTTAACCATTCAAGGTTAGGGTCTTGCAACTAGAGTTTGTAGTCACTAAATCTATTTGGCTCAAGGGTTGTGTGTAACAATGGATTATATGATCATTTGGAATACGGCACTAGAGACTAGAGTTGGCTCAAATGGAACAATAATAACTTTCTGCTAGCATATAATTTAAGGCTTAATCACATTTATAGTTTAACTTAAATTTGTAGAAAATTTAAGGATTCTGTTTATCAAAATTTTGACTTAAATTAACTAAATTCTCCATTTTTTTACACAATCACATTAGCAGTTTTTTGTCAAGCTGTTATTTTACGAAAAGTTTGGTAGTGTTTTCCGATGAAAATATAGCCATAAGCAGTGATTCGGTTGAAAGGAGGAGGAAACTGCATTGGTGCGTTTTAAAGCTCGACGTTTCGATCTCTCTCTAGGCACTCCTAATGATGATATCAGAGAGAGATCGAAATGTCGAGCTTTAAAAAGCACCAATGCAGTGTTTTCCAACTCAAACTGGGCTATTTGATTGTAATAATTCACACAAGACAGTATCTGCTGTTTATATTTCTTTATTTATGTGCCTTCTATCATTTTGGTCCTCTCTTACATCTTCAATTTATTCTTGTTAGATTCAAGTGGTATTAGTCCTTGAGGCTTGTATGAAGGTTTTTTTAGTTGAACTTTTACCACTTTTGCCTGTGCCTGCAATTCTATTGGCTTGACCTGGGGGAATAACATGAGTCAACTCCATTTTCTTGTTCTAGATGGCGCTTGCTTCCCCTGCCAAGTTTAAATCCGTTCAGGGACAAGTTTTTCCCATGCAGGCCCATCTCAAATGGTTGAGCCTAGGTGCAAGTTCTGCGAACCTTGTGGAATAGATACTCCCCACTTCTGGGATCTTAACTGAAGAGATCTTTCTAGAGTGGTGTAAACTGGCTGCATTGCATTGTAATATTCCCGAAGCTTGGAAGGGCACACCTGCTACAGAGTGATAACAGGAAGCATCTTGTCAAAAGGAAACTTCATTATCTTGTCAAATTTGCTTTGTAAATTGTGAGAACAGTGAGGCAGACACACTAAGTATGCTAAGAAGCTTTAATGTAACTATATTTGGATTGTTGGTATTTTTGGTGATGGAAATCAAATGCAAGACTAACATCCATCTAGTTTTTTGTATATCTGCAATGTCTTTGATTGTATATGATCATGATTAATTTGGATCTGGATGCATATATGAAGTGAAAATAGCACCTAAATTTAGTCTGGTTTATATCTTAGCAAATACTTATCCTCTCTAACCATAATCACTCCATACCTTGACTCCAATCCCAGGGCCTAGCCACAACACCAAAACGAAACACGTTGGTCAACAAATAATTAGGAAAGATGGGTAACCAAAAAACACAGGCGGGCCGCAGTAATACAGGGCGCAAAATCCAGCAGGTACATAGAAAAGGGAGCCATTAACATCATTAACTCTAGTTGGCCTATGTGGTAAAAGTTATTTTTTAGTTTATAAAACAATTTTCTGATTAAAATAATTAATTTGTTGAGAAAAGAATTCGCAGGGTTAGTGAGACATGTAAGCTTATTGTTGATGATGTTATTTTCTGCAAAACTCCCCTCATTGATGAGCGATTGTTGCTTCTTGGATTCTGTGCTTTTACAAGTAGTAGACCCAAATCCACATCTCTATTTCAACAGACATCAGAACTTGAAGATATGTTTGGCATTTTATTTGTGGCATATTTCTACATCTATCCTTGACCATGTTGAATTCATTGTTCGACTGTTTGCAGTTATTCTTTACATGCACTTTGTCATTGGTGTCATTAATGAGATAACAACTACTTTATCAATTCAGTGCTTCAGAAAAAGGTTCCTAGTTTACTGAATTAGATATTAATACTTGGCCAAATTGAAGGTTTATTGCTTTGAACATTATTCTATTGTTGATTTGCAGGATAACAAGGAAGGAAGCTTGAGAAGGTACCGTCCAGGTCGCTTTTGTGCCAGGTGGAATGTTTTTTTATCGTATTGAAGCTACTTTTTGCTGTAATTTTGGCCTTGGCAGACAATTATAGAAGCAAACTGTCCTCAATCATAATTTATGGAGTCTAACGTCATAAGCAACCCAAGGATGGTACACTACAGGTTCTATCACATATTTATAGATATTTTATTTGGGATAAATTACCCTCATTGCAGTGGCTGGGCACACAGTGTTGGCTGAGAAGGCCCAGGTTGAAGCAACTTTTAAGGTAAGCATTGACCACAGAAGTATACTGTGCAGTGCCCAAATTCAAACCAGCATCCTGTAAATCCCTAAGTACTTTTTCTGCTCTCTCAAGCTCTTCACCCTTTCCATATAAATCCATAAGCTTATGCATTGTTGCAAGACTAGGCTCAATGCCTAAATTTTTCATCTCACCTAAGAGATTGTCTGCCTTTTTATATTCACCTACATGCCTGTATGCCTTTATCATGATATGGTATGCTGATCTGTCTAATTTGCAAGAACTCATTTCCATCTCTTTGAAGAGGTTGTCAGTCTATTCCCATTGTTGTAGTCTACCACATGTAGAAAGTAATTCTTTGTATGAGTTTAATGTGGGTTCATAACCAAACCGTTTCATTTCTCTCAAAATGGAAAAAGCTTCTTCTCTACTAAGATGCCTACTGTACATAGCGATTAAAATGTTGTAAGTATTATTATCAGGAGCAAGTCCAGCTGCTTGCATGCCTTGATATAGTTCAATCACCTTCTTTGAATTCCCTTTAGAAAATTTGGCTCAGCTATCAATTCACCAAGGTTTTGATGTTCAAGGCCCTATTTCCTATGCTAGGGTGTCTTCTCCAAGGGCATTGGACACCATCATCAAGACTTGAAACAAATATCTATTGACTTTTGAACTTGTTACTAGTGTTTTCAAATATTCAAGAGCAAGTGATTAACCATTCAAGCAATGCTTCTTTGAACACATAATTTCTATCAGGTCAACATTTGCCACCAACTATAGGTTTACTTCTCAATTTCTTCTTTCCAAGTCTGTGTGCCATGCTGTGGTTTTGTTTCTGATGTTTTCTTTGTCTTTTTGGGTGCTTTCCTTAGAGACTCTATAGATGTACTGGATAGACAGGTTTGGAAGCCAAAGATGGAGGTAAAAGTGGATGTTGAACTTGTTCGATTGTTAGGTAAAAATTTTGCTACACATGAGAGAAAGGTTGCACATGAATACTTTCCCAGTTTGGCAGCTTGCAATAGTCCCGTCACTCAACCCAAAGACAAGTCCATTTCAGTTTTGGGCCAGTGAGATTCCAGGCTGTTTGTGTTCTCCCCTTCACAGGGTGAATTCTTCTTTGGCAAAATTGATGCTATCCTAGGGAGATGAACTCATCTAAGGTTGAATCAATTTGTCATCACCATCTTTGCTTCACTAAAAAATCTATGGTTGGTCGATTTCAGTCTTGCGACTCTAGTTGATTCTCTGTTGGTTGATTTCTAATTGGAGTTGAGTTGACTTCCTTCTTGGAGATGCATTAGAACAATAACCAATCTTTCCCATAGCTTGTGTGTTTATCCTTTATACTATTGAGAGTGTTTGAGTGGATGCCAACCAGTTTCACTTGCCTTGGGATCGCTCCAGCTTCTAGCTATGTACTCGATGGGCCTGCCCAACTGTTTCCTCTACGTGATGCATGAAACTTGCCTCCCAAGAGCCATTTTGGAAATTGAGTTTGCTAAGCTTGGGTAAAAGTTGTGAAGGTTGCGATGAACAGTGTACTTATTTATTTATGTAGCTTACTTTAAGGTGGGAGCCATTTTGGAAATTGAGTTGGCCAAAGTTGGGTAAAAGTTGGTAAGGTTGCAATGAACAGGGTACTTATTTATTTATGTAGCTTACTTTAAGGTGCTCGTAGCATGAGATCATTCCATTTTCTCTATTGCTAAAAATAAATTATCTATTTTATTTTATTTAAAATCTCGTTCTTGTAAAATGCATTTTCTTTAGTCATCATCAATTGAATTTCGAGGTTTAATACCTATGAAATTATGTTGCACCTGCCATCTATCTATCCTGAATCCTAATTAAAATTTTGATCCTTCTCATGGCGAGATTCAAGTTTGCTATCAGATGTTGAATATTTGGGTTAGGTGTTATTCTAAAAATAACAGATGTTTGTCCTTTAGTTTGGATTTCATTATAGACCTAGTTAGCAATATTTTATATTTGGACAGTGGACACTAGAAGAAGAGTATTGAATGTTTTTCTCTTTCAATTTCTTCTGTCTGGAGTCTGGACACATTGAAGCTATGCTGCAGGGGATCCCCGAACCCATGCTTCATTCTCGAAGCACGCTCTGAGAGGGAGTGTTCAGGTAGTGCTCTCAGGAGCATGCTCACTGGGTCTTTGAGATGCTTCTGCAGTGCTGTGGTGCTCTCTGAATGATAACATAACATTCTTAAAGTAAAAGGGTAGAAAGGGAAAATCCTTAAAAATTTTATATTATTATTAATTTTTTTGAGATGTTTGAGATGGGTTCCAACCTCATCAGACGTCATTTAAAAAAAAATACATCCCATCCAAAATTCAACAGAATTAGTAGCTTTCAACATTCCAGCAAACAGAATAGCATTGAACCAAAGAGAAGTACACTAAACCATCAAAAACACCAAATGCCGCCACGCTCTTTTTCCACATGTCATCTGCTTAAAGGAGCAGTGACCTCCACAAATATACTAATGGAGGAAAACTGAAGCTCACCACCTAACCAATAACAGAGAGAACCACTGAAAACTTGCTAAAAATATCTCAGTCCTGTACTATCTTCCTTGGAAACACCGATCTCTGAAACCCAAACTATGTAATGTAACCAAAACCCCGGAAACGAAATCTAACAACTTTGGTGTAAAGGATCATGGCCATAGAACCCACTAAGAATGTGCCCATGAATCGTTAACAGCATATTACAATTCTTTGGTAATGAATCTAATGCTATGTTTCATTTCATGTTTGATGTTATTCATTACAGTTTGTTGATCACAAATTTTATATGATGAAACTTGAAAGTTGAAAGTTGATGTTATGTTTGATCATTTGGTTGATGTTATTCATTACAGTTTGCTGATCACAAATTTTATATGATGAAACTTGAAAGTTGAAAGTTGATGTTATGTTTGATCATTTGATGACAATAGTATAATTGCTAGATGATTGATGTTATATCAATATGTGTACTAAGTGGTTTATTTTTTAATGATCATCATTAATCCAGCATTGACATCTATATTTTCATTTTTTTCTACAATCAATTTGACATTCTGTAAGTTTTTTTCAAATATAAAAATATATATTATATAAAAAACACTCCCAGAAGCTTTTGAAAATTATGCTTCCTGCTCCCGCTCCCATGCCCGTGCTATCCGCTCTAATAACTTTATTTTAAAGAAAGATTGAAGTTGCATTGTGATTGAGGACAGTGAGGGGCTTTAAGGGTGCTAGCTCAATGATAGAGCACCTGCTTTATAGGCAGGAGGTTGGTGGTTTGATTCCATCGTGCCCTATTTATATTCTAAAACCACTAAAAAGAGATAAATGACTAAAAAAAAGACCAAAATTTGCATATAAACGACCACCAATACAACACGAGAGATAAGTGACCAAAAAAATGACCAAAATATGCATATAAATGACCACTTTTGAGTTGGTGATCACTAATAGCAAATTAGCGGTCATTGGTCATTGTGACAATTAATGACCAAATATATTACCAAATTAATGACCAAATATACCACCAAATATATGACCACAAGATAAGCTATAAATGACCAAGCTAAATATGACCACATTTTTTGTTGCGTGATATATGGCCACTAATTTGCTACCAGTGGTCACCAACTCAAAAGTGGTCATTTATATGTGGATTTTGGTCATTTTTTTGGTCACTTATCTCTCATTTTGTATTAGTGTCTTCATCCATCGCTTGTATCCACAGCCATGGAAAGGATCCTCCTCTCACCATGCTTGGAATGGCTCCAGCAAATGTGTCCATCATTTCTTCCTCGAAGTGTCGTCAATATGAATAACACCAAGCCTCTGTTTGAAGTATTCAAACTTCAATCTGCCTAGTGGTTTCGTCAACACATCCGCAACCTACTCATCTGTCGCAACATACAGGAGCTTCACTGCTCCTCTCTGCACCATATCCCTGATATAGTGATATTTGATCTCAATGTGCTTCGAACTGTCATGGAACACTGGATTCTCAGACAGCTTCACACAACTCTGGTTATCACAAAAGATACCAGTAGCATCCAACGGGAGATCAAATAACTCAGACAGTAGCTTCCGAAGCCATACTGCCTCACAACTAGCCGAACAAGTTGCAACATACTCTGCTTCGGGTGTACTCAGTGCTACGCAGGACCTAATCCCATACTGAAGCAACACCCAGAAGTGCTCTTCCTATCTATAGCACTGCCTGCCCAGTCTAAATCAACATAACCCTATAGGTTAAACTTTTGATTCGCATCATACTTGAGCCCATAATCAATTGTACCCTTCAGGTACCTCAGAATATGCTTTACAGCAACCAGGTGAACACCTATGGGATCCGTCAGGAACTGACTCAATGTGTTCACCACAAAGCAAATATCTGGTCTCATGTTCGTCTGGTACATCAAGGACCCAATCATCTGACAATACACCGTGACATCAACCAGCTCAGATGAAGCATCACACAGAAGCTTCAAGTTCGATGCCATAGGTGTGGCCATGGCCTTGCAGTCCATCATCCCGAACCTCTTCAGGATCTCTACTGCATATTTCCCTTGTCCAAGGAAGATTCCATCTGCACTCTGCCACATCTCCATGCCTAGAAAATAGTGCATCATCCCCAAGTCCTTCATCTCGAACTCGGCAGCAAGCTTTCTCTTGGTATCGGCAATCAATCTATCCTCACCTGTAATAAACAGGTCACCCACATACAGAAGTAGTATCACAGGATTGCCTTCCTCAACCTTGTAGTAAAGGTTGGAATCCGCTTTACTCTTGGTAAAGCCCAAACTGGATAGAAAACTGTCTATCCTACCATACCAAGTCCTAGGAGCTTGCTTCAAGCCATACAAGGCTTTCTTCAACCTGCACACATATGACTCCCTGTCATGTGTTTCAAAACCAAGTGGCTGCTCCACATACACTTCCTCCTCGATTACACCATTCAAGAAAGCTATCTTGACATCCATTTGGTGTATCTTCCATTTCATCACTGCAGCCAGAGCAAGTACTGATCTAATGGAAGTGTACCTGGCTATAGGAGCAAAAGTTTCTTCATAGTCTATTCCCTCTTTCTGGGAGAAGCCACGAGCTACAAATCTTGCTTTGTATTTTTCTATGCTGCCATCTGCAGCATGCTTGATCTTGTAAATCCACTTGGAAGTCACAATAGACTTCCCATCAGGTCTTAGGACCACATCCCACACATCATTCTTCATGATCGACTGGTATTCCTTGACCATGGCATCCTTCCATTCTTTCTTTTCCGTTTCTTCTTCATAACTGGAAGGTTCTTTGTTCATAATGTCACAGAGTAAGGCAACACAGCTGGTATGAGATCTAGTTCTCTTCCTTGCTCTGTGTTCCTCTTCTGGAATGCCATACCTTTCTGCATCTTGAATGAGCTCTCTATCCCATGCAGGTTTCCTCTTGTGAGAGTTCTTCTCACGGGGTGGATCTACAGGTATTTGTGGATCTTCAACTTCACGATCTGCTTCTGGAATTGCTTCATTCATGGTGGTGTCTTGAAATCTGGTTTCCTTTGGTTCTTCATGATCTTCAATAGGCGCCTTCCTTGACTTGATGAAAGCTGAGTCTTCATCAAATGTTACATCCCTGCTGACATCAATCTTCTTGAACCCTGGAAAGTATATTCTGTAAGCCTTCGAGCTTTCACTGTACCCCACAAAGATGCCCTTCTTTCCTGAAGGATCTAGCTTTGTCCTCTTTTCCTTTGGAACATGAGTGTATACTGGACAACCAAATATTCTGAGATGGCTAACTTTAGGTTTCTTACCAGAGAATACCTCTTCTGGTGTCTTGTTGTCCAATATCTTGTGAGGTGTTCTGTTCTGCACATATACAGTTGTCCTAGTTCCTTCTTCCCATAGATGCATAGGCATATCCTGGTCATGCAGCATTGCCCGTGCTGCTTCCATGATTATTCTATTCTTCCTTTCTGCAACTCCATTCTATTGTGGATTGTAGGGAGCAGTCAACTCCCTCTTAATCCCTGAATCACTGCATAACTTCTTGAAGTCACCTGAAGTGAATTCTCCGCCATTGTCGGATCTGAATGTCTTGATCTTCTTATCAATTTGATTTTCCATCAAGGCTTTGAATTCCTTGAACTTATCAAACACTTCATCTTTGTTCTTCCAGAAATAAACCCAAGTCTTCCTAGAGAAATCATCAATGAAAGAGACATAGTATACATACCCACTCAGAGAACTGGATGACATCGGACCGCATCAGAGTGGATAATTTCCAATATTCCTTTAGCTTTGCTTTCACTACTTGGAAATGCCTTCTTAATGTTCTTTCCTTTTGCACATCCTTTGCAAACACCTTCATGCTTTGTCTTGATTTTAGGAAGACCCTCTACAGCTTTACTTGCAATTGGTAGTGCTCTATAGTGCACATGTGCAAGCCTTCTATGCCAAATTTCACTTGGCTCCATGGATTCATGTACCATGGCATGTTCGGGTTGTCCCTTCAATTTGTACAATCCTCCCTCTTGCTCTCCAATCACTACTGCATCATCTATAGTTTTACCCTTTGGCCACATTAGGACTTGTCCATCTACAAATGCAACCCTCATGGATTTTGTATCTAATGTAGATATGGAGAGTAGGTTCTTCTTGAGCCCAAGTACATATAGAACATCATTCATCTTCAAAGACTTCCCGAAGTCTAGGTTGTAGGAGGCTTCACCACTTCCTTTGATAGGATATTGATAGTCATCCCCAAGTTTCACCTTATGGGGTGACTCATGTTCAGATAGATTTGCAAAAGATTCTTTAAACCCGGTCATGTGTTTGGAAGCCCCACTATCAATAAGCCAATCATTACATCCATGAGAGATAGTACCTGTGAGAGCAGAGATTAGGACATATTCATATTCACTAGATGAGTTATCACTTTCTTCCCTAGCCTTCTTCTTGGGAGGTTCATCATCCTCAGCAGCATGAGCATGATATCTTTTCTTGTTGCCCTTCTTCTTATTGATGTTGGAGTCTCTTTTGTTCTTTGGACAATCTCGGGCAAAGTGTCCATTCTCATTACATGTGAAGCATCTACCATGGGAGGTATTCTTAGAGTTCTCCATATGTGTATGGTGAGAAGATTTCCTATGAGATTTTTCCTTTCTTGGCATGTGCTGTGAGAGCCTGATCTTTATTCCCCATATTTTCTTCTCAGGCCACAAGCCTAGCTTCTTTTTTAGAGCATTCTTCCCACAGCCTACTGAAGGAGATTAGTTTTTTTCTTGCATAGATTCCTTGGATGAAGGAGTCCCATGACCTAGGTAGGCCATTCAATGTGGTCATGACAAATTCACCATTGTCCACTACTTCATCCACAACTTCAAGTTGTTCCTTGATTTGAGAGACCTTAGAGAAATAGGATTGAATGGTCTCTCCATTCTGAAGCTTTACCCCTTTCAATTGATTCCGCAAAGTCATCTTCTGATTTATGTTCTTCCCTTCAAATAGCTTGGTTAGGGAATCAAACATCTCCTTGGGTGTCTTTAGAGATGACACGTGTGGAATGAGATGGTCTTTGATAAAATCAGCAATGATCCTCTTTGCCTTGACCAAGTTCTTTTTATGTAAGGCCTTAGCCTCTTCTCCCTCTGGGACTGGGACCTCTTCACTTATGTAAGTGTCCAATTCATTTTCTTCTAGGATTAACCCAATCCTATACTTCCATGCTCGGAAGTTATTAGCCCCTTCAAGATTATCCTCAAGCTTGGTGTGGTGAGACATTTTAATGAGAAACTCAAATGGAAATAAAAGATTTAGGTCTTACCACTTGATTTGCAGAAATCTGAATCTGGTTCTGGATTAGGGTTTGTCAGAGAAACCCTAAAACTTTAAAATGTGAATTTCAAACTTCTGAAAGGATAGAAAGATGCGCCTTGATGAGCTTATCAGCCTGGTATACTCAGAAATTGAAAACTGCAAAGATTCACCCTTCATAAATGCTTTTCAATCTCCCGGATTCACTAGGGAGGACCCTGAATTAGGGTTTGACTTTTCCGGAGCTTCACCCAACCAAAAATATCGATCCAAAAATCTAAACTTCGATTTTTCCAAGGAGCTTCCATCTATGTCCTCAGATTTCAGAAATTCCTATTTTTGTGGAAACCCTAATTTTTAGGGCAAAAAATGAAAGTGCCCAGAATTGAATTCTGATTGGACAAAAAGATGTGCCTTGCTGAGGAGAGTCAAAATACCCTACTTCCTTTCAAGATCTGTGGATAGAAACCCAATAAACATGAAACCCTAGTTTCCGCAACTGCATAGTGTCTTCTTCTCAAGTTAGCTCTGATACCATGTTAATTTTTGAGCATTAATTCAACATACTCTAGGATCTTTACTGAGAGAATAACATGTACAGCATATCAAGTATAACAATGCATATCAATCACACCAAGCAATCACATGAGACAATAGACACAGAGTTTCACTGGGGAAAACCATAAAGGTGAAAAACCCCACAACTTCCTCAGAGATAGAAAGAGCAATGATACAACCAAAGTACACAAAGATAGTCCTCCTAGCAGCTGAACCTCCTCCTCCACTAGTGCACCACTTTCCGAGTAGTGTAGACTGTAGGACACTTTGGAGTAGCAAAGACCCTTGCTATTCTCCATAATTATTTCTTTTGGCCTTCACTTAAAACTGACGTAAACACGTACATTCGATCATGCGTGGTTTGTGCCATTGCTAAACCGCCTAATCGACGATAGGGATTGTACACACCTTTTCCAGTTCCTAGTCGACCATGGGAATCTATTTCTATGGACTACTTGACGGGATATCCTACTACCAAACATCAGCATGATGCGATCTTAGTAGTAGTCGACAGATTTTCCAAGATGGCCATTCTCATTCCATGCAAGAAGATTACGACAACACAACAAACAGCTCAACTCTTCTTTGAACGTGTCTGGAAACATTATACCTTACCAACAACCATTATTTCCCAAAGAGATGCCAAATTTGTCAGCATCTTTTGGAAGACTCTCAGGCAACAGATCGATACAAGACTCTCCTTATCGACAGCTTTCCATCCTCAGACAAACGGACAAACGAAAGTTGTGAATCACTTGGTAGTACAAATGCTTCGTATGTACAACCACAAGCATCGACGAACATGGGATGAAAGTCTCCCATATATACACCACAGCTACAATCGTGCTCAGCACATCTCTACTAGAAAAATTCCATTTGAGATCTGTTATGGATTTCAACCCTCAGCGCCTATTGAATTGATTAGTTCCTCGACACATTCGAACGATACCAACTTTAACCAGCAAGAAGTTGACAAAGCATTGAAGTTTCAAGATCAAATCTGCGACATCCATAAACAAGCACAGGAAATGCTGCAACGAGCTAATGCGAAAGATAAGGCCCGACACGATAAGCATTGTATCCCTCATTCATTTCAAATTGGGGATCAGGTCTAGTTGCATCTCAAGAAGGAACTCTTCATTGGGGCATATAAGAAGTTGAAGCCTTTGCGATATGGTTTGTACAATATTCTTGAGCATATTGGAGAAAACTCTTTCCAGCTTGGAATTCCTTCATGCCTGGGTTTACATCCAGTATTTAATGTGGATCTACTTCAACCATACCATGCACCACTGTTGGAACAGAACGACATGCAGACAACAAAACCCTAATACATCCATCCAGATGTTCAGGAGCCTCTTCCTTGCAACACCATTGTGGGACGATGAGTATGCCATACAAGGACGAACACAATTCCCTTGTTTCGGGTGGCCAAATTCGGACAGATCCCAACACAAGGAAAATGCTACTCTGCTACTAAACTGACCAACAAGTTCCCTCATTTGTACGAGCAAGAAATGGGGACCATTGTTTCTTAAGGAAGGAGGTATGATCCACCCAACAGTGGGCATTATTGTCGGATGCCAACATCGACTTCGACAATTTCAGTGACTTCGACAAGTTCATCGACTTCGACATGCATTGTCGACATTTGCGACTAACGAACTACGAAAGATTGTCTCTCTGTCTTCCAGTCGACCGTAACGGTTGAACTTCTGAAACCGTTCTAACTTCTCTTGTAACTGAGTGTAACGGGAAGACAACCCAAGCATTCTCAACACTATATTTAAGCATGTAAAATATTGTAATATACAAGCGAGAGAGAAGAATCAAAAAGTAACAAAGTGAAAATAAAGAAGAGATTAGTTCGCATTCCTGCATATTTTCTGTGTGTGTATGTTTATGTGCGTAGTGTATTTCCTGCTTTTCTTATTATTATGATTCCACCATAACAATACCGATTCATTCAATCGAACTGTTGTCCCCGTCGTGCACCTGGGCGCGTACGGATCAATTTAGGATATTCCAAATGTATGGGAATGTGTGCAGCAACAAACATGATAGAAACAGGGCCAAATTCTGAGTCCTATGCACAAATTATTGGGGCCATTTACATTTCAACAACAACTGTCGCCGAAGTCTACTGTGAGGCTTCCTGGGCACTCCAACATATGAAAACTAGACTTAGATGTTCACACCTGAATGAAACCAATGGTGTATGTCATGAATTAAAATCCCTATTGAATGATGGCTAAGAGTTTCATGGAATTTGGGAGGCTCTGGGTGAATTTGGGAGCCAAAGGGTCAAGTGCGTTAAGTAGGACTGCTCAACTAGCAGTTTTCCAAACTCTCCCAAACAGGATAAGGTGTCTTCGAATTCTTAGAAACAAGGTTTTGGATGCTTTATTATTGTCTCAGGAACCTCAAACAACCACCATATTAGAAAATAAAATCATACATATTTTTTACTGGCAAAAGTGGTAAAACTAGTCATTAAAAGATGCATAAAGAGCTAGTCTTCCATTTTCTTGATCCAAATTGCCTTGGAGGCTTACAAATTTCACTTCTGGAGTAAATGAAGGTTCTGATATAAGTTATTGAACAACAGTAGGTTGAAATCAGAGGTCTTGATCAGAGATTAATATATTATTACATTCAGTCCTTCACTTGATCTCCAATGCTAGAGAATCTTGCAATATTGAGAGAAGAAGGAGATGAAATTCTATATTGAATTTGATAGGAGGATGAAATCAGGTCTAATGGTTGTGTATCATGGGCGCACTGAACCTTCTAAGCTACATTGATCTCCTTATCTGAAATGGAATTCCTCCTTCTGATGAAATCTTCCAACACTCTCTCCAATGGCACTCTGACTAAGGATCACTCTCTGGAAGCTTAGATTCTTCAAGACTTCGCTGATATATATTTGTAGATTAGTATTCCATGGATTTGGATATGATCAAGGGCAGACTGGAACATGAAATACCTTGGGGTTCATCACCCAAGCAATGGTTGAGGCACATCTCTCAACTCTGAGTAACAAGAGCTCTTAAGACAAAAATTAATTAAGCAAAATATGTGAAAAGTGCGCCCTATCTTACTTTTATAGTTGAGGTAGCTTCACTGAAAATTCATCCACATGTGTGAGAGAGGAAGGGTGCATTCCTTGAGAGAATTAGCAATTATCTTGCTTTGCAAAACTTGTCTTCTTTGTGTCTTTCCACTGGAATTAGCAAGTGCGCCCTACTCAACTTTTCTGAATGTTGCTTGCTTTTCCAAACTGATTGCTTTATGCACTTTGCTTCTTTTAAACTTTCTTGCTTTGTGCGTTTTCCTGTTTTTTCCTTGCTTTTGTCAGTTTCCACTTTCTTATGATGCCACCTTGCTTTTAGCTGACTCCTTGATTTTTCTGACCTTTCCACTTGGGTAGGTGAGGTCCACCTTGACCTTATGCGCCCTCCTAGCCATGACATCATCAATGCTTTCCAAAAAATTAATTAATAATGATGAGACATTTATTATAAAAGATTATTTAAAACTCGGAATATTAAAATTTATTAATTACTATAGTACTTGTGCCAAAATTTACCCCTTTTAATTATTCTTCGTTTAAATATTCTACCTAGACCCCCTAGGGATGGGAGGATCCAAGTCTTGACCAAGGCCACTAGGGAAGGGACATGACACAAAGTAAGGCTTAAAAAGGAAACGTTTGGCTTAAAAAAGAAAGTACGATAGAAGTTACATAGTCATTTTCTTCTATAATAGATTTTCCATGTTTTAACATATTAATATTATAGAAAATAAATTCTATTGGTCATCACAGAAAAATACAAAGGATAGTCACCCAGCTCTATACAAAGATGAAAATGTATACATACAAAAGAAGTATCGAAATTTCAAGTTAACTGAGACCTGTATTAAGCTAATCCTACTCTTTCGTAAATAAATACGATGAGAATAACAAGCTGAAAGAGATATTGAGTAGGTGAAAACCCTTTTAACGATTCATAATAGTCGGGTAGTACCTATAAATTAATATCAATCTAATTGTACCGAACTGAGTTACTTAATTCTCAAGCAATTTTATTTATAAATGTCCATGCAGTAAGAAAAACATATAGGTAAAACCATGAGAATTCCTACAACTTCATTGTAGTCTTCCAACTAAATTACTTAGGGTACATCTGTGTAAAGAATCTCGACGTATAAATATAAACAAGTGAATGTAAATTAACTGTAATGGTATCAAATAAAACATCACTTTTTATGATATAAGACCAATTTCAAATTCGGCAAGATATTATTAAGTTACCAGTCTAAAATCCTCCTTGAAATGTTATACCTCTATACATAATTAAGGTACAATAACAAATACCTCTATACATAATTAAGGTACAATAACAAGGTCGGATTGATTGAAATATGGCCGTAAGAAATGTTAGGGCCAAACCCATACAATCTTGGCAGAGCGTTAAACAGAAACAAAACTCCTCAAATAGCCACACGCAATTTATACATTCTAAGCTTAAGACATCCTCAAATAGCCACACGCAATTCATACATTCTAAGCTTAAAACATAATTTTCAATACAAAGTTTAAGTCAAAAAATATTCTCATGGTAATATTGTAAATGGAATACTTGTCGAGACAAGTATAAATATGGAATAGTTGTTTAAAAATAAACAATACCCAGCGAAATAAGATCAATTACACAATCGATAGGGTACATCAAAATACCACTTCAAATGGAACATATAAATGCAACTCGACACACATGTAAAACAGAGTAATTAGAAATTGCCCCATAAGGGGCAAAGGAACTCAAAAGGAAAAATAAATGGAAAATAAAGTAAATGTAATGAATTGAAAAATATAATAGTAAAATAGATGTCATGAAGAGCTTCCTCCCCATCATTGAAATTCCATGAAGAGAACAATAAAATAACATGTTTCAAGTCTATCAAAGATGTAATGGACAACCTTTTGCTCAAATCAAGAAATGATAAAATGGTGATGCAAAGAGAGGGAATAGCAAAAAATGCGCAAGGGAAAATAAAGTAATGCATTTAATTATC
This sequence comes from Larix kaempferi, assembly GCA_027924585.1. Taxonomy (NCBI): domain Eukaryota; kingdom Viridiplantae; phylum Streptophyta; class Pinopsida; order Pinales; family Pinaceae; genus Larix; species Larix kaempferi. The sequence goes on from BSBM01000434.1 coordinate 4,575,694, forward strand.
TTCACTTGCTATTATTCAATCTTGCACCTAACTTCTCTTTAATGTGGTCATTGTTGTCACACATCTAAAGAAGGTACAAAAATCAAAATTGGAAACCAAATTTGCTTCAAATGCAAGCTTAAATGCCTTCTTAGAGGATCAAGTTGTTAGATGGTCAAATAAAATAAGAGTACAAGGAGTACTTAGTTTGTTGGAAATAATAGAGTTTTGGATATGCAACATAGATATGAAAGAGAGTGTTTGGAAAATATTATTTATACATATTTGTAGGGTTATTGACATCCATCCTATGAACATGATGCTCACATTCAATTACTAGTTGGGGGGGGGGGGGTTGATGTAGGCGCATCCCTGCACACCCAAAAGTTTCCTTTTAGTTTCAATTCCTTTAATTGTAAATTTAGTTGGTTTGAAACCAATAAGTTATAGTTGCTTTGATTGAGCTAGCATGGTTGCACATTGTGCATTCAATTCATTTAAATGTTGCAACTAATAAAGAATTCATACTACAAGGGTTGCATCAATCTTTCGAGTTTATGTCGTGTGAATATAGTCACATGCCCAAGTAGAATCAAGGGAACTCAAGACCATATCATAAGAGCATCAAGGGATTTTTGGGAGTTGTCAAAGTTTAAATCTCACTTGTCACTCCAAATATGGAGAGGTGAACAAATATCATGTGTCGCAAAGTTCGATCACCCATTAGGATGATGTCATAGTGAAAGCTTGTTCAATATTGAATCAACAAGCTCTTTTGAGTCTATGTTCTGTGAACAAGGTCACATGCCCAAGTAGAGTCAACGAAACTCGAGACCATATCACAAGAGCATGAATGGATTTTTGTGAGTTGTCAAATTTTAAATCTCACTTGTGGTCCAATTCTTGAGAGGTGAAAAAGTAGCATGTGCCACAAAGTTGGATCACCCATCAGGAGGATGTCATAGTGAAATATTGTTCACTATTGGATCAACAAGAGATCTAAGGACTAGGCTAAGTGGGATTCCTTTGGACGTTTGACCATATTTAACAATAAAAATCCCACTCACTATAAACTTGTCCATGAATCAATGATTCGTGATGGAAGTGACATCACGAGAGCTTTGAAAGATAAAAGTGGCACTTGGATTTCGGCTACATTAACAAATCATCTCAAAAGCACTAATGGGGATTCCACATCAACTCTCACATGCATGTATTGGCTAGCATTTCAAGAAGCCAATGAACTAAGGTGGTCGATGTTCCAGTTGTGGTTGTTAATGATTAATGGTTTCTAAGTCCTCTTTAAAAATTGGCATCTTGAGATCGAAGATAGGATTTTCGTCCTCTAGTGAGAGCCATGTATAAAAGAGGCAGTTTGATCCTTTTAGAATTGGTCCTCTATTATTGTAATATCTTAAAGAAGTCATAATTTATTAATAAAGAAACTTGATATCTAGTTCACTATATTGTTTTGATATGTATTGTATTTATATTTACTTATATAATTATTTGTTGTATACTTAGACAACAACATAGTTCTTTATTGCATAATTTTAGAAGAAAAATAAATATATATAATAAAGAATAAGAAAGTCGATAAATATAAATGCAATCGGATTTTTTGAAACATGATGGCGTGTTCACCTTTCAATGTAGAACTTATTACATGTAGGATTAACATACAACATTGCATATTATGCTTATAATGACTTGATTTACATTAAGGAAAAACAATAGGTGCATACGTTCTTCAAGTTCATGCAAAATCAGATTGTATGTGCACATGGATAGCTATTTGCATACATTGAACCACTATGGAACCATGGAAAACAAATATTTAGACTTGGTTTTAAAAGGAACAAAATAAATCAAGAAACCATCGAAAAACACATGAAAATTGAAAAAAAAAGTTCCATAGATATACAATGATGGCAGGGAAAACTTCATCTAGAATGAATGATACTCAAGACGATTCCAACTAAAGATGTTGACCAAAATTCAAATGTAAGAATTGATTTATAAAGTTGATAAGCAATTATATTTTGTTGCAATGTGTTACAAGTATTAGTTCTTTCACATATTCCCCAATCCTTGGAAAAGTAAAAGGAATCCATGGTACCACTATTTAATGTCAAGATTACCCTCAAGAATATTGCACTCCAAAGCATTTTCCATGTGTTACTTTGTACCAAGAACCTGGATTCTACACCTTGGTTACATTTCCCTTATCTCTTCGTGGTGTCCAGTACTTTCACACTTATGTAATAACTCTTTTACTTAGCATATAAGACAGAATCATAACAATTTTCCCTACCTTTCTTTCACCATAGTAGAACTTTTCAATTCCCAAGGAAACACACTTCCACTCAAGGGTGAGTGCAACAACATGAATCGAACAAACATATTCATTTCTCTTGTACAGATTGTAGCAAGTCTACCAAATAACCTACCAAAAGAATTTATTAGTTTCTTTTTCTCTCCAATTCATAATAAGGTATATGTGGTACTGCAGATACATGAAGACTCTTTGGTAGCAGACAATTGCATAATGACCCTACAAGCCCAAGATTAAAGATGATGAGTGGACTTGCATTTGTGAGTTCGATAGCTGTGGATTTTAATTTTAAATCATTTTCACTTTTGACTTTAATAAGAAAAGTCAATGCATAGAGAGGGTGCCTCTCATAGTTCACAATAAAGTTTTTAAATATTTAAAAGTGGATACCTACTTCCAATTGAATTACGTAGAATCCACCAATGATTTCTCTCTAAACTTGTAGTTTTCCCATGTAGAGCATACCCTGACCATTGAAAATGGTGACAGCAGAACTCTCTAGAGAGGGGTGATCCAAATGATATGTTGTGGTAGATAATGATTGTTAGAAGCTAATCAAAATGGATAGTCACATGCGAAATTTATTTCATAAAAAATTCTAAACAATTCTATTCTTTAGATGTTGATTTCAAAATGGAACCATAAACACCTAAAATTTATGTCCTAAAACATTAGTATAATTAATCAAATGGGTATTTTAAAAAGGACTTCTTCCCCAAGAAATATTAATTGGTCACTAACAAAGAACTGTACCCTATAGCATATGGGGTAGACCAGGAAAACTCAAGAACATGCTAGAGGATTAATGTGGTGGGTAGTCGAAGATACACGTGTCGGGTTTTAATTAGATGGAGAGATGAGGAATCCTAGAAAACATTTTCTCATTGAGAAAATGCCTTCGGTGTAAATATCTAATATCGACTCTTTCTTCTCTACTTAAGTCTCCTAGCAATCATCACTAATGAGAGAAACAATAAATGACGAGCCAAACTGAATTTAAACCAAAGGAAAAATGGTGAGATATATATATATATAAACCAACCCATAAGTACACCCTTGAGAGGGTTAGAGTCCAATAGAATGCATGATAGAATGGTTAGAGTCAAACATAATACATGATAGAATGGATAAGCAGTCCTATCCCAATTGATATAGGCATAATACTAACAACGCGAGAAGATACTAACACACAATAATAGTTGAGATATTAAAATCTTCCACAAAGAATTCCAAAGGCAGCTAAGAAATCCAAAATAATGAACATAATTGATGATCAAGGTAAGCAACAATAACTTTGTTGCATGGGAATGGAAACTGCCATCTTCAAGAATCTGCGGACTACTACAAAGATACAGTCAGTGTTTCCTTGAGTAGTAAGCAAACAAATTTCAAAATCTGTGAAGATGGACTCTGAATCCCTGGAGGAAACTGACAAAAGGTGATACAACCCAAACTTCCTATTTGCATATTTTTTTGATTGCAATACAAACAACATATGCAAAATCAACAAAGTTTTACGCACACAAAAATTCCCTCGTAAGATGAAGAAGGAACCTCCTTGATGAGGAGGGACAGGGGTCAGTGATATAATGTATTTTCCATTCATCATAAAGGTCATGCATATGACATCTAAGACAAAGAGCCTTGGCAAGGGATCTACTAAGTAGATCAACCAATTCATTTGAATTTCTTTTCTTGAACTGTTGAGATAGGAAGCACAATTTAAACATATTTGCTTCTCATGTTTTGGACTGGGAATTCAAAAACTAAAGGGACTAATGAGTATATTCTAAAAAGGGAGTCTAGTTTATTCTTTCATTGTTGAAGAAGGAATATGAGGGGCTTCATGTAAGAGGTGGTGATATAACGGACTTTTCATTCATAATAGGCTGCACATCTAACATCTAAGATAGAAATACCTCCCGCAAGGTGTCTACTAAGCAGATCGACCACTTTATTTCATAAATTTTCTTATATTTAATGACTAAATAAAATTGTTATATATCGAAATCTTATTTTAAATGTATTTTCTCCTGAATTTTGGATCGGGTATTCAAAAGCTAATGATATAGTGTTATTATTCCTTGGTAGTGTCATTACCAAGGATATAGTGTTATTGTTGCATGAGTGCTTGGAAGTACATAGAAACAGAAAAGACCCGCAAGTAACCACACATGTGCCACCAGATACCGAGGCCATTCTAGGTCTCACAAGTCAGTACATAAGCCAATAAGTGATAGAGCCTGGATATATCAATCCCCCAGTGTGTTTAAAGATAAACAAAGGTCCAAATGTAAGTAGTAACCAGAAGAAAAGAAGAAAAAAGAAAACTATCCTCCTAATACAAATACCGGAAAAAAAACAAGTCAACAGACTACACAGCAAAAATATTCCAGAAATCCCTAGAGGGCGGAAGGGATCCCTATAAAAAATCATGCTTGTCATCACCTCAAGTCCCTACCTCGAAAGAGAATCTGCCATAGTGTTATGCTCCCGATATATGTGAACAATAGAAGTCGACACACAATGACTGAGGAGTAACCTCATTTGGTCCAGCCGAGAAGTGAGTGCCATAGCATTGATATCCGCAATAGAGTTTTCCCAATTTACTATGATCATCGAATTGCCAACAATCTACTCCAGATGAATATTGGCCTTGGCAGAGAAAAATAAAACAAGCCATAATGCAACGAGTTCCCCCTTCGTGTTGGTGCCACCACCACCGTGAAACCACAGCTTGATCCTATCCCCATTACATAGTTCAATGTATGCCCCTGCACCACAGAGACCAGTGGATCGCAATGCAGCACCATCAAACCTTGCTCTATTACCGGAACGGACAAGATTAGGAGCTCCCAGGTTACGAACAATAGGCGATGGAGATATATTCGACGAGCAGCCATATTCAGTAGAACGGGAAAGGACATCACCAGCAACTTTGCAAACCCCCGGATATTTGTTTAAAAAAATAACCATGTTTCTTGCTTTCCAAATAGACCAAAATAATATGCATGCCTTCAGAATTAAAAGTCGGTTTTGTAAGAAGATACACAGGAGCCATGACTGAATTGATGCGTCATTTTCAAAATTTATCACATCAAATGGATCACCCAAGATTTTACACACATGTAGAGTAAAAGGGCACATAACAAATAGATGAATTAACATTTCAGGGGCATTAAGGCAAAGGGAGAAAATACCCTGACCACAGAAACCGCGTTTCTGCAAGTTGCACCAAATCAATATTTTCTCCTCCAATAGCAGCCATATGAATATACGAACCCGCGAAGGGATGCACCATCTCCAAACTGGTCGATGCCACCATCGCTCAGACCAAGTCAATTACATACATAGAGCCATATATTCCAGATTGGCAGTAACTGAGCCGTCCACCGTGTTCCAAGTCCACAGCAACAGATCGGTCCTTGGTTTAATTATGATATTAGCATGATAGAGGTCAAGTATGTATGCTTCCCATTCGACAGCCATAGATCCTGATAGGCCCAACTGAGTCACATTTATCCAGGAGTGAAAAGTAGACGAAACCCGATTAGTGACCAAAATATGATATAGACTGTAATATCCCCTGCAGTTGAGGTGTGATAACAGCATTGGAGAAAGGATGAAGTTTTTTGGCCCTGCCACAATCGGATCGACCCCAATTAGGGTGTTACGGCCATCACTTGGAATCCATGCCAGCCACTCGGCAACCACATGAAAGGCGGCCAACAAACCTGCCCAAATGTTGGAAATGCCTTTGGGGGATTTTTTCCCATATCTGATCCATTGAACCGTTGATGTTTACCCAGATATTTATCCTTAAGAATTTCACCCCAGAGGCACTCCACTGCAAGTGCACACCACAAACTCTTAGCTTGAAGTGCAATAGAGAATGTATATATATTTTTAAGATCCCAGCCTCCCTGAGCGTAAGGCCTCGCCAACATTCTCCATTCCACCAAGTGCACCTTCTGTCGACCAATACTAGACTAGATGAATTGGTGGATCAATTGACGAATCCTGGATAAGATGGATTTCAGAATTTTACAGAGAGAAAGCCAATAAACGCCTAAATTCTGAAGAACCGACTTTGCAAGAATCAGTCTTCCACCACTAGAGAGCCAACGCCATTGCCAATGCATAATACGTTTTTCAAATTTTTTTACAAGCCAGCGCCAGTCCTCCACTTTATAACCATTAGGTTTTAAGAAAAAACCTAAATAGAGTGTTCCATCATTTAAATCATCCACAGGGAGCGGAATGATAGTGGTGATCTCAAGTAAGCCCAAATCCTCCAAGTTATGTTTCAATAATATGGATTTCTTTTCATTTATCAGCATGCCCGAGGATTTACAAAAAAGTAGCAATATATGCTAGATCTGACTCCATTCCATTGCATCAGCAAGACCAAAAATCATGATGTCGTCCACGAAAAAAGAGTGAGTGATGGAGTGGTGTGGAGATACCTGGATGCCAGAAAACTGCAAGTCATCTTTTGCCTTGTGTATCATCCTGCTGAGCCCCTCAATCACAATCAAGAATAATAGGGGAGAAAGTGGACAACCCTGACGGAGGCCCCTGGAACATTGTATAAATTATGTAGGAACACCATTACTTAGTATAGAGTAGTTAACTGAAGTTATACAAGTGAATATCCATTTTATAGCCTCCCATGGAATACCAATTTGAACAAGTGCTAAACGGAGGAAAGACCAGTTCACATTGTCGTAGGCATGCGTGAACGGAGGATATATGTTACCCCCTAGACCCACCATGAGCGTTATGTCATGTTTTCCTAGTCACTTGGAGTGGGACGTCCCCCTAGGGCAACTTTGTCCATGGTGTCTTGTTATATTTTTGAGTTGATCCATGTACTTTATGTTGAGCTCATCTCAACCGTAGATTATCACTTATGTATCTTTTAATCTTAGCCACTCATTAAAAAGGTGGGTAGGGTTTTGGTCTCTCTCATAACTATATATACGAGAGACCTCCTCATTGTAAAGGGACTTTTGGCTCTTAGCTTCTGGAATAAAATATATCTTTGCAAATACTTGTGCTCTGGTTTTGAATGTTATTGGTAAAAAAAAAAAATAAGTGCTTGGACCAACATATAAAATTCCTTATTATAAATGTTTTAGTTGAGCACAACCTAGAACAAGGTTTTTTTTTTTACAAAACATTGTTATAAATTAATAATTTATTTCCTACTTTTTAACTTTTCCATTTTATCTTGTTACTATATAGTAATGTAATTTTCATTTTTCACTCATAATTTGTGTGTGCTAATGTCTTTTCTTGAATGCACACAAATTTCTTTATTAAATCTATTTTTTATAACATTCTTATGAAAATAATTTGTTTCAAAATATATATATATATATTTGGGGTTGTTATTTAATATAAATATTAAATAGGTGTGAAATGGTATAAGAAGAAAGTTATGGAAATCCAAAATTTTACTATTTCAGGTATGCGTTGTATTTTTATTTATTTATTATTAAGAAAATAAATTATTCTAATTTTGTTTAAATAAATTATAATTTATTTAATATAAATATATTTGAAAATTTTGATTTAGAATGATTTTTTTTCTATAAAATCTATTATAATATATTTAAATGAATGATATTAATTAATTACTTTTTTTTTCAAAAATGACATGAAGCTCTTTAGATTTTAAATCTTGTTTTGCATTGTATATATTTTTTACTCGTGGATAATGAAATATATTTCAAATAATAACTATTGCATTTTATTAAAAAAATTAATTTATAATAATATTTTTTAATTCTTTATTATAACAAATTTATTTCAAAACATGCTTGGAATGCTACAGTATTAGAATGTAGTTATATTAAGGAAATTAAAAAGATTATGTCTCATCATTAACTCCTTAGTTTGCGTTGAGAGTCCACTCCTTAAAGAAACTTTAAGAACAGTCAATCACTCTGAGGCTTTGCGTTCAGAGTCCACTTAACTGAATCTCAACAGAGTCCACTCAATTGAGTTAGTTTAGCTCTGCATCCAAACTCCACTCAACAGAAGCGATTGTATTTTCCCAACTCTGCATTCAGATCCCATTCAACCGAATCTACGATATTCTGAGACCTGAATTGGACCAAGGAAACCAACAGAGTGGGGGTAGCAGTAATTAATCTGTCTTTCAGAATTCTGGACCCGAATTGGACCAAGAAAACCAACAGAGTGGGAGTTATTCGGAAATCCCATTGTTTGTTATTTGCCTAAAAACATATCTACTCGGTGCAACTGCTGGTAAAAAATGCATTGGGATGACAAAAATGAAAGTGAAAGCATATTCACTTACTCCCTATCTTCCTCTACACTTATATTACATATCCTACATATCGATATATTCTACATAATCCACACATTGCCATTGATTTTATAATGAATCATAGGACGTCCTTTAACCAATACAACTTTGACGATGTTAAAAATGGCTAAAAATATTAACCAGAAATTATATGAAGGTAATAAATTATGTTGTGGTAATAAAGGACAATGAAAGCAAGCAAAGGGGAACACCGAAATGTATCACGCATAAAAAGAATAAACTTTTTAAGAAGCAAAATTTTGTTTGTGTGTTGGTGCTGTAGCCTTTGAATATGGCCATTGAGTGACAACTTTTGTGAACCCACTTGTTTTTGGTTCATCTAGTGCACAACTTCCATGGAAGGTATTTCCATTATGCCAATTTTCAATTACCAATCTTAAGTACCATAAAAACCCATAAAATGACAACTTTTGTGAACCCACTTGTTTTTGGTTCATCTAGTGCACAACTTCCATGGAAGGTATTTCCATTATGCCAATTTTCAATTACCAATCTTAAGTCCCATAAAAACCCATAAAAATATTAGTGGAATTTATTCTATGTATTCTAGGAGAGGCTAAAATTCGAGAGGGGTCACGAGTTTAGACATGACTGTTGTAATATAATTAGTTGTTAATAAGTAATAACAATAGGTTTAGTATTTATTATTTGGTGCGTTTACTTGCCACTTTATTCAAGGAAAACCAAGTCACCTGAAATAACCCTCACTTTCTTGAACTATCACTAGTTGTTATGTGGTGAGCTTACTCAGCACTATGATCAAGGAAAACCAGGCCACCTGAAATAACCTTTCCTTCCTTAACTCCCAAGAAGATGAGCTTTTAGTGAATCAAAATCTTCCTTCACCTTTCCTTCCTTAGGTGTTACCAATACCACTTTATCAAGGATGAGTTTTTTTACACCGGTGCGCTTCGTTGAATTTACGCACACCGGAGCGTTTCCCAATACGATGCACTGGTGTTGCACATTTAAAATACCTGCACCAATGCACTCAAATAGAAAAATCACTGCAAAGAATCAAATTTCATCACCACATCGGTGCTTGTGTATAGCTTATACGCATTGGTGCTTATACACAATATAACTGCACAGGTGTGATATGTTACATTATACACACCGTTCGTTTGGTTTATGTTTTAAAATTTGTCGGTGCTATCCATTTGTTAGAGTGAACTGGTGCGTTTAATAGAAAAATGCACCGGTGCTGAACAAACTTTCAAAATGACCCGGTGCTTTTCAACAACTAAAATGCACCATCACACTTAAACACAAACACACTTTTAAAAAAAGCATGAATGTGTTTTATTTACAAATGCACCAATGCTTATTGATATTATAAAGGCATCGGTGCTTATTGATCGTGTAGGCGCACCAATGCTCATTTATGCTATGTATTCACTCCAGCTACCGATTGGTCGTCGAAGGAACCGCATCGGGGTTGAAAACAAGCACACCTAAGGGATGGCCTAATTGAGGAACCCTACCAGGAATAATGTGGCCCCCAAGACCGAGATTATATCATGGTGAAATCACCTCAAATTTCATCCAATAGTTGTTAGTCGCATAGGAAAGTCAAATTTTCAGCCAAAACAATGATTGAGAACAATAGCGCATCGCTAAGGTGCATAAACTTTAATGTTGGCCCGTCAAGCCATTGGATGGAAACCACCATGCTACGTGGAACTCATTGATTGGTAACATATGCTATAGAAATGATATTTTTGCCCTTGTTCATTATATAATGTGTATTTTGATGGTACGGTAGCCTCAGAATGGTTTAAGGCACTTCTCTTTGATGCTTCTACCTTTTATTCAAAAACTAGTTCTTCGATTGGATTGTTTTGCGTAATTTGGAGACTTGGAACATGAAGTGTTTGTAAAAATGCTTGAGTGTTCTTTTTATTCTTATGTCTGATAAATAAACTTGAAATTTCTGTGAGAATGTGAGGGTAAATCTTCTTGATAGTGTTTTGGAAATGTCTACCGAAATTCTAGATCAAATTCCAATTTCTAGCTCCTTCAATGGAATTGTTTGAGTAGATTTGTGACTTTGCATATGAAGTGTTTGAAAAAATGTTTGAATGAGATATACCTCTATTATGACTGATAAAAAATGTTATTTGGAGTTGGAATGGCATTTGAATGATTCTATGAGCTGTGGATTTAATTATTCTAGCGATTCTTAGAATTATTAGTCAATTCGGATGAGTAGAATTAGCTAGTTTTGTGAATTATTTAATGGAATATATATGGGAGGAAAGCTACAGCCATATGATTGTAGGTGACCCATTCTATTCTTTCCATGAGCTACATTAGTCATATATTTCTCCTTATTTGGAATTCGGAAAGTTAAAGTGGAAACTAGATACATTGCGGTGAAAATTGATAACTAGTTGTGGATTGAAATCTCTGTTTTCGTAAAAATGGAATGCTACAGCCATGTGCCCTGTTTCTAACATGTTATTGTGGTGTAGGTGGCTAATTATCATGTGTTATCCTTTACCTATGGATGCATTTCATTTTGGTTCAGTTACAATTCCTTGCGGTGAATGTTAACTAGTTTCATTGGAATTGATGGAAAAGATCACCTTATGTGTAATTGGAATGATATGCAAATAAACATTTAATTGGTTGTAGGTGCACGCTTAATTATGTTGTTAATGGCTGTAGGATTTATTTTGGGTTTAATGGCATGGTTACAAGTTGATTTTGTGCAAGACTAGCTGCTTTTATTGGAAAACTAGTTAAGCAGTCTTGTGGACTCTCATTCGTAATTACCATGATTAATTATTGTAATTTTGGTAATTAGGCCTTATTTACACGTAATTAGATGATATTAGGCCATTGGGATTGATAATAAATTGTTATTTTTTAAACAATTGGATTTGCGATAAGTGTTTCCATTTGTGCACTAAGTGTCGTTAAGCGTCGTAATTAACACCTTAATTACTAGTTAACTGTGATTAAGAATAATTAGCCTTTAGAAGTGGTTATCATCTATGATATGGCTTGGATTGAAGGTTTGATGATGTTAGATGATGTTAAGAATCCTTCCCATCCGTTAGACCAAATGTTGAATTTGTTAATGAATTTATATTAAATTATGGTTAATTATTGGATTTTGTGTCGCAATTACTTTTGGAAAAATGGAAATTATTTTTTTGTGGTTTATCTGTTGCACTAAAAATCAAGTAATTAGCCTCAGAGAGCTAATGATTTGTCCCTTAGACACTATGATATCCCTGGGGGACATTACAATGTCATGGATAATTTGGTTTTGATCTCACCTATGTTGGTTCAAAGGAGATATCAAAGAATCATCTACACATTCCTGGAGTTGATCCTACCTCAGCTGGTTCGAATTTCAAGTTCCAGGATGATATTCATATTTTTGGATTTGTTCTCACCATGTTTGGTCTGAAGAGAACGTTGAGAGAGCCTCCAGGTTCGCCTGCATCCACTGAAGGAGAATTCAAGCACATGTTTTTGGAGCATGATCCACTTCTTCCCAAGAGGAAGATACCTCCATACATTTATTCAAGCATCACACCTACTTGATTTTGGAGCAGTTAATATTTTTTGTGTGCGTGCTTCATGTTCATCTTAAGGGGGGTTTTATTCTCACATGGTTTTCCCTCTTTACTCACTTAAATGGACTAATAAATTTGTAAAGGGTGACCTTTGGTCTCAGTTACCAAGGCCCTATTTCTGATATTTCCTAACATAGTTAGGCTTAAGGGGGGGTGTTGAAAAAATTCTAACCATATCATCTTGGTTTTGCATGCTTTGCATGCATTCCATACAGTGGTAGGTGAGTCTCTTAGCACCCAGTCCTTATTCCCCCCCCCACTAGAGCTTAACTTTGGCCATCATTAGCCCTCTTATCCACTCAAAGCGCCTTGGTTACATCACTAAAGTCCAAAGGCGCCCTCATGCATGCTTTTATGAGTCTACATAGTTAGTTCCATGATTTAGGGTGCCTTGTCCCATTGATTACTCAATTAACTGACTAATACACCTAGTTTCACTGCTACTGAGTGTAGGAGCACCTATTTTGACCACTACAAGTCACTATTTTGACCACGAGAGTTACATGACCCGGTATGGCCACCCCTACCCACTAAAATTCCTTCATACATTCCTAAGTTTGAAGGTAAACCCAAGGAAGACCCAGCTACTCATGTGATGACTTTTCATATATGGTGTTCATCCAACTCTTATATGGATGATTCTATTTGTTTGTGTCTTTTCCAAAGGACTTTAACTGGGGCAGCGACAAAATGGTACATAGAGTTACCACGAGCATATTTTCAAACTTTTATATTAGTTGCAATGGTATTCCTTCACCACTTTCAGCTCCTAGTCCGTTATGAAACTGGAACCGAGCTGTTAACATCCTTTCGTCGAGACAAATATACCCATACCTCCGACCACATCCATGAATGTCAGAGGATATGTAATTTGATCAAAGCTCAGATCCCTAATGGATTCCTTATTGATTGGTTCATGAACTCATTTCAACCTGTGATTTCAAAAGATGTGGCTCTTTCTGGGGTTCAGTCCGAGGAGCAAGCTATTATTAAAGCCCAACAATTGGATTTGGTTTATTCCCAATCCAGGATGTTGTATGAAATTCTTCCCATTGCTCCTAGAGCAGAATTTGACCCAATGAAACCTATACCAACACCTCATGTTGATGACGTGATCGGTGCAGTTAAGAACAATATAGTGAGCCCGGGTAATAACTTTTCAAGTCAAAATTCACTGGTAACTGGTCAGATTAACACACAGAACCTTAAACCCAACCCTCCTTCACATGTTTTGCCAGTACATAACTCTTAAGGAAACCAGCAGCCCGGACAGAATAAAAACAAGAATAATAAAAATGGGAATAAGGGGACAAACAATGCAAATAATAACAACAATAATGTTGGTGGGGCTAATGAAAAAGCTAAGACAAAATTCCCTTGCTTGTTATGCAAGGAGGATCATCTAAATTACAAATTCCCTAAGATGGAAATGGCACAAAAGTTGTTGGCTCAGTAGGAAGGGTCCCCCCAACCCATTGTTTTATCCAATCCATTTCCTTAACATCAGCAACAGATGATTGCTAGTGCTCCTCAAAACCTTGTAGCCTCTCAAGGGGGAAACCAAGGAGCCTCCTCTCAAGGGAGCAGTTTAGGCTCAGGAGAAGTTTTCATGTGTGAATGGAATTTGTATCTCCAGATTAGGAACAAGAATTATGAAACTAATTCATCTGGATCAAAAGGCAAGGAACCTATGAATGTTGATAGTGACAATTCTTTGCATATAGAGAAGCTTCCCAACGATACTATGCCTCGAATACCAAAAGGTGTTATTAAGAAAGTAGCATTCAATCCTAATGTGCGTGCTGCACAAAATTATAGCATAGTTGAATATTTGGCACAGGCTCCGTGTGCAATGTCTACACTTGAGGTCTTACAGAGTTGTCCAGCTCCAAGGAAGACCTTACTTTCAGCTTTAGGGGCCCTCGATCCTACAGATAGTCAAGTGATCACTTTTGGTTTTGATAATTGGAAGCCTCGTTTACCCTACCATGTTTCTTTTCAGATCCAAGTTATATCTGGAAACAATAAAATTCATAGGACAATTGTGGATGAGGGTGCCTCCACGTGCATCATGTCATTATCACGCTGGAAGGATTTAAGATCACCTGATGTAGTTCCTCTGGTCACCATGTTGAAAGCTTTCGACATCCATCTTTTTCAACCTCATGGAATTATTCTGGATTTTCCAATAGAGATGGGGGGGAAAGTAGTCAAAGTGGATGTGGAAGTGGTTGATTCCCCACTTGATTATAGTTTTCTACTAGGGAGAAATTGGACTCAAGCTATGATGGTAGTAGTCTCTTCGATCTTTCGTGTCATCAAGTTTCCTCATGAAGGAAATATTGTAACAATTGACCTTAATAGTCTTAAACAGTAACGAGTTCAATCAGGATCACGGATCCAATATTCCTTTAGTTTCCCATTCCTCGAGGAGTTGTGAAAACATTGGTGTGGGGATGTATCCTTCATTAAAGGAAACTTTTAATATTCCTCCACCTCATTTGAAAGCTAATGCATTACCGGTGCACACAATTTCAACAATTGTCACACCTTCCATTAATAAGGAGTCTCAATTTAAGTCTTCGAACTTTAAAAACCCTTGGAAGTGTTTAGCCTCGGAAGTTGAGTGTACTCAGTTCAACCAACCTTTATATATGTTGTGTACAATTGCTACTGAAAAGAAGCCTCTAAGTTCATGCTTACCTTCTCGAGACTTGGTCCCGACAGTTGACCAGGTGACACCTCCATCTAAATGTTTCGATATGTGTTCTAACTGGGATGATATACTTCCTTCTAGTGAACTTTTCCTAGAGTCTATAATGCATTCTACCATTCATTTGGATGTCGATCCAGTTGCAGTTATGTCCAGCCCTGGTTTGACTTTGGAATCTGATATTACCACTGTTGCATCTTTGGACCCTCATATAGACCTACAAATCAATTGTCTTGCTAAGGTTGATTCTGCTTCTAGAATTTTCAACTCCCGTTATGATGAATTTGTTCCTACAAATTCCATCGCGTCCTTCAACTTTGATATTCATCTTGAGTTGATCTTGTTGATTGTAAGTCCTCAGGCTTTGGTACTATAGAGTCTTCATTGGTTAGCTCTACCTCCATTATGACTATTGTCGATGATAGTGAAGTTGAAAGTATTTCTACCACAGTGACCTATATCGGATCTTTCTTTACAAAAATTTTAGATATGATCTTGGTACTATTGTTTCTTGGAGACAGGATTCTTAGCTGGACTCATGATTACTTATTGGTCTTTTTCAACATTTTGTTCGATCGTGTTAGGTATATTTGGAACCTTGCATATAGGTTTAGGCCTCCCCATAAGTTATGATGCATTTGAACCTTTTTCCATCTGAATTCACCATAGGGTTGAACCTGTTGGATATTGGTGTGTTAACCATCTGTATATGCATTGTGCACCAGTCCGACAGCAGATCCTACCTAACATGGGTCACCCTAATCAGCACCCCTATGTCATTTTGGTTCCCATGCTGAGTTTTCTTCATAGGCTCGGGAGCCTTTATAGTTTCACCATGAATTTGAGAAGAATACTCATATATTTCTTTCTCATACATATCTTTCCATTCCTTATAACGCTCCCATTTTTGTGTTTAAGTCGCATATGCATTTACCTTGATCCCGCTTGCGCTTACAAGCCTGATGTCAGCTTCCATGCTTTAAGCTCATTATATAATCCTCCATCTCTTATCTTATTTATATTAAGTCATGTATCATTTTTCCTTTGCGATTTGACACCCTTTACCTAGAGGAGACACACCCTGAGTGCCCTTATCTTGCTCATGTTCCTTGCATTATGCATACTATTGCTCCATGCGCTTGGAACTAGTTTTGCATGCCCCTAGCACTTGTCTCCTTCTGTCACGAGCATTCTTTCATCCTTCCTTTGAGCTCGTTAAGAACAATAAGCATGTCATGAGTTCCCTTTTTTGGGCTCGTTAAACCTTTAGGGAAAATATTTTTATGGATTCCTCTTTAAGTTCTTTTTAGACTCCTTAAATAGGAAAAGATAGCCAAGCCAACTTGTCTCTTTCATACTCATTAAAGTACTTGAAAGGTCATCTCTAAAGTATAAGTTTAACCCTTTTTCAAACCATTTAGACTATGTACAAAAAATGAATACTCTAGTCATTCGTGGCTAGAAGAGTTCTCTCTCGCATTGTTTTACCCTTTTCGAGAGAGGAGACTAACTTTACGAAAAATGACCCTTTAGAGTCTTCTTTAGGATTTTCTGATACGAACCGTTACACCATAACCTCAAGATGTTAGTGAAGGCCGTCCATTAGGATCTTAACATCCCACCACGCTCCGCAGTCCAGACTCTGGGCTGGATGTGCGCTCGTACGGTGGTGTCCCCTTTGCGTCGTACGAGCCTCGGGCGAACGCTACAATGCCGACGTTGCCACCCACTCTATGACTTGAACCTGGGTGGAGGCTCTGATACCAAATGATACGAACCGTTACACCAAAACCTCGAGATGTTAGTGAAGGTCGTCCATTAGGATCTTAACATTTTCAGACTCTCTGAATATGAAAACACCTGTGAGCATCTACCAACTCGAGCTCGATATAAAATCCAGGAGATGGTGTATAGAATTCTTGTTTAAGTTTTTCAAACTCTTTAAATATGAAAAAATCGACGAGCATGGCCATATCCGGTATCGATATTAAAATCCACGGATCAGTACTTTATTGACTAATCTTCTATCTTGTCTTCAAAATCATGAAACAAAGAAGAAAGTGTTGAGTTTCCCTTCCATGGACTCATAAAATTACACATGGATGGATCCTTATTGAGCATGCTTTAGTTCTTCTTTAAGCTTGTTAAAACATGAAAAAGGTACCTAAAAAGAGAAAGTGGAAGGGAAGAGTGTCAAATGTCTTTCAATATAATGGAATCAAGTCAATTATGTCCTTGAACAAAGCACCTGTTTTGAGTTTCTCAAGCAAGTTGGGTTCTAGTTTTGGCCTTAGGATAAACTTAATTCAGAGTTCTTACACCTTCGGTTGGTTACTCTTCCAATCATATGGAGAATCTGTTAATTTCTCTCACATTTCAAATGTATATCATGGTTCCTATTTGTACAAAGAAGCCTAATTCACTATTGTGTCATGCTCACTGTTCAAGGAGAAAACCTGTGTCATCCATTCTACAGTTTCCTTGACCTCATGTGTCGCTCATTCTGCAGTTTGCTTGATCTCATGTGTTGTCCATTCCTTTGTGCCAGTATAATTCATCATGTACTTAGTCCTACTCCAAATCAAATCAACCTTTGATTGTTTGTCATGTTGGATTGCGGAGGATGCCTTAAGGCCTCCCTTCCAATGGACTTCTTCCCATCGAATTCAACTCATCTTGCTCTGGGAACGAAGTTTAGAGTTTCGCTAGTACCTTGGGGATTGCAGTCATTAGTGGTAATTTCCCTCGCTATCGAGTTATGGGAATACATAAATGTATCTTACTCGATAGATTCTTCAGGTGTTTGACTTCAAGAACATCTATTCACACTTGTTAGAATGTACTAGGTACCTTGGGTCCCATTTTCATCATTGGTGGGTTCCCTCACATTTTTTAATGGTTTACATCAATGGTCGTTAATCAAACGGTGTCCTCCATGTTCGACATCAACTCATTTATTCGCATGGTTAGGATTCGTACCTTGAGACGGTTTGGATTGAAGACCTTGGGATGATAACAACATTGTCATATTTTGTTATCGCCCAAGCTGCGAAAGACTGATCCACACTCATTTTTTGCTCTTGATGAGACATAGATCCATTTTTTTCACTATGGATATGATCTCCAGTTTTGACATAGATCCACCTTTGTATTTATGTGGTTGTGTTCACACTTTTGTTTCTTGTGGATCCACGCTTGTATTCTAGTGGCCATGTAATATACATCAGTTATGCATATGTATTGGATCATCATTGTATCCTCTTGGAAATCATGTTGCATCATTTAAACATGGACATTTATCCCAGGGATGAGATTGTCTGACATTTTCCTTTCTTTCAGGTACTTCATTTGAGAATATGATTCTTGGTTTCTCTGGTTTCCTCAACTCCATAACCCAACCGTTCATTATTTATAATGTATTTCAGCCATTGTGTTCCCCTATGACCTCATATATTAGGGGGCATTTGTTATAACCAAATTTGGCACATCTCCGTCTGTGACGACACTGGCATGTTTTGGGCACATGATGACACTTCATGAGGTTACTATGAGTCACAAAAAAGGAAATTAGGGATTGAAGAGCCATATTTGGGACCTCAGTAGGATGGCCTTACCTCATTCATAGTCCATTTGATAGTTAGGGATCTTTTGAACAAATTTGGAGACCAAAAATTCTCCTGAAAAACCCTATCAATGTCATTTTTCCACCATTTTTCCACCCACATGCAGGTTGCACATGGCTCACCTGCATGTTACATGCACCTTTCTCTATTGTTCACCAGCGTGTGCCTCATAAAATAACCAAAATTATAATAAATCTCGAAAAATGGGTGGTTTTGGAATTGCCTCCTTGGTTGTAACTACTCCATACTCGACCCTATCTTCTTCTTTTGCTATATAAGAGAGGGAGAGGGACCATGAGAGAGGGACTTAGCCCATTGTAATGTTATGCTGGAGAAATTTTGACTCCCAGTCCCCTCACTTGTGCCCTAGTTTCCATCTAACCCTAATGTTTTGCTTGGAGGTTGGGATCCTTGGAGGAGAGAAGCAAGAGATCTATAATTGAAGGTTTCATGAGGTGCCTTGATTGCAGGAAGGTATTATGTACTTGCTTCATTCATGAATAAAGATTAGACATTCTTCCCTTTCCAAATCATTTTGTTCATGTATATCTCAGTTTTTATTACTTATTGATGTTTATTAGATCGGTACTTTATGTTCTTTTGAATATCAATCTTATATTTGTAGTCAAATTGATTTGAGGAAGGTCTTGAAGTGGTTTTGCAGGTCCTTGACTGGAGAGCAAGAGGAGGACTCAAGGAGAGGCTTGGATCAACCTTCTGTAGTAAGGTACACACCCTCTTAAACCCTAATTTGTTTTGCTTAATTATTGTATTTGCAGAACCTTAGATGTTTGTTTGTCAACCCTATTACATTGGTGGCCTCACCCCATCCATTAGGAACTTTTTCCTCACGCAGGTGAGCCATGTGCAACCTACGTGTGGGTGGGAAAATGGTGAAAAACTGCCATTTCTAGGGTTTTTCAGGAGAAGTTTTGGTCTCCAAATTTGTTCATAATCTCCCTAATTGTCAAATGGACTATGAATGAGGTAAGAACATCCACTGAGGTCCCAAATATGGCTCTTACATCCCTAATGTCCTTTTGTGTGACTCATAGTAACCTCATGAAGTGTAATCATGCAAGTGTCGTCATGCGACCAAAACATGCCATTGTCGTAACGAACGAAGAAGTGTCAAATTTGGTTATAACAATGGATACATAACTATTAATGACTCTTCAGTCGTTTCTCCCATATTCCTATTTTAACCCCCAGTGAACTATTTCATGGGCATTGACAAGCGCATGTATGGATCTATGCTTATTTCTTTTCACTTTTATCATATCTAGATGTCTACATTTTGCATATTAGAGTAGTTTCATTTCATACTTTAATTATAAAATCATAAATGGTGAGTAGGTCCGCAACCGGTGAAACCCAAAATAATTAATGGTAATTGTCGGGTGAGAATACAGATGGGTTCCCTATTCCAAATGGTCTGAGGTTTGATTGGGACCTTTCACCGGGGAGAACCCCTAGTGTTGGCTAGAGTCATTTCAACCTGTCAATACCCACTAACACTCAATCATTGATTTCAACCTCCCGTGACTCCACTCCAAACAATGACACACACCGTCATTGCCACTTGTCACCTCTGTTGTCCCTTCAAATGTGAGAAGGATAACCTAAGGGACCTCAAATAGATAGAGTGTTTAATGTTGTATTACCTCCTTCCCATTTTTTATTTATTGATACCATAGATCCATCTTAAACCTGGATCTATGAAGCAGTGAGAAGGATCCAGTTCTTGAGGTGTAATTTTTTTATCTTAAACTTTTTACACATGTTCAAAAAAAATTACACCTCAAAAAATTTGATCCCTCTTTGTGCTTGATAGATCCGGGATTAATATTTTTAGTTTATGAGTTGACATGGATTTTTTTAATTACTTTTCATTTGGTTTTAATATTTTATTTTATGAGTCTACATGAATTGTTTTGATTAATTTTTATTTTTGGTAATGTAAAGTAACTTTGAATTATGTTTGGTGGCAAAATCTCCCCCATGATGGACTGTAGAGCACCTCTCTCGGTACAAAAATCTGCCAAACCTACTCTACATGACCAAACTCTCATCCCAGGTTTCTTTCCTTAACTAGGAGGTCAGGTTGAACCTGGAATTTTCTCAAAGGTGGTGGAGGTTCATCGAATTTTGTTGGTCATGAGGAATCAACAGGGAGCTTTATGCATGCTTTCAATTTTCTCTTTGTAGTAATCGAAAGCAGATCGATCTCGGCTATAGAAATAGAAATAGCTTGAGGCATTTGGGCAGTTAGATAGAATACCATGGTGGAGCACTTAACTGAAGAACATATTTATGAGTTCAAAGAGGCCTCAACCTCTTTGACAAGGATGGCATGGTAATTGATTTCAATTCATCTCATTTATATGAGTGTTTAAGGTTTTATGTGTTTCGTGATTTGGTTGTTGGGTTGAGGGATGACAATAACAGTGGTTTGCAGGGTGCATTGTGACCAAGGAATTGGGGACTACAATGCGTTCCCTCAAACAAATACCCATATAAACTAAGCTCCAAGACATGATCAATGACATTGATGCATATGGAAATGAAAGAATTGACTTCCTCAAATTTCTGAACCTCATGGCCTAAAATAGGAAATTAGCATGTTGCCTTGAATTCCATACTCACTTTGCAGGATTCTGGTATTGAGGCCATGATTAGGGCTTGTAATAAGCTTAGCACTATCAGTCTTGTGAATTGCAGGAATTCATCTAATGGTGTTTTGGAAAGCATTAAAAAATGTGAGAATATCCGAGAATTGGCTTTAAAGGTTTTTTGCACCGAAGAGGCACAATCTACAACCCAGTAGGGTGGATGTGTAACTCCTCCCGTGCTCACCCTAGAGTTGACACATCTTTTTAAAAAAAAATTAAATATTATAAAAAATAAAATGTCCGCTCAAATTAGATTTAAAACATTTAAGACAGCATATATGTAAAACTACACAAATTAGATAAATTAAAACCATAAACATTGCATTACACACTTAAATAATGCTGAGAGTGCAAATGTTTAGGAAGGATTTGCACCTCAAGAGATTTGATCCCTCTCAGCGCTTGGTAGATACCCTTTTGAGATAGATCTATGCTGGTTTAGATGTACTCCATCTGGTTTTACAAAAATATGTGAGAATTGTGCGATGCTTATGAATCTCACACTCGAGATCAACCCTTTTGTTGACATTACCCTAGCCCTTCCATCTTTAGCCACCAATTGCATCAATCTATAGGAAATGTCTTTGCAGTTTTAACATGAAGACTTGAGGGAGTTGTGAGGATTATAATCTCTGGTTTGGTCACACTTTACTTCTATCTCGGTAGTTCTATGCATCAGAT
This sequence comes from Larix kaempferi, assembly GCA_027924585.1. NCBI lineage: Eukaryota > Viridiplantae > Streptophyta > Pinopsida > Pinales > Pinaceae > Larix > Larix kaempferi. The sequence goes on from BSBM01000434.1 coordinate 4,597,645, forward strand.
GTAGTTGTAGGTAAGTATATGCGTCTGATATTAAAATAGGTAAGTAATTATATGCAGAAGATATAGTAGTAGGTAAGTAGTTGGTAGTTGTAAAAGGGACCTTGAATATTTATGGTTATAGGCCATCACTTAGGGACATAAAACTATCTAAAGGCTGCAAAACTGTGGATCATATTACCATGTACAAATCAAATGGATCACATGGATTTGGTTCCATGTAAAGTTCATGCATTTCATTTAGTGGCAAGATATAAGATGTGCAGGACAGAAGAAGTGTTTCTATTCTTTAAACATTCCCATACTTTATGTAATGCTTATTTGCTGGGCTTCTAGCTGGAAGAATCTATGACATTTTATAATCTCATGTGATCTCTATTTTAAAGTGTAATATTAGATTGCGAACAATGTATTGAGGTACTGCCTTTTGCAAGATTGTTGTGCTAATTTTTTTTTCATAATTGGTTGTTTATCAGATATCTATTTTCATACACTCATACACTATCACGTAAGCATTCATTTTATTGGAACTTATAACATCAAGCAGAGAATGATGACAGTAATACGCCACTAGGGAAACCATTTTGTATTGTCACGCTGCTTCTATTGGATGATATCCTTGAATACTTCTCATTCCAAGGATGGATTCAACATAAAAATATACAAGGCACTCTCTTTTGTTGCTGAACGAAATGATAATTTTTCGATATAAAAACATTCAGAAGAATGCAGGTGAGCACCAATTGTCCATTCAAAACTCTATGCATTCAAACTTACTAATAGGGATTTTCATATGATCAGTTGGTCTTTACTCATTATCGTATCTGCCAAGTTTGATTCTGAGTGAGGAAATTTGAATGGGTCCAATTATTTCCCACATTCAAAGAACTGTTGAACTAAAAATGATGAAAGAAAAAGACCTTAATCCTAATCTTTATGCCCCCTATCATCAAATTTCCTTTTGTGAGCTGAGATAGTTCTTAACTAGTTACTTGAAAGTGTCTGTTGTAAGCAAATAATCTGCAGCTCTTGGAAAAAGTGGAAAAAGTAAATCATCTCGAATTGAAGGGAAATGTTGGATTTTTGGAATTTGCCATTGCTATTAATGTGTTAGTGTGTATTTGTCAGTTTGCATTTTTTTTAAGTCTAATTTCATTTATGTGGAGCCTGTATATTTGTAGGTTGCTTCTATTGTTTTATTTTATGGTGCTTTATTGCTCCTTTAATTTTAATGGTTGTGGCATCTTCTTAGTCTTTTTTTTCAATCGGTATCTGTTGTTTCTGTCCTGTTTACATATGTATTTTCTTTTCATGGGTACTATGTAAGTATATATGTGGGGAGCCTGTATATTTGTAGGTTGTTTCCATTGTTTCATTTTATGAGGCTTTATTTCTCCTCTAATTTTAATGATTGTGTCATCTTCTTAATCTTTTTTTTCAATCGGTATCTATTGTTTCTGTCTTATTTACATATGTATTTTCTTTTCATGGGTAATATGTAAGCATATATGTGGGTGTGGATTATATCCATTTTTTAGTGTGCAATCCCATTTTATGTACAATGCATTGAGAAAAAAATTTGTTATTTTTTGAGAAAAAAAATAGTATTTTGTTTTTTTATTTTTTACTTTTTAGTTACTATTCAGTTAATTGTTTTTTCTGAAAATGTAAATTTTACAATATCAAATTATATATATATATATATACTTCAAAGACCTCTAAATTGATAGAATGAATATTTTAAGGATTCATAATTTTCTTAAAGTGTAGAAACCTTGGTTAATATTATTAATTATCAATGTTTTAACCATAAAATGTTTGGTCATATTTTTAAAACAAATTAAAGTTTGCAATGGTTTTATATAGTTTCCAAAATTAATACATGGACTGAATTTCACCCTTAAAATTTTCCATGAGTGGGAGCTCCAAAATGGAACCATAAACTGTATTGATGAAATAAAAGAAGATATGTCAGTACAGTTCTATTTTGATTGATTACAAGGGTATTAAACACATATTTTATTAAGTTTGGAATTCTACAATGTATCTAAAATTTAAAACTTTAATAAGATTGTTTTTTTTTAAATGAGATTTAAAAAATTGTTTAATTCACTACTTCGAATGTATATATTCACCATTTTTTGTTATAATATATCATTGAGTTATATAAAATCAAATTTACATAAAATTGAAGCAAGTCTTCAACTAAAGTTTAGACTTACATTATTTTTATATTTTCATAAAAAATAAGCTTTTAAAATGACCTATAAAAATATTTAATTATACAATATTGTGTTTATTACTCTATCAATTTTAATTATTGACATAGTAACTATTATATCTGTGTTAAGTATATTTTATTCTACATGGGTTGGCAAGACTTTATTGTTCTTGATAACAAGAAAAAATATTGTATAAGAGCTACTCAGTTTAGCTTGTCATTTAACTATCAAAATCAATTATGTATTGAAATAACAACATAATAATACAATTTTTTTTTGTTTTTCTTAAATTTTCTACATGAGTGAAGAGCAAAAATCCAGTCAAGTTCTTGCAATTGTGTAACATTTGTTCATAAAAATTTTGAACATATTATATTGAAAAGAATGCTAACTAACTACTCTATATAGTTTTAATAGACCCACAAAGTCTAATATATATTTATTTTAGGTGCATTATTGGACTTGACTATCCAAGTTTGAAATGATAAGTTTCTACATTATAAATCAATGAATTAGTATAGCAAATATATATATATATATATAACATAAAGTTGAAATATACACTAATTTTGCTTGGTGCGGACGTAAATATTGAATACAGTCAGCTTGTGGTGAGTGGACAGATTATACGCATCTTCATGAGCACTAAATTAGTTGTTGCGGATTAAACTACAGTCACCCCAAGAAGAGCTTGCAAATACTAAAGAATCCCAACTTGATGCTATTGAAGGATTGAACAAACAAACATATTGGGCATAAAGGCCAAATGAAAAATCTTTTTGCATACAGTTTATGAGAAAAAGTACATAAATGTACTTTTTTTTAATATAGTTTAATATAGTTTGGACTAATATTGGATATAAATTTTGTATATTTTCTTTCTGTTAGGTGTTATTGCTAGGTATGGCAAAAGAACAATTCAGAATGAGACAATATAGTCATGATAGTCTTGCAGGACTAATGATGGAAATTATGAAGAATGAAATTCTTTATTAAATAAAAGTTTACAATAGTTTTCAAGGAAAAAAAATATAACATAAAGTTGAAGCAAATCTTCTAGTAAAATTTGGATTCGTTACATTATTTCTGTTATTATTAGTTTTTTTGTATTATAAGCTATGTTCATAGAGGTTTGCCTCATGAATAAGAGATTGTACAAGAAATTTTTGACTTGTAAAGTTATTTAATAATATTAATATTGTGTTTGTTACTATTATTATGGGCATCATAACTATCCTTTCTATGTTGAGTATAAGTTAGCATAATGGTAGGAGATTGAAACCATTTTAGAGTGACCTATAATAAAGTTATTCAAAGACATAATATTGTGTTTGTTACTATAACCATTTGAATTATTGTGTATGTGTTGAGTATAGGTTATCATAAGAGTTTGGCATGATTTTAGAGTCGATAAGAAAAAATATTATGATCAAAAAGGAATCTGCGTTTTACTTTTGTAGTCTCGACATTTCGATCTCTCACAAGGATCATCTTCAGGAGACGAGATCACTTGGAGAATAAACAAAAAGAAACAAATAAATATACTTTGGTGGTCAATGTAATGATCTCATTCATCATGTTTGCTCCTTAAATGACTTTGTTGGATTGCCAATTTCTGAAGGAAGGGATTCCATGTTTCACTGAATGTGGTGCCTTCATATCTATTTACGTTCTCCATATGCATTTTTATCTCCACTTTAAAGAAAATATTCTATAAGAGTAAGTCCAAGTGTGTCTTAAAGATCAAAATCAATTATGAATTATTTTATTTTTTCATACACGAGAGGGAAGAGGGAAACCCAGTCTAGTTACTACAAGTGTCCAATATTTATTCTTGAAGCATTCAATGTATTATATTGAAAAGAATGTTAAATTATTACCTACTCTAATATAGTTTTAATAGACTACATTTAGACTACGATGTTTTTAAGTGTGTTATTAGAGTTGATTATCCAAGTTTGGTTGAGCGAGAAGTTATGTTGATTAAGACAAAGAATGGCATTTGAATGTATTATTTTGGAAATAATGTGAATTAGCTACTCCAATTTAGATTGATAGACCAAGTGTACAAGATGTCAATTTTAATTGCATTATTGGATTTGATTATACAAGTTTGATTGGGTGAGTCATTATGATCATCTAAACAAGGCATTGAAATTTGTAATTGCCAAGTTAAATATTGAATGGTGTCTTAAGGTATTTATATTGAAAATAATGTTAATTAACAACTCAAATATATTCTAATAGATGAAGTCTTGAATATGTTTCTTTTAAATGCATTGTTGGACTTGACTGTCCAAGTTTGATGAAGCAAGAAGTTATGTTGATCTAGACAAAGCATTGAAATTGTAATTCCTGTTGGATTTTGTGCAAATTCGGAAGTTATTCTTACTATATTCTATTGTAATTATTTGTACCTCCTACGGGAGTTGATCTTGATGTAATTCCTCATCTAAACCCTTGAAAGAATCAATGTAAACCTTGGGGATAAAATTAAGTAAAGAAAATAATTATTAAATGTATTTTTATATTCCCCTAAGACAAGTCGTCCCTGCCAGATTAGACAAGTCGGCCCAGTGGGTAAACTGCCCCAAAAAAGTGGGCGAGCTGCCCCAAACAATGGGTGGAACTGCCCCAGTCAGGTTGGGCCAGAAAGGGAAAAAGTCATTTTTGCATGTGTATAAATAGAGAGGTCATATGCCTCATTTTTTCATTCACTCACACACAACAAGTTCGCATCACTTGGAGAAGAGCTCGCACTTGCAGCTAGGAAAAACTTATTTTGGGGGTTTTTTGGTTAGAGAGACTTTTTACTTTCTCTCTCTCATCTCTGTACTTTGTTCTCGGAATTATTCATCTTTATACGAAGGCTGTTGGGTTTTCTCCCGATTGGGTTTCCCAGGATAAATTCTCGTGTTCTTGTTTTTGTGCTTTGTCTTTCTTCTAGTGATCCTATTGAATTTGTGCAATTGAATTATTATGCTATAATTGTATGAAACACTAACATGGAATCAAAGCGAAACTAGAAGAAGCCATTGTCGGAACTAGGCTTTCATCTTTCAAGGCCTTTACTCAACATTTTGGCGGAAAAAGAGCCTTGGGAATTTCGCTCTAAGGAGGGCACATCTTTGGGTGAAGGAAGAATTCAATTTTGAGAGTTTTCAATTTTTGACCTAATTCTACAGCTGCAACATAAATTAGGATTTCAATTTTTTACCTACTTCCTCCACAATTTTGGCTCGGCCCCACCTTTTCTTAACTCGCCTTACTAGAGTGCATCTCCCTATGGAGTCATTTTTTCAAGAATCCAACTTTCATTTTAGACCTAGCTCCTGCTAAGGTTTCTGCTTCAGATCTGCAGTCAGGATGATTGGAATGAAGGTTGAAGATCGTTTGGAAGGGGCTTCCAACTTCATCTCTTGGAAGTATAGGGTGCTTCTCTTACTAGAAGAAAATGATCTCTTGCAGGTTGTCAATGAGAAGCTCCCAAAACCAAAAGCCGAAGAAGAAAAATCTTGTTGGAGGAAGAATGATGCCAGAGCAAGAAGGATTTTGGCGGACTTAGTCATAGATCACTTGGTTCCTCAAATTTTAGGGAAGAAGACTGCTAGAAATATGTTCAAATCCATAAAGAAGCTCAATCAAAAGGAAGCATGAAGACTCAACTGTTGATGTTGATGAAGACACTCCTCACAAGAAGTCAAGGAATGATGATTGTTTAGAATTCTTCTTTTAGTTCTCCATATGTTGAGGAGATATGAAGATCCAGACTGTCAGAACATAGGTCTCTCCATGGTTCCTACAAGAAAGCAGTGGGATCCCACACACAAAAACAATAAGACATAAGTATTTGGTTTTCTTTCTTACATAGATCTGTCTTCATAACCATTATATGCATATCTACCAAGAAGTGTGTTGAGCAGTTGATATAGTTTACTTTTGGTGTACTATAGACTCTTCTTGTATTTTCTATGCATATGAGCTACACAACATTTCATGAACGCATGATGGAGCTAGTCTAGATGATATCTCCTTCCTGCATGCTTAGAGTAGTGCACACTCTTGATGGCATGTTCTAGTGGAGATAGAAAACATCTAGATAGTTCCCAGATGTGTTCGGTAGACATGTTTGTGATTGTTGTGCTAAAGTATTAGCCAAGATGCTTGTGTAAACTATTTTCATTGCATTGAAATAGACATTGGTTAAATTTGATTATGCAATGCCATTGATCATCAGTCAGGATTTGACTTGTAGGGAAAAGACCATGTGATGTGGCCTACAAGAGAATGATGATGAGACTTGTTTCGATGAACAATTGGTGGACATATGAATTTCGTTGATGTTCAGGAGGAAGCTTCTAGGAGTATGACCCTCAGACTAGAAGGATGATCTCGAAAGAAGCTTTCACAGGAGTGAAAACATAAGTGGGCCACCTCCGGATTTTTGGCTATCCAGTCTACATACATGAGCCCAAGGAGAAGAGGATGAAGTTAGAACCTTAAGGCAAGAAGGGAACTTTCGTGGGATACAATGAGCCTTCAAAGGCGTACAGAATTTACATCCCGGGATCCAGACAGATTGAAGTCAGCAGGGATGTGTCCTTTGAAGTAGAAATGGATGTCAGGAAAGGTAGAGGATCAAACATAGATATCGATGATGAAGAAATGATAGAACCAAAGGAGATGAGATCATCAACCCCTTCAGTTTAGAGGGAGTTAGCAAAAGAGGATGAACCCATCGATTCCATTGATCTAGTTGAGCCAGTTGATGTTCCCATAGATATTGCAGTAGGACAAAAGAGGCCTAGATGGGCACAACAAACTTTACATGGAGCAGATGGGTGTGTTGAAAAACACAAGGCTAGATTTGTTGCAGGAGGGTTCTCTCAGGAATAGGGAGTCAATTATGATGATACATTTGCTCCTATGGCTCGATATACTTCCATTAGATCAATTATTTATATTGCTTCAGCCATGAGGTGGAAGTTGCATCAAAGTGATGCAAACCCCAACTTTTACTACAAGGTTGCGGATGATGAGCCACTGATTTTGGTCCTTTATGTTGATGACCTGTTTCTCACTGGAAATGAGAAACTTATCGTATGGTGTAAGAAGAAACTTTCCTCTGAGTTCGAAATGAAGGATCTTGGATTGATGCATTACTTCTTGGGATTATAAGTATGGCAAAGGCAGAAGGAAATTTTCCTAGGTCAAGTAAAATACACCATAGATATTCTGGAGAGATTTGGGATGTTGGATTGCAAGTCTATGGCCACTCTGATGGATACAAATTTGAAGAAGTTGAGGGATTCTACTTCAGATTCAAATTTGATTGATCCCACTATGTATCGCCGGGTGATTGGGTCCTTGATGTATCTGACGAACACCAGACCATATATATGTTTTGTTCTGAATGCTCTCATCTAGTTTATGTGTGAGCCAAGGCAGATTCCCTGGATTGCTACAAAACATGTGCTCAGATACTTGCATGACACTGTGGGATATGGTTTGAGATATGCTTCAAAGTGTGACTTGATATTGCAGGGGTTTACAAACTCAGATTGGGTTGGATGTGCTACAGATAGGAAGAGTACTTTCGGATGTTGCTTCAGTTTGGGTTCTGCAGTGATTTCCTGGTGCAACAAGAAGCAGAACTCAGTAGCACTCAGTACTGCAGAGGCCGAGTATATGGTCGATAGTACAGTAGCCCGAGAAGTAGTATGACTTAGTAAACTCCTTACAGGATTGTTTAGCCAAATTCCAGAGCCAACTGTGATTCAATGTGATAACCAGATTTGTGTGCAAATGTCAATGAATCCTGTATTTCACGATAGGTCGAAGCATATAGAGATTTGGTATCACTTCATACGTGATATGGTGCATAAAGGTGCGGTCGAGTTACAGTATGTTCCGACATATGACCAGACTGCAAATGTTCTCACCAAGCCTCTTCCCTAGATGAAGTTCAAAAACTTTCGTGGAAGACTTGGAGTAGAAGAGAACGTGTCCCTCCTTGAGAGGGAGAGATGACATAGAGATGTTTACCCTGCTTTCACCCAGGTGCCTCTATTCGTCCAGGTTCTCAGCCAAGTATGGGAAAATTCCATCGACGGATGAGATGGACAGGCAGTAGATGGTCGGGTTCCACCCAGGTGTCTCTACTCGTCCAGGTTCTCAGCCAAGTATGGGAGAAATCCCATCGAAAGATGAGACGGATAGACAATATATGGTCGTGTTCCACCTAGGTGCCTCTACTCGTCCAGTCTCTCATCCAGGTATGGGATAAATACCATCGGCAGATGAGACGAACAGGTAGTAGATGGTCGGGTTACACACAGGTGCCTCTGCTCGTCCAGGTTCTCAACTAGGTATGAAATAAATCTCATCAGCATATGAGACAGACATGTAGTAGATGGTTGTGTGATGATTGCACAGGTACCTCTACTCGTTCAGGTTCTCATCCAGGTATGGGAGTACCCCATCGGCAGATGAGACGAACAGGTAGTAGATGGTTATGCACCTCTGCTCGTCCCGGCTCTCATCCAGGTATCGGAGGATCCCATTGGCAGATGAGACGGACATGTAGAAGATGGTATAAAAGATGGTAAATCCTATCTCTCAGACATCCAAGTAGGATGGAGAGACTCTCTTGGACTCGCCAAAGGGCTAGTGGAGTTGATGCATGATGACACTTCTCGAAGGACTGAGACTGTGTTGACAACCTTCAGTATGTATAGAGATGATTGAGATAGTATAGATGAACAGATGAAACCCAGATGATCATGATGCTGATGAAGACCGAAGAGTACCTTCCTTGTTGAGAGGAAGTGTTGGATTTTGTGCAACTTCGGAAGTTATTCTTATTGTATTCTATTGTAATTATTTGTACTTCCTATGGGAGTTGATCTTGATGTAATTAATCATGTAAACCCTTGAAATAATCAATGTAAACCTTAGGGAGAAAATTAAGTAAAGAAAATTATTATTAAATGTATTTTTATATTCCCCCAAGACAAGTCATCCCTGTCAGATTAGACAAGTCGGACTAGTGCGTAAACTGCCCCAAAATAGTGGGCAGTCTGCCCCAAACAATGGGAAGAACTGCCCCAGTCAGGTCATCCCAGAAAGGGAAAAAGTCATTTTTGCATGTTTATAAATAGAGAGGTCGTATGCCTCATTTGTTCATTAACTCACACACAACAAGTTCACATTACTTGGAGAAGAGCTCGCACCTGCATCTAGGAGAAGATTATTTTTTTGGTTTTTTGGTTAGAGAGACTTTCTACTTTCTCTCTCTCATCTCTGTACTTTGTTCTCGGAATTATTCATCTCGATACGAAGGTTGTTGGGTTTTCTCCCGATTGGGTTTCCTAGGATAAATTCTCGTGTTCTTGTTTATGTGCTTTGTCTTTCTTCTAGTGATCCTATTGAATTTATGCAATTGAATTATTATGCTATAATTGTATGAAACACTAACAATTACCAAGTTAAATATTGAATGGTGTCACATAATTCACATCAACTATGTCGCATGAATACATTGAAATTGAACCAAAATTTACATCTCTATACTAAATAATATAAACTCCTCAAAAACTAATGGGATGGAAATGTGATCTACGGATTGAAAATTATTTTTTCATATATATTAATTAATCCTTCAAAGAAAAAAATTACTTTCATGAACCATTTCCACTTAATCTCATTATATTTTCTCAAGTAGATGAAATACAAAATCCAAACCACATTTATTTATATTGATCTTCTTGTAATGTTCTTTCTTTGCCACCTATGCCCAAAACTATGACATCAATTGGAATAGATCCAAGTCCTGTGTTATTGAAATTTGGTACCCAATAGTTCTAATATTTTGCCCTCCTAATTCCTTGAGCTAGGCTTCCACCAATCAACCTTAACATGAAGATTTGTTTTCATCATCGTGGGAGATATATGAGGTTTCATTTTCCATATAAATCATCTCCCCCTAGTCCTCATCTCCTGAAACTAGCAATATATTTCATTTCTCAAAATCATTCATAGGGTTGAATGTTGGCTTTGTCCATTGCACTTGGGTCCAAAATATATTAGTCCACCTATCACATTATAAAAATCCTCAATAGAACACATTATAGTAAACATCAAGATTTTCCTTGACTTTGGATAGAAATTCTCAAAAGATTAATCACTTCCCTCCATTATTGTATATCATTGTAAATTTCATCTAAACTATTAAGAATTCTTTCACAATACTCTATTTTATTTTTCCATTCCTCTAAAATAATTGGTGAATCATCACTATCAATAATGTATTTTCATTTTTTTTATGCATGATGTTATTCCTTCCATTAGTTCTAATTGATGACTGAGCATGACTATTCCCGACCATCTAGTCCCCACCACCAAAAGGAACTTTACATATAAATTTGATTGAGCTAAAAAGCATAACCCAAATAAAATTGGTTATTAAATAATATAATCTTAATAAAACCTATAAACTATTGTTAGAAAAACTTGTAAAATTGTTCAAAAACTTCCCTTACTTAAGAACTTGTAATAGGACTAAAGGCATCTATTAAGTAAGACAAACTTCAACCATGATTTCTCATGCAAATTTGTATAATCGTGGTTCAAGGAAAGTTAGCATTCGTATTAGTTGTTCAAAGCAACTTTAGATAACCTTGACTCGAACGATCGTTATTTTAAGTACTTATAGAATTTTTGAGTGCCATCTAATACTATGTTGTAGATTAGTGGAGCATAGCATCTATATAGAGGTATATGGATAGAAAATCCCAAATCCCAACCTTGATGCAACTCTTAGTATACTAATACATAGTACTCGTTGTTTGAGTTCAGAGTAATTTGCATATTCATATAGAGGTTATTATTTCCTTTTTGTTTTATCAACTTTGTAATTATTTTGTGGCATTTCTATCATTTGAGTAACCTTCACAACCAATGGCAGAAAGATGACCAATGACAAAATTTTGTAGCTTTAGTTTACTTGTTTTTCAAGGAGCACATAAGTTGTACTATGATTAGCAATGTGTCCATGAGACTGTTAACACACAATTTAACACCCTCAATAGTGTAGGTTGAATATATATTTTGATTTTCACCCACAACATGAAGACATAGATGAAGCATTAAAAGAGACAGAATCTCTTAATCCAACCACTACTTTCTGAAAGGGAAGGTGTGAATGAAGACCCATGTAGCCCGCAAGGGGAAACTTCAAGGATTGAATTTCCTATTAAAAGCTAATACCAAGTCTCCACAAACTTAAGGTGGAAGGAAAATACATGGAATATGTGTTTTGTGCATTAAATGCTCCATTAATAATGATAAATGCCCAAAACTATGGAAATGGAGGAAATTAAGTTGGGTTTCTTATCCCACATTGAAAATTTACCTCTCATCTCTCAAATCCTAAATATATATAAGAGGCATTTGAGGTGAGTATTGAAGAGGATTGATTGAAGAGCAAAGTTAGTGTAGTGAATTGTTGAGAGAGACTCTTTTGTTTCACACTTTTGGTGATCAAAGGGATTGAAGGGCATAGGAGGGAACCTAGAGTGAAGGAGGAGGAAGCATCTCGTGATGAGGTTGTAGACTCCACTTTTCTTTGAATGAATATGAAATAATTCACTTGTCCCCAAATGATCTTGTTTATCAATTTGTAGGATGTTAGATTTGTTTTTGGTTTAATTATCATATGGAATGTTGTTTGTAGAATAGAGAAAACATCTTGTGTTCTAGTTTTGCAGGTACTAAGAGGAGCACTGAGGAGAAACCAGCATTGAATAGCAACAAGCAAGCAAAGGCCTCTCCAAAAAGCTTCCCCAAATGACATGCTACAAGAGGTATTCTCTTTTCTTTCCATCCCTACTCAAAACCTTAAGGAAAATGGTAGATCTAGCTATGGATTGTTGATATTGCATCTCTCATATAGCTGACAAAGAGATTCACCACTCCTTTGGCAAAGGAAAAAGGATCTTAGCCTAGATTTCTAGCTCTACTACTGATCATCTACCTATCAGAGACTCCAACTTAATATGGTGATCCCACAATAAAAAGAAAAAGAAAATCCATATAAAAACAATCAAATAGTTGCATATGTACCATAGTTGTGAGATACAACTAAGGGTTTAAAGGAAAGTGGGAACATTATGTTAAGAATATTGATGTTGAATATTTAGCTTGTGGTTGAGAAACTAACTAAACAAATATAAGTTTATTGAAAACATTGCCCAAAGAAAATTAATAGTTTTCATAAATTGGATATCTTAGGCCTTTCATGTATTTCAAATTGAATATTTTTATGACCAAAAGCATATTAAACTTTTCTTATTGGATCTTAATCTAATCAAATATAATTATTTATGCCATTATTTTTTCTCAAGTTTTATATGGATAAGATGTTAGGACTAAGAAGTTTGGGATTGGATTTCCAAAACTAAAGTTGGGTGCACCAATTGAATTTGCAAATTAGTACTAAGAAATTTGGGATTAGGAAGTGGGATTTTTCAGAACATGTTGCAACAAGAAGAGTTGCTAGGGTTTTGCTTCTAATCACCTCCTCTGTTGTTCTCCAGCCCTCTTCCATGGCACCACCACCAAGAGGGGGTGACTCCCCCTCCTATCGTAACGCTATCTTATCTCATTCATCTTTTAGTAAACCTGCAATATCCTCTCCCTTGGGGAAAATCTCCATCTATGGATCTTGCTCTGACTGAAGGGACTCCTGCTTCTTCTCACTTTGATGCTTCCAAGGACGATGTTGTCAAAGACTCTAAGCTCTCGAATCAATCAACAAAACCTTATTCAAAAGGTTGTTTCCCTAAAGCAGATTCCATCCCTAGCCTGGAATTTACATAGAGAAAACTTAGTGCATATCAGCAACACATGTAGGATCACGCTTTGATTTGCAAGTTCCTAGGGTTTTGTCTTAATGAGCAAGCCCACATAACCTAGATCAAAAATGTTTGGAATCCAAAGGGTGAAATAGATCTCAATTTGGGCTCCAAGGGTTTCTTCGTAGTGATCTTCTCCCATCCTGAAGATAGAGAACGTGTTGTTGATTAGGGCCCCTATTTCTTCAATAGCGCCATGCTTTCCATGAGATACTGGAGGGACAACTTTAGCCATGAATGTGAAGACTTCTCATAGGTTCCTGTCTAGGTTCATATTTACTCACCTCCATAGGAATACTAGGAATAGGGAAACCCTAATGGGTATAGGAAACACCCAAGATAAGTTCATTAAGCTATCAGATGCCACTAAAAGAGGTCACTACACCTCATTTTCCCGTATATGTGTTAACATGAATGTTTCCAAACCTCTCTCGGACTCAATATGTCTCAGTTATAAAGATGAGGAATAGATACAACCCCTAGATTATGAACACATCCCCTTACGCTATAGAAAGTGTCATGATCATGGGCATCTCTACAAGAACTTCCCTCTTGTCAAAAATGCCCAACGGGATCCCCCTCCATAAAAAAACCAACCCTAACGGATTCTCTTTCATTAAATCCCATTGGAATAACTCTAAAAAGCAATCCCAAGCCACCCCTGGATCTACGTTAAGGAAAGAAAATAGGTTTAGTGACATGGAAAGAGAGGAGAACGTTGAAATGGCTATGGTAGTTGTTGAATCTCATCAGCCAACAAACCCTACCATGACCTGAAAGATAGCACTCTCGAGCAAGCAAAGTGAAGGAAAATCGATCCGCTGGAGGATAGTACAATGAAAGAGGACACACAGGAAATTGAGGAAGTGGAATATGAACCAAAAATTGATGACAAGGCATTACAGAGCATCATTGATGCCAATAACATAGGTGATATTTCAGTCATTCCCACCTTGCAAATCACTCTCTTCCAAAAATCCCCTCTTTCCATCCCGGGCCTGATATCCCAAAAGGATCTATCAGAATTCAGGTGAATCAGCCTGCCTCCCACCCCTCAGGTTCCAAAAAAGAGACAAAAAGAGGTCGGAAATCTAGTAATAAAAATCTAGCAGAACTTGGAGATCATCTCATGGCCTCAGGTAATTACAAATCCCTTATGGGATGGATCCAGTCTTTCTCCTCCTCCCTGTAAGTTTCCTTATGAATATTCTTTCTTGGAACATTCGCGGTCTTTGTGGTAAGAGTAAGCAATGTACTCTCTTATTGAAGATTTACCAGGAAGCTCCTGTAATTGTTTTTCTACAAGAAACCAAGTGTTCAACACAATATTGCCCCCTTCTGCTGGAGAAATTTGCAATCCATGGTTCTGGATGCTCGTGGGTCTACTAAGGATCTTGTTATCCTCTTGTATCCTTCCCTTATCTAGTTTTCCAATTTATTTGCTACTCCTTTCTCGCTCTTTGCATCCTTTCAAGTCTTGGGTTCTGAAGCCTATAGAATCCTTACCAATATCTACAACCCCCCTTCTGTTAACACTAAGCCTTATTTCTTGGACTCCTTGTGATGGTTGTGCAACCTCATCATGCCTTGTCATTGGATCCTTGGAGGGGATTTTAATTTGATCACCTATCCGCTTGAAAAAAGAGGAGGAGTGCCCCGCCTCGACATTGCTTGTCAATCTTTTCGAGACCTTATTCCTGCTCTTAATTTGGTGGACATTGAGCCTAAGCATGGCCAACATAATTGGAATAACAAATAAGGGGTGTCTCTTCAAATTGCCTCATATCTTGATCTATTTTTAGTTACCACTCCTTTAGTTGGCCTTAGCCTCTCCATTGAATCTAACATTCTCCCGAATGTTGGATCTGACCACTGGCCTATTAGTCTCGAAATTGGCCTGGGAAATAATCCTCATAATAGGCCTTTCAAATATGAGAAATTCTGGTTGGACCACCTAGATTTCATGGAGACCCCTTCATAATGGTGGAAAGAGGTGCCCCAACAATTCGGTTCCAGAATGTACCAATTACAACAATGTCTCAAATTCGTAAAAGGAAAGCTAAGGAACTGGAACAAGGAAGTATTCGGTAATATCTTTGAAGCCAGGTGAAAGCTGGAGGAGGATATGGTTTTGGTTCAACAATAATCTATTGAAAAAGGATATTTTGATTACCTCCTACTTAGAGAGAGGGAGTTGCAGAATAACATAAACCAAAGAATGGCTCAAGAAGAGGTCCTCTGGCGACATAAATCCCAGATTAAATGGCTAAAGGAAGGTGAGAAAAATTCCAAATTTTTCATGACTCTATGATTCAGCATCGTCGTCGTAATCGCATCTCTTATCTTTAGTCAGAGCAGGGTCAACAACTCTCAAAGCACAAAGATATTGAGAAAGAGCTCATTTCCTTATACTGCAACCTCCTTTATGAGGATGACACCAATAGAGAAGTTGTCATGAACAAAATCATTCAAAATATTCCTTCACTAGTTATGGTAGAACAAAATGGAATCCTCCTTCACCCAATATCCTTGGAGGAATTTGAATTTGCGATAATGAATATGCTTGTTGGTAGTGCCCCGAGCCGAGATGGTTTCACCACACATTTTTACCATCATTGCTGGAACATTGTGAAGAAATATGTCTAGGAAGCGGTTGAAGAATCTATACTAATAATGAATTTACCTCTAGCCTTCAATGCTACTTTTCTCATGCTCATTCCTAAGGAGGAGAATTGCTCCCACCTGAGTAAGTTTCGTCCTATCTCTCTTTGCAATGTCATTTTTAAGATCATCACCAAAATTATTGCCAACGGGTTATGTGTAAGGTCAAAAGATTTTAGATGGCATTATTTTGGCCCATGAAACCATTCATAATCTTAAAATATCCAAGAAGGTTGGCATGCTCATTAATTTGGATCTATCAAAATCCTCCGACAAAATCTCTTGGCTCTTCATTGACTGTTCCCTTCAAGCTTTTGGTTTCCCCCCTCTCTGGATCATATGGGTTATTTCTCTAACCTCCTCAACCTTCTTTTCCATCTTGGTCAATGGTTCCCCTTCACCACCTTTTCTCTCTCTCATGGAATTCGCCGAGAGGATCCCATTTCTCCCTTCCTTTTTATCCTCATGGTGGAAGGGCTCAGTAGGTATCTGAAAAAGGTTGTCCAGGATAGAATTCTCTAGGGGATCCATCCAACTGATGATGATCTGGCCGCCTCACATCTTCAATTCATGGATGACACTCTCCTGCTTGTTGCAGCCACTGTCAGGGAATCGAAAGCTATTAAATCCATCCTCCACACCTTCTTGGAAGCACCCAGGCTCTTCGTAAATCAAGACAAATTAGAAATTTTTTTCTTCAACACTCCCCTTGCTCTGCAAGGAATAATATCTTGCCTCTTAAACTTTCAGCGAATCTCCCTTTCATCCAAATACTAAGGTGCCCCCCTCCTTATCTCTACCATTCACCATCCATCCTGGGCCAATCTGCTCACTAAACTTGAAAATAAGCTCTCTAGTTGGACCTTCCATTCCCTCAATATGGTAGGTCACCTCACCCTTGTCAATTCTATCCTTATAAGTATGAGTTCCTAACGCGCGTCGCTAACGCTTCCCATTCATAGGTGTATTCTTCCACGTTGCTTTCTTGTTGTAGCCTGGTTAGTTTGGCGAAAAATTCTTTCTCTGTCACATCTTCAAATCTTTTAAAAAAATCATTTTTGAATGTGTGCCAACTGTAGGCACATACTGTTGTCATTTTCTTTTGCCACATGTACCAATTGTATGCCTGTCCTTCGAGTTGCATGGAGGTGTATTTAATTTTCTCATCATCTGATAAGATTTTGTGAATGTAGAAGAATTCTTCTGCCTTGTTGATCCATGCCACGCTCTGTTTTGATTCTCCATCGAACTTGGGTAACTCCAATTTAGGTTTCATTGAGTATCCTCCCATCGATTGAATTATGGCCCAATATGGTTTATGATGATTGTAGTCTTTATGGTCTTCTGGGATCTCCACTTTGGGAGGATTTGATTGATGATCATTGGTATCGGTTGTATCGTGGCATGAATGGTCTATTCTTAAAAAACTGCTTGATATTTTCTAGTCCTGCATCGAAGTATGCTTTCATTTCCTCTCGTACCTTCCTCATTTCCCAGGAGACTACTTCGGCAACTTTGTATTGCAACTTGCGCGAAAACTCTTCTTTTTCTTCTTGAAACTCTTTGTCAAGTTTGTCCATTCTGGAGTTTAGACCTTCGAGAATTTTTAAATCTCTAATTTGGTCTTTTTCTAATTTTTCTAGTCGATCCTTCATTTCTGTCATTGATCTAGTGCACACTGGAATCTTGTTTGTGAAGGGCTAAATATAATAATTATTATTATATTTATTAATAATAATAATATATACTATTATTATTATTATTAAAAATTAATTTATAATAATATATATGTAATATTATTATTATAATATATATATATTATTAAAAAAAAATTTGGTGAATGTGTAGGGCTCATGTGGAGCGGCAAGAGGCATCGAGAGAGGGTGGCGACTGGAGGCACGACGAAAGGGAGTGGCAAGGAGCAGCGTGGGGCAGAGGTGGAGAGCTGAGGAGATGGTAGCTACGGTGGGAGGAGGAGATAGCGTGCGAGGTGGGCGACGTGGTGTGGGACAGTGCAGCATGTGGTGTGGGTGTAGAGGGAGGCCGTGGGTTGTTGGAGAAGGTGGACAAAGGGAGTGAGAGGGTGGAGGTGGAAATGGCTGGAGGGAGTGTGCAGAGGCGCGGGGGATGGTGAGCAGGAAGAGAGGATGTGGAAGCGCAGAATAGAAGAATGAGCACGGGTATGAGAGTAGGTTGCGTGGTGGAAGATCGGCGTGGGGAGAGTGGTGCAGCGTGGGTGTGTTGCAGAGAAGGGCGGTGAGGTGAGAATGTAGCAGGGGAGCGGGAAAGGGTGTTGAGGAGCAACATGTGGGATGTTGGAGGTGCGTGGAGTGAGAGCACGGAACTGGTGTGGGAAGGGGTGTGAGCTCGGATGGAGCAATTGAATGCAGAGTCAAGGAGCCAAACGTGGCTTTGATACCAAATGTAGTGAACGTATCCATGGCTCTGATACCAAATGCAGTGAACGTATTCGTTCATTGAATTAAGAAGCGAATCCGGCTTCCATGTTGAGAAGAAATATGTATGAATAATTATATATAATTAATTGATAGATGATAGATGTATTACAAGAGAGCTCGCCTTTTATAAGGTTTTGAGCGTGCTTAAGGAAGGGTTGCGTCCCTTCAATTAAATAATTAACAATTTATTATTTTATTTAACATATCATTTAATATTCGTAGCATATTCAGACAACCGGATCACAACAAAGGATGTATCAAAGAAACTATAGCAAACTAGAGATCCCATATTTCAAGTAACAACATATTCAATCGCACTTGGAAGTTATTCCCTAGTTTCCTGCTCTAGGAAACCCGGAAATAGAGATAAAAACACTTTTTTAAGAGTTCAAGCTTACCTTTGGATAATATATGGAGGAAAATTCAGTCCGACATTTGAGAAACTGTTGTTCTGAATTGTTGGTCGACTAAAGACTGGAAATGTAAACCTCGGAAGATTCAACCATCCTTAGGGCATGGAACCTCTGGTCCAACACCCCTCAGAACCTGTCAAAAACTCTGTTGATCTCAAATTTTGGTCCCACATCCTAATCCCCTCCTAATGTTGATTTGATCAAACTCAATTTTGATGGTGCTAGTAAAGGAAACCCTGGGCCGACCAGCTTTGGGTGGGTCTTTTGAAACCACATGGGCTAAATTATTCATATATTTATGGTATCCCTGGGTTATGACAGTAATAATGCAATTGAACTTTATTCTATGCTATGTGGCATTCAGATAGTGAATTAAGAAGTCTACATTAGTCCCATGTGGAAGGAGACTCTAAGCTCATGATCCACATTTTGTCCAAAGTTCTAAATGGCTCAGTTGTCAGTAAGTTGGCTCTGAGTTGGAGACTCATCTCTAAGCTGGAAGCCCTCAAGGATTCCATTAACATAGAAGCACCCATAATTCCTCAACATGTGAAACGGGAGGCCAACAAAATGGTAGATAAACTTTCCAACCGGGGTTTGGACTGCTAGGAACAAGAGTTAAATGATTGATGGTCAAATATTCGCTCTCCTGAACTTCAGGAAGACTGCTTGGCCATCAGCGTCACTGAGAAAGGATGGGATCAAGGTATGTGGTATGTCTGGTCCTTTATAAATCATGATGGTGATACAATGGCCGGTTTAATGGCTCATTATGGAAATCCTAACTCAAGCAAGTGAAGCATCAATGATTTTGATGATCCCATGTGGATGCATACGATCTTGGTTTCTACACTCATGGCATCTTCATTCCTCCTTCATTCGTGTACGAGCTCGAAGAATAAGGTTTGGCTCTCGTTTAATTCGCACAAGCATGCGAGCTCGCTGCTTTTGTCTCTAGAAATATTCCTCCTTTCACCTCACTTATGTTCTTCATCCTAGGCCCGGCCCTCTACCTTATACTGGTCATAAAACCTTCCCTCAATCCACTCTACCTCAAGTATGGCTCGCATGAAAACCGCTGAGAGGAAGACCCGGGCTGGTCCTAGGCGCTCCCATATGCCCCAGGTAATTTGCGCTAAGGATAAATCCGAGGCCTCTTTCAATGAGATGGTTCCCCCACCGATTCAACGTCATCTGCATGAAATTTATAGAAGACTTTAGGAGTGCCATTGCAGACCTCTATCAGCTCAATTAATTTTGGAGATGGGTAACACGGTGGAATACGTTGGTGTTGCCCATACCAGAGAGACATTCTACACATGTACATTAGGTCTTCTCTAGAAAACTAAGGCCCTTTTCAGGTAGGCTATTTCATATTATGAGGAAGGGTGCTTCCAGGCGGGCTCATAGGGGCTCAGTCTGCATGAGTGCATGGACCGACTGGAAACATGGATAAAACGCTTCACTTGCACTCTGGTGGACTCAAACAATAGAACTAATTCAAAGCTCAACATTCTATCCCAGGAGTTAACAAGGAAATCGTTATGTTACGTCTCTGCAAATTCTGAACGGGCTCTTAATTTCAGCATGCATTCCTATGGTGAATCGAGCAGTTTCCAACCTCCCAAGGTGGAATGCGGTGAGCCCTCCGGTGTCCGGATTCTTAGTCAAGGTGCTGATCATTTGGTTACTCCCCTTGTTATTATATCCGATGATCATTGAAGTTAGTATGGTTAGATTTTGCAAGTTTCAGAACTCCAGTCTTTTATTTTGGTTAATGGCAGCCATAACCCTCGGCATATGGGGGATCTCTGCTAAAAAAAATTCACCTTTATGGAAGCAAGTCTGATAGAACTGTTTCTTTCTTTAGCTCTAGAGGTAGGACTGTTTCTTACAGCTGAAATTTGGACTCGGCTTTGGTTTCTTGATGGCATTCTCTTCTTTGTACAGTTTTCTTAGTTTTTAATATATTACGAACTTACAAAAAAAATTTGGGATTGGATTTCCAAAAGTAAAGCTGGGTTCACCAATTAAATTTTCAAGTTTATATGTGACATCATGTTTGAACCTATATAATATCGCATAGCTCCAAATATCGTGTTCTTTTGAAGATGGAAATATTTTTGGAGTGATATTCCCAAGTATGTAAATAGGGATGTGATTTTCATTCTTTTGTGGGCAAATAATTGTTTGTGCTAGTAGTTCTTTTTAATTTTTGTCAATTTCATAACCATTTAAAATACTAATGATTTTGTTGTCATTGTTAATGTTATGATATTGCAAATATTAGAAAGCAAAATCATTGGAGGTGGAGGGTGATGTAGCATTGTACGTTATGTGTATGATTTATCACATAGAGGTGTAAAAAACACCTACTAAGAGGTTGTATAATCCTTAGTAGCATATCAGAATGGAAAGTAAATTAAATATAAACTAAATTAAACTAAAGACATCAAACCTTAAACATGCATGCAAGATAAATCGAAAAACTAGCGATTAAAAGGAACATGCACCATGTAAAAGGATGATATTCTATTATTATATAAAGAATGAGATGATGCAAGCACACCTTGGTACCATATATTAAAGGTGAAGGGCCTCCGCGGATGATCCAAGGGAGGGTTTGTGTGTATCCTTTGCAGCCCCAATATTTAACCAGGTCCCAAATGGGAATTCCCTTGATGGTGAAAGTAGGAAGGAAAAGGAAGCTCTAGCGAAATTATGGTTGCATAAGGATGCTTTTAGCATATGGATCTAAATGGATGTGAAATAATGACCATGAGGGGTCTTTTTAGAGGAACAGAAGTGGTAAAAAAGGAGGTCTGGATCCAATGTGTATGCTCTCCATTCCATTGATGACTTAGTCGATAGGTTAGGGTTTTGGACAATCATATTCGTTGTTAATTTTGACCATATCAATTCTATGTGTCTATTTTCAAACACTACTTCCCATGGGGAAGCATGAAATGATGAGTGTTAATCAAAAATATTATTTCTTGACCAGGTCATGGGTTTTAGGGAAAAAGTTGTGATCGAGGTTGTGTTTTTCAAAGAAAAAAAAGTGACACTTTAGTTATGGTCAATTTTGGAGTTTGAATTTCAAGTTTTTGGTCATTTAGTCATTTCCTTGGGTCATATGGATGAAATGGGGGTGAAAATGGTGTTGATATTGCCAGTAATGATGTATAATGTTGATGAAACTCATGACAAGGTAGGTGAGCAAATTGTGGATACTAACAATACTTATATATTATCAAGATATTTATGGGGGACATTAGGAATTGGGACTGATAGACCCATTAATATTCCAACTTTCAAAGGATAGGTTAAAAATGAGAGAAATTAACTAGTACTCATACATAAGCCAACAAAATGGAGATATACCTAAAGAAATAACTAGGACAAGCTCTAACAATCCAAACTCATATCAACGATTGCATTTGTGTGCTTGTGATAGAAGGAAAGATAGTGACAACTAACTTCAATTTTAGTATTTTTTTTAACCAACAAGGACATGTTTTGGGATCTAATGCAATAAGTGGTCCCATTGCAATAAATGCCCATCACCCCATATATAGACACTTAAAGTTATTCAATATTCATTGTCTAGGAGAAAAACCTCCTTGTGAAATAGTAGAAAGAGTAAAATACAAATGCTAAAGTTTGCGGTCACATCAAACAAAAGGGAAGCAACAAGAAATCTAGGGTTTCCAGTGTTGAAGTTGTTAACTATGAAAACATTTTATTTTCTTCATAATGCACTGTAAATATTAATAGTGTCAAAAATAATTAATGATTTGTTCGAAACAATTAGGGGGAATTTTGAGATGAATAGTAAGAAGTAATATACTTGAAATTTTTCCTTTGCAGAGTTGTATGTGACCTACAATCCCTTACAAATTTTTCTCTTCAGAAAAATATGGCAACACCAAAGACTTCCCTTATAAATCTCTCTTGCAAGAGTCTCCCCTCAAAATCTTAGCAAAAGAATGAAATAATGATTATGTTAAATTATAAACTCACTTTTAGAAAATTAAATTACTGCTCATTTTCTGTGCGCTATTTTTTTTTGGATTGCGGTGCACCTTAATAGTAAAGTGCACTACTGCACCCTTTCTAGAAAATGCACCGCTTTAATACAAGTAGAAAAATACAAATCTAGATATCTACTATTAATTGTTTTGGATATTTTCATTTGTGGAAGTGTTTGTGGATGATAGTTCTTGGTGCATATCATAATTTAGCTCACCAATGTGTATTACATTTATGGGCGCACAGATGTGGTAATACGGATAAAATGCACTGGTTTCATGAAAAAGACCTTTAGATGTTTGTTTGAAGTTAAAATGTTTTTTTGTTTTTTGTTGGCAAAGTGGTGAAACCTCCTTGTCTAGCAAGTTTTCCTTTGGCTTAGTTACCACGAACCAGGGGCATCTAAGCCGTCAAAATCACCCGGGGATCGCACCCGGCCTGGACCGCACGAAACCTTAACATGGTTGGATTTTTTGGTATCCGCGGGATTAGAACCAGCGACCTTTCTGCTTAGGGGGCATCTTAACCAAACCTCGCCACCAACTGTTCTACATCTCACGAATTGTTTGAAGTTAAAATGTTACATGCATCCAAAAATTTCTTTTGAGAATACAAAAATATAAATTATAATACTCGATAGTATGCAAATGTTTCTTAAACTTGCACCAGATACTTAAAATATGGCTTCAAAAGTCTATTTGAATTTAAACTATTCTATGCTTCTTAAACTTTATTTTAAGAGTGTAAACGCGTATTGATTGTTGATTTGGCTCAAAATACATAGAGAAAAATATATAATATCAAATGGTGATTCTTCATATTTCAGCTCATTCCATATTCTTCATAGTTCATTAAGTTCTCATGTGTCATTTGCAATAATTTACTATTTTATTTTATAGTTTTATTATCTAATTGAATTCATGTTACTTATGCATGTTCATGCGAATATATCTGCATTGAACATGTAGGATCCTGATTCAAGACCGATTTCATATGCACATGATATTCCACCAGTCGAAGAATGTTGCAAGCATCTAGTAGGGGGGAATGGAGAGCCACTTTACCTTGCCAATTATAACAGGCTATCTTCCAACCACCATATTGGATTAATGGTACTTCACCATCAACTAGATCTCTTTTATGACACTCCAGTTGTATGTTGTTGTTCAAAATGCAAAGGGTTAAAGGAGAACCCTCAGCCTGTCACACTATCTAATTAAATTAATGATCAACTACCTAATGTTGATGGTCTAATACATCTCACTGCGATTTAAAATCCAATGAGTATTATAGAAAATACACATAGGGAGACTTCTATATGCTCATTTTTTAAAAATTTGGAGGCCAAAACAACTATGTTTCATCATAAGTCAAACCTCGCTAGCTCATTCGATTAAGGTGTGGGCCTCGTCAACAGGGTGACCGAGCTTAATTCCCCTTAGGAGTGAGCTAGTTGGGAGGAGACACCCAAAATCCAACCAGTTGAAGGTTGGTGCGGCCCAGTCCGGGTGCAATCCCCAAGTGATTTTGATGGCTTAGATGCCCTTGGGTCATGGTTTCTTAGGCCAAAGGACACTCCCGCAAGTCAGGTATATTCTAGCAAACAAAAAAAAACTATGTTTCATCATAAACTGACCAACCCGTCTCCTTATGTTGAGTCATATAAAAATTCTAGTTATCCAAAGTATGATATCAATACCACCCAAAACATCTCTACTAGGAGATCCAAAAATTTATACGAGCTGCGAGAAAAAAATTCCAAGTACACAACAATGTCGATTCAATTATTGGAGGGTAGAGATGACTTATGTCCGGGCCTATCCATCTATAAAGTAAATACCGAACTTGTTACAACTGCACTTTGTATGGCGCTTAGTTGTCTTCTCTACCTATGCCTGATGTTGGGATTGAATTCTCCTTGTGTGGTATCATAATAATTATAAGACTTCCAAGTCTAAAAAAGATGTTGCAAATATTGGCTTGTTTATCCTTTCATGTGTATTTGTTCCTCCCAAACAATCAGTAGCACTTATGCCATTTTGTGGTCCTCTTTGTCCTTGGTTTGATCACTTAAATATTGTTAAATACAAACATAACATTTTCATGTATAGTATGTTCATGAATGATTATGCTTTTGGAAACTTTAACAAGAAGAACCTAATATATATCGATGGTCATCCACACACTCATGAGAACATTGTAGGGTTCATAATTTATAAATAGTTGTAGTTGCTCATTATTTAGTGCAAAATGTTCATTTGAGGAAAACTCCATTGACAAGGAGTTCTTTATGAAAAGGAAATCATCTAGATTTGTTGTTATGCATGCAATATGTAGTTTATCTCCTAGTGATGAGTTGTTAATAAACTGTAACTTTTGTAGACTAGCAACCGCTAGTCAAAGACAGATTGCATTGGGACTACCTATAAATGTTTTCTTGTGGCATAAGAAAAAGATCATTGAGTAATTGTATTTTTTATTTTCAATGGAATTAATGTAAACATATTGCTTAATTTGACATTTTGTTTATAAAGTGGTTGGTTGCACATGTATACAAGCTCCTAAAAAGTGTTTGGTATAATGTTTAAACATATTAAATGTATTGTGTTTACTAATATCACTGATGTAATATTCAATATTTTTACAATCAGAATTCTGACGGCAAATGTCATATCCACCATAATCCATTGCACCCCATTACAATGTCAAATCATGTTGGTAAAATATATAAAAAACAGTAGCAAACAAAAATAAAAATAAAACATGAGATTTGTGTGGAAACTTTGTTTTACGCAAGTAAAAGCACAGGGAAATGGAAGCTTTGATCTTTTATTATTACTCGACAAAAACTGGCAATGCTTTATTCTACCTCTCTCTTGTGTTACAATGTCGGGGGGGTCACTCCCCTTTTATACAATGTATATGAGGGTTCCAGAAGGAAGCAAAGTACACCAGAAGGGTCTAGGAATTTTCGCCTCATGGGCTTCACCCCCACACACTTGATGGGGTAGCCTGGTGGCCCCCACTCTAACCCCCCATGCACCCAACATACGAGTAGCGCACGGACCTAAAAAAGAGCTCTATAGAAATAATATTGGAGATATGGATATTAGCGTCACGTCACCTAACATTCTCCCACTTGTAACGTACCCTCCCATCTATCCAATTCCAGGAAGGGAACATGAAACCAATATCTGGGTTTTTACATAAACTCAGCCCATACGTTAGATTCATATAATTAAAAATCAAAAGTGTGCAGATGCAAAACAAACAAGCATGCACAGCGGAATTAAAACAACATCTACACATAATTCATGCTCATCCAACATATCAAAATAATCATTAAACTTAAAATTGCAGAAGTAAATACACCTAGAGATTACTTATCTTCATTGTGCAATTGTCCCAAACAACTAGCTATGTCGTTGCAATGTTCCACCCAACCATAGGCCAGTTGTGTTCATCAATTCTCTCAACTCAACTGCCACCCCCAAGCTGGGCATGATTCTTACAAGGAAAAGGGGACATTCAAGCTCATGCACATCCAAAGCAAGAGATACCCATCTCAATCCCAACACTCACTTACACATAGCAAACTCAAAACTGGGCATGGATACACATTTCCAACAATTGGATTTACAAACAGGATGGCCATGGGTTTTCCCCAAATCGTGGGCACACCAAAATGGACTATGAAAAGGGGGATTCAACCACAGGGAGCAAACCCGATTTATCCCACAGGTTATGAGCATTTCAAATTGCCCAAAACGGCCTCATTGAAACCCCAATCGAGCTCCCTCTTCCTTCAGTGGCTCTGCAACACAAAAACGCCCTCTTCCCAACTGAAAAACAAGGAAAACACAGGAAAACATGGAGGAAAAACGCCCAGGCAACTCCAAAAACGTGAGAGAGACAAAATTGCTTGATGGGTAATGGCTTGGGGAGCAATTCATGGTTGTTTTCTTGTCCAAGAAGCAGAAAACGTTTTTCCGTGAAGGGTGGCTTGCCCATACTCGAATTTGGACAGCCATACCTCTCCATTCCCAAGGCATTAACTACCTCAACCAACTCTTGGGAGAAATGATTGGGTACAAAAGTCAACATGGGTAGTTGAGGGTTTGATGGGTTCTCTCATTGACACTTGGCTTGACTTGATTGGCTCCAAGGGTTTGAATATTTCCCTCCCAATTCCTTGTAAAATCATGCCCCCATCTCTTGTTGCATCGCATAGCTAGTTGTGGGTATTTTATTAAAATGCATATTTACATGATATCGAAATTCCAATGTGCCTGGCTAGCACATAAACCATATGCATCAATAAATCGATGGAGGGGCCTTGGCCTTGAGCTCCTCACCACGATTTTATAACAATATTACATCATTTACATTTTAATATAATGGGGTCAAAATGGGGATGTTACATTTCCCTCCCCCTTGGAATAACACCGTCCTCGGTGTCCCAACACTTAGGAATAAATACCCACTTTACGCATGTCCAAAATTCACAAAATGTGGCAGGTTTGTCCTGATTTCATCTCTTTACTTTGAACCTTCAGGATCCAATCATTTGGCTTCCACAAGTTGCTCATGTTGGCTTTGATCTTCCAGCTCTGTAGGTGGGCATTGCTCCACAACAATCCCTTCCTTTTATTCACTTTCCAACTGATCTACAAGTCTGGAATTTCATGGATGCCATCTTTCTTGCTGTCATGGAAACTATTTGAGGAAGATTTTCAGCCAAAACAGTAGCTTTTGGTCTACTGCCATGATCAATGTGCACAACTGGCCCACATTTTGCTCACTAGTGACACTTGGCTAGTAACAGCTGCAAACAATGGCTTTCAATTTCTCACCTGTGAGATTCATCATGGCAATTCCTGTTAGGACAAGCATAACATAATACTAAAATTAGTCAATTATTTTCTCAATTGACATGGAGAGTCCATTTTTCACTCATGAGACTTCCACATTTTTCATGCTTTCCCAACATACACATGAACTCCTTCATGTTCATCCTTTCACAGGTAAATAACTATTTCAGCATTCACAATTCATTTCAAGCAATTAAACACAATCTATTTTCAGCCATGGCATGCACTCAACAATATTTTGTTTCAAAGATGCATCAGTCAAAAGGAAAGAGAAGAGTAAGAGTTTTCCCCCTCTTAGTCTTGTCCCAATCCGGAGCCACACAATAACTACGGTTTCATGCTCCTTAGCCTCTTTCACTTCAATGTGAATACTTGATTTGCCCTTTCTTGGCTATGACACTTAGTGTCTAAGGTCTGTCTAAGGATTTTCAACGTGGGAATCCTTCCCATTGTTGCCCACAAGACCTTTGGCTGCTAGGACCCACACATGTCCACTAGCACCATCTTTCATTACTGCTCATACTGAGCTCTTTAGGACAATCACATGTCCACATGCATCCTCCAGATGCTTTCATAGTCCTTGCTTCCAGCAATACCTACACTCAAACATTGAGTCAATTCATATGTTTAGTTTATTTCCATAGGGTTTGTCTCCAAACAAGAGTTTAAGAAATCATAATCAAATCATATACACACGTATATTCATATTTAAATCAGTAAGAAGCTGCAAGATAATCAAATACTTATATGTATTGGATGTCTTCACTTTATTCCATAGGCTTCTTCTTTGCTTTATAAGCATTGGATTTCCCATGGATGCAATAACGAATGTTGGGTTGGCATGCCACAACCATTCAAATACGCAATGCCATGCCAGTACGCCGACTGGTTTTTATCAATTAATTAAGGAATGTTTGGCCAGCATGTCGGCTGCTCCAAAACATCAAGTGGTTAATGCTCCCACCAACTATTCTTTGAATTTATCGAGTATCAGTTACTCTCTTGATTTACTAAGAATTTTATAGTGCACAACCAGTTACGCTCTGGTTTTACCAAGAATTCATAGTGCACAACCAGTTACTCTCTGGTAGTGCCTTTCAGGGTCCTTGCTTTCCTGCAATGCCCAAGGTTTCCAACAAAGAAACAATACTGTATCAGTTTAGCTGTTAGAAGACTTATACCTAAAATATTCATTATTCCAAACAAGAATAAATGAAAATGAATACTTATCTGTATTGTGCATTTTCCTTTCTGGTCCACAAGGTCCTGCTTTGCTTTGCAAGCCTTGGGATCGCCTATGGACTTGGATGTTTGGCCATCACGCATGCCGCTCCACTACATCAAGTAGTTAATGCTCAACCAGTACACCTTCACGACAGAGTATTTTTTAAGGATTCTAATATTATACTTAAGTATAGTATCATCGACGATTATTTTGGATTGAAAAAAAGATGTATATAGATAGGTAGGCGAATACTAAATATGAAACATACAATTTACTTGTGAAATATGTAAATTTTAGCGAATATTATGATAAAAAAACCAGATTTTATGTAAATGTAGGCGATATTAGAGACTAAAAATGACCAAATAGCGAATTAATTTTTTGAAAAAAAACCCGAAAAATAGCCAATTGGCGAAATTTCGCCCTTAAAAATTACCTTGCTTCACGGCGACTGGATTTACCAAGCATTTGTGGTGCCCAACCAGCCCCATACCTAGTTGGCCCTCTCCATTGCCGAGCCAGCACATTCGTCTGGGTCATCGACCAATGGAAGGAAACTATGCCACCGACCATTATAGGTCAAGGCTCTACCACTCTGCCTTAGGTTTGCATCAGCCTTTCACATGTGTCACAACCCTCCATGCGCATAAAAATTTTTCATCCACACAAGGATGGCACTCCTTCTCCCGGGAAAACCAACGGTTCCCTTTAGGAACTCTATAGGTGACTTTATTGACTGTATGCTATCATGGCCCCATGATACCCACTCACACTACACAAAGGTTACCACTGCTCATACAGTCCTCTTGAGTACCATTTCTTCACTTTGCCTCTTAACGTGCAACACCGAATTGCATCTGTGTAAGCTAATAGCACAAGAAGGATAAGTAGAATCATTTGTATTACTGCTCTAAAATTGTAACCATATTTCATAACATTCACTATCAAGTATTGAAACACCAGGAATGCGTCCATTCCCTTAGGGTGTAGTCAATATTGACAACCCTATCATAACCCAGCACCAGAAAGGTGTGCACTCCCTTTCGGATGTGAAACATGTAGGCCCTAATCATACTCAAGTAGTCTGGAATAATAATGAAATAATAAAACATGCTCTGCATATTAAATCTAATAACCAGACATATATATTCCGGGTTAGGGTTACAGAATACTTATCCCTTTTCAGATGTATCTTTCCTTTATTTGCGAAGAATGGGGGCTCCCTTCTTTGAGTCAACAGTACTTCGGTTTTCCACCCCAATATTTTCACGTTCCATAACCCACACATGCCTTCTTGGCATAGTTTTATTGTCTCACTCACATGCAGTGCAGCTGAGGTATTATCAAAATTCACAATGGCGTTTCACCCGAAACCCATTTCCAAAGCATGGGATCCTTCCCATCTAGTTTGGCTTCTGCAGGCCATCACACATGGTCTTCCCACAATGTGTCATCCTGGCACACTTTATCAAATAGCCAAACAGTCAGCACATTTATCAATCAACTTCAAATATGATTGTTCCATAACCAATCAATAGCATTAATAATTAAATTCAATATGAATTTGCAATTTTGTCTACTACAGAAATTGATTTGCTCAGCAATGAGGCTATCCTCATATTGTTTGGCTCTCGTAAGTGGTATCACTATGTCCATCATGGTCTCACCTTTGTTACCATACATGAACATCCACCTACAACATGTCCTCCTGACACCATTTTATATAAGCCAAACAGTCATTAGCAACATTTAGCAAAATCTCAAATCTGAAATTTGTTTTCCTACAGAAATTAGATTTACCACCATGAGATTATTCTCATAAATTTAAACTATAAAATTTTCAGATTTGTTTCATGCATACTTTACAACCATGAGAACCCTCTCATAACCTTTGGATTTTGCACATGGTAGATCCTGGTCTTTACTATGGACTTATCCTCATTGCGATACGCAAGACTTTTCTACCTGAAAACTGAAACTTCAATCAGCCAAACACGTTGTGAGTATATATGCATATGATCCTTTCATTGCCACAACAGTCACTGAGGTGATCTCAGAATTATAACACTGAATAATTCAAACACCTTTAGCTATTAACATTTGAAATGCAATGAAATATATACATTTCTATATATGCATCATTATCACAATAAAATTGCAAGACACAGTCACACTATCCAGGCAGTTTTAATAAACTGTGAATACTCATTAGTTCACATTCCATGCAACTCTGTCCTTCCAATATAGTGCCCTGGTAGCTCATGACCTGTCTACCTTCTTCATGCAGTCTTTCTCCTGCATTCGTAGCAGCTCATGAAATGGTCTCAGTATTAACAATAGTTCACCACTTCATCTATTATCTAATTGCATTGAAACGTATATATATATATATATATATATATATATCACAATCATGCGTTCACACAATGCATCTCAACTTGTGCACCCGCACATATGCATGCGCATTCACCACATTTACATAATATTTTTATGTGCATTCACTCAATGCATAGCCCCTCAATACAACCTTGCATTAATCCATGAATGCTATGCATTCCAACATATTATGACCTAACCATGCCTACCTCATATGGCATACACTACAATAAGACCATAAGTCCTCATTTGCTTTGGTTGTTAAACTCACAGCCGACATACACAAATGGCATGATATAATTTCATATGAATGCATTGAGATTTCTAAGCAATTATAGGGTGTAAGGATCATTGCCTTCACTTACCCACACCTCACCATACTTGGTAGGTTAACATTCCCATTCGGGCACTCAATACCACATGCAAACCAAATCAACATAGTTCAAACATAATTGAAGGGATCTTACCAAATCCTCTTTCAACATTCATGCAATTAAGCACCAATAACCATTACCTACATGGCTGTCATTAACATCACTTCATGTTACCTGATCATTTGGCCTCTTACCAAGGCTACACAGTCCTTTTTCCAACCTCATGATCACAGATTTGTTGCACCATTCTCTCTTCATAAGGTCGTTGGTCACGTGCAACAACGCCCTCAACTTCTTTAGCCATGCTTTGATTGTATTTTGTCCTACAACCAATACGGACACAACTAATTATTAGCAACCACCATACTTATCTCAAATGGCTCATTGCATATGTAAAACCTCACTAGTTTACCAATATGCAATATCATATTCATGCACAAACATTTTCACATGCACTGTGCAAGGTTTGTTAATATGCCATAGTTTATATGCATGACAATTTCATAATTATAATTACGATAGCAAAACAGGGGTTAAGGAATTCTCCCTTTCCAATCCCTCATCGTAGTATGGAATCTCTCTTCCATATCATAGTTGGTCCGATTTCCTTCCAGTCACGCAATTCTGGAAATTGCCCATATTGACAACAAATTGTTTTTTTCAAAACAACCATTGGCACTCTTCTGCACCAAATATCTATGATATATGTGGACCTCATTCAAATTCTGGTCATGCATCCCTGTTCTCCTTTGGATAAGCTTTCCAACGCCTATCCCTGTGCTCCATTCCGATCCAGGACATGGAATTTACATTTTTCCAAAAATGCAAATTTTGCTCAAATTTTGCACTTTTACACAGCTACAATTTGTTCTGAATGGCCAACTTCAGTTGCTTGTAGAAGCAAATCTAGGAAGAATCATGAAAATTTATCTACGGGGTGAAGGTAGTCCATATAACAAGGAACACTCAGCAACCTTAGGATCCCTGTTCTGATGCACCAGTCAACTTCTATAAAATTCGGGGTTTGGCTACTTTTTACTTTTTACTTTTCACTTTTCCCCCAAAATCTCAAAACTTGGCAAAAAATGGCTATCTCCCAATCTATGCATTTATGGAAAATCTTCGTCTAACAGAAACTGTCTGTCTTAATGAGAAGATGAAATGTCTAGTTCAGTAAAAAATTTGATTCCCACATCTAGGGTCACTTTTACTGTCCACAAGCTTTTCAAAATCCCGAAAAAGTGGCCTGGAATAGTGCTTTTTGGCCTTCTGGTTCACCCCGACTCCACATCCTTTGGATTTCGGCTCCAAGATTCCAAACTTAACACTGTGCCTGCTCCATGGCCGCGCCATATCAATTTCAGCTCAATCCGACCTTCCATCAAGCCTCGGGACACCATCTTACAAAAGTCACTATTCTCCATTTTCTGTCAAATTGGAGCATACTGGGTTTGGGACACTCTCTGGTTCTTTCATGGCCTTCGTTAATGGCCTCAGAGCCCCACATGAATCATCCCATTCTGAGCCCCAGTGCTCCTTCTACCCAAAAATCAAGTTTTCGGCTCTATACTCTTTTTTTTTTTTTGCTCCTCCCATCGTTGGTCACAGCTCAACCTCTGTGACCGTCATTGGTCTTAACCTTAACTCCGCCAACCTTGGCGCTGGATTTAACCCTAACATTTCCATCGCATCACAGGTTTGAACCCTAACTTCTGCGACCGTTTCGCCAGTGTCGCCGCCGACCGTCGCAGATTTTAACCTTAACTTTTGCGACCGTTTCGCCAGTGTCATCGCCGACCATCGCAGATTTTAACCCTAACTTCTGCGACCGTTGCAGCAGTCTTGGCCTTATCTTTGCTGCCAGCAAGCTTTCATTGCTGCGACCGCGTCGCAAATTTTTATGGCTAAAATCGCCGCCCATCGGCACAGATTTTATGTCTAAAATCGTCGCCGCGTCGCAAATTTTATATCTAAAATCGCCGCCACGTCACAACTTTTAAGCTTAAAATCGCTGCCGCATCGCAACTTTTAAGCTTAAAATCGCCGCCGTGTCGCAACTTTTAAGCTTAAAATCGTTGCCGCGTCGCAACTTTTAAGCTTAAAATCGCCGCCGCATCGCAACTTTTAAGCTTAAAATCGTCGCCTATTTCGGCGTTTTCTGGCTTATCTTTTGCCGACAGAATCTTTTCTCCACGACTGTTTCAGTGCAAAATTTAAACCAATTTTTGCCGACCGTGTCGCCGCAGTTATGGTTAAAATCGCTGACAGAGACTTAGGCAAAATTTCAAAACACTTAGAAAATTTTCAAATTTTTCAAAAACAATTAGAAAAATTTTCTGAAATATTTCCTTCTTTTCTGATGTTTTGTGCTGAACAGGAGGCATACTTACCTCTGCAACTGTGATAGGTAGCCCATGAAGGCCCAGTGTTGCAACCAGCAGCTCTGATACCATTCTGTAACGTACCCTCCCGTCTATCAAATTCCAGGAAGGGAACATGAAACCAATATCTGGGCTTTTACATAAACTCAGCCCATACGTTAGATTCATACAATTAAAAATCAAAAGTGTGCAGATGCAAAACAAACAAGCATGCACATCGGAATTAAAACAACATCCACACATAATTCATTCTCATCCAGCATATCAAAATAATCATTAAATTTAACATTGCAAAAATAAATACACATAGAGATTACTTATCTTCATTGTGCAATTGTCCCAAACAACTAGTTATTTCGTTGCAACGTTCCACCCAACCATAGGCCAGTTGTGTTCATCAATTCTCTCAACACAACTGGCACCCCCGAGCTGGGCATGATTCTTACAAGGAAAAGGGGACATTCAAGCTCATGCACAGCCAAAGCAAGAGATACTCATCTCAATCCCAACACTCACTTACACATAGCAAACTCAAAACTGGACCTGGATACACATTTCCAGCAATTGGATTTACAAACAGGATGGCCATGGGTTTTCCCCAAATCGTGGGCACACCAAAATGGACTATGAAAATGGGGATTCAACCACAGGGAGCAAACCCGATTTATCCCACAGGTTATGAGCATTTCAAATTGCCCAAAACGGCCTCATTGAAACCCCAATCGAGCTCCCTCTTCTTTCAGTGGCTCTGCAACACAAAAACGCCCTCTTCCTAACTGAAAAACAAGGAAAACACAGGAAAACATGGAGGAAAAACGCCCAGGAAGCTCCAAAAATGTGAGAGAGGCAAAACTGCTTGATGGGTAATGGCTTGGGGAACAATTCATGGCTGTTTTCTTGCCCAAGAAGCAAAAAACGTTTTTCCATGAAGGGTGGCTTGCCCATACTCGAATTTGGATAGCCATACCTCTCCATTCCCAAGGCATTAACTACCTCAACCAACTCTTGGGAGAAATGATTGGGTACAAAAGTCAACATGGGTAGTTGAGGGTTTGATGGATTCTCTCATTGACACTTGGCTTGACTTGATTGACTCCAAGGGTTTGAATATTTCCCTCCCAATTCCTTGTAAAATCATGCCCCCATCTCTTGTTGCATTGCATAGCTAGTTGTGGGTATTTTATTAAAATGCATATTTACATGATATCAAAATTCTAATGTGCCTGGCTAGCACATAAACCATATGCATCAATAAATCGATGGCAGGGCCTTGGCCTTGAGCTCCTCACCATGATTTTATAACAATATTACATCATTTACATTTTAATATAATGGGGTCAAAATGGGGATGTTACACCACTTGAAGTCAATATGCATGAAGTTCCTTGGCATTGTTTTCCACTTGAGTGTCATTACCCAATGCAACCTTCATTACATTTTCAGCAAGCCCAAATTTTTTTTGCACCATTCAAACTTCTTTGTCATGATCGGCTTTGTAAGCATATATATAGTATTCTCATCGGTATCAATTTTCTCCAACAAGATCATACCTTCTTCCACTACTTTCCTTATGAAATGGTACTTAATTTCAATATACTCCGTTCGATCATGAAATGTTGGATTCTTCACTAAGTGAATAGAACTTTCACTATCATAGTGCAATGGTATTAATTGAACAAGGTAATTAATATTCATTTATCCTTCAAAATGATCAAAGAAATGGTATTAATTGAACAAGATAATTAATATTCATGTATCCTTCCAACAATTAAAATAGCAGTAGGAAGATAATGAATGGGAGAATGAGAAATAATATATTATCCCCCCAAAAGGATAGGTTGTGGAACTCTGAAGGGAGAGTGTAGTTGTTGAGAGACCATGCAGTAGTAAATCAAGTTTAGAGGTGAAAGGCCCATCTAGGAATGCAAAAAAGAGCATTGTATTGGATTTTGGGTCCATCTACTAGATTGGGTGAGGGGATATGTCAGTGGTGTATTCATGGTTTTTGAACTTTCAAACAATATATGTTAGGTATCATAATGATCAAACATTATTTGTGACATCATCAATGTAGTGGTATAATACTTCTTGACCAAGTTGCATTGGAATCTCAAATGCATATTCTTAAGGGCAATGGCAAATGCACCATCTACTCATAGCCTTTTACTTTAAGAACACGATTGCAATCCCTTTATGTTCTTATCATAAATGGATCTTAACTTGCACTATGCTTGCTTTGCAAAAACCTTGCAAGTGATAGGAAAGTTGCATTGTATGAGCTTGTAGCAATAGATAAAGCAAGTACTAGGACTTGAAACATCTTTGATAAAATTACTTTGGTAGATGAGAATGTTTAAGGCTTTAAATTGGAAAGTGTGAATAATGTATACATGTAAGCACATGTTATTCTACTAGTATATTTGATACAATCCTATGTATACATGTTTACAAATATATACAAATATAAAGAAAACGCACAAAAAATAAAATAAAATATTACCTTATATATTTAGGAGTTGGTCTTGAATTCCACCAATGGTCATGAAAATTGAAGAGTAATAATTCTAAAAGCTTCAAACCCTTTGGATCCATTAAAATAAACAATAATAGTCACAATCAGATACAATATTGAAAATAATGCCTTCGAACATCAATCAAACCAAATCCAATTTAGTTTTCCCACTTAAAAAAACCCTTCCTACTTGAAAAAAAAACAATTCAAATTGTTCTTAGGAAAAAACAAATACATGGATTCAAAGTTTCCTAAGCAATCATGAATAACTACAACTACAATGAATCTTGCCATAAAATATGAAGTAATCGTAAATTTCTACTTAAGAGATCAATATTGATAGTAAAGTCGCATAATTCAAATCATGTATATATGATAGTTGCAAACAAGCAAGGTTATCAACCTCCAACAATGATACAAGAATGAGAAGAAGCCAAAGATTTAATAGAATTTTAAATATGGTTAACCAACATTGATAAATTGTTTATTCCTAGCTTAGTTGCTATTGTGCTACTATTCATAATGTTGAAATCAATTCCTATTCCTCAACAACAAACATAGGATCATCCTCACTAGTAGCTGAGGTCACTACTTTTTTAACACCTCCCTATTAAAGATCAACAAAGCAATCTTATCATATGGAGTTCAAATTATATATTGTTTTATAATTTTCATTACACTTTATAATGTTTGGAAGTTCTTTAAATTAGATATGTCAATTGCCATGTTATCATTGATTATTGTTGTTACTTCCTTAGTACTTCTTGTAATACTATTGTCCTTAACAAAAACTTGTTATATTTCCAACTAATAAGAACTATTTTATATATAAATAAAATTTTAAAAAATACTTTCGATTAGAATGAAAATTGTATATATTGCATCAAAATTATATAATACCTCAAACAATGATGAAAAGTTATTGTATAAATAACAAAATTTTGATTTCACACTGTAAATTAGAAGAATTGTTGTTGGTTTAGAGTATCGTGCCTTCCATCTTTTCGATAGAGGTGTTGTTGCAACACTTTTTTATTGCACCCCATATATTATCATCAAAGGTTTTGGCGTCAATCACTACATTTCGATTTTTTTCCAATGTATTTTCTCCCATGCAACATGGATCTCTCTTTTCATCATATTTCTTTATTTTAACAAATTATTCTATGTTGTAAGTTATTATAATAGTTTGATAATGCTTTTCTTCCAAGTTTTTAACACTATAAGGATTTCTATCTCCCCATTTTCATAGAATCAACTTCATACTCTAATTTCAATAATTCAAATTTATAATTAAAAAATTTTGGCAAATTTTTCGTAAAAAATAAATATTATAAAACAATGTATATTTATTAAATGATCAACTTATTTCAAATTTTTATGTCATTTGAGCATACTTAGACTATTAATGATGACGACAGTTGTGAAATATGGTATTCTTCTTGTTTTGTTAGATCAAGTTCACATATGTCCTACTTCGTTTATTGAATACCAAAAAAATATTAGACATGTTTGTAATTTTTTTTAAATATGTCACCATAATCATAAATAGATTGAGTTATCAACATCAATGAGATGTAAACAAATCACTATAATCATCCTCCATCAATATCTAGAGAAAAAACTATGTCAAGTTTGTATATTTTATTTTGAAGGAAAATAATTCAATTGCCAATTGAGTCTAGGTGCAATCAAACATTGTAATGCCACTTTGCTTCCTGCACATGGCATCACCTGCTTTTTCAATGTAGTCAATCGCCCATCTCCTCATGGTGGCGCGGCCTCATCTCGTCATCTCTCTCACTGTCTTGTGCTCTTCTTCCACGAATTTCTTATTAGATTTGTCCTCTATGCATCCACAAGTTTATCTCATGGCAATGGTGGGTCACCATAATCATAAATAGATTGAGTTATCAACATCAATGAGATGTAAACAAATCACTATAATCATCCTCCATCAATATCTGGAGAAAAAACTATGTCAAGTTTGTATATTTTATTTTGAAGGAAAATAATTCAATTGCTAATTGAGTCTAGGTGCAATCAAACATTGTAATGCCACTTTGCTTCCTGCACATGGCATCACCTGCTTTTTCAACGTAGTCAATCGCCCATCTCCTCATGGTGGCTCGGCCTCATCTCGTCGTCTCTCTCACTGTCTTGTGCTCTTCTTCCACGAATTTCTTATTAGATTTGTCCTTTATGCATCCACAAGTTTATCTCATGGCAATGGTGGCCTCTTAAGTTCTTATAGGTTCTATGCCTCTTATTAATTTTGTTGGTAAATCATGCAGTGTGGCAACCAAGCCTGACCCTAGTGGTGCTCTAATGGTTGGTGTTTTCATGGAATCAATTACTATTAATAACTTTAACCCCCTCTCTTCTCAAGGAGATTTATCAAGAGCATCCTCCAGTGATATAGTGAAGCATTGTTGTAGATCTAGTGCCCCCCGTTAAATACTTTCATGGTCCATGAGCCTTTAGTCTTATTTATTCTCGTTATTCAAGATGTTGAATATCAAGTGCTCTTTTACAATTCAACTGGACTTGTGTGCCATTCCAATGGTATGTGGCAATGTTTAGTACATTAGAAATAATGTATCTCTAGTTCTTGAAACCTGAAATAAAAGAAGGGGCCACGATATATCCCTATGAAAAGGGTTTTTTCATTGTTGAGTTTGATCTAGTATAACATAGGGATTTGATTCTATACTCGGGGCCTTGGTTTTTGGGTAATTTAGGATTATGTGTGAAACCCTAAACTCATTTGCATCCAAGGACAGACTCTCTTTCTTCAGTTGTAATGTGGGTTAGGCTTTCGAATTAGTCCCTACATTTTTTGGGCTTAGCCTCTCTTCAAGCCATTGGAAAATCCCTTAGGAAAATACTATTACATAATTCTAAACAAAAAAAATCACATCATCACAACATTTGCCCATATATGTGTGTAAATGGATATCAACAAGGGGTCTATGGGAAAAATAAATTTAATTGCTCTTAAAGGATTAAATCCCTCCAAGTGTAAACATTTTCTCAACTATTGATTTACCGATTACCAAAAAAACTACCCCTTCCCCATAACATAATTTGAATATATATAGAACGCAAAACACTAAAGAGTACTTTCTTTCTTCAATCGATGTGAGGTTAAAACAACATACACCTAATACCCTTCTCAAGTTAAATACATCTAAATGTCCTATTACACACTCATACACCTATTACACACTCACATAATGTTATGAGCTTTCTTTAATTGCTCCAATCACTTCCTATTCTTACTTTCATTTTACACTCATAAGAGGAAAGATCCATTTACTCTCCTTTCATAATATTACCGAAAATACAATAATTTATTTCTTAATAACCAATAACAACACTTCCCTTTCTAGGTTATTTTTTAAACAAAAGGTAATTAGAAACCATAATTAAATATTAACTTGAAATTAGAGTTAAAATCATTTAACAAATGTAATGAGCCATATTATTCCAACATGAATCAATATTTTCATGTTTCCCTACCTCCAGCCACAATCCAGTCATCAAAGTACATTAAGTATAATCCAGTGATTTACAATCCAAATTCAAATATCTCAGCCATTACTTGCAGCAATTATTTTTGCCATTAATTGCAGCAAGTGAAGCCTGCTCCGTTTGGTTGACACTGAAGACAGTTCAATCCGCAGCTAACAACATATTCGCATTCTGGGGGGAGTTTGTCCCCTACTTCCACATCCGTCCCTGCCACTCCGTTCATTGAGTCCAAAATAAATACATGAATTCAAATAGCTAATCTTATGAGTACCCTTCAATCAAATAGCTACTCTTACCATATGCAACTACAATAATATTCATCACCAACAGGACCCCGATGAGACGACCAAGTAAAGGCGATGACCATAGCTTTATTGCTGTTTCTTTGGCTAGAGTCACGAGGACAACCACACCCACGTAGGTTCTGGCCCCAAGTACCTTTGCTTTGTCCGCTACATTTTTTATCTCAACTCTTTCGAGTCTGTAACAAGTTCGTGAAAGAGATTGTAATGCACATTCAACCAAAGGAAATTTTGAATTAAATTTATGGGCTCAAGTGGCCTTCTCTTCTATCAATGCTCAAAAAATATATAAATTTACATTGACAATACTCGAAGGGACTCTCGTTTTCATAAATTTAAAAGTGGGATCAAAGACCCTACAAATATATAAATTTACATTGACAATACTCGAAGGGGCTCTCGTTTTCAGAAATTTACAAGTGGGCTCAAAGACCCTACAATTCCTTTGATTATTAAATATTTGGCCAGCTAGTCTAAATCTCACCCAAGCATTACATCAAATTTCTTCACAATTTTGGAAACCAAAAACTTTAATGTAGTCTATTGTAATTTCTTTTTTTCTTCTTCTTTTCTTCTCTTACTTCAATCTTTCTTTGTCTCTATTCTTCTTTGTTGAAGTTTGTAGCTCGGACAGGAACTTTCTCGCACGTTTAGTGCCAAACGTGCCAGAAGTAGTTTGAGTCAAATCTATTTTGTAATTCGCTT
This sequence comes from Larix kaempferi, assembly GCA_027924585.1. NCBI lineage: Eukaryota > Viridiplantae > Streptophyta > Pinopsida > Pinales > Pinaceae > Larix > Larix kaempferi. The sequence goes on from BSBM01000434.1 coordinate 4,638,622, forward strand.
TAGTTATAAAGTGAAAGTCTTATATTTAGTTGTTGAGTCTAATAAAGTGTATTTGTAATACAATATTAATCTAGACTAATCTCAATCGTACATCTCACTGAAAGATTAAGGTTTTGATATATTAGGATTTTAACTAAAGTATAAAGGCAAGTCAAGGTAGACGGTTAAGACACATCCATTATTCACTCAAAGAGAGTTTGGTCAGGAGGTGATTGATTTCATCTATGGAGCAAAGTTAGAGTACTAGAGAGGAGCCAAGTTCAACAAAAGCAGAGAGCGGTGTGCACATTTGTACAATATAGATATGTACAATCATACAAATCTATATGGACAAATATATGTAGTCGTATAAATTATGTATATAGTCGTACGGACATGTCCATACCATCATATGGAACAAGTCCATACAATCGTACGAGCGACTTGTATAGCAGGTGATAAAAAACAAGCAATTTTCTTGATTTTTTGGTAGGCAGTTTTCCTCGGTAAGTGCAGATTTGTTCCATTTGACTGTACCATATAGCTATTAGTTTGACAATCTATGGAGGTTTCCTTGTAAGCTTTGAATTATTAATGAAACACTAATTTGAAGGAGTAAATTATCTCTATACTTTGTTTTTATTTTGTCGTTTACTTTCTAGCTATATGTGTGATTACTGCTATGTGAAAGCATTCAATTTCTGCAATTAAATAATATTTGTGTTTAGTTGAGAACATAACGGCAATAGTCACCTAGGATTTGGAAAATTTAACATGGCATCTAAGCTCCTCTGGTTGAGAGGATCTAAAGAGTTTACAATTAAAAGAATTGTCGGGAGCCAAGACTAGTAGGAAGAGGCTTTCAAAAGTAGTAATTAACAAAGTTGGGAGTTTGTGTGCAGATTAGAGATGGAATCAATTAGCCTCGTGTTTGAGGACATATTAGATGGTGCATCAAAATCCCTATCATGGAAAGTCAAGATAACTCTTCTGTTAGAAGGAAATGATTTTTGGGATATCATAAAGGATGTAGTGACTTTGCCGACAGATATGCAAATTTTGGCATCTTACAAAAAGAACTAAGTGAAGGGAAAGAGGATGATCATGGATATTATAAAGGATCATCCAATCCATCATATATTCAAGAAGAAAACAAATGAGATGTTTGATGCCCTAGTTAGCCTTTAACAAAGCAAGAACATAAACAAGAATTGATATTCCACAACAGGCTCGAATCTATTAAGATGATCAAATCATATACTGTCACCAATTACTTGATGAAGGTCACGCAGATTCATCATCACCTTGCAATAGTTGGGGAGAAGGTTGAAGACAAAGAGCTATTGAACCAGGCTTTGAATGGTTTCCCATCTTAATGGGGAACCTGTGTCCAGGGTGTTTATGCTCTAGAGATTCTTCCCTCCTAGGAAATACTGTGAAGTGATTGTATCCAAGAGGAGACTCGGATGGAGTCAAAGGCCAGCAAGCAAGGAGGTGATAATGACGTTGTCCTAATTGGTCAAACAAAAAAGGGTAGAGGTAAAGTACCCAACAAGGGTAAGGTAAATAGAGAGGATTCAACCTCACAGCCAAGGAAAAAGGACTTGAGTGAAATCAAGTGCTTCATATGTCATAAGCACAACCATTATGCATCACAATGTCTAGAGAAGAAGAAGGGTAAAGGGAAGCAACAACAACATCATGTAGAATAGCAACCTCAACCGAAACTCTGATGAATGAGTTTTCCTCCAAGTTTGTGAAAGATTTCTCTATGGTATCTTTCCTTTCTTCCAGCACGGTTCCAACGAATGCTTGGTATGGGGACAATGAAGAATCTAGGCATATGACATCAACCTAGGAGCTACTTTGAAGTCTAAAAGAGCAAATCTCAAGAGTTCAAGTCAAGCTTGGTGATGATGCCAAGTATCCAATAGCAGAAGTTGGTACCATTCCTTTCCAACTCCAATCATGTAACTCTTTAGACTTTGATTATGTGTTGTTTGTTTTGGGTCTCAAGAAGAATTTGCTTTCACTTTCAGACATGGAAGATAAGGGCTTTGTAGTTCAGTTCAAGAACCAACGAGTGCTTATAAGACTGAAGGAGTCTATCCCAAGATCAGATCAAGTGACTGGGGTTAGGGAAGGCAATTTATACATGTTACAGGGTGAGCCTGTTCGAGCCCTAGTGCATAACACAGATAACTTGTGTGAGTTATGGCATAAGAGGATGGGGCACGCACATCACAGTGCATTGCCTATTATGAGGGAGATAGTCGCAGGTGTTCCAGGTTCAACATTGTGTGGGAGGGTATATGTAGAGGGTGGACACTTAGCAAACGTGCCAAGGCTACTTTCCCAAGAAACGAGCACAGGTCTAAAGGGATTATGGATCTAATGCATTATGATGTGTGTGCACCAATGTCAATAGCATCAATCAAAAGAAGCATGTACTACGTGTCCTTCATTGATGACTTATCTCTCAAAACTTGGACCTACTTTATAAAGACAAAGAATGAGGCCTTTAGCCAATTTTAGGAGTTCAAAGCTTGAGTGGAAAACCAATCAGGGAAGAAGACCAAAGTTTTGAGTTGCTAAGATTTCTACAAGTATGCGGGAATCAAGTGGGAGTTCAATGTTCCATATGACCCACAATAGAATGGGGTTGTAGAGCGAAATAACCAAACCATCACAGGGGTTGCTAAGGCCATGATACATGACTAAAATTTGCTAATGTTTCTACGGGCAGAAGCATGCAACACAGCAATCCACATCCAAAACAGGTGTCCTTGCAGGATTTTGAAGCACAAGACATGATAGGAGACATTCATTGGGTGAATCTAGAGGTGAGCCATTTCCACATCTTTGATTGTTAAGTTTATATCCATATACCAGCCAAAAAGAGGACCAAGTTGGAGCCCTCTAGCAAGAAGGGTTTGTTTGTTTGTTTGTTACAGTGAGACTTCAAAGACCTACAAAATATATATTCCAAGGAAAAGAAATACAACTGTAAGCAATCCCTAGGGGTATAGACCCAGTGGCGATAGAGTGTGGTGTTAAGGAGCTCCTTGTGATGTCATGGGTTCAAACCTCAGCTAGTCCGTGCCTCATGCTGGGGGGTTGTGTGGGTGTACCTAGGGGTATAGTGGTAGCATATGGGAATCGAACCCGTGTCACATGAGTACGAGGCTTGTCCCAGTTTTTGATTCCCCTAGTTAAAAAAAAACACAATCGTAAACAGGGATGCGAAGTTTGAGGAAGACTTTACATCTAAGAAGTCTCATGAGCCTATTCCAGCAACAGAGGATGAGGAGTAGGATGCTCTGAAGGTTGAAACAAGGTCACCAATGACTCCCAGTTCGGGGGTAACAATGTTAGGTGCATAAGAGGAGCCACTGAATCCTACTAGTCTTGTCAGGATACCTTGATGATTCACACAGAAATTAAGGAATGCTCAGGAGCATGTTGAGGCTCCAAGGAGAGTAGACCTACAAAGAAGTTTCTAAACTACATGGCATTGATGAGAACCATCATAGATTATGAGCCTTCCAATTTTTAAGAGGCAGCCAACCAACAAATTTGGAGGGATGTTATGGTGGAGGAGTACACCTGCATCATGAAGAATTATGTATGGAACATTGTGCATAGACTGGAGGGGAAATCATTAGTGACTCTACAATTTTAAGCATGTGACAGGTGGCAACATAGAGAAGTACAAAGAGAGGTTTGTGGCAAGAGGGTTCTCCCAGAAAGAGGGAGTGAACTTAAAGGAGACTTTTTCTCTAGTCGCCGGGTGTGCTTCCATTAGAGCGGTGATATCATTGCTCTCCATTAAGGGATGGAGTGTACATCATATGGATGTGAAGACAAATTTCCTCAATGGGATAATTAAGAAAGAAGTGTACATAGAATAGCCTCAGGTCTTTGAGATCAATGGGAGGGAGTCCCATCTATGCAAGTTGAAAAAATCCTTGTATGGACTAAAGTAGGCACCATGAGCATGGTATTCTAGGATCGCTAAATATGTACAAAATATGGGATTCACCAAAAGTGAAGCAAATCCCAATTATATTTCATATTTGTTGAGGTGGATCTGCTTATTCTGGTGTTGTATGTAGATGACATGTTTCGTATAGGTTCAAAGAAGCTCGTTGCAAGGTGTGGGGTAGATATGAAGGTTGAGTTCGAGATGAATTAGGACATTAGCATGATCCATTACATCTTGAGGTTGGAGGTTTGGAAGAAACTAGGGAATATTTTCCTTGGGTAGGGACAGTATGCAGTCGAGATTCTAAAGAGATTTTATATGGATGACAACAAACCTATGGCCACACTTATGATCACTAATATAAAGAATGTAACAACTTAGATATAGGTATGGTGAATCCTATGTTATACATGTATATGATAGGTTCCTCGATGTATTTGGTTAACACTAGGCCAAATATATGTTTTGTAGTGAACACCTTGATTTAGTTCATGATGGAGCCAAGGCAAGAGCATTGGGTAGCAGGAAAACATGTGCTTAGATACTTGAGGGGCACAATGGAGTATGGGTTGAGATATCTTGGAGATGGTGAATTGAAGTTGCAAGGGTGTATAGACTCGGATTGGCAGGAAGTGCATCAGATAGGAAGAGCATCATAGGGTGTTGCTTTAGCCTAGGGTCAGTGATGATATCATGGTTTAGCCAAAAGCAGACTTCCATGGACCTCAATTCAATAGATGCAAAGTATATAGTAGCTAGTATTGCAAGTTTTGAGGCCATTTGGATTCGCAAGTTACTTGCATGATTATTTGATTAGGAGTTGGATCCCAAGGTGATTAACTGTGATAATCAAAGTTGTATCAAACTCTCTAAGAATCCAATTTTTTATGACAAGTCCAAGCACATTGAGATCAATTATCACTTCATTTGGGACATAATTCAGAAGGGAACAATAAAGCTACAATATGTACCACATATCAACAAGTTGTTGATATTATGATCAAACCCTTAGCAAAAGGAATGTTTGAAGCATGTAGAATTCCTTCCTCGCTAAGAGGGGGTGTTGAAGTTTGTAGCTTGGACATGAAATTTTGCACATGTTTAGTGTCGAATCAGTATTAGAAGTAGTTCACATCAAATCTATTTTGTAATTCGCTTTTGTAATAAAGTGAAAGTCTTATATTTAGTTATTGATTATAATAAAGTGTATTTTTAATACATTGGTGATTTAGACTAATCTCAATCATACATATCGCTAAGAGAATAGGGTTTTGGTAGATTAGGGTTTCATCTCAATTATAAAGGAAAGTCAAGGTAGAGGGTTAAGACACATTTAATACTCACTCAAAGACAATTTGGTTAGGAGGTGATTGATTTCCTTTGTGAAGTACAGTTGAGAGCAGGCAAGTTTAGCAACCAGGCAAAGAGTAGTGTGTAGGTCCATATAGGACAGATTCATACATCCATCTGGACCCATGTGGATAGATCCATACATCCTACAAAACAGATATGTACAGTCCTGTCGATGGCTTGTACAACAGGCAATAAACAACAAGTAGTTTTCTTGATTTTTTTGGCATGCAATTTTCCTCAGCAAGTGTGTAGATTTGTTTGGTTTGAGTGTACCGTACAACTATTACTTTGATAGTCTATGGAGGTTTCCTTGTAAACTTTGAATTATTAATGAAACATTGATTTGGTGGAGTAAATAATTTGTGTATTGTGTTTTTCTTCCTTTGTTTGCTTTATAGATATATGTGTGATTATTGCTACGTGAAATAATTTAATTTATGCCATTAAACAACAGTTTGTGTTTAGTTGAGAACACAAGGACAATAGTCATCTAGGGTTTGGAAAATTTAACAATAATCTACTGTAATTTTTTCTTTTTCTATTTGTGGCTATCTTTTTTTCATCTTTTCTCCTATTCTTCAATCTTTCTATGTCTTTGTCCTTCTCTATTGCACACATTTTGTTCCTTCTCCTTCTTTTTAGAAGTTTTCTCTCCTTTCCTTCTTTATACTATTCTCTCATATTCTTCATGTGCAACTCTCTATCTCGTGTCTCTTCATGCATCCTTCTACCCCTTTCTCACCCAACCTTCTTCTTCCTTTTTATCCCTTCATACAACTTCCGTCTTCTCTCTTTCTCCATCTTCTTCCTTTTTATCCCTTCATACAACTTTCGTCTTCTCTCTTTCTCCATCTTCTTCCTTATTCTTCCTATGGCTTCCTCCCTTCATCAACTCCCCTCTCTCTGTGACTTCCTTCTTCTCTTTACATGGCTTTTTCCTCAAGTCTTCCATGCTAACTCCCTCCCTTACTCTCCCTCATAACAATAATTAAAACCCCAAGTAAAAATGCCTCTTTCATATACTTGATGAAGTATACAATGGTTATTAAATGGGAAAATAGACATTTTGGTAAAATTAGTGAGTTGGTTGCACTGAATTAGATGCATTTGAATTAGGTGTAGCAGCCACTTGTGGAGTGGTTATTAACACTTGAATTGGAAACTAGTTTTGCATTGTAACCATTTATATGAGTATAAAAGTACTACAGTGGCATTATCACTCCTTACCGAGCATGCTTTGGTTTTCATATGTTGATTGAGGTGTAGGAATGGAGCTTAATAACTCAATACTTCCAATTAATCTCTTCACGAAGGGAAGTGCATTAGAGTATTCATAGCTCATTTTCCTAAGAGTGATGTGCTAACTTCACTCCATAAAGGAAGTTTCTATGCATCCATTGTCAAGAATGATGTTTTGATCAAACACACATAACTTCTTGAGGTTATATCATTGGTCTTCGAGAGGAGATATGGTCAACATTAGGATTTTTCAAGCACTATGTATGGGACTTATGGCCTTGGAGATGGTTGAGGGTGGAAACCTAGGCCTTAGGACCCAAATGAAGCTTTTGGGCATCCAGGGGCATGAATGATGCCTCAAACCACAACAGAGGACATTTAGAGACTATTATTTACCTCCAAGTGGGGATATCCACACCATTTAGAGGTTTTGAAAGCTAGGCATAGGTCTAACAAAATTGGACATGGTCAGGGGAGGAAACTCAAGCTTTAATCCCTAAAGGAAGTTTATAAGCATCCAGGACCAAGCACATGGCCTTAAACAATAACACATGACTTCTCAAGTGGGTCCTTGGACTTAGAGTGGGGATATGGACACAGGTCTCAGAAACCTGCACATGGTAGAGGGATGAAATACGGGTCTTGGGCTCTAAAGGAATCTTCTAGGAATTTAGGGTAAAGAACGATGCATTAAACAATGTCCACACATATCCCTTCAAGGTCATATGAAAATGGATTCAATTAAGAGGCTCTGAGCATTCTGTATGGGTCTAAGGGCCCTAGAGGGAAGAAACATGGGCCTTAGGACATAAAGGAAGCTTCTAGGAATTTGAGGCCAAGAATGGTAGCTGGAACCACCACACAAATACCTCTCGAGACCTCAGTGTTGGCCTTGAGGTATGGACAATGGTTCCATTAGGAGGTTTTGAACACTATGTATTGATGTCGGGGCTTTAAACATGGTTAAAGCAAGAAACCTAGGCCTTAAGTCCTAAGGAATATTTTAGGCATCAAGGGTCATGAGTGATGCCTAAAACCATACATAGAACTTAAAAGGTTTTGAGCACTAGCTATGGGTGGCAAGGCCCTGAACACACTGAAGGAAATAAACTTGGGTGTTAGCCCCTGAAAGAAGGTTTTAAGCATCTAGGGCCAAGAGCAACATATTGAAAAACAACACATGCTTTCCTAAGGGGATCCTTGGCCTCATAGTGAGGTCATGGGCACCATTAATAGGTGTTAGAACCATATATGGGTCTTGAGGCATTGCAGATGCTTGGGGGAGGAAACCTTGGCCTTAGGCCCTAAAAGTAGCTTTTAGGCATCTAGTGCAAATAATGACACCTTGAACCTGTTATACAAAGACCTTCTGAGGGTATCCTTATCCTCCAAGTGGGGATATCAATGATATTAGGTCATTTTGAGCACAAGGTATGGGTCTTGAGGTCTTGGACATGGTTATGGGAGGAAATTTGGGCCTTAATCCTCTAAAGGAAGACCCAAGGCATCTAGGGCCTAGTATATCATTTTTGTAGTTCTCCTTATCAGATTCATCTTTGTTTGTCTTAGTGTTCTCTCACTATATTCCTAAAGAGTATGCATGTGTTGTGTTCATGATGTTGTAGAGATCCATCATTGAGAAAGGCCTTCACTCCATGTGATTGCCTTACTTAGGAATGTTAAACATGCCCACCTCAATGTACCAATGGTCAACATGGTAATCAAGGTAATGAATTGCCCACTATATCCAATGGGAATCCATCTGATATTGTCCTCTATTGTCTTATCGAAGTACAATATTGGCCCCTCCACTTAGTGGCTTACCCTCCCATGGCGTGCCTACATAATCTCGATGTCCTCATGGCCAAGTTCCTAGATAACTCACTAAGTCCTTTTGATTGATTATATTGGTTATAAATTGTTCCACATAACTTAGTTCATTCACTCAATGGATCATATGACCTCGTCAAATGGATTCCTTGGTCCTCCCAGATAAGTGCATTCACCCATTGAAAAAATACCCACTTAATCATATCATGAAGTCAAAATGAACCAACTTTGTATGTAAAAAGGAAAACTAATAAAAAATTAATTGTCTATCTTTATGTAGATGATTTGATTTTATAGGTATTAGTTCTACTCGGATGCATGAATTTTCAAACAAGCGATGATGGAAGAGTTAATGTCCTGAAATGTTTTCTGCATGAATGTTTTCTTAACATTTTCCACCTTGTTCTTATTTCATTTCCATCTTGAAATTACATTCCACTATCTTATTTGTATTTGAATTGCATGCTTATTGTCGTTATTATGTCTACATCTATTTTATCAAGCTTTTGGTTAGTCAATTTTTGTTATTTGTATTTATTTGTCTCTTCACAAGACAATAACCTTTTCATGAACTAGCCATAACATTAAAAAATAAACATGAGGCATTAATGGCAATATGTGTTTGATACATATAGAATGGTCATAAGGCAATTACATTTGTAATGAACTAACCTCAACATTAAGAAATAAACACTACATATTTATTGTAATCTTGTCATATATACATTCTATATCATAGTAACATATTGGTTAAAAACTAGAGTATGAAAATTTATATCAGCTAAAGTTGATATGGTGGGTTTAATGATTAAAAACATATATTTTATTTTAGAAGATCATATATTCAAATAAGAAAAAAATGAAAATATTATTACTATTATTATTAGTAATTAGTAAATTCCCAAATTTCCTTGCCACCTTGGGATGAGATATTCAAATCCATTTTCATTTTAAGTGCATTGGCAACACGTTGCTAGGTCACAAGTCAATCCTTGCCGTATCTTCGATACTCGAAACAGAAATATGATTTTGGTACTTCTTTATTCCCACAACGTTTTTCCATTTCAGAGGAAGTTGCAGCCCGCGCTAGTGAAGATCGGTGAGCTGCAGCCAAGGACTACGGGGCACATACTTTTCTGCCGGAAATATGAGATGCCGGTATTAATAACAGGATATTGAGATTGAAGCTCAAACTAATCCCAAACCCAGCGGCAGTGGATATGTAGGTGGCGGAGGCAGTGGCAATGCTGCCATCCTTGGCAGTCCCAGTGGATCAGAGGATATTAGGAACGGTTTGCAAAGTGGGAATGGGGTTACAGAGTATTTTGGCAATGGAAACAGGGAGCACTTAGGGCAAGCAGGTTGGGTACCTGCAAAGCGGTATACAAATGAGGTTAGGGACTATGAAACTATGAATTCAGCAATGAATTAGGCAACCTATCTTGGCATTTTAAGTTGTTTTTCCTCAACTGACAGTTGATGTAGATTGTATGATGTACTCTGTTTTGTTCATTAATGAAATCTAAGATGCCTTTTCCAAAATATTTTTGCCCTTTTTTTGACTTGAATCAGGTTTTAGTTGACCAAGAGGAGTGCCAGAATTTGCCAGTCTCATGTGTGTGGTTAATGTGTATTTGCCCTAGCTGTTAGACTGAATGTTTGATTACTATCTTTGCTATATATGTTCCTGGGCATAATTATATGTGTGTATACTCCTGAAAGGCCCCTTTAGTTATTTTGGAAGTCTAGGGTATCTGATTGATTCTTCTCTACACGAAATAAATAGTTGGATAAATGTTTGATTGTTCTCTCTCGTTTCGCACACCTGGACTGTGTGCTGGCTAGGTGGTTGGTCCAACTCCTATTGAAATGGAGCTAGTATTGTGGCCCTGGCCATTCTACATTTTACAGATGCACTTCCATTCATTCTGAGCAACTAGATTTTAAAAGATAAGTGACCTTTCTCTTTTGGTATTTATAAGCATAGCCCTCTTTAAGACCTGCATTTTGGTTAGATATAAGGCCTTTAAAATACCCCATGCACCCTTCAGAAAAGGAACCAGTTAATTTCTTTTTTTCATCACAGAATCGTTGCTAAAATGTTGAATTTCCTTGAACTAAAGTAATCAATTTTCTTCCTTCTTTTTCAGAGAAACTATGCAACCTTCATATTTGCCTATGTTAGGAAAGATATGATTCATGTCGCCATACCGATTTTTCTTGGATTGGATTGCTAAACTATTATACAATTACTTGGGGAGCCTCTGCTCATAACGCACAACTGGCATATGTGGATTATGGTATTAAAAGCTTGTAAGTGCTGATACTGCCTTTAATGTGTTCAATGCCTTGGGAGGCATTGCCTTTGCTTATGCACGACACATGTATTTTCTTGAGAGGTGGATGGCTTGTTGCAACTGGCAATATGATGACGGTGGTCCATGTGATTGGAGTTTATTAGGTATTTGGCTGAAATATTGAATTTCGTGGAATTGAAGTAATTATGAGAATAAGAGAAGAAAGATGCCACACCAATATTGTGTTGATTGTTCTATCAATGTAATGTTATCAATGTAATGTTACACAAATACATGAAGGCTTTGCCTCAATATAAATACACCACCTTATCTCAATCATGACCACTTGAGAGAATATCTCAACCACACACTAAACTAGGAGCTAGTCTAGCTGTCATCCAACAACCTCTTAAAACCACTCAAGAAGGCTATTCACATAGGCACAACTTTTTTTTTTCTAGGGAATTATCTTGCAGCAAATCTTGGGGCATTTCCCCTCATTTTGAGGATGGTACCTAAGGTAAACCCTACATTCTTTAGGGCACATGGGCAAGTCAACAACAGGGCTGGAAGCCATTGCACCATTATACTCTTTATGCTCCCAACATGTCACTTACGAGAATAGAACTTGGGTGGGGAGGATAATGCTCCATCCCACAACTACTCGGGCTAGACCCAATTGACAAAGGCACTCTATACTTGTGACAATAATCACTACAATAACAAACTATGTGGCAAAATAGTAGCACAGAAGACAAGTATGAATTAACTATTCTAATACTTCCCCTCATTGGGTACTTGTCTTGTCTAGTGAAATATTCATTATTCTCTAATCTACTACAACAAATGCTTCTTCAAATCTTGAAGATGATCTCACACTACAAAGTCTTCATTTGGTCTGATTTGGTATTTGTATCTCGTACCTTGAGCATAGAGTCCCCATCAAACTGTCAAAGTTTATATGAAGGAACAATCATCCACTGAAATACATGGGTATCCAACCACTGTAACTATCGGTCTAGTAGGAAGTCCTTATGTACATGGTTCATTCAACTCCTTGATGAACTCCCCTTGAATGTGCAAGCAACTTCGCCAACGATTTCCAACTAAGTAGTGCAATTGATGTACCTTGCTCTCTATTGGCATATATTCCTTGAATCATACTTAATTCTCACACACATGGTCTAACATCACCTAGAATCTACAACCAGTGAATGGCTCACCCAACACACAAGTGTTAACAACTCCTTATACTTGTGAACAACCTCCCCTTCAGGGAAACTCAACAATAAACATCAAACCTCCAATCATGAGTCTAACGTCACACTACCAGTGTTGAATATCAGGCCATGAGTCTAATGCAACATTACCGAACTAGGGGTATGCATGCATGAATAGGGCTTAGGACTGTATGCCCTGTTATCTTACACAAATTTTAAACCTTGCGCCAAATACCATAGGACCATAATACTTTTCTTTGTTGATTTATTCTTCCTTTTTTTCCTTTGAAGTCATGCACATAGTTGATGTCTCCATCTTTGTCATCAATGGTTTGTAAGCTGCAACATTAAGTTAGGCAACTCAATGTTATTTTCCTCCATAGATCACTTCCTAAGAACGATTCAATGTTTTGATTTTTTTCCTTGACAGTGGAGAACTATTCCTTGTTTGAGGTACCCCCCTCTTACACTCCTCTCATTTACAACTTATCAAAACAAATAAAAAGACAATGCACAATGTCCCTTCCCTAGACATATTTCAATACTTACAACTCGGGCTCACTCTTAGTTTGTACTAGCTCTCTTGCTACATTACAATGACAACCAACTATTTCTCATGTGACCAATCACTTTTACTTGCTCATGACCGCTTTCTTAATGACCTCTGATTGACCTCTTACCATAAACTTGGTGACTTTAGACCTTCCATTTGAACTGAGGGTGTCGAGTAACATTGATCATGCACCCCAACTACTCAAGATAACAACTTATGCCTATTTGTTTCTCTGGAGTCATGCTTGGTGTCTTTATCTGAGCTTGGCATTTTGCATCTTCAACGTCATTGTCCAATCTTTGTCTTGGATTTCCATACTTCCCCCATGATTTGTTAAAATAGCTAATTATAACAAAACTAATATACTTCCATATTGAGTTAGCTAGCCTCAATAGCTACAAGTTTGTCTTTGACCATAACGCTAAGAGTGTCGGTTACTATCGAAAATGCACTCCAAACTCTCCATGCAATAGAGGATTTACAACATTCTCTTTTGTGTAATAATAAAACTAGTTCTTGTACAAAAAATATAAATCCCCAATTACATTATCATCTATTGACTTTTCAAGCCTTACTTGAAACCTCTTTGCTGACATGTTGGGAGTTGTACACACTCTTAACAAATGTTCTGGTAGAGATGGAAGGCATCTAGAAGGTTACGGGATATGGATAAATGTTGTATTGAAGAATGCATTGGCTAAGATAATTGCATGACTGTATGACATACATTCTTATGTGTAAGAATTTGTTTTTGAAAAACTATGAGAAGTTTCTAATCATGCAATTGAATTTGACTTGTAGGAAAGATCGTGTACAATCACCTACAAAAGAAGGACAATGACATTTGTTCCAACGACGAAGTTCAAGAAAACTACCTATTGAAGATATTGAAGAATCTGAAGTTCCCAGGATCAGGGATGCAGTAATGGAAGGATGCCATGATTGAGGAATACCAATCGATCATGAAGAATGATGTTTGGGATGTGGTCCCAAGACCAGAAGGGAAGTCTGTTGTGACTTCCAAGTAGATCTACAAGATCAAGCATGCTGCAGATAGTAGCATAGAGAAATACAAAGTAAGTGATGAAGTGGAAGATACACCAGATGGATGTCAAGACAACTTTCTTGAATGGTGTAGTCGAAGAGGAAGTGGAGCAGCCACTCGGATTTGAGACACATGACAGGGAGTCACATGTGTGCAAATTGAAGAAAGCCTTGTACCGTTTGAAACAAGCACCCAGGACATGGTATGGCAGGATAGACAACTTCTTGACTAGTTTGGGCTTTACCAAGAGTAAAGTAGATTCCAACCTTTACTACAAGGTTGAGGAAGGCAATCTAGTGATACTCCTACTGTATGTAGATGACATGTTTGTGACAGGTGAGATTGGGTTGATTGCTAATACGAAGAGGAAGCTTGCTGCCGAGTTCGAGATGAAGGACTTGGGTATGATGCATTACTTTCTAAGTATGGAGGTGTGGCAGAGTGCAGATGGAATCTTCCTTGGACAAGGGAAGTATGCAGTAGAGATCCTGAAGCGGTTCAGGATGATGGACTGCAAGGCTATGGCCACACCTATGGCATCGAACCTGAAGCTATTGAGTGATGCTTCATCAGAGTTGGTTGATGCCACGATGTATCATCAGATGATTGGGTCCTTGATGTACTTGAGGAACACGAGACCAGATATTTGCTTTGCTGTGAACACCTTGAGCCAGCTCTTGATGGATCCTAGAAATGTTCACTTGATTGCTGTAAAGCATATTCTGAGGTACCTGAAGGGTACGGTTGATTAAGGGCTCAAGTATGATGCGAATCAAAAGTTTAACCTGGAGGGTTATGTTGATTCAGATTGGGCAGGCAGTGCTGTAGATAGGAAGAGCACTTCCGGGTGCTACTTCAGTATGGGATCAGGTGTGACCTCTTGGTTTAGCAGGAAGCAATCCAGCGTATCACTGAGTACAGTCGACGCAGAGTATGTCGCAGCTTGTTTGGCTATTTGTGAGGCAGTATGGCTAAGGAAGCTACTGTCTGATTTATTTGATCTCCAATTGGATGCTGCTTGTATTTATTGTGACAACCAAAATTGTGTGAAGTTGTCAGAGAACCCAGTGTTCCATGACAAGTCGAAGCATATCGAGATCAAATATCACTATATCAGGGATATGGTGCAGGGAGGAGCAGTGAAGCTCCTGTATGTTGCGACGGATGAGCAGATTGCAGATGTGTTGACCAAACCACTAGCTAGAGTGAAGTTCGAGTACTTCAGAGAGAGGCTTGGTGTACTTCAGATCGAGGTTCCTTCCAAGGGGAAGTGATGAGTCCGGAAGACGCAGATGCACATGGGCTTTTCTGACATGGTTGTAGATGTGTTCTCCCATGGTCGTGAAGTAATTGCCTAGCTTTTCCGACATGGTTGTAGATGTGTTCTCCCATGGTCGTGATGTAATTGCTGAGCCATTCTCACATGGTGGTAGATGTGTTCTCCCATGGTGCAGATGTAAGGGCTGGAGCCATTCTCACATGGTGGTAGATGTGCTCTCCCATGGTGTAGATGTAAGGGTTGAAGCCATTTTTCACATGGTGGTAGATATGTTCTCCCATGGTGAAAAAGTAAGGGTTGGAGCCTTCCCCGAATGGTGGTAGATGTGTTCTCCCATGTCAGTGGTGTAAGTGCTGTATGATGTGCATTTGGGCCGTGCTCCGTGGACGATGAGATGATCTGAAGAGGATGATCATGTGATGATGATGTACATCAGGATGATGTACTATATGATGATGATTAGTATGATTATGAGTATCAGGATGATACTCAGTGGCCGTGGACAGGTTGTGCAGGATCGCATGTAATCAGTCTTGGAGATCCGGACAGATTGTGCTAGGCACGCAAAAGATCTTGGGATGCTCTTTAGAGATCTTGCAGGTTGCAAGACACTCTTTTAAGGTTTTGAGAGTTCACATGTAATCAGTCCTGGAGATCCAGACAGGTTGTGCTAGGCACGTAAAAGATCCTGGGATGCTCTTTAGAGATCTTGCAGGTTGGAAGACACTCTTTTAAGGTTTTGCGAGTTCACATGTAATCAGTCCTGGAGATCCGGACAGGTTGTGCTAGGCACGTAAAAGATCCTAGGATGCTCTTTAGAGATCTTGTAGGTTGCAAGACACTCTTTTAAGGTTTTGTGAAGGTCACATGTAAAAGATCTTGGGAGATCCGATAGGTTGAGCAATAAGCTCGTAAAAGTCCTGGGATGCTCTTTCGAGGTTTTGTTGACCCACGTAATCAACCTTGAGGATTCCACAGGATGGCCAGATATGATGAAGACCTACAGGAGGCTAGGCCTACAACCAACATGAAAAAGGGTTGGCTCTGTAGAACTTCCTATGACGAGAAGAATTGAGAGATAGCACCAGTGATCGAGATGACGAGTACAGCAGCAGTGACGATGATGCTCCGTGATCCAGTGACGATGATCCAACTCCAGAATTGAAGATTTGTGCCTATATGTATTGATGACCTGTGTTAAGAGAATACCTTCCTAGTTAAGAGGGAGTGTTGATGTATTTGCAACTTCGAAAGATATTCACTTGTATATTGTATGTATTACATTTGTACTTTATTGTATCCTCGACGGAGATGTCTTATTCCTCTGATCGGAAGTGTCGTCATTTGTATTCTATTGTTGTACCTTCGACGGAGATGTTTGTTCCTCCGGGTCGAAGAAGTCATTATTGTACTTGAGTCATGGAAAGTCATTGAGGTCCATCTTCCCATGTATGATAGGGCATTAGACCCCGGAGTAGTGTCGCAAGTTATATTGTAAGTGTCATAACTTATATTTGATGGGTTATTAGACCACCTTGGTGGGGTCGGTCCTGTATGAGTCATGTGGGTTAAAGGGTTATTAGACCACCCTAGTGGGGTCGGCCCAGTGACAAGTGGTAATGGGTTATTAGACTCTCCGAAGGGAGGTCGGCCCAGTTAGAGTTAGAGGCAGGTCAAGTCATTGTATAAATAGAGAGTATGTCTCTCTCATTTCATTCATTCACTCACTCACTCACTTAGCATTAGTGAGAGAGAGGAGGAGTGTGCACAAGTGGAGGAGGAGTAGCTGTTGTAGACATTTATCTTTTGGGGATTCAGCTTGGTGATCTTTGTATTGGTGCTTATTCTATCTCTGAGGAAGTTGTGGGGTTTTTCACCTTCTTGGTTTTCCCCGGTGAAATGCTTTGTGTCTCTTGTCTCTTGTCTCTTATGTTTGATATGCTGTACATGTTGTTCTTTCAGTTAAGATCCTAGATCATATTGAATTAAATGATGAAAAACTAACAGCTTTAGGATAATTCATTCATTTCCCAAATGCCGTGCTTCACACTTGTCAATGAACATTTGCATACATTGTATAACCAAGAGATCTTTCCAAGGATTTGATCCCATGATCTAAAATTGGGCAATCTATGATGCAAATCTTCTTCAGAGAGAGATGTTTTGCAGTGATATAAGAGATCTCTGGATCCTAGATTGTCTCATTTCCGTAGAGTACCAACCACTCCAATACTTTAGTGATTTCATAGGATCATTGACGTGTTTTGGATCGCTACGCTCAACTTCGGTTAAAATCGTCACATTGTTTGAGTGCTTCAATTCTCAATGGCCCATGTGGCCATTAAAACAAGAATATGGCCTACTCCATGTGAATACCTTGTTCAGGTACCCTTGGTCTCTGCCATTGTAGGAAACAATATCCCTCTCGTGCTGCACCAAAAACCTGAAGTTGCAATTGGAGGGATCGATCGATCATCACCACCCCGGAGTTGAAAACAAACATGTTGTTCCCTATCGTGGAGATCTCGACGAGATCGAACAAGAAATCCAAGTTGCAGAGAATGCGAGGATCGAAATCGATGAAGATGATCTAAGATTTTTTTTCTGTAGATCCATATGATTTGAGAGCATACTCTTGTCATAGTCCAGGGGTTTCCAAAGTTTGATTTCGTTGTAGTTCCATTTGTTGTAAGAATTCTTCTTGGCTTTAGGGTTGCAAATCTTGTAGATTTCTCTAACTTGCTAGCTGGATACTTTGAGACCTTCATGCTTTTCCTCTCCCAGCTTCTTGTCCATCAAAATTGATGAGATCCTTTGTAGACTTGCTTATGCATATGCTTTGAGTGAGGGCTATCATTTTGTAGACATACAATTTTGAGGAATGAAGAAGCTTCCCTGCGGTCCATGACACATCCACACCCACCCACTCAAATTTTATTTCTGTGATTTCTCCCAACAGTTTCCAGTGATGCGCTTCTTCCTCTTTAAAATTTACAAGCGTGATCTTCACGTTGGAGATCGACTGCTTCTTTCTTCTTGCCAATAATGCAAATGCTGGTTCTCTTTCTCTCTCAACGCCGCTCAAGCCTCTTTGCAGGCTACAAATCATAGATTTGGCGAACTTTCTCTCTTTTCTGTTAGCGATTCTATTTGAGCGGCAACATCTGCGCCTATCCTTGTGTAGTTTGTCCAAGATCTACACCAGACCCAAAATTAGAATGAGCATGATGTTCACCAGTTTCTTCACGTGAATCTTCTCTCCATGATCGTTATTCACCTCAAGTCTCCACTATGTACGTGGTTAGCTCTATTCAAACTTATAGTTGACGAAGTCTACCCTCCTCGATCACCAAACACACATGAATAAATCGTAATTCACACACCTTAGCAATCACTCACACAACAAACTCAACAAAAACTTTTTATTGTCCTACACTAATCCTCTATGACTACACGGCATTCAAAGATTAGCTTCCTCTCATTCTTCAATTATGGTGGAGTTCTTGGGAAGAACTCCCCACACAAGCCTTTCACCTTCTAAACCCCATTGGTTGTGATACCATATTAGAATAAGAGAAGAGAGATGCCACAACAATATTGTGTTGATTGTTCTATCAATGTAATTGTATATATATAAATACATGAAGGCTTTGTGTTAATATAAATACACTACCTTGTCTCAATCATAAACTGCTAGAGAGAATATCTCAACCACACACTAAACTAGGAGCTAATCTAGCTCTCATCCAACAACCTCCTAAAACCACTCAAGAAGGCTATTCACATAGAGGCACTCTCTACTCATGACAATAATCACTACAATAAAAAACCATTTGTCTAAATACTAGCACACAAAACAAGTATGAATTAACTATTCTAATAGTAATAAATTGTCTTCCTTCTTTTTCAGAGAAACCATGCAACCTTAATATTTGTCTATGTTTTTTTTAACAAGAATGGATAGCATTTGTATTGATATATAAAATGTTGCGGCTGAACCAGTCAACAAATAAATACAAAATGTGTAGAAGATTGCGAAAAAGAGGTAAAACTTCCAACTCTATCAAAAGGGGGCCTACAGACTAGACATTAATGTTACTATTTGCTTGTATTCTATATTCTTGACAACTCTAGATTCTAATGAAATGTCACACATAAATATGACATGACAAAACATAAAGAAAACCTAATCTAGTTAGGTGAAATCATTATCATGCCCACTGTGGGCTTCCTTCGTATCTTCTTCACCATTCTCCTGCAATGCAAGTACTTGTTGGTTTGCTTATTCCTCTCCACTTTCTCCAAGAACTTGTTGGATTGTCATATCTTCCATGAGAGTTTCCTTTACCGTACCTATGGAGTCTGAAGGCCGGTCTACCATAGACTAAGAGTTATGAGCAAATCCCAATATTATGTTTTAGTGCATGTCAATATATGTAGCCAATTTCCCCATTCTCTTATTTTGAGATTCCATCTTCATTTCCAAATCCACTTTCCTTGCCAATCAAGCCTCAATTTGGTTGCCTATGCTCTAGATTAGGCATGAAATTGCCTCTTGGAGAGCATCCACTTACCTAACTGTTATCACCTAAACTGTAGTTACCCCTATGGATGTATCCACTCATGGATGGCAATAGGGAAGGGCAACTCAAAAGGTGCAACCACGATCACCTCGACCTCCAATATATGGTTGTCACGCCAGTCGAGGCAACCTTCATTTTGTGTTATCTAGCCTAGACAACAAAGGGGGAGACCCGATCTACTCCCGACAGGAGAGATCAAAACCAAGACACCAAATCAAGTTAATTCTAAGTGTGTATGGTTTATCCTAGACCTTAGGATGAAGTCACAAGACAAGTGAGGGGTTCAATGAGTATAGCTTTGGTTCATTATTGATGTGAAAGTGACATATGATTTGTGAAATAGGATCCAGGATTAAAGTACTAGTTCAATGTGAGAAAATCCACTGCCTTGGGAACCATGTCCAATGCAGGGTAGTTCAGGGGTTGAATTGGGGCTAACTAGTACAAGTGACAAGCTTGATAATGATACATGATGACATCAAAGAGTTTAGTTCACCACACTAAGGTCAAACCACAAGTTAATCCAACAATCTAAGAAAGTCGAATTGACTTGGAGAGAAACCAGTGCCTTGGGAATTGGGATAATGGAGTCAAAGTAAGGTTAACTTGTGGTTAAGGACTCCTATTGCATGAGACAAGTGGACAATTAAAGTCTTGATGGATGAATAGGTCTAGATCTAGGTTTGACCTAAGTGGACCACAATCCCTTAAAACAAGGAATGCTATCCCCAAGGCAAGATTCGACAAGGTGACCTACTAGACCTAGGTTTTGAATTATTCCCGTTCCAAATCCATTGAAATCTCAAGTACCCACGTCCTAGAAGTGGGACAACTCCCTTCTTCAAGGTGGTGCGACTTTACCCAAGGAGGCTAAAATGTGGGATAAGTGGGTCAAGACACGCCCGATGGCATCCAAACTTTAGATCCAAGTAGGTTGATCAAGTGGGGGTGTGGATCTACAATTTCAAGACAATCCGATGGCTAGATCTTACTAGATCTGAGTTTAAAGATACCAAGTGGTCCAAAGTGGGGATTAAATCCCTTAAAATGTGGAATAGGGCCCACAAGGTAGAAATCAGAAAAGTGACAATCTGGGGGTAGGTTATTGGATGTGTAGATCATGAATCAAGCGGGATCTCACCTACCCACATACTAGATCTAGGTCAACTCACCAAACTAGGAAGTGCGCCCTTGCTTGGAGAGGCTAAATGCCTTGGGAAGAGGGTCAAATGGAGGCCAATCCTCACCAAACTATAGATCCGGGATGCCGTGGATACTATAGAGGAGGGTTTTCAATATCTTACCCAAGAAGCCACTAGATCTTAGTAGATTTGAAAAAATGTAAAAATGAGGGTTGGAAGAAATAAGGGTTTTATCAATTTATGAGCTATGTCAATGGAATGGATCAAGATAAGAGAAACAAACTTGTGTATCTTACCTGGGTAACCTTGTAGATGCCTTGATGATGATGATCTATGCAAACCCGATCAATTTGAGAAGCTTTGAGGTAGTTTTCTATGCAATCGATTTAGTCCAAGAAGCCAATGCGCCCTCTCTCCTGCACAACAAACGTCAACAATATCAGATTTGATGTAATCAAGAGATAAGACTAATGTCACAAGAGAAGTAACAGAAAGATAGCATAGATCACAATGATACTAATGATAACCTCCTGATACAAGCAAATGCCAAGAAAGTCGATTTGAAGAAGCCTTGCAAAATTGCTCTTGTTGAAGTCGGCCTCCTGTAGACAAGACAATGATTTCCAACACAGATAGATCTTACCACAAATTTCAAATGCTAGGTTGCAATAGACTTTCCAATCACCATCTAAGAACACCAGATGCAAAGGAGACCACAAGAATTTCCACAAGAAAGTTTTTCTATACCAATAATCCAAGAGCCAAAGACCCCTTACAAATGAGAAGCTCTCTCCTTTAAATAGGAAGGAGAGGCATCAAAATCCTAACCACTTTTTGAATGAGTGGCTAAGATTAAAAGATACAAATGTCTAATCAATGGTTGAGATGAGCTCAACAATAAAATACCTGGATCACTAATAAAATATAATATGAGTGGACAAAATCGCCCTAGAAGAGGGGAATCCCACCAAATCATGATGACAAAATATAATAGGAAGCTTATGGTGGGTCCAAGGGGTAATTTTAACCACCCTTGGTCAATCCCCATAGCACAATAATAATAATAAAATAGTCATCAATATACCAAATTGTGCCTCCATGGTCAAATCGTAGGCCTCAAAAGACCTCAGAAATCATCAGAAAGTGCCATAAGTGATGGATGCGGGCCTCGATGAAGTTGAAAATGCTGGAGGAGGTGTGGAAGACATCGATCCATCATCACTGATCATCCCATGCCATAACATTGCCTCAGTAGCCCAAATCGATTTCCTCAATAGCCATTTCTACCAATCCTGAAAAGCCTCGGGAAGCGTGAAACTGCCCCAAATTGCCTCCTGGAGTGCCTGCGCTGTCAAGGTGAGGGCACCAGTGTGTCCAGGAGGGGGGTAATATGGTAAAAACAAGTGGCTGGACCACCCCCTCCAAGCACAGCGCCCAAGGTCAACCGGATAAAAATCACATCTGCTCTGACAGCGCCTCCGACAGACCAAAACTGCACTGGGATAGCCTACTGAGGCTCAATCATCACTGTAAGTGCCCGGAACTGAAAACAAACTATCTCATTGGACTTAGAAGGTTCAAATCCATCCAAGATGTGTACTCATACACCATATGAGTCTCTGCATGATCAATATATATATCCAATATACCGGAACAGGTCAAATAATAATAATCTGTAAATGATCAAATAATGCTGTAAACCATGAATCATCATCATAACCCTGTAGCTGCTGCATAGAATCATAATGTATATGTACATAGACCATATATCATCAATCCATATCATCACAAGGTCCAACCATCTCATGTCCTATGGCTGACCTTGGTCAAACTAGGTCTAACCAAGTCAACATGACCAAATATAACTCAGACCATCATCGGAAGCTGCTGCAAAGTGTCAAAGGTTAATGCATGCTCTACAACTTATTCAAATAACAATTATAACACAAAGTAATCATTACTGGCGATCTAAATCCAAATATATAATGTCATTAATTATTATTATTACTCAGACTAGATTTTCAAGATCATACTCACTTCATAGCTGTGATCAATTTGCTAGTGAAGGGTGAAGGCTAAAATAACTGGCTAGGCTAAGGGATGACTTGACCGACTTAGCTTTGTGACACTTTGGCAAAAGGAAAGGGAATACACACCATAGTATATACTGAATGAGCAACAACACAGGGAATGGCAGTGTCTCACAAATGGATGAGTTGTTCAAAGAGGGTTTGTTCACCTTTAACAGATGCGCACAATCCATAATACAAATAAGGCCAGCAATTGTTTTGATATAGCATTTAAGTTCCATTGCTTTTTGGGCCTGAAGTTTCCATAGCCTTGGTTTATGTGTGTTTATAAACACATTGCATAGATTTACATTTATTTTAGGCTTTTTGCTGCAGGTGTGTTTTTAAGGCACTTGTTTACCTGAGCACTTCTAGGTGTGTCATGGACAGCTTGTTTACCTAGGTATTTACATTTCCAAAAGATATAACATTTTATTTTCATGGCCATTTTCATTTGGCATGCCTTTCATTCATGTGTGTTTAGAAACACATTGCATGAATGGGCTTTTCATACAAGATATAGCATTTCATTTTCCAGATTTTGTATTCATGGCAGCACCAAAAGTTTCAGGTTTAGCTAACACAACTTTAGTGACTAGGGGTAATTCCAAGGAACTCCAACTCACCATAGGTAAGTTTTGTCACCAACTCAGAGCCGAGACAAAATAAACAGGGAAGCTCATCCAATACAGAGGCTACAGTTGGGAAAAGTCCTCCATGTCACTAGTCAAGTAGTAAGTCAAGGTGATAAACTAAAAGGTAGGTAATGGATGGATGAAGACAATGAATAATGGTGCCAACACTAGCAAGCCAAAGTATGGTGGAATGATCACCTCTATTCTCCCTAAGGAGGGTAAAACCAATGAGTATGAATAGTGAACTTTTAAGTCTGAGTAGGGACAATATAATATATATAATAAGCTTCAACCAGGTCCATATATCTATATGATCGCCAGATCATGACACTAGGTGCTAAGACATGCTATGAGAATAAGTATAAAAACAATATAACCATAACACAATGATATACCTGCTGAGTCATATACCTGAATGCTCATCAACCTGTACCATCATCTGTCCTCTGAAACTGTTGCTGTAACTCTGGGCACTACTGATTGCTCTGTACCAATGGTATAATGGTTATATCGGTTATCTCTCTGAGTGTCCTGAGACTCAGTCATGGCATGGGGAATATATACTGCTGTCCATCATCTGCTAGTGATCCAATACAGATGCTCATCTCAGCATCTCAAATGTAAGGGAACTGGCTGAATAGTGTACTGGCATCAGAAAAATAATGTATGGTAGCCCGGCTACTATATATGTGATAACACTAACAAGACACCTTAGAACTTTGCACAAGTCCTAGACTTCATAGTGTGCGTATTTTCTAGGGTAACTATGTTCAGTCATAGTGTTGCTAAGTTGATGAATCTTGATTAAGATCATTCTACCAATTGAATTGAGCCACTGTGATCCCCAATGCTACATCTCGTTTTACTTTTTTGGACAACATGGAGCTTGTTGCCATTTGGATGCACACCTGGGAAAACGTGGCAGAAATATTCAAGCCGCTCGGTGTGGCCTTGTGGGCAAGTTAGAGTTAGGAGCTATCACTTGAAACTTAACTCCTCCATCTAGGCTTACTCCTAGTGAAGCCAAGGGGGGTGGACCCTAAAGAAAAGAAAAATCTAAGGTGTTTACTCTATGAAAAGAGAAAAACAACTAATCTAGGAGTTAATTAAATGAAAACTTTTTTCTCCAACTAAGACAACAATAGAAATTTAAAGTTCAACAGCATAAGACATCCATCATCATCATTTTGCATACATAAATTGAATAAGACAATAATCAACAAGACTAGTGCCCAATATAAAGATGCATAAAACTGAAAAGTGCCTTAGAGTGCTATGGAGTGCTTTGCTGTGTCAAATAAGTACTGCAAGTGTCTTTGTTGGTAAATTTTATTATTAAGGTGATGGTGATTAGTGGGTGTTTTCTTGTTTGGCCCACTAAAACTTATTTTCTCAAACTGAGCACATAAGCAGCTTTACCAAGTGTCCAACGAGGAGAGGACGAACCTCATTAATGACTATCCCCCTGACTCTATGGTAGTCACTCTTTGCGACCTCCCGAGTTTTCGAAAATTAGTTTATGAGGATTTTCCTATTAATCTAATGCTTACCTCCCTTTCTGGTTGACCAATTGATCGGACTATGCTGCGGCGGTCCAGAGCATACGGGAAGATAAGCATTGGTTTATTTTAAACAAACTTAGGATTTTCTATTTAGTTAAGCTAATTCCAAGAGTCTCTTTTTCGACCGAATTCCATTACTCGAGCAAGCTCTTTCGTGGCACCGTATTTCGAGAAAACAAGGATAAAATTACTCAAAGCTGGAAATTATTAAAAAAATGTAAAAAGCTAAGTCCTGAGTGCACTTGTGGCCCTCCGTTGAAACAGATCCAACAAGGTTAATTTTATTCCTAGGTTAATTTTATTAGTTGCGAAAAAGGAAATCTAAACT
This sequence comes from Larix kaempferi, assembly GCA_027924585.1. NCBI lineage: Eukaryota > Viridiplantae > Streptophyta > Pinopsida > Pinales > Pinaceae > Larix > Larix kaempferi. The sequence continues at coordinate 4,663,721 of BSBM01000434.1, forward strand.
AGATATCACAAACCACAAAAATGGAGTCGACACAGTTCCCCCCTGGGGGGATGGGGTGTGGGCGCTGGTAGCCCACTTGTTCTTTTTATTATGCTTATTACAAAACTCCCCTTTTCTTTTGGAATGCCTCTGATCCTTTATAACAAAGGATTCATTAGGCTTACAATGGTTTCGGGAAAAGGCTGCTTGTAGATAAAGGTGTCTGGAATGTTTTAAAAGCTTCAGATCTTGAAAATTTGGCCAGCACGCCTTTCTACCTGTTCATAAAAATCAGAAAACCAGCAAGAATATGTTAGTGGAAGACACCCAAAAACACTTTAAGAGTGCTTTGGGACAGCCTACAAAAATACTTGAAAAATTTTGAAGTGTTGAGAACAAAAGGAAAACAAGAATTAACCACTGAAACAAGCTGAAAAGCCAGTTCAATGGGATCTTTAGTTGCCTCAATTAAGATGGAAAGCAAATTTGAGCACTCTAATTGCTAGATTCAGATTTAAATTCAAAACTAAGCATTCTTTTTCAAAATTTAAGATAAGCAATTATGATAACTTTGAAAAATGCTTAAATAACAAGATCTAGACTAGGAATGATAAGAACTTTAAAATAAACTAGATCTTAAAGTGACTAAAACGCTAGATCTACTTATGATTGAATCAAAGAAGTATAGATCTATTATTCTAATTGCATAAAGTAATCGGAACAAGAAAAGGGATGAAAGAGAGAGGGAGATAAGAAAGGGCTTTATGTTCTTGAGAAGAGGCTTTGGAGCCTTTCGATGGAGAACTGAGGGACTTAGTCTGCAAAAAGGTGTTAGAAAAATGAAGGAAGCAAAGCAAGATCCTCCACCAATCCACTTGAGATAACCTGCAAATCACATCAACTTGAACACACAAGATCAAATCTAGACATAGACATATAAGAAATCAAATTTATAATGTTCATAAACAAATGAAACATCGAACTTATATCTCTACATATGCATATATAAAAGATTAAAACAATAGAACTATTGCCTAACCTTCCTTATAAATTGATACCGATCCTTACAATAAGCTAGATTTAGATGCAAGAAAAAGACAAGCAGCTCAAATACATGTTACCTCATTGAAAATCATGACATTCAACCACTCATCAAAGAACTACACCAAGCTTGACCTCCAAAGTCTCCTTTATTCTCATAAATAATATAAGCAAATACAATAGCAAGCTCTCAATCTCAAACTCCAACTAGAGAACAATGAGGAGAGAGTCTTGGTTAAATAGGAAAAATCAACCCATGAGGGTGCACTAGCTTAACTTGGGCGAATTCCTATGATGGAGGGATTGATTCCCAAATTTATGGGATTAGACCCTACTAATTGGCTGCCCAAAAATCAGCTTGAATGCTGCCATAAAATGCGCCCTCCTTTGGTGGAATGCACCCCCCTTTTATGGGAGAAAGTTTCCCTTTATTTTACTTGGTTGGAATCATCTCTATTATGACTGATTTGGTCCTCCAAATATTCCTCAATCAACTCTGATCTCAAATTAGACTAGATCCCACTGATTTAGGAGTTGATTTTTTTCTCATTATTTTAAATTTTCCTATTTTTTACTCACTTTTTGACTTTTTTTGAGCAAAAAGTAAATTAAGTGAAAATAAATCACTCAAATACTTGGGAAAGTGGGTCTTGGGGTAAAGTGGGCGCTCTGAGTTTGATAACGAGCATCCCCATGGCAATTGTCCCCTAGACCACACTTTTATTACATTTTTAAATTTTCCCACCAAACCATTAAAAAATAGCTTGATTTTATGGGAAAATTTTATTTTTCCGAAACTTAAAAAAAACACCTAGGGAACCTAGCACATGTCCATATGACTTTATTCTAGTTTCTAGCATGTTCATATACATTGACCCATGGACTTTAATAACCTCTAAGGCCTAACCACCACACCAGGCATTCCAGCTTTGGAGGAGCAGGAGAAAAACTCAAAAATTATGCCGTGCTAAAACGCAAAACATAATTAATAAGTGAAAAAACTCCTTGGAATATCTGACTTGATTGACAAGTCCTAGGAATCCAAGTCCTTTACATAGAAATACCATGTTAGCACACTTTAGTACAAACCCCGTGGGGCATGAACATGTGGAGAAAAAAAAAAGGGCCCTGAAAAAGGTCTGATGGACTTCAGAACATGTAACATGTTCATACTTTGCCTGCTCACTTGAAAGTCCAACTAAGTACAACTTAGCTGGTAACAGAGCTATTCACCAAATTTGGGATATCCTAATGAGATGGGGATACCTAGATATTTAAATGATGTCCAATTATTTATATAAGGAAATTCCAAGACTCTAGCTATAGAATTCATCAAAAGAGGGGAGGTGTTCAAAATCCTAACACGTGGCTCTTACGTTTTTTGATTTTTCCTCCATAAGCATTCATGAAGAAATCTAGGATCTGCATGAATCTCTCGATTATTATGGCAAAGTCTCCTCCCATGAGCAAAGTGTCATCAACAAATTGGGAGTGATTAATTGCATTGATGCCTCTAGCTATGAGGACTCCTTCTAAGTTTCTAGCTAATCGTGTGATTAATTGCATTGATGCCTCTGGATATGAGGATTCCTTCTAAGTTTCTAGCTAATTGCTCTTGCTTCGATCTTTTGCCAAGGGAATCTACCATTAAAATGAAAAACAAAGGTGACAAGGGACACCCTTGATGGAGTCCCCAATTGATTTGGACGAACCATGCGGGTGTTACATTAAAAAGAGGGGTGATCCATGAGTTTTCGATGCATGCTCTAATCTAGCCTATAACATGCTCAACAAATCCAAATATGGATAGGACATCATACTTGAAAGGAACGCCAGACTCTGTCAAAAGTGTTACCCAAATTTAATTTTATAATCATACCTATTTCACCATTTCGTTGATTGGAATGCATTGCATATTAAACCAAAAAGATATTGTTCGTGATTTGCTTCTTCTCCATGAAGCCTCCTTGATTTTTGAGATGAGATTTGGAAGGATCTTCTTAATTATGTTAGGACAACATCTTGGTCAGGATTTTGTAGGCAAAATTCTAGAGGGGAATCGACCTAAACCTTGAAAAAGACATAGGTTTGGAATCCTTGAGAATCAAAGCTATAAATGAAGGATTCGTGTTGCCACCTATTTTCGACTCCTTGGTCCAATTGAGCATGCGCTAAAGATCCCATTTGATAAGGGGCCAACATGCCCGAAACAAGTCAATGGAGAAGCCATATGGGCTTGGAGCTTTGTCATGCTCCAGACCTGTTAACACCAGATTCTGTCCGGTTAAGGCAATAGAACTAGGCGGATGCTAGAAGCATCCTCATTATCATAATGATTATGGCAGTCAAAGGTATGCTGCAACATGGATAGGAGATAATCTTTCAACTTGAGAGCACCTACATTTGAGTTTTACTATGGCCCTTAGTTTGGGACTTAGTGGACAACCATTGTTAGGACCTAATATTGGTGGTTGTGTTGGAGATACAACCCCTAGGTTATTTTCCCACTGACACACTAACACTCCTTGTGGCTTTAGATGAAAAAGGAGATGTGGAAGGGTTTCTTTTTAAGGACGATGGTGATGAATATTAGCAAAGGGATCTCCTTTGGACATATTATAAAGCTGAATCAGCATCATCTACTATTTCTATCCAAGTCTCTAGATTTGAAGGATAATGGAAAAGGCCAAAGTGTAAATTGAATATTCAGTTATTGCTTGGTGAGGGTGCCAGGATGGAGACTGGAACACTATAGGAACATAATTAAAGTCGAGAAAAGAACTAGCGCTAGCAGATTCTTCGAGTAGTCACTTATTGCGTGCCATAGACGTACATCTTATCATGTTACACCGAGAATTAAAAGTAGCTTTAGCTCATGCTACTGCTACTAGATTTTTAGTTGGAGACATGGCTAATCTCATGGCGTTTTCTAAACGTTTTGGAGCAAATCGCTTAGGGGAAGCATGCACCAAGTTTAGGGTTTCATGACAACAAAGGCAACAACAAATTTCCCTACGGATAGACAAAGCACATAAAACTATGCTCGATCCCTCATCAAAACACGTCGACTTATTAAAACCTATGCTCGGATGAGGAGATGCTTTGGGAATCGCACTAAATATATCCCGTAGTGCCAAATATGTGATTGTGTTAGATACAACCGCCTAAAGTAGTTTGCACTCAAGGTACGAGTGGTGGCAATGAACTAAGAGTCGAACTTTTGTTTTGTTGCACACATAAAGTTCATGCCCAAACAAACTACACTTAATGATGCATACATACATGAAGCTGGGGTTTACTATTTAAAAGAAAACGTCGTCTGAGAGATCCAAAATTCTGTGCATGTAACAATTTGATGCGTGATGGCATAAATCTTATAGCTAGGTTCATGTGGATTAATGGCTATTAATAGTTAGGAGTTGGCATGTTGCTGAGTTTGTCGAGGTTAAAATCCAAGTTCAAATTCCAATGTGTGCTTGGCAGACATGCAATTCCTTCTAGGGAATAATTACGTGGAAGTTTGATGCTACAACACAAGTGCTGCATTAATTGAGAGAAGGATCTATGATAAAGACGCAGTTGAATAATAACTTCTACTAACATGCGAATACTACAAACAATAGGATAACAATCTAAATATGCCATCAATAGTATTATGCACGAGTCGGATCAACATGTCTCTCAATGACAGCTCCAAATAAGCCAAACTCCAATAGCGAATAGAGAGCTAAAGTGAATGATGAAGAAGAACAACATTGGGCATTTTCTAAAGTCAACGAGTTGCAGTTAGAGATAGAAAGGGAATGTCGCGAAAAGTTCCATAAAATATGGGATCAACTTTTGACAATTGGCCATAAAAGCTCTCGTTTGAAATTCAGGTTGAGAGGTTTGCATGCCTTTACACAAGCCTAATTATAAGTCTGTGTTATTATTCTTCGAACAAGTAAAGGTTGTATGCCTCATGAGTTTGACATCAAAAGACTTTGAAAGGATATTGTGAAAAAATTAATTCGTGGATTAGTTGTAGTTTGCACAAGCAGTAAAGGTAAATCACAACTACAACTGAGTCAAACCAACAATTACAAGTTCCATGCAAGCAAAAATAGATGCACAACTACGGCACATTAACCTAGTGTACTCAAAGGCCTATAAAATGAAATTCAAGTGTCATTGTAAAGGGTTGGAATTTTCAAACATCGCCTATTGTATTTTCTAGATTGACAGTTAATAAAGCTTTTTCGTTACTCCACCGTTACTTTCTTGTTTTCATGTGTGCTTTTATGCTTGGATAATATGTGCTTGATTACTTTCTTGTGTAGGTTGTTGGGTTAATTGGTAGATTGGACGATTATATCATTGATTTGTATCAATTATTTAGGTTTTAGCGAGCTACTTTAGCCCCTCAAGACCTGTAGTGTGCTACACCACCCCCTAGCTTCCTCATAACGACCATGGTAAAGTCTTCATCTTTCAAAACCCTTTCATTTGAAGCCACTACCTGTTGGGAGAGAGATTCTTCAATCACATAAGCCTTGCCCCTATTCTCGACCCCTCTTTTGTACGATCGTTCTAGCTCATTTTTGACCCATCAACCCTAAAAAGACATTGGTCTTCTCTTATCGTTTCCTCTTGGTTTTTTACGTTTGATATAATTTTTACTTACTTGTAGCTCTTTCTCATTAAGCGAAATGACTAACAAGTGTAGGTAAAGTTAGGGATACCCCCTTGGAGTTGGCAATGCACTAACCCTAAGGGAAAGGCACGTATGTCGAGGTGGTGATGAGCACAGCGTCTACAATTTGCACTGTCTCCATTGAGGAAGCAGTGTAGGTTCGAGTGTAAACATTTTGGCGTCGTTGTCAAGGACCTCGTCAGATCACCGTATATCTGTAGCCTTGGGCTACGACATCTGGTGAGATCGCATTTATCTTATTTAAATTTTTTAATCTCACCTGGCTATTCCATTGATTTCAGGGTACTACATTGGATGACCTAAAGAGGTCCATGCAACAATCCAAATAGGGTTTTGTTTCTAGTGTTGGAGGATCTAGAAAAAATATTTTAGAAGAAGAGAGGAAGAAATATTTCACCATCCTCTTATCCAGGGAGTGTCATTCTCTCTACTACATCCAGTATGGTAATGCATCCTACTATCTCTGCTACTTCAATCATTCTAATTACTAGTATTGTTCCTTTTGCAGTTTAGGTTGGAGTTCCAATCAATTCGATGGCCGTTAGATGGATTGCTACCACATACACTCCACTGGATTTCATAGTGATTTAGGGGTAGCTGCATGATCTTCCTATAGGTGGATATAGAAAGATGTTACCCAAAGATTAGGGTAACAATGTTGTGTCTATTGAAGACCACATGACAACCTTCATGACGGTTATGGAGGATGTTGAGGCATTAGAGTAAATTTGAGGTCTAAAATGGGCCTCCTAAGGAAAATAATAAAATAATAGTTATGAATTTTGAAGGAAAAGAGAAAAAAACTACTTTTTTCTTTTTCGTATTTTTAACTTATCTCCCTATGGTTTTACTCAAATTTGCGGAATTCAATTTTGCATCCAACGAGTACCCACACTGCATACTTTTGATGGACCCCACCCCATGAAAAACGAGAAATACATAAAAAACGTGTTACTTGAATGTATTGTGGGTACTTGTTGGATGCGGAATTGCGTAACCCCACCCCATGAAAAATGAGAAATACATAAAAATCGTGTTTCTTGAATGTAGTGTGGGTACTCGTTGGATGCGGAATTCTTCCACATCCAATGAGTGCTCCCACCCGAAATTTGAGTAAAACCACAAGGAGATAAGTTGAATATAGGAATTAAAAAAGTAATTTTTTTATGCCAAATATGCCAAGTCAACCATTATGGTTAACTCATTTTTCTTATAAGGCCCATTTTAGACCCCAAATTTGCTCTAATGTTGAGCACGAGGATGTGTTGATGAAAGTATTTGTACAAACTTTGGAAGGAGAGGCAAGGACTTGGTACAAATCCTTGCCCGTGGGAAGTGTTACTTGTTGGTTAAACTTTAAGAAGGCATATATAGACAAGTGGGGCGAAAAGGTTGATAATTGTTTCTTGTTGGCTGAGTTGACTAGTATACAAAAGAGAGAAAATGAGACGGTGCAAGAATTTAGTTCTCAATTTTTGAAGGCCTTGAACTGGATTCCTCAGACAATACGCCCAAGTAATGGCATTGCTCTATTATTTTATATTAATGCTTTCACTTCAAATTTTGGTTTTATACTTGAGGATAAAGATCCACAAGATGTAGCGGCTTCGCAAGACCAAGGCCTCAAGATTGAGAGGAATTTCAATGCAGTTGGGGAAATAGAGGTTCTTGAGTCTATAAGGTCACAAGATTCTAAGGGAAAAGCAGTGGTAGATTCCACACCAGTAGAACCTCTAGAAGATAAGCTTGAGCACATGATCAAAGAATTTGACAAGTATGTAGATATCATGCAAACCTTGAGTAACAAAGTGATTAAGATGGAGAGTAATCAACAAGGAACTATCTCAGCCATTCATCCTTTCTAGCCTAGTGCATGGCAACAATGAAGCCCTTTCTTACCAGATAATCGAGGTGAGGATCAGATTGTTTCCAAATCCTTTTAAGACTAATAATTATGATGTTATTCCTCTCTCTGCTTGCTGCAGAGTTTGTTAGTCACCACACAAAGAAGATAGATGTGATGTGTTCGAAGATTTGCTAAGCAATGCTCTAGAGGATCAAGGTGATGAAGTACCAAATGAACCAGGAGATGTATTGAATATTTTTTGCAGCCTTAAAATACAACATTAATGACCTTGAAAATGCTGCCCTCAAGCATGCAAACATGCCACTAGAACACGAGATTCAGAAAAAGCAAGCTGCCATGGTTGTAGAGGCACATAAGACCTATAGCTGGAGGAAAAAGGGGGCAGATTTGAGTGCTGGTTTGCTGCCCACACGAGAAAAAATAATAGCAACCTACTAGTTTACAACAACCCCCCTGTGTCAGGTACCAATTTCCATCTTTGATCTTGCACATGAGCTCTTGAAAGTCAAAATTTTGGTTCCTTTGCTAGAGTTGCTACAATTACCTGGCCAAAGAGATAAGGTTGTAAGATTGTTGGGCAATGGAGAGTTGAAGGAGCCAAGTGAAGAAGCCCCACAGGTATATCTTGACACACAAAAATCAGAGGACACTACTCCTTTCTTTATTTCCAGATTGGTTAATAAGCTTTTGTTGCATAACAACATGTTGGATTTAGGAGCCTTTGCTAACATTATGCCATTAGAGGTCATGGAAGAATTGGGTCACAAAATTTCTAGACCATACAAGAATGTATGTGTAATGGATTCCAGGGATGTGAAAGTTTGTGGCCTTGTTTCAGACCTCCAGGTTGGTTTGCAAGTATATCTTGATAAGGTATAACGATGGATGTGGTGATTGTAGATTGCCTAGCTAAGTGGGGCATGCTATTATCGAGAAAATGGGCTGCCAATGTTGGGGGATGCATCCAGATGCATTGGTCATATGCTACTATTCCAGTTGGAGATTGTTATGTGGTCAGGTTACTTAGAGAACAATTGTTGCATAACATGGAGGACCCAAAGTAGCCTGATAATGAGCCCTTATACATAGAACCTGATTTGGGCACTTATATGGTCATGACTGTTGATAAGACACCCACTAAAGAGGCTATTATAACAATAGAAAACATGCATGAGGGCCTATGGACCATGTATTTTGATGGAGCACGTTCCCGTGTTGGTGTAGGTGTCGAGGTAATTTTTGTTTCGCCGAATGGTAACACCTTCCATATTCATTTCACTTAGAATTTGATTGAACTAACAATATGGCCGAATATAAGGACTTGATTTTGGGTTTGAAACAGGGAAAGGATCTTGGAATTAAAATATAAAAACTCAAGGGAGATTAAAACTTAATTGTGAATCAAGTACATAACCAATGTGAAGCAAAGAATTCTCGTTTAAAGAAGTACCAACACACTGAATGGGATGGGATCGAGGCATTTGATGCTTTTAACATAGTTGCTATCTTGTGAAGTGAAAATCAACAAGTAGATGCTATGGTAGGATCGATTGTGGGCTTTGAAACATGCATGACAGTCCTTTTCAAAATACCAAGTGGAGGTTATATTTTGACCATCCATCCCTGACAAAATTGGCAGCTGAAAGGTGTTTGAAGATGATAGGCATATTGCAAATTTTCTAATATTCTAAATGAATTTTCCTCTCACCAGATTGATCAGGGACAAGAAGATAGTGACTTGGAGCAACCAATGGTACAACTAAGAAGTAATAAAATTTCTAGAGGTTTGGTACCTTTGGAATTTTTTTTGATGATTCTGATGCTTTTAAAGGTTCAAAAGTGTCTGATATGGATGAGCAAGTCATTGAAGTCAATGTGGGCTCCAAGGAAAGCCCAAGAACAATGAAGATCATAACCTTGGTTTTACCCAAGTTGATCGTCAAATGTCGAAGATCACAAAAGAGTGTGAGTGCCCAACTGTCTTTGCAGGTCCTTTGAAGATGAGGTCAAGAGGATCACATCGTCTGCGAAGAGTAGGATGGATATCAAGACTTAGTAGAGGTGGCACCCATTGTCGTCTTGGATATGGCCATGCAAAAAGGACTCTAGCTCGTCAATGTAGAGAAATGACTTTATTTTATCCCATGATCTTTTTGTTACAAATGAATGAGGAGCGTTTATTTATATGGGACAAGACATGCCTTTTCAAAAGACACACCTCTAAGTTGACCTACCTAAAATAACTTAAAATGATTTTTCAATGAATTTTAAGGGTTTGTCACCCACAAGCTGGGGACTAAACCTCAAACCTCACAAGACATAAAATAATAATAAAAATGATGAATTGCTACAACTTGATGAAACATTGAGCTTGGGAGGAGGGTGTCATGCCCCAACTAACCCCAACGATGTGCTTTTTCCCTCAACGCCCTCCTTTAGGTAGTACGACCTCTTCAAAAGGATGACATCATCATCAACTTGGCATGCTTGAGCCAAGAGGAGGGTCAATACATGAGAAAAATAGATCCAAGTGGGCATAAATGAGGTGTGCTAAGATGGGTATGACTGTAGAATTTTCTGCACTTTATTGTTTGCTGGTTTATGTCAACATTTGTGGTTTTCACTTACAGCCGGTTATGCATTGGCTGTAAGTTACTTATAAAATTTTCTGTAACAACTAAACACACAATAAGATGCTTCTTAACAGGCTGGAAAACACATTTCAACATTCACACATGAAAAGATAGACTCAGAGATTTTTGGCCAAAATCAAGCCCTGGAAAAACCAGTCAGAGAGAGAGAGAGAGAGTTTCTTATTTCTTCATAAAATCTCAGTACATAAATTTATAGCAGAAATTTTACTTATCTCTACTGTGAAGTTTCACCCAACAAATTTCTCGAAATCTGTGCCAAAAACAGTAGCCTTGAAATCTGTGCTGTTAGTGCCTCGAAAAATGTGCAGAAGGTACGGTCACAATACTGTACGGTTCACCTTGAAAACTGTGCAATGACTGTCTCAAAAATCGAGCCCCAAATTTATCTCAAACTGTGTGCAGCAACCTCGAAGTCTGTGCCCACTCTATCTCCTCGAACTACGTGCTGAAAACCTCGAGAAGTGTGCCCAGAATCTATCTCGGGCTGTGTGCAGAATGTCTCGATTTTTGTGCCCAGATTCTTCTAGAAAATCGTGCCCAGATTCTCTTGAAACTCGTGCCCAGATTTCTGTTGAAACTTGTGCCCAGATTTCTGCTGTACCTTCACCTCGGGATATGTGCCTGCTGAAGACAATAAAGAGAAGACCGTACTATGCATTAAATGCCCAGCTCGTGCCTCGATTTCTATGCCAAGTGTGGGATGGCTGCCTCGAAGTGCGTGTAGTCTCCCAGCTCTTCCTCTCTCGACTTCTCTCTTTCTCAAACTCAAAAAGTGAGCTCCAATGTGCCTCCCTCATGCTTTTTGTCTAACCCTAAGTGGGTATCTAATCCGACGGTGGAGATGAATCCAATCCAAGGGACAAGATTGAATGAGAGTAAAATCATCACTTTATTTAATTCACATAAATAAATATTTACTCACCCACTTAACTTTAGCAAAAAGTGACTTTAATATTATAAAGTCTCATTAAGTGACTTTTAATGTGAGGGTCACTTTTTCCCCCTTCTAAGTGACTTAGGCAAAAGTCACTAGGGGAACACTTCCCTAGGTACAAAACTAACAATGACAACCCTTACATGTGCAATCATCTCTACAAAGCATAAAAGGAATTGTGGCTGGGAGCCCCTAAGCCATGTATCCCAATGGAGTCATCCCAAGAAGCATCAGACACCAACCTAGGGCATAAATGCCCAACATGATGGGGGACTTCCACCACATCAAGGGGCATTCAACATAGCCACTAAGCCAATATTCCTTGAAATGAGAACCAAGAGGACCTGCCATGACTAGACCACGAGTCTCGAGCCCCACGAGACCAACTCTTTTACATAAACAAGCCCCAAACTTGGCCTTTACAATGAAAAAAGACTCGTCCTCTTTGGCATAATTGGTATGGCACACTACAAAACATATGGAGGGTAAGAAGGTGCACAAGAGCAACAACAAACAAGAAAATTAAAAGATCTTACCACATCCACCAAGAAAAGAGCAAGAGAGAGGTCTTAGGTCTTCCCTTAGCCTTGAGTTATAACAACCATTCAATGGATCAACCTTGAGAGATAGCAAACCCTAGAAATTCCATCATCCAAGCTTCATCACAAAAAAAATATGCCAAAGAGAGGTGTGCATGCCTTAGAAGCTCTAATATACCAAGAGAAAAAGTAAAAAGATCATATTTTAACCCTTGTCTCGTTACAAAATGAGAGTAGGAGCACCTTATTTATACTAGGATATTTGTGTTGTTGACTTAGTGGCAGGTGTTAAGGGCTTCATTTATCCATGCTTCTATTGGGCTTACGTATGGGCCCTCCCCATCATCCACTCGCATTGAGAAATTTTTTTGCCTGAAGATGTTACCTGATTTTGAATTTGGGAGACCACTTGTAGAGGTGGACCTTGCAAATCTTCATATGTTAGCTATAACCTGTCCTTGCACCTGCTTAAACATTTCTTTGGATACACAAGAGTATTGTTCCTCTTTGAATTAATCATGTTAGTATCTCTAATAATCTTTGAAATTTTGAGATTATCAGCCACATAACTCACACCTTCACACTTCAAGCGAAAAGACAAACAATAAACATCCCGACAATGTGAAGTAAATAACATACCTACCCACATACCTGTATTGGTTTTGTTGAAATGTATCATTGTAAACTTACCAATATCGGATAGGAAAAGTTGAACAACTTCAATAACATCTTTTGAAAAATGCAGTTGATTAGGGAACACCACGGGTAGAACGTCTGTAAAGGAACCTTCTGTATGACATACTCCACCCTTCTTGATACTAGATATGCATGAATGATCTGGGCTCACAGAAGTCTCATCAAGAATAAGGATTTCAAAATCTTTAACCCCTTCATCATATCGAAATACCTGCATATGGTGATCGTCTATAATGACAAGAGGACCCACATCCTGAGGTACTTCATCGTCAAATGTAAGAGCAAAAGGGTTAACCCAATCTTCATTATTAGCATCATAAGGAGATGGAATAATCTTATCTTGTTCATCAGGGCTTTCACTGATTATGACTTCCTCATCTCGAACAACGTCAAAATCTGGCTCAAGATGATCCATACTAGCCTCTGGTTCTTCTGTGAGCGGTAGGAAGACTTTATTGAATTCTTCTTCAAAGTATTCATCATTGTAGAGTCTGGAAACAACACTACTAGGCCTTGAAGAATCGTAAAGCGGTGGACCCATAAACCTCCAATAATCATTGTCTTCAAGAGTCCTATCACTCCGCTTCAAGAGATTAGAGATATCATAAGAAACTGTTGTATGATGGCAAGGAGGACTCATCATTTCCTTATGTTCTTCAATTTCTTCGACCAGGACTTCTTGGTCTTCAATCCTAGGATCGCGAGCATATTCATCTTCATGAGGATCTTCATCTTGGATATTAGGCTTAAGACATAATTGACCAGATCTTGAATGGTGGCTTCTTCAAGTAAGTCTTCCAAGACCCGGCCCTCGTCGCTGTGCTCTTCTTCATTGTTTTCTTTCTGGAGTCATTCCTTTGCCATTTCGACACAAGGCACCCATTCCTCACGCTTCGTTGGGCACCAACGATTGCAAAGTACCTGTATCAGCTCTGCTAAAGAAGATATTGTACCTTTTCCTAGTTGTCAAAACCAATCAAGTCCCTCATCATCTAGATGCCATGCAAATGCTTTCATATATGCTTCCTCATCCTTTTGAACGACAAAAGACGAAACAACTTCCATAAAATATTTGACGATGTGTAATGGATCTGTTATCACACAACTTGTAGTTGTCCCTAAAGGTATCCCATTCGGGATGGTAGAGGAGATAGACAACTAAAGAGGTGACCCGAGAGATGCAACAGTTCCCAATGCAAGCTGGGAGTCACGATAATCGAGGCACTCTTCACTTTAGATCAAGACTAATCAAGATCAAGGGGGAGACCCTAGCCAATCAATGAAGATTAGCTAACCCAAAGGTTCCCAGGGAAATGTATAAGTGAGTTACGGAAACCAATGAGTGAGTTAGATTAAGTGGACCCAAGAGTTTAAGTATGGTTGAAGAGGCTTAGGAGGTGACAAGTGTTTCAACCAATGAATGACTAAGGCCACTTATAAAGCTCAAATGGGTAAGATCTAGTACCATCATGAAAATACACAAGTGGGGCCCACTCCTTAAAAAGTGGAAAATGGTCCAAATGGGGCCCACTTGGTCAAATTAGGGGTAAGATGGCACTAAGGGGGTGCAATCATGTAGATCTATGGATCTAAGATGAATGAGCCAACACCCACATATGGGATCTAGGAAAAGGCCACTAACCCAAGGAGTGCGAATTGCCTTGAGATGAGGGGGCAAATGGAGTTCAAATTCACCCAAAATGTAGAGCTTAGGCAATTATCAAAGTGGGTTTGAAGTGGCATGCCCCAACATGAGCTAGATATCCATAGATCTAAGGTTGAAAATGCATCACCAATTAACCCAAGCGAGGCTCAATCCCTCAAAATGAGGAATGGGGCCCACAAGGTGAAAATCAACAAGGTGAAGCACTAGGGGTAGGTTATCAAGGTGGATCTATGCAAATCAAGTGGGATCTCACCTACCCATGTCAAGGAACTAGCCCAACTAGCCTTCCTCAAGGAGTGCGAATTGCTTCAAGGAGGGATAGGTGCCTTGGAAAGTGTGTCAAATGAAGGCCAATCACCACCAAACTATAGATCCGAATTGCCGTGGATGCTATAGAGGTGGGTTTTAAAGATTATCCCCAAAGCCAAGCTAGATCCAAGTAGATCTAGGAAAAAGTAAAAATGAGGGTTTTGATTTTAATGGTTTGTGTGACCAATAGGATGGAGAACAAGCGAAATCAATACATACCTTGTAGATCTTACTTCATAAGCTTGCGGCCTCTTAGCATATGGATGATTCTTGCCCTAGTTACAATTCCAAGCTTGATCCAAGTGTCTTCAACCCAAATCGTCCAAGCCCTAGGAGGAGAGATGTCCCATGAAACCTATAAATCAAACCACACCAAGTTAGATTTGATCCACAAAATCAATGAGATCTAAGGATGTCATGTCAAAGAAGCAATCAATGGACAAAGCACAATTGAAAAACTCCCTTATGATGAAGACGTCTTGCCCATGGGGGATGTGAGCAAACTCTACAATCTTGCCATCAAGCAAAATCGTGCTCTAGCTTCAAGCAATTCGGCCTCCCTTTATTGATGTCGATTTCACCTGTAAAGCAAAGAATGTCTAGAAGCAAGAGATGCAAGAACATATACAAGAGTAACCCAATCAAAGCCAAGAAGTAGATCTCCAAAATAACATTTTCATTCCAAGTTTTCCAGAGCCCAAAGGTGCTTTTACAATGGGGGGGTCTCCTCCATATATAGGATAATAAAGACCAAAACCCTAAACCACAAAACCACTTTTTGAAATGAGTGGTTGAGATTAAAAGATCTCACAATCTAATCAATGACTAAGATGAGCCAATACATAATATCACATGTATCACTCAAAAGAGAGATGATGTCATAGCTAAAAGTGACTAAGTGAGGGTGACGTCATCCTCCAAAAGGGGCTAAGATACATGGGCCCACCAAATATGACATGGACATGACTCAAGACACACATGGTGGGGCTAGGAGGTATCGATCCTTCACTAGCTCGTCCCCATGGCACAATAATATAAAATAATGGGACTGTGACATGTCCACATAACAAATGATCAAAATCCTGTCTCCAAGACTGAGAGAGACATGCAGTAAAAGGCCTCTTGTGGCCACTGTGGACCCCATTGACTGATGCCAACTAATCTGGAAGATGGCGGGTTCACCCTAGAAGACCTTTGAGAAGACCAAGTGCCAAAACCTTGCCTCAATTGCCCAAATCGAATTCCTCAGTGACCCTTTTATTCCATTTTTAATCCTCTTGAAAAACCCTGAAAATGCCCAAACTGCCACGCAGGGTGCCTGCGCTGTCAAACTGAGGGCACCAGGTTGTCTGGAAGGGGGCCATAATGGTAAAAACAAGTCGCTGGACCACCCCCTCCCTACATAGTGCCCTAGGCAACGAATGGCTTCCAAGCCTCTGCTGGACAGGCTGGATCAACATGCCCAAAACTGGTCAACAGGTGGATAACTGCATCTATCACTGTCAAAAGTGTCCGGAACTAAAAGATAAGTGTCTCAATGGATCCAGAGGACCCAATTCTACTAAAGATGTGTACTCATACACCATGGGTTGACCTTAGGGGTCAACTGTAGGGTCCACCATACCCGGACAGTGTAAAATCTGATGATCTGGAAATAATAATAAAACTACTCAACTGCATCAATCATCATCTGAATCATATGTCCATCATATGGAATCATCAATAAAGGTATGTGGGACCACAAATCATCATCCATAAACACAAGTGGTCCATCTCATCACAGATCCCAAGAATGACCATGGTCAAACTATGTTTGACTAGGTCAAAATATAACCAAGGACAAGATTATAACAATAGACTAAGACATGTTCTTTTAATCACACTCACAGCTTAACTTAAAGTATAAACATCATTCCGTGGCAGTTAATACATATATATATTTCAATGTTATTTATATTTTACTTGCACAAAAGCTTTAATGACAGACTCACCCATTGGACATGGCCTAACTGCTAGCTAAGGATGAAGGCTAAGGACAAGGCTAGGCAAAAGGGGATGACTTGACCAAGCTCAACTAAATGACACTTTGGACGGGGAAAGGGGGAGCTACGCTCTGTGCTGGACAAAATAACAAAGGGAAGGGCTGTGCCTCACAAATGGATAAGTTGTTTAGAGAGTGTTTATTCAACTTAGGCATCATGTCTACATCAAGTTGATCCAGGTTCATTAGGATCATTCATTTAATTTCCATGGCCTTTTGGCCTATATGACCCCTTTGGGATTTCACATGTGCTAAGAAGCACAACTAATCGTAGCTTGCATCCACGGCATATTCACATATACAAGGTCAGCAATAGTAGATATAACTTTTGAGTAACCATTGCTTTTTGGACCTTTTTCATACCCTTTGAGGAGTATTTTAGCATTTCATTGCTATAGCCTTTATTCACGTGTGTTAAGAAACACATTTCAGAATTCTAAGTTCACAGGCTTTCATAATACATTTCCAATACAAGTAGTACATGAGCTTTTAGTTTTAGCCAACATCTCAAGTGACTAGGGGGACTTCTGCACAGTGCCAAACATCGAGACAACCGACCAGAATGATTTAGGCATACAATCCAACTCACCAAAGGCAAGTTCTGTCACCAACTCGGAGCTGAGACACAAAATAAACATGGATGCGGTCCAACACAGAGGTAGAAATGGGGAAGTCCTCAGTATCACGAAGTCAATAAGGCAAGTCAAGGGTGAAAGCCAAATAAGGTCGGTCATGGATAGATGGATTGAGTCAAATTAAATGGTGCCTAAGCTAGCAGACAAGGATGTTAGGAAAGACCATATCTATGCTCATAGGAGGGTAATGAAACCGATGAGTATTGTCAGAAAACCTAAGTGCGCAAGTAATACATCCATTTTATAATTATAACATCATCCAAGATATTTCATTTTATTTTAAGTAGTACTACCACATCATGAATCATATACCAAGTCAATGCTATGAAGATGACTGAAACAACAAGATAATAATCCAAAGCCCATAATCAGAAGTCCATAGGTGACATCACATCATAATAATCATTAATAAACATCTGAAACACTACTGTAATAACATCACTGGGCACTGAACTAAAACTGTGTGGAACAAAGGGTCACATCAGTCATCAAATCTAATATCTCAAGGCTCAGCCTTGGTACAAGGTCTAATAGAAGTCTGATACAATGTACTGCTCTGATCCATGAGCGATCTCAAATAACAAGCTCATCATAGCTGATCTCTGTAAAAGCAAAGCTCTGAAATGTGTAGATATCTGCTCAGCAAGAATAGTAGCCCAACTACTATGGTGTGATAACATGATCATCACCGCATCTTGCTATAAAAGCTTCTGGTAACTGTTTCAAACTATTTGGCAAGTTAAGAGGAGCAAGGTGTTCATTGGGAGTTATTTCGACTGGTTCCTTCGTGGGAAGAGTACTAATGATGGTCTCAATAGTTTCTTCGTCAAGATTAGGATCCCACTTTTTTCCAAATAAGTATACAGTCCTGCAGTGGATGTGGTTTGTGTGCTTGTGTTTCGTCAGAAAAATTTATACCACAAAATTTAACACTGCGAATCCCCCCCAGGGGGATGGGGTATGGGCACTGTGTAGCCCACTTGCTCTCGTTTAATAGATGTTACAATATTTGCTCAAAGAAGTGCCTATTAGTCCATTTAAACTTGGATCTAAGGGCTTATAAATTTATAGAATGAAAGATTGGTGAAAGAGGGTCCACAGAATGTCTTTTTGGCACTTTCTGGCGAAAATTGGCCAGAGATTCCTTCTCTTTTTCCTTGGACCTCCTAAAAACCAGCAAGCTAAATATTCAAAGTTAGTGGGCTAAACATATACAAATACACAAAAAAATACAAGGTTCATATTAGTAAAAATTTGGGGAATTTTTTGTGCTTCAAGTATGAAAACTATGGATCTAGGTCTAGTTTGGAAAGTAAAAATTGAAGCTACTCTAGATCTGATATTTATGCTTGATAAAAGAAGATGTTTGATTTGCAAAAATGTAGATCTATCTTTTACTAAGCTAAAGCAACAAGTAACCAAGAGATATTTGAAAGTAGAAAGATGATAGAAGAAAACCCTCAAGCTCAAGCTTGAACTTAGAAAAAGATGAAGAAGGGGAATTTGTGGACAAGAAACTTGTTGGATCCAAAGCTTGAAAGTGATGGAGAGAGGGTGGATGCAACCGAGCCCCAAACTCCCTTCACCTTGAGGCTTCCTAGAAAGCTATACAAATCTCAAGCAAACAAGATTAAACTAGTATATTCATTAATCCAAACAAAGAGAATAATCGTACAACCGAATACATCATATTACTCTTTAAAATCTTGAAAGCATGAACATAAAACAAATAAATTGACAATTGCAAATGCTTGTTCCAATATAGCTAGATCTAATCATTAAACTTGCATAAAGAAGAAAGCTTAGAAAGATGTCACCTCAACCAATAGCACATGCATGGAACAAGAGCCACAATAGACCTCCAAAGTCTTCAAATCGTATTACTCAAAAGAAACTTTACACATTACAGGAGCAAAGGTTCTATGCCTTCCAATTATGGAGAAATAGGCATGAGATACCTCGCTTATATAGCACTTGAGAGAGAGAGGGGCAAATTCATGGAGAGGGGGGCGCATTCCTTGAAGAGGGGATGTCAAATCCCCATCAATCCTTGATTGATCCCTTAATTTGAGTGATTGAGGGTGAGTTGGATGCTGCCTAAGGGAGGAGCCCCACCTTCTTTCTTGTTATTATCTCCCATCAAATGGAAAGTTGCCACCTCAAGAAAGTCTCCCAAGAGAGGAGAGGGTGCACTTCCTCAAAGATGACGACTCGCCCTCCTTCATATCCTCTCCAAAACCACAGAGATTTGATTGGAATAAGCCTTAATTGCCAATGCCAACTCAATTGGGCCTTCACTGGGACAAATTCCATTCATTTAGGAATTCGATTTTCTTTGATATCTTTTTTTGTTTTAATTAAATAATTCCCCAAAATTAATTTTGAGAAAATATTTATTTAAGTGAATAATATTCACTTAGAACTTAGGAAAAGTGGGTTTAGGGGTTTTGTGGGCGCTTTGGGTTAGAAAACGAGCACCCCCATGGCAAATTTCACCTCCTAACCACACTTTTGTCACTTTTTTGATTTTTTTAATTAAATTATTAAAAAAGCCCGTTAAACGGGAAAAATTTGTTCGATTCAACTGAAAATCCTAGGGGACCTAGTGTATGTCCATATGACTCAATACTGATGGCTAGCATGTGAAAAATACATAGACACATAGGCTTTAATAACCTCCCTAGGTTCGACCACCATGGAAAATACTCCAGCTTTGGAGGTGTGAGTGAAAAACTCTGGAATTATACGCCACTGAAGCATGACGTATAATTCCTAAGGAAAAAACATTCTAGAGTATCCTCTTGATAGCTAAACCTAAGGTAGGCCAAGCCTTTTATAAAAGTACCATGCTTAGACCAACTTATTACAATTTCCCCATGGGGGTCTGGACATGCAATTTTTACAAAATGGGCCAAAATTTGGCTTGATGAACTTCTGAACTCTGGCAATGAACAAGGTGAGTTGTTCAAGTCTTCTGAGTCTCACAAGGAGTCCACCTAAGTACAACTTAGGTGGTAACAGGCTCCATGGGAGACAATTAAAGAGAAGCATAACTAGAAATAAGATAAAGGTAAAGCTCGTGGGTCTAGTAAAGCTCTTTAATCTACTTAGTTTGTTGTTGCACATTGTAATGTTGGAATGCATGAAGTTTTGTTCAATACTTCATTCGCATCTTGGAGAGATACTTGGCTGTTTGGCATTGGTACAACCTACCACATGACCTTTACAATATGGTGCTATTAAGTGAAGTTACATGATGGTATTATTTCCCACTTTTACTAAGTGTTCACTAAGAAGTTGTCTTGAACTCCTTTTCGCATATCACACCTAACTTGTACAAGAAGCTCCTGCTCACGCTACATTTTTCAACACGACCAATGCCTAAAAAGCGATTGCATCAGAGGATGGGGGTAGAGTAGGAGTGCCCCCTCCCTTTGATCCATATTTGGGAGGGATGGCTCAACAAAGAGAGACGTAGGAAGTTGTAGGAGATGGAATTATGCCTCAAACAACTATAGCATATAATCCTCAATAGAATGGTGTAGCGGAAAGAATGAATAGGACACTCTTGAATATGGTACACTCAATGCTATTTTTCAAGAATGTCAAATTGATGGTTTGGGGTGATGCAGTTCTGTGTGTAGTATGGCCACATTCCCTTGGTGAGGCATCTCAGGGTCTTTGGTTCCACTTGTTATGCCTTAATTCCAAAGGAACAAAGAAACAAGCTTGGTGCAAGGAGTCAAAAGTGCATCTTCTTGGGGTATTCAAACACCACCAAGACATACTCTCTTTACGATGAGGTAAACAAAAAGTTTATACTTTCCAAAGATGTCATTTTTCTTGAAATGAATAAAAATGACAAGACTATTGAGAGTCATCTTGATCGTTTGGATAAATTGACCCATGTAAAGACATTTCATGAATTTGACAATGAGATTCCACATCTTGAAGGGGGGATCCCTATTTTGGATCGATATTTGGAATTTGCTTTTGCAACACCATCTCCCCTGCATGAAGAAGTTTTGAAGTTCTTGCAACTTCACTAGAAAAGGAAGTTCAATTGGATGATGTGATTGAGAGGATTGGAAGATTGAATCTTGAAGAAAATGAAGCACCACTAGCTCAGCAACCTAGATATTCCAAACTGGGTCTTGAAGACACTGTTGAATTTTGTACCTAGTAAAGTGTTCCCCTAGTGATTTTTTCATAAGTCACTAAAAGGGGACAAGTTACATGACCCTTGCATTAATTGCTTGAGATAAGTAATTAATGTCACTTTAGAGATATAAAGTGACTTTTCAATAAATTTAAGTGGGAGTCGAAAATAAATTATTTAATGGAGAGAAAAGTGGTTTTTCTCATCCACAGATGTGAGACCACTAGATTGAATGTGGGCTCTTGATCTAGTGACTGTTCAACTACCCCAGGAGAGTAAATGAAAAGACAAGGGAAAATGATAAAAGGCATTTCATTCTTTATTTTCACTCACCAAGAGAATTGGAGAGAAGTCGAATTGCTTGAGAGGAGCAAGAGGACGCAGGAAGAGAGAGAAGAAGGTGGGTACACATTCTAATGCAACCTACAATATAGTACAACACCACCAAAAATGAGGTAGCAGCAGTCCCACATTCCGAGGAGGGTTGAGCTCAGTTCCCAAGGTGATTGGCATGTATTTCGAGGGAGTAATTTTCAGCATTTAATGAGGTCTGTAGTTAAGTTTTGAAGCAATCCGTACAATGAGCAGGCTGTACATTGGCACTGAATTTCGAGGTTGTGATTGGCACTGAATTTGAGGGCAGAATTAAACTAAGAAGTGGAACAAATTTCTAGACTATAATTTGCACAAAAATCAAGGCAATTTGTACCAGTCTTGCACATAATTCGAGGAGGAGGCTGTATTGTACAATTCCAGGGAGTTGCTCGAATTCCTATGCAGAAGATGGCATTGGTTACGAGATAAGTATGTAATTTAATGCTAATGAAGAAGACTGCTGTAAATTTTATTTTGAAGAAGAAATAAAATCATCTCTCCCTCAATAGGTTTTCCCCCTCGGGGGTTTTTCCTGGCTATTGGCCAAAAATACCGAGTCTGCTAATTTCCTGTGTATGACTGAGTTTCAATTCTGCTCATCAAGTTTTTAAAATTTTCCTAAGTGTTTATAGTTCTGTGTGGTTTATGAGAAACAATTAATTTGCATTAATTATGATCACTGGGTTGTGTATTAAACCATGAGCAACAAGACTTGAAACCGGGGTGGGAAAACTCATTTTTTTTACAGACACATGAAAGTGTTCATCCCGATGAAGTTGGAAAGACAGGAACCAGAAGTTTGACAAGGTAAGAAGATGGAGTAGATGTAAATAGTTCAAATTTAGGTGATGTAGAAGATATGGATGTTTCATATGATTGTGAATTGAATTCATCTGCTCACATTGAACCAACTTCCTTTGAAGAAGCTGTTGCTCATGGTGAGTGGAAAGAAGCCATGCCGAATGAATATGATGCTCTCATCAAGAATGGGCATGGAAGTTGGTGGACCCTCCATTTGGATCCAAACCAATAAGTTGTAAGTGTGTCTACAAGAACAAGTACAAATCGAATGGCTCACTTAACAAGCATTCCATTCACTTGACAAGCATAAGGCGAGGCTTTTGGCAAAAGGTTTTGCACAGAAAGAAGGCATTGACTATGAGGAGACTTTCTCTCCCACAACAAAATGTGCTACCATATGCACTCTATTGTCTTTGGTTGCTCATAATGAGTGGAAAGTTCATCAAATGGATGTGAAGACTGCTTTCTTGAATGGAGACTTGAAATGGAATGTCTTCATGTCTCAACCAAAAGGCTTTGTTGTGGAGGGACAAGAACAAAAGATATGCAAACTCATAAAGTCATTGTATGGCCTAAAACAAGCACTTCACACATGGTATGAAAAGCTAATTGAGCATCTTCTGAAATTGAATTTTAAACACTTTAATCTTGATGATGCAACATTGCTTGTCAAGAGAATTGGAAGATCTGTTGTATATCTTGTAGTGTATGTATATGATTTGTTGATGACAGGGAACAATGAAAACTACATTGCATCCATAAAGAAATAATTAAAAAAAGGTTTTGAGATGACAGATTTGGGACATCTTTACTACTACTTGGGAGTTGAAGTAACTCAGAATCCAAAGTACATATTCATCTCCTAGAAGAAGTACATTTAGAGAATTGTTGAACAAGTTTGGCATCATAGAGTGTAACTCTCTCTACACCAATGGAACAGAACTTGAAGCTCACATCAAAAGAAGAGAATGAATTTGAGGATGCAACCAAGTACATATAGCTTGTGGGGATTCTTATCTTCCTTACCACCACCACCAAACTAGATATTTCATTTGTCGTTGGGATCCTTGCTAGGTTCATGCAAGAACCTTGTGAAAGACTCAAGACTTTGGACTCAAATATTCTAAGGTGGATGACTTCAAACTGATTGGATATTCTGATTCAAACTTTGATGGCGACAAAGAGAATGGAGTGTCTACTTCAAGCTATCTCATGAGTCTTGGATCAACAATTGTCTCCCGGAGATCACGCAAACAGTCTATTCGAGCAGATTCCACAACAGAGACAGAATATGTGGTTGTGGTAGAAGCAACAAAGGAAATTGTGTGGCTCAGGAAAATTCTTGAATATTTGTAGGAGAAACTGGTGAATTCTACTTCTCTACTAATTGACAATACTTCTGCAATCAAGTTGGCCAAGAATGCTAGATCCATGATCGAACTAAGCACATCAACGCAAAGTACCATCTGATTCGATATCATGTAGAGACCAAGACAATTCATTTGAGACATTGTTCCACAAATGAGCAAATTGTAGACAGCTTCACCAAAGTGCTTGGAAGAGAGAAGCTTGAAAGAGAGAAGCTTGGTGTGTGGGGACATCTAGGGGATTTAGGGCTTCTAGGAGTGACCCACTGGGGCACATGGCCACCTTGGTTTTGTTATGCAGAGGTGATTGCGTCTTGTAAAGGGTTGTTGTCCCATATTTAGCACACCTCCTTCACCCACTTGGTCCTCATTACTACACAAAGAAACCCCTCCTCTAGCTCTTTGGCCTATGACGTCATCCTTACATAGTTGAGCCTACAAGCATGGATAGGGGGCATTGAGGGATAAACAACACTTTGGTGTTAGTTGGGACATGACGTCCCCCTTTGGCTCACTATTTCATCAAGTGATGCCTTTATTTTAGTCTTATTTGCTATTTTATGTCTATTCTAGGGTTTATTCCCTAACTTGTGGGGGATTTACCCTAAAAATATTCAAATTTAATGTTGACTTGTAGGCTCAAAAATTAAAAAGGTTGAGGATGAAATCATATAAAATTGAAATAGATCTCCTCACCTCATTGTAAAATCATAAGGCAAGGGTTTAAATATGTTCTTTTCTTTTTTTCTCCTACCCTATGAGTTATTGATGTGATGCACACTTCTATTGGGATGCTCTTTCTTGCTTGAAGGTGGATGATGGGATGTCCTAGGGCTTAATTTTGCACATGCTAAAGGTTGATGCTAGACTAGTTGGAGGAACTTATGCACAAGTGTGACCTAAAGGGTTTTCTTTGCTTACTTCTTGTTGGATGTTGGTAAATATGCTCCTAGCTAGGCTAAATGGTGCTTTTATGGTGCATTTTTCTGAATTGTTAGGGCTTTTTGTCAACATTCTGTCAACTTTATATGAAGAGAATGTCCTCCCAAGGAGTTCTCTAGTGCTTATTAGGGCCTTGGACTTCTTCATTTTCCCTAGTTAGGCTCTCCTACTGAACCCTAGAGGTTGCTAAGTGATGCCCTAGCTTGCAAGTGTGGAAAGACTTTTCAAGAGAGGGACATTGATCATTGATCTCTCAATGCCTTAGGGATTGAGACAAAAAACATATCCCCTTGCTTGTCATTTAATTACTTTTCTTTTCATCCATTTATTTGTCTTTTATTTGCTGCAATTTTATGTTAAAAAATCGTAAAAAGTCATATACTGTAAAAAAAGCCCTAAAAATTCAAATAAATTCATAAACCCAAAAATATTTGCAATTTGATAATTTTGGTCCACCCTAAAAATTTTCCCTAGTGGATTTATCCACAAATCTCTAAGGGTGCCCTCATTGGATATTGAAAAATTCCTAAAAATATAATCTTTCTGGAAAACCGCTAAAAATCTAGAAAAAATCATAAAACCAAAAATATTTGGAATTTGATAATTTTGGCCCACCCTAAAAATTCGCCCTAGTGGATTTATCCACAGATCTTTGAGGGCATTCCATTTTGACCTAGTGCTTTGGGAAACGTGAAATTGCTTAAGCCAGATTTCTGTAGGGCTTTTACAGTGATGTTTGGGGCAAAAAGTGCACCCTAGGCCACTTGACCTCCTCCCCTTCAGAGCACACTTTTATGAGGCATTGCCTTGGGAGGTGTGAAGCCCTTGCATGGGGATTCGTGAAGTATATTGAAAGTTCTGATATTGATTGATAAATTGAATTAACTCCTTTATTTTGATTTATGTGTCCATATTATTTATTGTTGACTCCATATAAGGCACTGATCTGGTTACAAGGTTTTAGGAAAGTATTTGCATGTATCTTGTTGTTTGTAGGTATCTTTAAGGGCTCTCCCTTGGGTTTAAAAGTTAGCCAAAGAAGTTGAGAGGCTGGGTTGTGGTGACATTTGAGCCTAGACTTCTCCCACATGCTTACCTATCACTAACACTCGGCTACGCATAGTCTATTCTAAAAGGATTGCTAGTTTGAGCGGGAACATTTTTGGCGCCGTTGTCGGTGAACTTCAGGACTCTTGAGGTGATTGGCTCAGGTGATATTTTTTATATCCTTGGCAAGAACAACAACATTCGGTAAGAAAATTGAGGTAAGTCTTTGCTTGGTATTTTGAAAATA
Organism: Larix kaempferi; assembly: GCA_027924585.1. Lineage (NCBI taxonomy): Eukaryota > Viridiplantae > Streptophyta > Pinopsida > Pinales > Pinaceae > Larix > Larix kaempferi. The sequence continues at coordinate 4,689,713 of BSBM01000434.1, forward strand.
TTATTGTTAAGGACTAATTGCAGATCTTCCCTCGCGACTCCACAAGCAAGAATCCTAGCAAGCAATACAACATTTGGCGCCAGGGCTAAATCTATTTTGAGGATTTTAGGAACATATGAGGACTTTCGTGAAGTTGAGGTAAGTTCTTGTTTTTGTACTTCGATAAGATTGTTATTGAGTACTAACTTGGCAAGTCTTATTTGGTGACTAATCTAAAGAAAAATTGAAAGAAGTGCGAGAGTAAGACACAAGTCCTCAGCTATTGAAAAGAAGCCATTAAAGAATTTCATGCAACATGACAAATTTTTATATGGCTATTTTTCAAATATTTGGGCTCCTTCCCATAAACTAGTAGATGTAAATTTCGATGAAGTCCCAAGGTTTATTAGCAATGAAGATTTAGGTACATCATATTTGATGGCATTTATGCCGTTCATGGATGATAAAGGCATCCTTTATGATGATGACACGATGAAATTTTTATCTTTCAATTTTAAGGGCCATGCCAAGAAGTGGTATGAGTCTCTTGCAGCAGGGACAATTTCATTTTATGCAGAATTTATGGAAATATTTTGTAAACGTTGGTGTCCCATGGACATGGAACAATGGATACCTGGGATTCAAGAGTTGCAAGGGATTTACGATTCGTTTAGGATTGATACAGAAGGGTGCCATGACAAAGATTAATCCATTGACAGCTCCCATAAAGCAGACCTAGTCGAACAAGTCCATGATGAAGATTGGTCCACAGAAGGCTTGCTTGAAGAAAATGTGGTTCAAGATCTTGTTGATAACATTCTTGGCCTTATTTACGAAGATGATGGTACCCCTGGAGAATATAAAGACCAAGAGGCCTTGATCAAGGAACATGAAGAAATGTTGAGTCCTCCTTTTCTTGCGGATCCTTATGATATCTTGAGACTCTTGAAAAAGGGCAATATAGTTCCTCCGCATGAGGAGCAAAGTTATTATAATTGGGAATTTTTGGGCCCCCTAACTATGATTCTTCGAGGCCAAGCAGCATTAAATTTGAGTTTGGGGTCTAGTAGATTCCAAAGAACAGGTCGATGATCCTTTTAAGCTAGAGCAAGTTCTTATTACACATCCGAAATTGAATGAGGAAGTTCTCCAAGTACTATTTCGAATTCAGAAGGGCGTTGAAAGCATATTTGACGAAGATATGATTGTTCCTTCTCATTGTGGCATCAATGGTGAGGATTGGACCAATCCTTTTGCGATTACATTGATGATGAAGCACCTTAGGATGTGGATCTTGTTGCTATCACCAACGATCACCATATACTTCTGTTCCGTTGTGATAAAGAGTTGGAAGATTTTGGAAGCCACAACTTCGAAGAGTTTTCTTTGGGCTTAGTTTAGTCGTGCCTACCCAACATCGAGAACAATATAGGGTGTCACATAGAGAGTTCCTTTATAGGAATTGAGCTGATGGGTTTACCCTCTCTTAAGGTGGGCCATGATTATCATTCCGAGTGATATCTCTTGGGAAGCATTAAAGAAGTTGAGCAACCCCTTCTATCCAGTACAGGTAAGTTTTCAATGATACATTTCAACGGAATCGAGACAGGTATGTGGGCAAGTATAGTATTTACTTCTCCTTGCCATGGTATTTGTTATTTATCTTTTCACTTAAAATTTGAAGGTATGAATTTTGTGGTGGACAATTTCAAAATTTTAAAGATTATTGGTGATACTAACATGATTATTACAAAGATGAACATGTTTGCATGTCCAAAAGAAAGCTTGAACAAGTACAGGCACATGTTACAACTGGCCATCAAAGATTTTCTGGAAACTTTCTAAGGCTCATCTTTGCAACTGGTCTCTTGAGTTCAGAATCAGGCAGCCTGCTTGGTAATGGGCAGTGTTACACGTCAGAGCTACAACAACGTTTTAGCAGGGACAAACCTAGAGCAAGGGGTCTAAAATTTTTATTGTGAAGGCCAAAGTGGGTTTCACTCTTAGAAGTAATTGGCTTTGTGGCACAACTGACTGCCCCTTCGGTGTATGGATGTCCCTACTATGTAGGGCTTTAAGCCCATGGGTTGGTGTCCGGGGCTTCTAGGGGTGACCCACTAGGGCACATGGCCACCTTGGTTTTGTTATGCAGAGGTGATTACGTCTTGTAAAGGGTTGTTTCCCCTATTTAGCACACCTCCTTCACCCACTTGGTCCTCATTCTAGCACAAAGAAACCCCTCCTCTAGCTCTTTGGACTATGACGTCATCCTTCCATAGTTGAGCCTACAAGCTTGGAAAGAGGGGCGTTGAGGGATAAACAACGTTTTGGGGTTCGTTGGGGCATGATGTCCCCCTTCGGCTTACTATTTCATCAAGTGATGCCTTTATTTTAGTCTTATTTGCTATTTTATGTCTATTTTAGGGCTTATTCCCTAACTTGTGGGGGATTTACCCTAAAAATATTCTAATTTAATGTTGACTTGTAGGCTAAAAAATTAAAAAGGTTGAGGATGAAATCATATAAATAGATCGCCTCACCTCATTGTAAAATCATAAGACAAGGGTTCAAATGTGTTTTTTTTTCTCCTACTCTATGAGTTATTGATGTGATGCACACTTCTATTGGGATGCTCTTTCTTGCTTGAAGGTGGATGATGGGATGTTCTAGGGCTTAATTTTGCACATGCTAAAAGTTGGTGCTAGACTAGTTGGAAGAACTCATACACAAGTATGACCTAAAGGGTTTTCTTTGCTCACTTCTTGTTGGATGTTGGTAAGTTATGCTCCTAGCTAGGTTAAATGGTGCTGTTATGGTACATTTTTCTGAATTGTTAGGGTTTTTTGTCCTCATTCCGTCAACTTTGTATGAAGAGAACATCCTCCCAAGGATTTCTCTATTGCTTATTAGGGCCTTGGACTTCTTCATTTTCTCTAGTTAGGCTCTCCCACTGAACCCTAGAGGTTGCTAGGTGATGCCCTAGCTTGCAAGTGTTGAAAGACATTTCAAGGGAGGGACGTTGATCATTGATCTCTCAATGCCCTTTGGGATTGAGACAAAAATCATATCCCCTTGCTTGTCATTTAATTACTTTTCTTTTCATCCATTTATTTGTCTTTCAGTTGCTGCAATTTTATGTTAAAAAATCGTAAAAAATCATATATGGTAAAAAAAGCCCTAAAAAATTCAAAAACCCAAAAATATTTGCAATTTGATAATTTTGGTCCACCCTAAAAATTCGCCATAGTGGATTTATCCATAAAGCTTTGAGGGCGCCCTCATTGGATATTGAAAAACCCTAAAAATATAATATTGTTGGAAAAGCCTAAAAATCTAGAAAAATTCATAAAACTAAAAATATTTGGAATTTGATAATTTTGGTCCACCTTAAAAATTCGCCCTAGTGGATTTATCCACAGATCTCTGATGGCATCCCATTTTGACCTAGTGCATGGGGAAACGTGAAATTGCTCAAGCTAGGGTTTTTGTAGGGCTTTTATAGTGTTGTTTGGAGCAAAAAGTGTGCCCTAGGCCACTTGACCTCCTCCCCTTCAGAGCCCACTTTTATGAGGCATTACCTTGGGAGGTGTGAAGCCCTTGCATGGGGATTCGTGAAGTAGATTGAAAGTCGTGATATTGATTGATAAACTAAATTAGATCCTTTATTTTGATTTATGTGTCCATATTATTCATTGTTGACTCCATATAAGGCACTGATTTGGTTACAAGGTTGTAGAAAGGTATTTGCATGTATCTTGTTGTTTGCAAGTATCTTTAAGGGCTCTCCCCTGGGTTTAGGAGTTAGCCAAAGAAGTTGAGAGGCTAGGCTATGGTGGCATTTGGGCCTAGACTTCTCCCATATGCTTGCCTATCACTAACGCTTGGCCACACATAGTATATTCTAAAAGGACTGCTAGTTTGAGCGGTAACATGCAGCATAACATTGCCATCTTGTTAACAACCTATGCATTCTTTATTCCGAAGAATCTCATGTCCGCGCACAACCAAGAAGAGGTATTTGTTTTTTGTTTTGTAAAATGTGATCCCACATGCATTCATGCTTCGACATTAACTTGATTGTGCACAATTACGATTGGTAAGTGAAAAGGGCGAATGATGGGCACTACGTTTCAAAATTGAGGCCGAAAGAGGCGGTAGGAACCCATGAGCATAGCCCCCACGTGATCATGAAACATATCTACTAAATTCTAAACTAGAGATTTCCCTTTAGACTCAAACCATTAGTGTGTTTTCTTTTCATTATGTTGGCATACATCTAGTCATTTGGATGTTGTTAAATACATATTGTATGCAACGCACATTTTGCAAAAAAAATCAAGATGCAAGTTGACTCTAGCAAGCAGAGTTGGCATAGTTCTAGCGATTGAGGTTCCTCAATGGTCTACCAATCAATGTAGTCTATGGAGATGTATATCAATGCAAAGATTTCAGTCAATATAAGAAAACCAGAAATAGAAGAAGCTTATACAAGGCTAGTAAAGATGATGGGCATGAGACGGCTTGGGAAAGAAAAGAGATCAATCTCTATCAAAGAAATTCTCTTGTGATTACAATTATTTTAGCTATTTTTCATACTTCTAATGTAGCATCCCTATCCATAATTTTGACTATAGGAGAGGGTGGTTACAAACTTCATATTTCAAAATTTCGCCTCATGGAGCCATTATTTGAATTCATAACTATTTTAAGCCTCCCATTGGCAACATAAACAAAAAAATGCATGTGCAAGTGTATGGATATAAAACACAACGAAATTAAAACTCTATCCACACACACATCATGCATAAACAAATGTATTCATCACAAGAAGTAAATATAATCATTGCACATTCATACACAACAAAGAATACTTATCTTTTAATTGAAGAACATTCAAGTAATTGGTTGTGTAAGAGCAATTTTCCACCGAACCATAGCTATCAGCTGCAAATACTTCCCCCAAATTGGTCTATGAGGCTGCTAGGGTGAAGGAAACACCTACAGGCTTCTCTCTCTCAACCCAAAACCCATTTGCTCTCATGTTTAGGCAATCTGGTCACCACTGAGCACTACATGCATCTCAATCAACCATCCCAACCATAGAACTATCTTCAATTGCCCCACACAAAACAAGGAATGCCTACTCCTTCTCTGCTCAATAGTCCCTCAGAGTACCCAACCCTTACAGTGCTCTTCAGTGTGTGCAGAAAGAGTCCAACCTATTGTATGCTTTTAGAGAACTTCCCATGACCTCAATTCATGGCTTCTCAAGCATCCTGGAGCAATAAATAAATAGTGGGTAAAGGTTCCTATCATGCCACCTCTATGCTCACCTACAACCATCCTCTTCACTCTAATGTTTGCAATTTCCCCATCATAGTGTTAATTTCTGGTCATTTTTTCAGTCTTGTAAATAGAAATGGAGAGAACAACATGAAAACTATGTAGTGTGAATTCTGCATGGAGAAGAGTGGTAGACTCCAATGGAGATGAGAGGATTGGTGAAAAGACAGTTGACATTGCCTCTGACCATAGAAGGAAGAACTCTTGCAATTGTCATAAAAGTATTCATCCCATGTTTCCATAACTACATGAGAAAACTTTCCCACCAACCTCAAGCATGCATTCAATGATTGGATTTGATAAGTCAAAAGGAAGTAATTGGCTCATTTAAGGCTCATGGCAACAAATGAATGAGTTCCAAGGCTGTCACTTGGAAAAAGAGGATTTAATCTCCCATAGGCCCTCTTTCCTCTTCCCCTCTAGTGAAATCATAGTCCCTCTATTGCTTTTTACATAGCCATCTTGGACCATTTTATTATTTTCCAACATAATTTTGACATAGCTTTTGAATCATCATGACAAGCCAATCACATGGTCCATATAGAAATATATGCCTAGCCATTCACTAGTTGGGGCTTGGCCTTGAGTTCCGCACTAGGAATCCATGCTAACATATTTACATCATTTTACATAATTTGATTTAATACATTCTAAGGGTCAAAATTGGGGGTATTACATCCAAGACAACTTCTGATTCAATCAACAAAGAGGCTATATCTCATTGCCCTACCACCATGCAGAGAGAGACCCACATGCATGATCATCGGCTCATAGTTTGAAGAAGCTTGAAAATTCCAAATGCTCCATTTCGTACATTCCAAGTTGATGTTGCAGTAGGAAATGTTGGCATGGTAATTGGTTTATTGCAAGAAGGTGTTGATGCATGAGAAACAAAAGGCCAAGGAGCAGCTATATTATCATTTAGATCACATGTGAAACTTATTCCAAATGATGGATCATCCATAGCATCAAAATGCCTACTTTGAAAAAGACAGCCTGCATCTTGTGATCCAAATGCTTGAAGAGAGAAGTGTTTCAGATTTTCATGGCAAAGATTATACGCGTTGTAATGTTCCTTTTTTTAAGCATCATACCTAGTGAGGCAACATAGTTTAAATCTTGCAAAAGTTTGATAAGGCTTGAACTCTACAGATATAATTGTCCATATTTCTGCCAATAGCCCATGCGCGGGCGTCAAAACAAAAATGAGGTATACGTTATTTATTTTGATGGTTTTATGGGAGCCGTAGTGTACTTCAGAATTGAAATATTGAGTTAACTCAATTATAAATATACCTATTACTTTTGTCAAATTCCAAAAGTCTTGGTTTGAATTCCAAAAGCCTTTGCTCAACATATTTGGTTAAAAATTTTGAGTGGCCTTTGCTCAACATATTTGAGAACTTAATTTTGTAAAAGTTCCAAAGGGATTCTCAAAGACGAATTCAAGGAAGTTTAGGGTTCATGTACCACATTCTCTTAATAAAATTATTCATTTCACATTGGTGATTGTGTTCCAGACATGGCTTGAAATCAGAATAAGGGGGTCTAAGACCCTAAGGACATTTGTATGTGTGTGATTATATATGTTTTTTGGACATTTGATGGTGGATATTGGGTATCTAGTCTTTGACACATTTAATTTGGCAAACGAGCAAGTACACTATGTTGAACTTTGGTTGTCATTGATGTCAACTGATGTCAAAGAGGAATCGGTATCCTTGTGCCAATTTGAAGAAGTATATGGAAGCAAGTTTGAAGAAATATATGAAAGCTACTTTGAAGAAGTATATGAATCCAGTTTGAAGAAATATATAAGAAGTATATCCAGAAGTACATTCAATACATCCAATTTGAAGAAGTACATAAGGTATGTGCGCAAGACACTATCCATATTAGTCAAAGGTAACGCCAAAGAGATGGTAGGACAAGTCTTGGTAGTGCGCAAGAATTTCGGAAGCAAGAAGCGGTTGGATAGATAGGCAAGTCTCGGAAGTGCGTAAGACTCACCAATCGAAAGAAGTATACAAGTTGTTGAAGTGCTCAAGAGTCCCGAAAGCAAGAGGTGGTCGGACAAGTCAAGTGTGCAAGACTCACAAGTGATGGTACATCAAGGGTGCAGGACCACACACAAAAAGCGCAAGTCCCACAATGCAAAGGACCAAGTATGCGCAAGTCCCAAAAGTGTGGTACATCAATGGCGCAGATCATGACAAGTGGCGGAAGCATGAAGTAAGCGGAACCGTGAAGCAAGGAAGAAGAGATGCTACGACCAACTTGTGGACATACCATCCACGCAGGACAAGTATAAATAAGAATCCAAGTTGGAGAGTTTAAGTAAGTTTGTAAGCAAGTAAGTATGAGACTAGAAGATACAGATTTGACAAGCTTCTAATTCTTAGGGCATCAAGGGCTCGTGGAATCGGAACAACATGATCTTACAGAGAGCCAAGTGCGCACGAATAGAGGAACATAATTTTTGATGGTGCGCAGGATGATGTAGTGTATCTGTGACAATTGCGCGAGGATAGAAATGCAAGACTACAGACGATCCGCAAGAACATAATGACAGTACGCAAAAAGTCACAGATGATCTAAGATAGATGTGTGAAGACAGATTTGAAGCACAACTAGTGATGCACAAAGTAGTTAATCTGAGACAAGTGCGAAGAATGGAAAGGCAGTATCACAGTTGATGCACATAAGGTAACAGCTTATCTAAAGACAGATGCACCAAGACAGAAGTATAATACAGCAAAAGGTGCGCAGTTTGATCTGATACAGATGTGCAAAGTTAGAACAACAACATAGCAAAAGATGCACAGTATCAGTTGAGTTTGCAGATGCGCAGAATCGGAAGGACATACTAAACCAGAGTGCAGATTGCAGAATGTTGTGAGTACGAAGTCAAGTGTGATAAGTTGATGTTGTCAAGTGAAGTATGTGATACAGTTCAGCGATAGCAAGATTATAACATACAAAAGGTGCGCACAACGGAATGAACAACAGATAATCTGAAGAGTGCGTGGAACAGTAGAACATCACAGTAATATCTTCTATAGTCATATTAGGGCAGCAGGATGGGGCAAGAAACAGGGGGTCGACGCCTCCTTCTAGTTGACGCTGGTAAATCAGGGAGTTGGTGCTTTCTTCAAGTCGGTGCTTGTAAAACTAGGGGGTCGGTGCCTCCTTCCAGTTGGTGTTTCCATGAATGTAATCTTTATATTATAAGAGAGCATTCCACAGTTTTCTCCCATTTGTGTTTTCACGTAAAAATCTGTGTGTTCTGTGTATTGTGCATATGTGGATGAATGTTATTGTTTATGTGAATGCATAATTTAAGTTTCAGATTAATCGGATAAGAAGTAAAAATTGTTCATAATTGTGCTAATACTGATTCACCCCCCCTCTCAGTATTAATAAGATTCCAACACACTAAAGTGGAAAATTGTAAATGGACCAAGACGAAAACCTCTTTAAATCAAGAGTTGTTTGAATCATGGAATTGTTTAAAGGGTGAAGTTGCAAAACCCTTGTGAAAATTGTAAAAAAGACCACCTTAAAAATATGAATAAGGAGGTCAAGTGAGTCATCAAAGTCAAATCATTGTAAAAACACTCTTTGGGGTGCATGATTGATAGTACCCGACACCCTAAAGTTGACATAAAAGAAAGCAAACATCAAATAAGAGCAAGCAAGTGTGACACAATTGAAAATACAAGATGGTTAGAGGAGGAAAGCGTTTGCAAAATGCCAATTAAGAAATCAAAGAGCTGCAAAACAACTTACAAGATTTGGATGATATGGTTCTTAATCTTCAAATGCAAATTGATTGGAAGGATAAATTGATTGAAGCATTTCAGTTAAAATTAATTGAAAAAGAGCAAAATCGAGGACATGGTTGATGCAACTTGTGACAAAATGACCTCATACAAATGGTTGATGCTACTTGTGACACAAATGACTTGATGCAATTGATGGATGTTACTTGTGACAATCTAATGCAAATGGTTGATACTACTTGTGACATAAATGATCTAATGCCATGGTTGATAAAAATAAAAAATGCAATAAAAGAGATGGTTAATGATTCCTTATCAAGTTTATGAGATGGAATTATTCATGAGCAATGAATTGATGAAGGAAAGTTTTCTTGGAGATGATTGTGATTGTCATTCTTTTTCTGAAGGACTTGAAAAGGTTACAGAAGTTATGTTAGTTAATATAGATCCATCTCACATCTTGAGCATCGGAATTGTTCATACTGGTAATTCCTTTAATGGGACCAAGGTTCCAAAATATACTAACTAGAAAACCTATTTTATTGTTATTCAGTGTGTTCGGGGGAGCTGAAGCTCAACGGTTTTTGAATTGCACTGTGGCATGTGGACAAAGCTCCTATAACGTACCCAGCCACCTCTCTAACACTGTTGAGGTGATGGGATACTCGAACTTTGCTTATAAACCATTAATTTTTTTTACATTACTCAATTTCCATTGAGTTGCTATACAATTATTTAACAGTGGAAGTATATATAGCAGTCAATTAACAAATTACTTAGTTTGAAACACATATGTGATGATTACCATGCATGCATCCATACAATACCCTTGTAATTCATGCACACATACATTTTCATGAGCAACAAATTAGATAAATTCTTAACAGAATTATAAACCACGACATTCAAAGCACATTTGGTACTTATCTTTATGGTAAATGTCCTCCAACCAACTGCGAGCAGCCGTAGGCACTCTATCAAATTTGCTCTTTCTTTGAAAAAGGCCACAGCTGAGTTGGGGCTATCAATCCACAAGGGGTGAAGATCCAAAGTCTTTCACACAGCCACAACACATGAAACCCTTTGGTGATGAAACCACCTCCACAACTATCTCATCTTTTAGCACTCATCTCCCATCAAGCTGCACAATACCAGGAATGGGACCCCCTTCTTTGCATGCAGTCTCTCAGGCAGTCCCCATTCACTCCAGTGCTCCAGCACAGTTCGACCAGGGAATCTCTGTGCCAGGACTCCATGGAACTCAACTCCAGGCTAGGTTCCTCTCACATGGGCCACAAGGCCATTAGCACCAACTGTCCTGGGTAATTGGCATGAACCAATTTTGTAAACTCAGGCTCTCTCTGCATATGTCTCAAGAGGAATGTAGGAATGGATGTATGAATGAATGATCCGGAATCCCCCCGTTTCTAACTGAATTCTCACATTATATATGCATGGTTTTCACTTGCCATGTGGCTTCCCCAAATGAGGCCACTTTTCCCCTCTTAATCCCATATTAAGATAATTAACCCATGATTAATTAAAGTGACCCTCATAACCATGGTGAACTTGGGTTAAAAATGCTAATGAAGACTGGGGACATAAGCTAATGTTAACTAGGGTCATCACCCCTTAGCTCTGTTTCACTTCTCCCACTTGTGCACAGGGACATATGCTGGACAGTACATCATGCAGGTGCAATGTAATATTAATTGATGTTTTCTGCTAAGAAAATGAGTCTTGAGATTTTGTTAGAATGAGTTCTGTAATGTTCTCACGATACATCATAGAATGATATTGAGTGTTTTCTTCTTCAGGGGTTTCTAAGTTTGAAAATGAAGAAATGGATCTGGAATCTTATCACACAGGGCATTGCCATCATCCCATGTTTGATAGTTTCAGTAATCTCGGCTCTTTTGGTGCTGGGAATTATATTATTATTGCCTCAGTATTCCTTTTCTTGTATCTTGATTTGGATCTATGCACATTTGATGTCAGCATTCTGACTATTGATAATGAAATTTTGAGGTTTTGGCTACCGATAGTGATACCCATCTTGGAGGTTAGTCATTCTGAAGTCCTTGTTTGGCAACTTTGCATTACGAATTTGAATACTTGCATGGTGGTCACCATTGATGTGTATTGTAGGCTTTTAAGCTTTGAACTTACTGTGTTGTACATAAATATGCAGGTAAGGTATTTGATCAAAGGATTATGGCATATTTCATCTAATTGATCAAGAGGAAGCATGGAAAGGATATTAGTAAGGACAAGATAGCATTGGGCAAACTGAGAAGGGAATGTGAGCATGCTAAGAGAGCCTTGTGTAATCAATACCAGGTCCGAGTAGATGTTGAATCTCTTTTTGATGGCGTAAAATTTCTAAGCCTCTGACAAGAGCTCTGTTTGAAGAGCTGAACAATGACCTTTTTAGGAAGATCATGGTTCTTGTTCAGAAGGCTATGGATGATGCTGGTCTAGAGAAGAATCAGAGTGATGAGATTGTTCTTGTTGATTGTAGCACCCATATTCCTAAATTTCAAGAACTGCTCAAGGATTCCTTTGATTGCAGAGGCAAACAAGGGTGTAAACCCTGATGAAGTTGCTTCATTTGGTGCAGTTGTTCAAGGTAGCATTCTTAGTGGAGAAGGTGGAGAAGAAACAAAAGGTAAAGTAACTCAATAGATTCTGCATTTAGATTTTTGAGCTCTAAAAGAAATTTATGTTTTTTTTTTCGCAATTGTAAAACCTTGTTGCCTTATTTCTTTGCCCAAATTCTTTTATTAGATGGGGCTCCCATAACCCTGTGTATTGAGACTATTGATGGAGTGATTACAAAACTGATTCCAAGGAAGACTGTTATTGCTACAAAGAAGTCTCAAGTTTTTCCAACCTAAAAGGAGCAATAAACCACTATGTCAATCCAGTTTTTTTAACTTCTCATCTTGTTCTGCTACAAACTATCTGATGTGTTTTTCTTTTTCTTTTTTGAATATAGCACAAGCATATGGAAGATGATTAATTGGGCCATTTTCTTATGCAGGTCATTTAAGGTGAACGGATTCTAAGAAAAGATTGTAGAGAGCTTGGGAGATTTGAGCTATCTGCTATTCTTCCAGCTCCAAGGGTTGATTCTATTCCTTTGTGCATATGCATGTTTCTTATATATACATATTAATTTTATACTTTGGTTAGTGGAGTCCAGTAGATTGGAGAGTTTAACCTGAAAAATGTCTGTAGTGGAGTTCCACAAATTGAAGTAAATTTTGAAGTGGATGCCAATGGTATATGCCAATGCAGAAGAGGACAAGGGCATTAGACAATCAGAGAATATCACCATAACAGATGACAAAGATTGAGCCATTAGAAGAAATTGAAAGAGTAGTGAGAGAGGCTGAAGAGTTTGCAGAAGACAAAAGTTCAACGAACTTATTGATGCCCATAATGGTTTGGAAACATGTGTATAACATCAAAACACAATTAACAACAATGACAAGCTTGCTGACAAAATTGACTCAGATGACGAAGAGCTGATGGATGCAGCATTGAAGGATAAGAACACATGAACCTGAAAGGAGGATTAAGAGGAAAATCTCAAAGAATAGAATCTGTTTGCAATCCTATTGTGACCAATCTAGATCCAGCGGCAATAGTAGACCCAGTTGAACGAGCACCAGCAGTAGTAGTCAACCTAGTAGTTTAAGCATTACCTATTGAACCAGCAGCATTACTAGTTGTTGACCTTAAACCAGTTGATCCATCAACAGTTTAATCAGATGTAAGATTCACTGATCCAGAGAGAGAAGAAAGCCAGTCCAGGTCAGCCAGGTAAGAAAGTAAGGCTGGTAAGGTGTAACATATTTGAAGATGGGGATGCTCTGTCAAATGTTGACAAAGCTGGGATAGTCATGGCAAAGACGGGATAGTCAGGAAGAAAGTAAAAGCCAAAGCAAGTCCCGTGTAGTGTTGCAAATATCGGCGATATATCGCTGACATCACGATTTTCTTAGCTTGGGTTTATATCACAGGGGGGTCTAACAATAATCAGGAGAGGGGACAGTGAGGATGGTGATTCCAATGTGGAACTTTATGGGTTTTTGTACTTGAATTTTGGTGATGACCAATATAAAAATTGTACACTGTAGGATGAAATTGTGGTTGCAGAAAGCAAGTATTATAAGATTGGATTGTGGTTGTAGAAAGCAAATATTGTTCAATTAATTTATTTTATGTGGTAGCAGCAATGTAATTATCATCATTCAGAGCAGGAAGTCATTCTTGTTGGATTATGTGCAACTTCGGAAGATATTCTTATTATATTTTATTGTAATCATTTGTACATCTTACAGGAGTTGATCTTGATGTAATTAATCATGTAAATCCTTGAAAGAATCAATGTAAATCTTGGGGAGAAAATTAAGTAAAGAAAATGATTATTAAATGTATTTTTATATTCCCCCAAGACAAGTCGACCCTGTCAGTTAGACAAGTTGTCCCAGTGGGTAACCTGCCCCAAAATAGTGGGCATTCTGCCCCAAACAATGGGCAGAATTGCCCCAGTCAGGTCGGCCTAGAAAGGGAAAAAGTCATTTTTGCATGTGTATAAATAGAGAGGTCGTATGCCTCATTTCAACTCTCACTCAATCACAACAAGTTCGCATCACTTGGAGAGGAGCTAGCATCTGTAGCTAGGAGAAGCTTATTTTTGGTTAGAGAGATTTTCTACTTTCTCTCTCTCATTTCTGTACTCTGTTCTCAGAATTATTCATCTCTATACGAAGGTTGCTGGGTTTTTCTCCCTATTGGGTTTCCCAGGATAAATTCTCGTGTTCTTTGTTTCTGTGCTTTGTCTTTCTTCTAGTGATCCTATTGATCTTATGCAATTGAATTATAATGCTATAATTGTATGAAAAACTAACAATTCTTATAGGATGGGCAATCTGGGATCGAGACAATGCCTACCGTTTAGCACCTATTGGTGCCTTGCTTTACTTGGAGGAAAGGAATTCTCTAGAGCCCTTTTATATGTGAATTTTCTAGAGCTCTTTTATGGGTGAATACGCAATTTTGGTATAATTATACTTTTGAGATCTAATACTAATAGTATTCACATACCCTTTGCTCCTTTGGGGAAAATTGCTAGTATTATCAAGTTAGGACCAAAGTTGTCACACTCAGACTCAACAAAGTCTTAACTGTCTAGGGACCTGGCAAGACTCTGTGACTCAGGAAAGACTCTAGAAAGACTCTGGAAATCCAAAATAACTCAAATATTGTCCAGGCAAGTATGGGTCAGTTTAGCGAGTCTTGCTGAGTCTTGGCGAGTCTTGGCAGAGTATTGGCGAGTCCATGGCCGAGTATGGGCCAAGTGCTCGGCCCAGGTAAGACTCAACAAGACTTGTGAGTCTAGGCCGAGTCAAACTACATTGGTTAGGATGATGAATATGTTGATATAAGAATTAGTATAAGTTGATGTTTTAGTAATCATATTAGCGCATTTATAGAGATTCTTGTGATATCCATAATAAACCTGGAAAAAATGGCACGACCATGCTAGATATGGCAGGTTTGTGCTATTTTTTTTTGGAGTGTGGGGATTTACACCATATGCATGTGTATTAAATGTTATTATTTTTATTTTTTATTTTAGTTTTGGTTATGATATTAAACACCGCAAAATATCAATCCATGTAGAAATTGGTTTGGTGGATTGCACCATACACCGTGGATATTTTAATGATGCTTAGCACCACAAAATGTCAATCCATTTAGGATTGATCTTGGTAGATTGCACCATACACCTTGGAGTGCCACTTATGTGTTTAACACCAGAAACAAAATCATTCATAAACTCAATTTTTGCACCAAAATCGTAGCACCATTAGCATATTTCCAGATATGCACCACTTTTGCACCAAAATCGTAGCACCATTAACATATTTCCAGATATGTACCACTTTTGCACCACTATTTGAGAATGAAGGATTCCCCAAATCCTTCACAAATAGTGGTGTTAATGTGGGGCTAAAACGCCATTTTTCTTGTAGTGTTAGCTAAGCTCAGTCTTTGAGGGGCGAACAACAGTTTTATCCTTCTTCTCTTCATAGGCAGAAACGACGTAAGTGAGCGATCAGCAACTGAAGGAAGAGGTGGAACGATGCAGTGAGTGCTTGAAAGAAAGACTAAACTCTTGCAAATTAGTTTGCTGCTCTACCTATCAACTCATCACCAGTCAATTCTGTCAGTCACATGGGTGGAAAAATAGCAGTAACGGGCATTCAACTAGCTAACTAGAAACCTATTGGTTGGCTTCGCCGTTATGGTGCTATAGTCCAGAGGGTGGGAATATAGCCTTGCCCCCGTAGTATAGCATTTTTCCTATAAACCAGCTTAACGAAACAATTGGCCTCAGCTTAATGAAATAAAATAAACCAAAAGTTGAACCTCTTCACTGTCTAAGAGATTTTCTCTCTTTACTGCCAGCGTGGGTGAGGATACTTCCCCTCAAAGCTTGAGCTCTTTATGCAATAAAGAGGTTGACCATTGCACTAGTAAGTTGCATTCTTATTTAAGTAGGCTTTCCTTTATTACTTCTCTGGAGGGTTTAGATCTATTCTTTCTCGACAAACCCCAGAAATAAAATATCATTCGTGGATAGTGGAGGGCATTCCCAACCGACATTTGGTTTCATTTTCCTTAGTTTTCAATCATTCCGTATCTTTTGCACATAGACATTTGGTAGGTTGCTCTGTTGTGATTGGGCATAGGAATTCAGAGGGATAAGAAAGGGGAAATACCCCATAGGGAGACTAAATGCCTGAAGGGGATCTCATGGCCCTTCCTTTCCCGCTTCAATTAATCCATCTTTCCTTTCCCACTTCAATGGATGACTGGTTCTATGGCACCTGCTTCCTTCATCGCCAATTATATCCAGGGCTCCGATACTTACATTTATCAGGCATTGAACTAGAGGGAATGGGAACAAGCAGCCATTCCCGACTAATATTTCCATTTTTCCCTTCCTCACTATCAGTCAGTATATTCAAAGCGGGCGTATTAAAATAAGTTATAGTGACTAAAGATGACCCTCAATTTGTTAAGTGTATTCTCCTTTTCCGATTGCGGTAACTTACTTGTTTCGCCGTACTAGGCAAGATGGTGCATTGGTTAAGCTTAAGCAATGATTCACAACATCATATAAATATTAATGAAATAGGGATTTCCCCGAGGGTGAGGAAGATTTCTTTCAAGATTGTGTTGTTGATTTTCTTATCGCTGATTTGTTGGAGGTTTTTCACGTGAAAATCACCCTTTGGTGAGGGAGAGGAAAATATTGACAAAGCCAGGTGTGAGACTTTACTGGCGAGATTGAAAGATAAATGATTCTTGGGAAACTGGACATTTACCTATGCAATCTTCAAACTTACCTAGGGTGTAAGCATAATGAACTTTGTGACATATTGGATTCTTCTTTCATGACCACACGACGCCCTGCAATTGAGTTAGCTATTGAGAGCTTTACCATTTGTAGATCCAATTTTGATTCACGAGATGAAAGCCGGATTGAACATAATATGATAATCTCACGTGGAAAACAAGTGGTAGTTTCGGAATAGAACCAAATTCCAGGTTCAGATCCTATCCCATTGGTGGTTCAGATCAAGGAGTACTTTCATGATGTGATTTTACATTTCTTCTCAACACTGGGTATATATCCTGGGTTGAAAATATAGATATACACTGATAATATTTAACAGAATATAAATGATCTTTAATACTTTTGGCAGAAAGGAATAGTCTATTCAATATATACCTATACATGAATAGACAGAGCAATGGGCTCGTTGCAGAGTAAAAGGAGGATTAAGTTTATGAGTTATTACCCGAACAGAGCGTTGCCAAAAATCTTACAGAACGCAGGAAACGAGAGATTTTGCCTTGCCTTCCAGCTGCAAATGAAACCAAAAATTACATAAAATACTTTCATAGTCTGCGCATTCATGATCAATATGCACATTCATGTTGGAATATTTTACACTAACCTCTCCAAGATATATGTAAAGAGCACTGTTATCAGTGTCGTTACCGTGTGCCCTGCTGTCATGATGGCCATGATTGCTGTGTAATAAGAAATCAAACTACAACTCAGAAAATTTCTTAATGCACTGAATACCATTGTAGAATCACATATATATAAGTATATAGATGGATATTTATTAAATTATTAAACTGTCCATAGATACCAAGCAAGCATTAAAGAAAAAGTGAAACTTATTACGGTGTCCATAGATACTGAGCAAGCATTGAAGTTACCATGCACTCCTTCCATCGGTTAATGAAAAAACGATTTTTATAGTTTTACATTGCCATTCAAATGTTCGTGCTCGTGTACAGAGAAAAGGAATAAATAAAAATGAATAATGAGATTGTCAGTCAAACTACATGAATTGGTATTTAGACGAATTTGAACTTCTCTGATTAAAATTCCAGGCACGAACGTTTAGACTACTCTAAGCTAAACTACCCGTACTGAGATGCATGCGATGCGATGCAGGTCCATAGCTGAGATGGAGGCCCATAACTGGGGTCCCCAACACCGCCTTTCCAGCATCCCCACGAGCAGTAAATAATGGAATATTGCCCATATTTGGGAAAGATTCTCGCGAAATCGTGCTCAACAAGGGTGTTAGCTCCAACTTGGGCCCTGGCGGTTGCGGAGAGAGGAACACCGAGGCTTCTCCCTAGTCATTCAATAATTGCAAGGAGCATAGCTTCTTTCATATCCTCCAAGGTAATATTCAATTCCATTCTTTGGCAAGATGCAGGTCCATAGCTGTGGTCACCACCAATTCGTTCAGCATCCCCACCAGCAGTGAATATATTTTATTCAGTGTCATGGAATATGGCCAATATTTTGGCCAGGATACTGGCGGTTGGGGAGATTGGAGCACCGAGGCTTCTCCCTGGTCAACCGTCCAAACAAATTTTTAGTTCCAATTCTACGCTAGGCTATAAATCCATTCATATCTACCATTGTATTTGTCGAATGCAACCATGCTCCCAAGCCTTACCTAAATGGCAAGCTCGCCCGTCAACTGACATTACAACCCAGGCGGCCTAGAATCAGAACTGCTAGATAAAATCAGATGCAAGTACTTTGACATTTCAACAAACAGGAGAAATGTTGTATAATGCAATGGATTTTGGAAAAAAAGAAAAAACAATCAAGGCCAGAGAGACAACCCTGCACTTTATAGCATAGTTACCAAATTTGGTCAAATGAATTTGAAAATTTGTCATTCGTTCGATTCGCCCGAATGTTCTTTATCTAGTGGTTCAAATTCGATGCTTCTGCTTCGTTTCCAGTGGCATTGAATTAAGTGATTTCATTAATGATTCAAATTCGATGCTTCTGCTTTGTTTCCAGCAGACACAGTGCTTCGTTTCCAGCGGCGCTGAATTAAGTGATTTCATAATGATTCAAATTCGATGCTTCTGCATTGTTTCCAGCAGACACAGTAATTCATGGTTCAAATTCAATGCTTCTTCTTTGTTTGTTTCCAGCAGACAGACGAGAAATCAGAATTTATTGCATCCCTCTTACAACTCTTGCGGTAATGGCTTTCTTAACGAATTTGGTTCAACAGTATACAGTATAATTGTTCAGTGGCAGGTGAGATCTCTCCATTTGCTTGTTTGAATGGAACAGGATATGGGAAATTTGTAGTGTTATTTACACCTTCTCCGGCTGTTCATAGAATCTGGCTATTAAAAAAACAGAGGTTTTGATGTTGGGTATACTATCCAATGTTGAATTTTTAGGTATACTGTCGATTTTTTCCCTGTTACAAATTTTAAACACAAACTTTTTCCTCCTGTACCAAACTATGCTTTATAGCACTAATTTCTATCGAAAGAAAGTGTGAAGAATTAAATATCAAGCCAATTACTGAAAATATCAGTGGCATCTGCCGAGTGCTTTAGCTTTGTTCTAACCCCATCTCTGATCTAGTCTGCTATTTATGATTCTCCTGCTTTTAACTATGCCTACTCTGTAGCTTTGCGGTGTTACAAAGATGCACTTCTCCACTGGGACTGGATCAATTGGATTTGGATCTGAGGAAGGAGGGAGCTTGCCTGTCTGGCTGTTGTACTTGGTTATAAGTTGTTATGGTTTATTCCAGTACTTGTTGGTACTGCCAACTGGTACCATGGTGGAGCATTAAATGCCGTTCGGGATCCAATATGTATCTCAAGGAAAGCAAATTCAGAATGCAGGATTCTGAAGCAAAGCATATTCAGGATCCATAATTAATTTAATTTGCTTCAGATCCAACGGAACGGTACATATTGGACCGAGTGGCATTTAATGCTATACCGCGCCACTACTTAGGTGCGCCACTAGTTGGGTGCTTACATACCGGGCTGAGGTACGCTCGGTGCTTAATATTCGCCACTAGTTAGGTGCTTACTTACCGGTCTGAGGTACCTGTTAATTACTCAGGTCCGGATGCACTTTGTTCTAAGTAGGGATGCGATTAGCTTCGCCGATCTATTAGCCTCCCTTTCATCTACAGCGACATGGATTAAGCCCCCAAACACCCATGAATCAACGGACTCTTTATCTGGAAGGGATGCTGCTAGGAATGGATTTGGATCTGTTTCTGCCACCACTGCAGTAAGGCAGCTACAAAGGCAGCAGGAGGGGATACAGAGACAGCTGAAGAACCAGATAAGCAGCCCGTTTATCTAGGTAACATAGGGACAAAGGTGGTTGGATCTTGGTCCATAACAGCTAGTCGCGGTTTCAGTTGATTTACCACCATAAATTGAACTTGATTCAGTAGTCGAAGCAGAACCTGTAATAGTCGGCTATCCTATGACTCTCTAAAGTAAGCCGTTCTTATTGACATGGGTTCAGGCAACAGCTGAATGTTCAAGGGATGAGTCCTGGGGTATGATGGAAGTAATTACTACAGAAACCTTTTTAACAACAACAGAAAACTGAAATCTCTGCACACACTTACCAAACAACCGGCAGCCAAACATCAACCTGCGGCTTGCATCCATGATACAGATTGAGAAGCTCGGACGATTTTACCGGTCTTTGCGAAGGAATGCTACTGAGAGGAAATGGCCCAAGGCCCAAATGTTGCCTGGTCTATAAATGGCGAGGTATTGGATGTTTCCAATGTCCGCACGTCTCTACCAATGGCCGGCTTGTGTTTTTTGGGAAGCAGCAGGAAGATCCTATGGGCTTCCCACTGTCACTGAGGATAGTATCAATCGTTGAATTTAGAAAAGGATTTTGTCGGCCATCACCTTGAATCAGGCCATGCTTTTTTATTTTTAGTTTATATTACCACATAGCAAATGGGTAAACTTCAATATTTACTGGATTAATTTTCTAAATGGGTAAACTTGAATATTCCTTATCATGATTTATTTATTTATTTTCATCAGTCGCGGTTGATAGGGCTGCATTTCTGAACGCCATTTTGATGATTCCTTTTTTTAAGGAAAAGTCAAACCTGAACCTTGACTAATTATAATAAATTCTTACATATTTATGATTAGATTAGCATTGTTCGTTGTAAAAAAAAGTGCTATGTTAAGGAAAAAATTTAATTTCTATTATGCAGATTTGAACATAAATCATACATGTTGAATTACTTTAATGTAGTGTGTTAAACTTTTAAAGTAAATGTAGTGTTTCTAATTTGTATTAATCAATTTTTTAACTGGTGATTTATGTTGTCAAGGGTTATATCTAACTTAACTTGAACATAAATTATACATGTTGAATTACTTTAATGTAGTGTTTTAAACTTTTAACTTAAATGTAGTGTTTCTAATTTGTATTAATCAATTTTTTAACTGCTGATTCATGTTGTGAAGAGCTAATCTAAAGAGAGAAATACCAATATTTACTGTTTAGGAAAATTAAAAGAGAATCAAAGTATGTCTAGAATTATATAATTCAATCAATCATTACAGAGTTATTTACATCAACCATTATATACAAGTCATATAAATATTGCATGAGAATAATATTATATAATAATAAATATTGCTGAGAAATAATACTATAGAAAAAGAGACATTAAACACCATTTAAGTGAAACACCAATTTTATAAATACTATTTAAATCCTCGAATTTACAAACTATAACAAAAACAATAAGTACTTAAAAGTATGCAAAATCTAAAGCATATAAAATGAATATAAATATAATACATGACTTTATCTGAATAACAAAAATAACATAGTTAAAAAGGGTTCACATCCTAATGACAAAACAAAATTCAAGCAAGAGTTGTACTCTACTAGATATGGAATTTAAACAATTTTTTTTTCTCATTGTATAGCTTGTCTAATAGACTTGTTATGGTAAAAAAATCCAAACATGGAATTCAAATTCTATTTGAGATCTTATTGTTGAGGTAACTGATAAATATTGTCATACACAACATGAATTGAATTTTTATTTCTTTGACAAAAACATATAGAAAAATATCATATAACATATAATGACATCACATCATTAAATCAACATCCCACTATACAACATGGTGCCACAAAAGTTTTGACCTATGGTTTATATAAAAAGCCTCCACTTAACAACTTAAGGTCTATGTAGAAAACCACCACTTAACAATTGAGATCATAGAACTCCATTTTAGCTGAGGTGGTACCATGAGTTTCAAACGAGGAAAAAGGCTCTTTTATATAGGAGGAGCTCAACATCCTTTACAATAAAATAATCATAAACTCCTTAGATCTAGCCTATGGTGGAATAAATAACTCACACTCCACTAACCTAAAAAACTCAAAATAAATGCATAAAAGTGGTGGGCAAAAGCAAAGTACAATGTTTAAGATACAAGGGTCCAACAAGGAGGCGCCTCTAACAAACAAATTCCAAGAAAAGGTTCCATGTGCAACCTCCAAAGTAGTGCTCAATAAGAATGTGCTTTAAAAAAAGTGTCCACAAGTTATGAAGAAAAGTGCAAATTCCCAAATCCACCCTCCATCAAGCAAGCAAGACATGCCTAAAGTGATCAGTAAATGTGCAAGCAATCTCTAAAGGTGGACATCTCATCGTCCCAAAGCACCTCATAGTGATGAGTAAATGTGCAAGCAATCTCTAAAGGTGGACATCTCATCATCCCAAAGCACCTCATATGTGGAATGCTTCTCCTTGATTGCACAAGAAACCTCCCATGATAGGTGCTATATCCCCCCAAAAAGCCAAATTTTTCCTCAAATACTCTAGCCAATTTCGATGATCTACTCGACTTCAAAATTGTGGGCATAAGGTAGGGTGTTTTAACTAACCATGCCAGGTAATTGGATTCATTACCAAATTCAAAGTTCCCCTTCTTATAAGTTAGGTTGTCCATAAATGCTCCTCACATAGAGCAACCCCCTTCTTCATTTGATTTTTATGTATATGCTTAATATCGTAAGGCATGGAGTCATGACATCATTTGGTACTCCCAACAAGATCCATCTGCAGACAAACATGCACCCATGGAGGTAAAAATAATTAATTGTTCCATCCATCAACTACACAATACACTAAAGGAGCATAAAATCCACATAAAACAAGCCAAGCTTTGACATTTCTTGCATTATTTTTCTCTAGTCTTCAAGCATTCAACTACTTTGGTTGAAAATTTTACTCTAATCAACTCATAAATTGATTATTTTTAGAGGTTTTGATCTATGGACTACTTAGGTTTACATTTGTTTGCCATTAGGAGATGGAGATCGAAAACGGGATGGATCTCAAAAGATTGCAATTTCAAGCTCATGATTAGTTCCATAGAGCCTTTTTCTCCTAGGTACAAGCACGACAATAAGGAATTTATTGGTAACCAGGATGGCCTTTTAACTCATAAAAGGGGGACTTAGATTTCCAGAGCAAACAATAATCTTCCACATGCTTGTCAATCCCAGGAGTAGATGGTCTAGTTCTCGATTGCCATAGAGTTCACTAAGATAGACAGATCTATGCATATTGCCCTCATAAACACTATTAGATGAGGTCATGGCAATTGTTACAGGTAGGGATGACTCAAATTAGATCCATGGTTGACGAACGCCCTTGATGATCATGAGTGAAATAAAAGGCCGTGGGAAAACATAAGTTCCATAAGGGGAAATCAATAACAAGTGATATGAAGATAATTTAATGGTGGAGAGGCCTCCGATGGTCATTTAACACATCGGATGAATGTCAACGTGTAAAAGTGCAGCAGAAAACATAAGCTCCATAGAGGGAAATGCCTTATGACGTCAACATAAACTTCAAAGAGAAAAACACCTTACGCTGTAATTTATTGAACTTCTTATAATATTTTTAATACCTCGAAATAAAATCAAATCAAAGTCTAATTTATCGAGGTTATTTAGATAAAATGAGATAAGTTATCATTTAAATAATATTTTTAATACCTCGAAATAAAATAAAATCAAAGTCTAATTTATGAAGGTCATTTAGATTAAATGAGATAAATTATCATTTAAATATGACAAATGATATATTACATCATGATAATTAAGAAAAATAAGATTTCACACGAAGTACTGAATATCCTCATTTTCTTAATCCTAAGGCTTAATGTCAGTTCTGCAATTATCACGGGCCAATTACTTAATCATCTAGATATGAAGCTTACAACACAATATATATCCTATCATGACTTTTTATTATATGTATATATAAAACCTATTATGACTCGATTTTCAAATTAACATTGGTCAATACATCACTAGACATAAAATTTACACTTGAGAAAAAGATAAAAAACCTATTACAACTCGATTTGACTCAATTGTCGAATGTTTTATTTTTAAATTTTACACGTAACTTCCTTAAATGGAAAACAGGGACCTTTCCTTTTTTAAGGAAATCCAAAAGCACCTGTAACTGCAAAAAGTACAAACCGATTTCGATATCCCATCAATCAATTTGTTTTCCGAAAATAACAAAAAAGAATCGAACAATAACGTCTGGTCCGTTATTGTATATTATTAGAAACTTTTTTTCTTTTCAACACCTTCTATGTTGTTGACATTTTTTATTCCCAAATCTCTTTCGAGAACATAAAAAAAATGAGTTGCTTTAATAATCAGATCAAAACTAAATAGACATACACATACAAACGGTATTTATTCAAAAGGAAATAAATATACAAAAGTATTTATATACAATCTTATATTGGATGATTGAAAACATTAAAAAGAAAATATATCACATATTAATGAACATCAACTTCCATTTAAAACGGCATTTATGATTATAGGGCATTGATGAATTCTTTCATTGATAAGAGGTAGTAATTAAGAGTTATTTATTTTTTAAATAATATAATTTGTATTTTATAAATGATATAATTTGTATAGAATTTTGTATTTTATTATTATATAATAAATTAGTTAAGATTTAATAGTTAATAATTTTTTTTATAAAATAAATAATAAAAATTATATAATTTTTTTTATTATAAATAATTTAATCAAATTTAAATAACTAGTAAAATTATAAACGACTATAAAATAATTACTTAATTTATTAAATTTTTGTTTTACATAATTTTATGCTTTTTATTTTTATCTTATAAAATATCATTATAAATCCACCACAAATATCATTATCTTGAAATTTGTGGTTGACTTATTTAAGATATGTGTTTGAATAGATAAATTCGATTTTAGATTTTCAAATGCTTCATTTTCTTATTTATATGTAGTTGTTTTTTAATATAATAATTATAATTAAAAATTAATTATATATATATATATATATATATATATATATTTTGGGTGTAATTTGAGTTGTTGTGAAATTGAGTGTTATATGTAGAGTTTATAATGAGAATATTATTGTATTGGCTTAGTATTTTTGTTGACTTTGCCTTGTAAGTTGTGTCCTAAAGAATCTTACCAACTTAAAAAATGAGGGGAAGTTAAATTTGATTAGAAAACTACCTATCTATCATTTTCTCACACACACATAAAGAAAGAAGGAAAAAAAAAAATCTTTATATTTAGATTTTTGAGTGAGAAAAAAAATATACATTAGATTTTCCTTTTTGGGCTCTCTTAAGTGATTATTACCCTGTCCCAAAATGTTATAGAAGTATTCATACTATCTCACCCTTTATTTGACATGTTTTTTTCTACTTGCATTTTAACAAAAATATATCACAAATTATAGGTTAGGCTAACCCAACTTGTCTAGTCTATCATTCATGTGATCCTGGTAGGCAAAATATTAAACTTTCTAAAAGGAAATACTACATTGAAATGAATCATAAACTGACCAAACTAATAGCACTTTAATACAAAATATGGTCTATAGATGCTTTGAAATAGCCTTCTCTATATTCAGATTCAATCAAGGTCCCCTCTTGCACATGCATAGCCTCCTTTGAAAGGTCATATAATTGTGTATTATATATGTGTACATGTTATGTCCTCAAAAGTCATCATTACTTCTTTGATTTGGTCCAAGATAGGAGGCAAAATCAAATTTTCCACCCCGTTTTTTCTATTTGCCTAGCATATAGCAAGTTTTGAGTCACCCATTACCTGAAAAGTTTTCATACATTTAATCTCAATTGTTCTCAATAGGACCCACAAAGCTAGAAAGTTAGCTTTGTTGTATGTGCATGTACTTCAAGTTTTAAACTATAATGGTAAGATGAATCATTATATAATATTGCCCCTGCTCCACATCGTGTAGGGACCTCTTGGCAAGCACCATCAAAATAACCCCTAATCTTGTGAGCCATTAGAGAAATAGTGCAGTCCTCTCCTTTAGACAACATCAGATTCCTAACACACCAATTCTAGTACACACAGATACATGGCACTGCCTAATATAATTTTTCTTCCTTATCTATTAACCATTCTTGCAAACAATCCACCTGGGTATTCTTGTTCCACTTGTTTTTTAAACCAAACCCATGAATTATTTCCCTCCAAACTTCCTTAGTATAAGTCCAAGACACAAACAAGTGATTTACTATCTCGTTTTCCATTTTATAAGGAAAAGGATTAATGGAGGGTGGAAAGCTTATTTTGGTCTCGAAAACAATTGTAAATCAACAAACCTTGTGATGTGGGATAAAAAGAAGTTCATTTTTGAAACTCTCATCACTCGTTATCTTGTACGGTTGTGAAATTTTGGGTTGCAACATCTCTAAAGAATCTTGGAGAAAGATTGAATGAATCCAAAAGTGTTTTGGGATAAGTAAACATCTCAAGAATGGGATACGGGGAATTCAAATCGCCCCCTTTAATTGACAAAAAAATATCCCTAGATTTGGGAAGAGCTATAATGAAAGTCATAGTTCCACCCCATGGTTGGGAACTTTACCATGAAATTTTGCCACTTGGGGTTTTGGCCCATTTATGATGACCAAATCATTTGATTTTTGAAGAAAGTGTACATAAGTGGTGGACATGAAGCTATTTGAGTGCCCCATATCATACACTTTTCTTTTAATTGATATTATTAATTCGAGGGTGTTACTCTTTACATACACCTTTTTCTTTTAATTGATATTATTAGTTTGAGGGTGTATACTCTTTACTTTGTTGTTAGAGTGCATTGTTTGCACATTAGTTTAGTGGAAGGTGGATAGATTAAAATTTGATTTTTTTTAAGTGGTTAGAAAAACTTAAATTTCAAAAGAAATATTTTTAAAATGAAAAGTAGAATATTTGTAGTTTTGAAAATTTGTTAATTTTGTTTTAATATTGGAAATTTTTTTGGATGGGACATAAATATTTGAATGAGTAAATTTAATTTTAAAATATACAGAGTAAATTTATTTTAATTTTTTGAATTTTCTAAGTTGCTACATTGAAACTTTTACATGTATTTATTGATTTTTCTTTATTATAAAACAAAAACAAAAAATATAGATGGGCCTTTGCCATATATGATCTAATTCTTTCTTTGATATTGATGTCAAAGGCATGAAGTCTGTAGTTTCCCAAGTAAGTGATTAACATTCACAACATTCACAATGTATTAAGTTAAGTTTCACAGGAAGTGATTAACAACCAAAGTGTTAGGAAGTGATTACATCCTAAAGCAATAATGGTTTAGGTTAAAACAATGTATTTTCTTGGTGCCTACCTTCTCTTTTCATTGGTAGGATCCAAACAAGAATTAATCAATTTTAAACAAAAATAGGGTTAGGCGAGGATTCTATATTTCACCATGCATTTCTTGATATTCTCTTTACACTTTGCCTATTGGAAGGTTTTGTCGATGAAGGGTTTGATGAAGAACTCAAGGCACAACCTACCATGGGGAGAGTTGGTTTTTGATGAATATTTGGTCTATTTTGAGTCCATGGCTCCATCCAAATGCCACCATAGAGCACAATTGGTGAAAATGAGAAGAAAAGGTCCTATGTCAAATGGCCATGGGTGAAGAATTTAACTTAAATAAACCCTCAAAAGGTTTTGATTAGTCCTTTGTCTAGATTCCTTGGGTTTGGTTCTGTTTTTTTAATCCTAAGCCTAGAGGGCAGGGCTTAATTCCCTTGTGCATATTTTGTTTTTCCCACTATAATGCCTCATTTTGTATATCTCTATTTTGTATATGAGCACGAGAGTTTCTTTTATGTGTTGTGATGAATATGGTACAAATGGTTTTAATTATATACATATACATATGATGCATGGTATGTTATTTGGATAGGATGTAGTTGTGAGATGGTTAGCTTATATATCATGATGATTGATAGAGATGTTATTGTGATTAATAGATTATGGTTTTGATATTTGAATGTTATGACTGGATAGAAAATGACAATAGTATTAATGTTGTTGAACAAGTGTGAGTTTTGGGAGGGAAGCCTATTGAGGGTAGCATATGATTTGAGTAAATTGATTTGATTGTGCTATGTTTGCAATTTGATCTACTTTATTTGCATATGTTCATACGTGTGCAAGACACAAGGTGATGTCCTTGCCATGTCACCAACATATAGGCATGTGAAACGATTAGGAAGCCTAGATAGAGGTAGGGAGTCCCTTTTCACAAAATGTGGGATGAGTATTTCCACCACGCAAGATAATGGTGGAATCAATCCTTATTCTATGATTATAATTAGGGGCACGTAGTTGGGGTGCCAAATCCTTATTGTCCAAGCATTAACCTTCTAGATTATAGCTAAGCCTTGTAATTCTAAGTAAGTAATAATGGAATTAGTTCATTTTACCCACTTTTAATGGATTACTTGAATGGTGATTATCAAATGAAAGAAAAGAAAGATAATAATTAGTTACTAAAACATTTCTATAAATGACACATAAGACATTATGAATATTCACTTATTCAATAAAATAAATAAAGAGGAAAAATAAGGGGATGCCACCTAGGTAGATATTTATAATTAAGAGATTATAAAAATAATAATGATGCATGGGGCTAAGTGGCACAACATTTTTATAGAGGATATCTCCATGGTTTTAGGTGGGGGACTTAACCAAAACTCTAGGGAGATGTTGTAGAACCTTGTAAGAGAGAAGTTACTTGGATAGTTGTATATAGAAAGTAGTTGAGTTCTATGTTCATATAAATAAACTTTTTAAAGGTGTTGTTGTTGATCTAACAAGCCTCAATTGATGGAAAATCCACTAATCAGACTTATTCGACTATTGAAATTGTAATGTCCCTATTTTGACCCCATTGCATTAAAATGTAAATGATGTAACATTGTTATAAAATCGTGGTGAGGAGCTCAAGGCCAAGGCCCCGCCATCAATTTATTGATGCATATGGTTTGCGTGCTAGCCAGGCACATTGGAATTTCAAACATCATGTAAATATGCATTTTAACAAAATACCCACAACTAGCTATGCAATGCAACAAGAGATGGGGGCATGATTTTACAAGGATTTGGGAGGGAAACATTCAAACCTTGGAGCCAATCAAGTCAAGCCAAATGTCAATGAGAGAACCCATGAACCCTCAACTACCCATGTTGACTTTTGTACCCAATCATTCATTCCTCCCAAGAGTTGGTTGATGTAGTTAATGCCTTGGGGAATGGGAGGTATGGCTGTCCAAATTCGGGTATGGGAAAGCTACCCTTCATGGAAAATTGCGTTTTGCTTCTTGGGTAAGAAAAGAGCCATGAATTGCTCCCCAAGCCATTAACCATTAACCGGTTTCTCTCCCTCACGAATTGGGAGCTACCTGGGAGTTTTCCAACCACGTTTTTCTGGCTTTTCTTTGTTTCTCAACTGGGAGAAGGGCAGTTTTGTGTTATATACCAGTGGGGAAGAAGGGGAATCGAATTGGGGGTTCCATTGAAACCGTTTTGGCTGCTGAATGCTTATATATCTGTGGGAGAAACCGTTTTCCTCCCTGTGGACGAATTTTCCTCTCCCAATCAATGATTTTGGCTTGAGCTTGACTGCAAGCATCCAGGGTTCTGATTTAGCCTGATAAACCCAGATATGGACTAGCTTGGCTTAGATGCAATGATTACTTGGTTGTGTATGAGTTTGAGTGTCCCCTTTTCCTTGTAAGAATCATGCCCATCTCGGGGGGTGGCAGTTGTGTTGAGAGAATTGATGAACACAACTAGCCTATGGTTGGGTGGAACGTTGCAGCGACATAGCTAGTTGCTTGGGACCATTTCACCATAAAGATAAGTGTTTCTCTGTCTATGTGTTTTACTTCTGAAATGTTATAATGATGATTGTATTGATATGCTGTATGCATATGAAATGTGTGGACGATTTGTTTATTTCCGCTATGCATGTTTGTTGAATTGCATCTGCACACATGATATGAATTCATATGAATCTAATGAATTGGGCTGAGTTTATGTAAACGCCCCACAGATTGGTATCATGTTCCCTTCCAGGAATTGGGTCCACGGGAGGGGACGTGACATAAATTTAGATAAACCCCTAGTTGTGCTTCCACACATCTTGGGGATATTAAGGAAATACATTTTTCCTAAGTATGATTGGGTGAAAAGTTTCTGGCACTCATTCATCTGGATAAGGTAAGAAGATTAAAGATATGACTACTTAACCAACAACTTGAGCTTCATTATGGGCATGCACAATCTTGTTTTTAGTTGTAGCATTTTGGTAGATGTTTGTGGTTAACTTATTTCCATATTAATATGTTAAGCTAATGATGAGAAATTCATACCCTGAATTTACCATTGGTAATTTGAATGTTTATGATTGCTAATAAATATTTTTGTTATAAAATTTTGCAAGCTAATATGTGGTTGTAGTCAATTAAGTAATCTTCCGTAAGTTGTGGCAAGTTGTGAAGATATGTTGTCTTGTTAAAATAACACTATTGTGCTTGGTAGATGGAAGAAAACAAGCCTTGGAATTTGTTTTATATGGGATATATTCTATTTGATAAAATATTCAGAGTGTTACTATTGGTTTTCACATAGAAAAATGACCTATTTATTTCAATTTGAATTATTTCATAAACTCTTTATAAGTAAGATTATATATTCTTTCTATTGGGAAAAATCCTAAGAAGCCATAAATTGAATTATTAATAGCCTATGAAATCCTTTTCAAAAACTAGTGGGAAAATTTGGTAATTTTATTTTAGGTTCATGTTTCTAAAATTTCATGAGCAAAGATGTGACTGTAGCCTTTAGTTAGCATTTTTATAGGCAATCATAAATGTCTAATTAGCAAGTTTTGGGCATGTCCTATAGGTGGTAATTTTTGGGGAAAACTGAATTCGGGTTGTTTTCAAATCATCTTCTTACAACATTTTGGGTTTTATTCATATGAAGCATTGTCGGATATTGATGGACTTCATCTTAATTTTATTATTATTTTGGATAAATAGAGAAATTGGCAATTCAATGCAAGTTCAACCCTTTTGTTTAGAAGCTTGAAAGAAATGATATAAGAACGACTAATAGTATATACAAGTGTTTGGTGTGAAGTCTTTTTGAGTATTCTTCTTTTGTTGAACACAATTATGTTGTTTAAAGCTCTCAAATCATACAAATTTTTGTAGAACATAGTTATTGAATTAATGAGAGTCATGGATTCAAAATAAGAACTATAGCCCTATGAACCCATATTTCTGGGTCAAAAACACAAAAAAAACCCTTGAATTGAAAAGTGGTGCTCCCAAAATCAACTTTATTTTGAGGTTAAAATTACAACAGTTTTCAACCATGACCTTAAAAACCCATAATGTTGCAAACCAAAACCTTGAAATCAACCATCAAATAAAAAATTAGTGCTCCCAGAATCACCTTTTTTGGGCTTAAAATTACAACCTTTTTCAATCATGTCCTTAACACCTTGTAATGTTGTGAACCGAAACCTTAAAATCAAACCTCACATTGAAAAGTGATACTCCCATAATCACATGCATTTTTTCAGGGTTGAAACTACAACCTTTTCAATTGTGTCCTTAACAGCCATAATGTTGTGAACCGAAACCTTAAAATCAAGCCCAAATTGAAAAGTGGTGTTATTTGGTTAAAATTGGAACTCGTTTGCTATCATGGTCTTAACAATTGGTAGAAGTCTAACCAAAATCTTATATGCATACTACAACAATCCCTAAATCGGAAGTTAATACATAAATAAAAAAGGAAGGGGCCTATGAGATCCACCTTCAAACATTGTTCAAGGGTGTATTTCTACTAAATATATAAATTAAAGCAACAACTCATTTCGTTGTTATGTGTAGATAAGGTTACTTCTATAAAAAAATACAAGGAAATTAAAGAGAGAAATCTTCACACCTAGTTTACCTCCATTGTGGTTGATAAGCTCTTCTCCTTGGCCTTCTGAACCAACTTTGACATTCACAAAATCAACACTAACATTCAACAAATAAACTCCAAAATATAAGTCTCACATGTACCAGAAGGCACCAAAATAATATTTGCAAACCTTCAACAAAATTTTGGCATTATGTCCCCAAGGCTACACTTTTAACAATGATTACATCATAAAATAATAATATAGAGTTCTAATCTCAACCTCGTAAAAATAAAATAAGAATATTTGGGCCAAAATCCTAGATATAATTTGGGAAAACATAAAAAAAACTATTATCCATCTAATTAAATCCATTGACAAGTCAAACAAATAATAAAGTAGTGGTTCCCATGCCACATGCACAAATCTCCATGCCTGAGTGCTCCAAGAGGTGGAGATCATATCGATAATCTCCAATAAATAATAAATAAATGATTTTCATGGAACATCCCCAAGAGAACTCCAAGATAATACTATTTAGTAATCCTCCAATGATGTGCCCTCCAAGGTGCTTGGTAAAATAATATAAAGTGTAGCCACTTTCACCTTAACACGTGTAATAAAAATAAAATATTATAGAATTCCTCTAAAATAGTGGACAAGTCAACATGCAACAATCTCCAAATAATAAAATAATCACATGCATAGATGTTCCTTAGGATAATGCTCCCATGGGCCACATTTTTTTGTAACTAAGGGAATTGGCAGCTGGGGCCAATCTCTTACTCACGTGACATGGGGTCGATCCTGGTCCACTACCACT
The DNA here is from genome assembly GCA_027924585.1 of Larix kaempferi. Lineage (NCBI taxonomy): Eukaryota > Viridiplantae > Streptophyta > Pinopsida > Pinales > Pinaceae > Larix > Larix kaempferi. Next base: position 4,722,391 of record BSBM01000434.1, read on the forward strand.
GTACCCCTAGGCATACCAATGTTGCCTTACATGCAACACATAGGTATAATTGAGGTTTGAACCCACATCATCACAAGGAGTGCCTTAGCAGTGCACCATATTTCCATCTAGTCTAACCCCCTAGGGATCCCATGGGATTATATTGACCAAGAATGATAATGATAAAATAATCCTTAAGATGTGCACCCTAGGTAGATGTGCCAATGTAATTACCCTCTTCAATATAATAATAATTCTTGACAAGTCAAAGGAATGAAGGTTCTCTTCAAGAAAGGCTCTCCACTACGAAATAATATAAAATAGGTAAGGAAGAGGTACACACTAGAATAATGTACAAGAAGGAATCTTTGGACCACCTCAATCATGTCATACAATATATAAAATGCTCCATGAGAGGTGTGCCCTAGGAATACATGTAAAGTGGTTAGAGTTTCTCACCAATAAAAAATATAATAATCCCCCATGTTGATTGTGGCCTTGTGAAGCGTTCAAGGTTTCTTTTGAGTCCACATTGACCAAGCAATATAACAATAAAATACAGCTCCAAGAGATGGTGTACCCTAGAATATTGTGCAAGTGCCTCGATCCATGTGCAAACACCATTAACCTCCTCAAACCATGATCCAAAACCATTAATTGAATTCTCAAACCAAGGGCACCAGAGGTAGAGAGACCAAAAAAAGTGTGTAAGTGTCCCTCAAGTGTAGTCAATCACATCCATGCTAGTGTCAATCCTCCTATGCATTTGCAAAACCAATTGTTGGCAAACAAAATCCACACAAAACCAAGGGTCTAAAACAACCCTCATCTCCACCATGCCTCGAAATGTGTAACAATGAGGTGAGTGCTCCACTAGAAGCTATAATATGCATCATAATAAACCTAACAAGTGTGAACAAGACCAATATGAGTTAGGTCACTCAAGCAATAACCTCCAGATAGTCAAAATAGAGTCAAACTAGCCATTGGAAGGGCTAGATTCACCTCCATATGTGTGAATATATGCCAATATGGGGAGCACTCTACTCCATCAAACAATCATCCAACCCAACAATGCCTCGTCATTTCCAAATAGCCAATATCCTCAAGGGCATTCACACCATCAAGATAAATGTGCTAGATCACCATAAAAATGTGTGCTAGAGAGAAGTAGTCCATAATAATAAGCATGAACCATAATGAGTATGCCAATAATTTAATCACCACATCTAGGAGCAATAACTAACCAACCAAACTCATGGAAAATCTTAGTTGATGGGTATTTGTAATGAGTCTAAATTATATATATTCATTTATTTATTATTAGTTATCAGGCTAATTACTAATTAGTTGTTAAATATTAATTAGTATACGACATGTTTATTAATAATAATACATGTCCTTTCCCTATTGACCATATATAACATTGGTCCATTATCATTGTATTCATATCATCAATTATTAAATACATATTTGAAAGAATTCTCTTTCAAGTGGTATCAGAGCTCTCGGTCCTCCATTCTCTTCATTTCCCCTCACTCCCCTCTTCATTTCCTCTCATCCCACACATTCCTAATCGCCACCACCTCTCACCACCTTCTCTCTCATCCCCTATGCACTCATTCATTTCATTCCCCTCGTCACATTGCAGCCCATGCTCACCTTCCAATCCACCTTCCAATCCTTGCGCACTCATTCCTCTCATCACGCTCCAACGATGCTCTGATTTCCAGTCCACTCTCCTCCCATGATCCACACTCATCTTTACTCCCATACCCTCTCATGCTCCCACAACTCTCTCTCCTACACCCTACCCTCTTCCAAACTCCTTACACACCCATTCGTAGCTACTCCTCACTTGCGAACCCTCCACCATCACCACTCTCTCCTAATATGCCCACTCCCACGCCTTGCCACCTGCACCTACCTCCCTTGACACTTCTCTGTCTCCCCACACCTCCCATCGCATGCTATCGCTTACCATTTCCCAAACCAACCAACACTTCCTCTATGCCTACACTTCCACACCGACCTCACGCTTGTTCCTCCTCCCATCACATCTCCAGAAGACTCAACAAAAAAGAACGAGAGCAAATATGAATCCAGAATTCTTGCTGCAATACAAGCATATATTTTGGATGTTCAAGTATTTAACAAAGAACAGATGAAGTCCTATCACTTAAAGTTGAATTTTAAACCTCCAAAATCGCTAATAACAGTACGAGTATCCTTAGATTACTATCGCGACCACATTCGTTGTCAAAATAAAATATAATAATGATAATATCATTCAAGATGGTGGAAAAGAAAGTGAAAAAGAAGACAATCAAGAAACTGACCAAGAACCATACAAGGAAAAAAAGATTGATGAAGATGAAGTAAGGGAAGATGGTAAAGACATCACGGTAAAATTAAGTGATCATGAGGATAAAAATGAATACATGGAAAAGCATCTAAACAAAAAGAGGGCAAAGAAAGAAAATGATGAGGATCAAACCATGCTAGACCTTTTGAAGTCATGAGATTGAAATGATCCAAGTTTGAAGACATAATCCATTGATCAAACAATGAACCCTCATTATGGGATAGGGCAGTTTAAATTTTCCACTACACTCATCCCAAAAGAAAAACAATATCAACCGCCTCCTTATATTCCCCCTCACCAAAGGATTGTACTACACCCAAGATAGAAGAAAAATAAATCATATCGACTAACTCCTTATATTCACCCTCACCCAAAGGATCATGCCATCAGATACAAGGAAGGATAAGAACTAATGTTTCAAATGCAATGGTCCAAATTGGATGCCAGGTCATAAATATGCATATGCACCAGAATTTAATGAAGATTTTGTCACTCATGTGGGAAACTCCATACAAGGAACAAAAATGAGTTGCATAAAGGGTCCATGCACTTCCAATCTTATGGATATAAACACTTCTTAGCTTCCAATGTGCAAATAAAAAATAAACATTAACTCTGCCATATTCAATTTTGACGTCACAGTCCACACAACTATAAAATCTATAAAAATGCCTAGTGAAAATCTAGAGCAAAGACAAATCAGAAGCCATGGTAAGATCCCAAAATGAAACCAAGGCAATTATAAGGAAGTTGATAGCGAAGACGAAGAAAAGAAATATGTAGAGGACGAGAATGAAGTCCAGAGTGTGGAAGATCAAGACGAATTTGGAGAAAAGTTTGATGAGAATGACAATAACAAAAATGAAGATACAGATGCACTGGATATTGATGAACATGATGTCGATGAGGATTGTAAAGAAGATGAAGATCTCAAAGCTTATAATGGTGAAGCACAAAATATTGATGAATATCAAGACGATGCCAATAACAATTGTGAAGGAAATGAAGATGTAGAAGAGTATAATGATGAAAATAAAGTCATGAAAATAATCCCGATCATGATGATATAGAAGATGAAAATCCAAAAGAATATAATGATGAAATAAAAGCAATGAAAATAACCTCGATGATCATGATGATGTTGGAGATGTAAAACTAGAGAGGATTAAGAAGAAACAAAAAGACATTTTGCAAACTACGATTTCGATTCCTCAAGCAATGTCAAATTGTCCTCCTTGCCATGTGCTCGTGTTCAAAATTCTTCCTAGATATGGTCGCCAATACATGTCCAATTGCTCCGATATGTGTCCTCCCTGCAAGCATCCTTGTGAGAATCGTTGGATGCATAGTTGTTGCATTCTTATATGTGAATTATTATGCACACCATGCATGGAGAAATATGAATGGAAATGTGAACAATTGTTTCAAGAATGATTGAATTGCAATATTATTCAAAGCAAGAACTCCTTTTCAACATTAGTCACAACTTTAATAGATAAGGATGACTCATATAATATTTTTGTTTACTATTAGGCTTTAAATCAAACTACGACTAAAGATAAGTTTTCCATTTCATTTGTGGATGAATTGTTGAACAAAATTTGTTCGTCAAAGAGTATCTCATCAATCGCAGCAATCTTTCTGAAGCTACAACCAATTAAGTGAATACGAGGTTTAAGTCAAGCATTCTTCTTTTACACAAGCTTCGAGGATGAATCTTTTCAGGAAGGGATGACTTGTAATGAGTCCAAATTATATATATTACTTTATTTATTATTAGTTATTAAGCTAATTAATATTTTGTTATTAAATATTAAATAGTATACAACATGTCTATCAATGATAAGACATGTCCTTTCCCTATCGACCATATATAACATTGGCCCATTAGCATTGTATTCATATCACCAATAATTAAATTTTTTTATTAAATACATATTTGAAAGAATTCTCTTTCAATATCCCGCTCCATCAATATGCTTAGGGTCAATCAAAAGTGTGATCAATATTATGCAAGTCCCCCAATACCCCTCAAATGCCACATGCGATAGATGCAAGCCTCCACACAAGAAATGATGATGCTAACCAGGAAGAAAAACCACATTACCTAAGCATGGTATAACAATAATATTCCACACAGTAGAAATATTCCCGTAACTCTTAACCCTGCTTCTGAACCAATCTTCTGTGGATAGAGGGAAAATATATTTTTAATAAATTACCTGTGTCCATAGATTGTTGCTTTTGAGAAGATGCCAAAAAATTTTAGTAGCCAGAGTTGTCGCAAAACTGGAAAAGTGTTTTATGCCCCAACCACCCCATAGCTTTGAAAATGTGATTCTATCCCATGCGATCCAGTGAAAAGAGTGTGTAGGATTTTTCCCCTTCCACATAAAGTTGCAACATAACTTCCAGATGATGCTAAGAATTCCAACCGGGATGTGGGCTATAGTCAACCAATATACAGGGAGCGCCTCAAGTACTTCTTTTATGAGAGTAATTCTACCACCTTTTGATAGCCAAATATTGCACCATAGTTGTAGTTTTCTTTCGATTATCCCGACCAGCCACGTCCAATCCTTAATACCATAATAATTTGGCTTAAGGGAGAATCCCAAATTTTTTATCCCCTGTTCTGCATAAACCACCTTGAAAGGCAATTGTTGTATGATCCATTTAATAGAGACTTCGTCCAGGGTCATAAAAGTAATGGAAGACTTGTTTACGTTGATGGTGATACTTGTGGCCTCCTCGAATAGGTCAAGAATCCGTTTAATGTGAGCAATATCCCTTCTATATCCTTCAACAAAGATCATAATGTTGCCAACAAATAGGAGGTGAGTAATACTGATATTTGTTGCAATCTTTATTCCATAGAGATATCTTGCCACCTTGGATTGAAGAATGGAACAACTGAGGCCTTCCATAACAAGAATAAATAATAAAGGAGCTAAGGGACATCCTTGACGAATTCCCCTCGCTGGTCTAAAACAGTTCGAGGCCGACGCGTTAATGAGGACAACAAAAGAGACAGTTTGAACAATAGACATAATCTAGTTAACAGTCACTAAGGGGAACCCAACTTGGAGTAAGACCAACTGAAGGTATGTCTAGTTGGCTTGATCATATGCACGATGGAGATCGATCTTGAGAATGACCATGGGTGTCCTTTTTAGCTTAGAGGAGTGAAGGACTTCCTGAGCCATTCCAATAGCGTCATGTATGAGCCTGCGCTTGAGAAAGGCGTGTTGTTCCATAGAGACACCCTTCGACAATATACCCTTTATTCCATTTGCAATGATCTTCACCGTGATTTTATAAATACTGTTGTAGAGAGAGATAGGATGGTAATCACCAAAGGTCATACCTTTGTCCTTTTTGGGTATAAGGGAAATAAAGGTAGAATTGAATGTAGCTAAAATTATTCTCTTTAGTCTAGAGTCTTCCATTACAACCAAGGTGTCTTCCTCGAACAGGTCCATGAAGGCTTCATAAAACTCAATAGCCCATTCGTTAGGGCCTGGGATTTTGTCACATTGCATGCCAGAAATAGCTACTTTTAACTCCTCCATTTCCACTATATTTTGTATATTGTTGGATTCTTTCTCTAAAACCATATTAGGATAGGCAGTAGCAAGGCTCATCATTTGTAGTAAAGGTATCTCTCTATCTTGTGAATATGTTGACTCAAACCCAGTCTATAGGGGTTCCCATCACTGTCGACACCAACCCACCGCGATCTCCCTGAGCACCGGCCTAGACAGGTTTTACCTTGCCCAGCAACACCTGCAGAGCAGATGAGGTCTCACCCTAGGCGATCAAGGGAGAGTGGACGAAACCATGTTTCCGCCAAATGAAGGAGGATGTTACGACATCAACTACTTAATCTTATTGCAACATTCAACAATAAATCTATGCATTCACTTCGACATTATTGTACTCATAGCATCATTTAATGGAAACATTCATTGTTGCAGCAGATTATAACAGTAAAGCAACTATTGCATCAAAGAAACATTGCATTACCATCAAAAGACAGAAGACACACTAGGATTGCACAAAAACAGTTTCATCACATCATTTTATTACTGCAAAAACCCAATACAATGCCTCTGCAGATCATAGACTTTAGCAATATCTCTTGATCTCATAACATGCACACAAAATGCATACCAACAACATCTCTCTCTGATCTCTCGCTTCTTCTTCCTTTTTTCTCTTCCCTACGACCTACAACTTTCTGTCTATATATAGGCTTCCGCCTTTACAATGCTTGTCCACTTACTGACAACTTCCTAACTGACTCCTGGACAAATGACCCAAAAACCCGCCTATTGCGGTATACTTAGCTCGAAATTACATCTCATATGGTCCAATGACCCAAAAACCCGCATTCTGCGGTACAAACGACTCAAAAAATACATAAAATAATAGAGCCTTCTTCCTTCCGCGACCTCTTCTGACGTATCGCAGCATCAGCGATGCTGCGATTCTTCCTTACCAAACCGCCTGGCAACAGGCCCCCAACACAATCTTATGGCTCGCCCTTAAGCCACGTTAACTGGACATGGTGTATTCTGTGGTCGTCACTCTACTAGTGCTGAACTATAGTTCTGCAACTGTTCTTGCTATCTGGATCACATGGTGTTGTCCTGCTCCTTCTGCTACACTGATCATCTGCTCACTGTCATGTACTTCTTGCCCAAAAGTGGAGTTTTCCCGGCTTATTGTCACAGACCTTGCAAACTCATCCTCCAGTCTCGAGAGACTGATTGTAAATGGAGAGGAATTTTGCGAGCAATGCTGGGGTGTAAAACAGGCCAGTGGTTCTGGCACATCTATTTCACACCAGTAAGAACATGTTACAGGGAACCAGGGGCGAAAACCCCCCCCTTTTGTGTGGTCGCAGGGACCACGAGACTTCGAACCATCACCAACTTCCTAGACATCTCGGACGAGACTTCATGCTTGTAACCCCGGAGTGTCTGAGGTGCAGCTTGATCCAAACGCTCAAGGACACTCGTGGTTCGGGCCCTCAACGCACTTGGTGTGCTACCACATGAAATAAAATGGATCGTTTCCATAACTTCCTTGGAATTCCTAACTTAGATAGAAAATTGATCCTCTCGTAACATAACCCCTCTTAATTGAAACAACCTCTGTGCTCTTAATATCCTCGGGTCCTATATTTATACATCGCATTCAGCCGTTCATCTGCCTCGGCAATCCTTTGCACCACCTACTCACGTTCCAGGGTAATCATAATATTCCGCTGATCCGTGTGAGTATTAGTCGGACTCCGGAGCAATCATACTTCCGCCTGTTTCCCTGCGTGCAAAAAATGTGCGAAGCATCCCTTTGGCCATGCTGCCGTGGTGGATGCCTCATGCCAACCATGCAAACCATCCCTCCAGGTGCCATCGGCCATGCTGCCTCGGTGTATTCCTTATTCCAAATGTGCACAATCTGAATCGACTAACGATCATATCTTCCCAAAAGGAAAAAGTCCCATCTGCATAATGATTTCTGATGTGACCCAATCGCAACGCTTCACTTGCCACGGACCGCTCCTAACTTGCAGCAGAAGCTTCCCTGCTTCTGCATTCCATCCCTGTTGGTGTGCCATCCTGCCACCAATCAATCTACACGTGTTTTTTTTTTCATGATGCGGCTCAGGCATCGTGTTGTTCCAAGCCCGACCGACAGGGCTTCAACCTGTTACCACTAATCAACTTTGGGAGCATCGCTCCATCCAATTGCTGTAACTGTACCACTCCTCCTAAAGTAATGCTACTAATGCAATACGAACCAAGCCAATGCATCTGCAATTTTCCTGGATGTTTCATAAACTTGTTGTCATACAACAACACCAAATCACCTTGTTGAAACTATTTGTTCTTGATGTGGTGATCATGCCAAACCTTCTGGCTATCTTTCTCTACACCCTGATGGAAACCAGCGATAAAGCGATCTTCCTCCAGCTGTATTAACTATGCAAGACATTCCTCTAATGCTGCCGCAACATCCATACCGGTTGTTTCCGCTATGCTCAGACTTGGAATGATATACTCCATAGGCATAACTGCTTCTTGCCCATACACTAGCTTGAATGGTGTCTGCCCTGTCAGCCTTTTACATGTGGTGCGATAGGCCCACAATACTGCTGGGATTTTTAGATCCCAGTCATCACAGTTCACATTGCACACCTTTGTTAGCACATGCTCCAATATATTATTGAAGGCCTCCACCGTGCCATTCGCTTGTGGATGATAGGGTGTACTCTTCTTATGCTGTATTTGCAACTCCTCCGTCAATGCGCTGATGGTGCGATTGAGAAAGTGGCGGCCTTGATCGCTCAACAATATCTTGGGGTAGCCAAAGCGAGTGACAATGTGGTCAAAGATAAATCGCGCGGCTGTGGTCGCGGAACAATCAATGACTGGTGCAGCTTCTGCCCATCGTGTCAAGTAATCTGTCGCCATGATGATATACCTAGCACCAGTGCGCTTACCCGGTGGATTGATATGTCCCACAAAGTCTACTACCCATTTGTCGAATGGATGCAATGTCAACTGAGGCATCAATGGCATCTCATCCCGTATGGATGGCTTCCCGGTTCTCTGACAAACGTTGCAGGATTGTGCATAATCTGTCGCATCACTATGCAGTGTAGGCCACCAGAGCCTCGCTCGAAGCACCTTCCTTGCCGTCGCACGGCCACCATAGTGCCCTCAAGCCATTCCCGCATGTGCTTCGGAAAGGATCTGCTCTTGCTCATGTGGCAAGAAACACCGTCGCAATATCTCATTGGCACCCATCTTGTATAGCGCTCCTGCGATTAGCTGGAAGTTTGCAGCCTTGACTACCAACTGCTTCTTCTGACTAGTGGTGAATTCCTCTAGTGCAGTACCTGTCGCCAGAAACTGAATGATTTCTTCAAAATATCCATTAGTGACTCCAACTTTAAACAATTGCGCATCAGGCAACCCATCTTCAATGCTAGTTGGCTCCTCTCCTGTTTCAATCTGGGAGAGATGATCCGGCCCAGCATTTAACCGCCCTGGCTTCACAATCACTTCAAAATTGAACTCCTGAAACAGAAGTAGCCATCGACAGATCTTCCCCCCCAACACAGGCTTATTGACCTGGTATTTTAATGCAGAATGATATGTGAACATCTTGAAATGGCCTCTTAGTAAGTAATGGCGAAACTTCTGCAACGCATAAACCATTGCCAGACCTTCCCTCTCCGTAGTAGTGTAGTTTCTTTCTGCAGATGACAAATTCCGGCTGGCAAAAGCAATGGGGTGATCAAGATCCCCCTCTCCGAGCTGGGCCAATACCAATCCCAGCGTGATCGATGAGGCATCAACATGAACATGGAATTCCTTACTCCAGTCAGGAAATACTAATATCGGCATTGAATCCATCTTCGTCTTTAGTGTCTTAAAGCTATCCTGACATTCAGGGCTCCACTGGAATATCGCATCCTTCTTCAACAACTTATCCATAGGGGCGGTAATCGCAGTATAACCCCCGATGAACTTGCGATAATACCCTGTGTGTCCCAGCGTCGCCCGTAACTGCTTAACAGTAGTCGGCGGTGTCAAACTTAGAATGAGCTCAATCTTTGCTGGGTCGACCAACAATCTTTGCTTACACACAATATGACCCAACAGTATGCCAAACGGTGCACAGAAGATACATTTCTTTAGGTTCAACGATATCTGGTGCTGTCGACATCGCTCCAACATCAACCGCAGATTCTCCAGATGATCGCAGACCAAACCATAGACCATCCAATCGTCCATGTATACCTGCAAAAACATCTGAATGAAATCTTTGAATGCAGCAACGACAACCCGTGAAAATATCGCAGGTGCATTCTTCAAGCCGAACGACATCATGGTGTACTAAAAGCAGCCCCATTCGGTAACGAAAGTTGTCTTATGGCAATCTTCTTTGGCAATGCGGATCTGATGGTAGCCAAAGCACCCGTCTGTGAAAGATTACATCTCCTGGCCACCCACACCTTCAAGCACTTCGTCAGTAAATGGGGTTGGGAACGGATCATGCAAACATGCATCATTTAGCTTTCTGAGGTCGACGCAAATGCGCACTTCGCCAGTATTCTTATCCTGTACCACCATAGGACTAATCCAATCCGACTCCTCAACTGGTTCAATGATACCAGCGTCCAACATGCGATCCAATTCTACCTTGACCCTCTCCTTATGTCGCAGATTCAGTCGATAGGGTCGCTTCTGAATTGGCTTAGCATATGGTTTTAATGGAATCTTCATCTCCCCTAAGTCGCCCAGAATCCCCTTCATGTCAGAAAACTTTGTGGGAAATAAGTCTTGAAACTCATGGAGAAAATCAGTGACCTTGCTTATTAGCTCATCATCCTAGTAATCCCTAACATTTGTGAACTTCGGATTGTCCTCTGCCCCAATGGTAATCTTGCGGATCTTCAGCGGCTGATTGATCGGATCGCTTGGCACATCAGGTGGTACCACAGCACGAATTCCCTCTGATTCCGGGATATTCACATTCCGTGGATCATCACCATCTTCTGGTCCACCACTGATATTGAAGCATTCCATGAGAGACTGCATCTGGTAGTGCGTATGCGGATCCATGGGATATGCCACCGGGACAACCTGTAGAATTACATCACGGATGAGCTGTAGTGCATTATTGACCTCTGGATCGGCATCTGCAAAACTGAATGTATGGGTAAAACACACTGTGAGATCTAGCCAAGTAGAAATTTCTACTCACAACTCCGCTGCCGTATACCATGATCATGGCATCTCATCCAAAGTATGGATAAAAGCATGGACCCACTCGTCTCTTGGTTGCGATACCCATAACCGCTGACACTCCATCAAGTGACCACCAAGATCGTTCCGACCATCATACTTTCCAGTGTGGTAAACCTAGGTATCACCAAAGCGTACCATCATCAATCTTCTGCATTTCGACCATCCATCAATTGATGCCTTGTGTGTCGCCCACTGGCGTGCTGGAGCAGCCTTCAGTGCTGCGTTCAATGCCAGCAATCGCTGTGGTTCGGAAACTCTTTCCTCGAACTCTGTCAGAAAGTCAGATAAGCCAGGCAATCCTTCATATTTTGGTTGTATGACCGTTTCAGTTGGGACATGGCATAATGACTGCGTGATCAACCCACACTTATAGAGAGACACCTCATGCAAGCGGTTCTGCCAATATTCTAGCGCATCATCAGAGTCGGAGGACGCAGAGCTGTCATTGCGCCATCCCAACCCACTGTTGGTAGTCAGATGGATATAATCTTCGGAGATATTGAATGCATGGTCCCATCCGCTGGGATCGTCATCCTTCACTGGCTCTATGTAGTGGTGTCCTTCAGCCGGATCCAACGGGGCGATAAATCTGAGATCGCGATTTTCAAAACTCATCATCCGTCGTTTGAAGTTGATTACAGCTCCACTATCATTAGCCCATCCAATCCCCAGTAATGCGGGATAAGAGCTTCCTCCTTCAACTACTTCTATTACATCAAAGTTGGCATATGTTTTCATTCCCTCAATGTCCACCACCATTCGTGAAACTCTCCCAATCGGTGTCACCTTAGCATGATTAGCTAACCGGAGTTGTACAGGAGACTAGCTCAATGGGGGACTCCCCATCTTCTGCCAAACCTGCTTGGTCAAGATGTTGACATCTGAACCAAGATCTAGAATAACTGAATCAACATCGTAGTCGCCAATTTGAATATTCATCCGCATCTCCTTACCCGTCTTTCGTCGTTGTAAGGAATTAACCGTGAGCTCTTGTCGATCCTGGGACGGTCGTCGCAACAAAGCTTCAATCGTAGCAAGAGTGTCGGGATCTCTTTCCAGAGATAAACAATATTCCAAGAATGCTTGAAGTGTGCTGGACCGCCGCGATGGGCCAGCCTCCGAAGTAGTATCAAAAGTAGAGGGCATGTCGTACACAACAACTTTACCTCGGTCGTTTTCTGGTGCACGACGTGCTTGAAGAAATGCCTCCCGCTCTGCATTAATGTCAAATGATACCTTGTTTTTTCCGGCTAACTGGATCGGTGAGCTGTCCTCTCCGGTTGTCTTTCCTTCGCGAGTGACCACAGCAACGGAAGCATCTTGCAGTCTTGGCTCTGCAGAAATTGTCGCGATATTTGCACCCTTGGTCTGGTTCAGTGGTGGATTCCCGGGTGGGTTCACATTCTGATTCTGATTTGGCCGCATATTCTGGTTCTGCACCGGCTGCTGCGCTTGGTTCTGGGAAGGCTGTTGTGCCTGTGGCTGGTTCTGCAACTGGGGAGTATTCCCTGCTTTCCATTGCGCAATCAACTGTGGACAATTCTCAACCATGTGATCGTTAACAAAACAGAACCTACACTGGTTTTGCAGCAGTGGACAGTCTCGCTGGTAGTGTCCCCATACCGCACAATGATAGCATTGAACAGGTCCGCGACCACCTCGTCCTCCTCCATGGCCAAATCCTCCACCATGTCCTCCGTGGTATCCTCCCTGTTGCTGGTACTGTGGTTGGTTGAACTGTTGCTGCATTGGTGCCGGTTGCATTCCTTACCGTTGCTGTGCATACTGTGGTTTCTATACGTATTGTGGCTGCTGTGGATCCATCCGCATCAGATCATATTGCGGCATGAACTGCGGTGATTGTTGTTGCTGCGATACAAACTGCATCTGCGGTTGAGGTAGTGGTTGGGCTACCTGCGACTGCGGTTGCGACTATTGTACGACACGTTGGTCGTCCTTTACATAGAACGCATCATACATTCTCTCTTGTAGCAACCCATATGCACGGCAATCCTTGTCATCGTGACACATCGATTTGAAAAATGTACAATAAAGATTCCTTGGGGTTGTGACCATTTTCTGCATGTATGGGCAATTGTCATGGCTGTGCCAGTATATGTGGCAGACACGACACCACAACATGCTACCACCATTCAACGGATTTGGTGCTCCCGAAACTAGATAGTTGCAGAAGTCCGGGCAATTATCCTTAGTATGTCCTTCTCCCCGACATCGCATGCACCAAGCTTCTTCACATTGCTCCTTGCCTTTATTCAGATTCTATAACTGGATGGTCAGGTTAGCCAATTGTATCTGGATCTGTGACATCCCAGCTGCATTGTCCCCAATAGGCGATGCCTCCAGCCACATCACGATCTCCAAAGCTTCACTCGGTGTGGTCATGTTCTGCTACATCAATGGTATCCGAATATGCGGAAGCAAGGCCGCGATAAACCATTCCTTATGTTGGACGGTACTCATGTCAAAACTGACCCTTACCATCAGCGTTTTAAATCGCTGATCAAAATCCCACACAGTCTCATTGGGATACTGCTTAATCTCTTTGAGCTCTGTGATGTATTGTGTTTCATATTTGGGCTTCTGGAATTTTGCGATCATGCCTGTACGAATCTCATCCAGGGTTTTTTCCGGAGCGCCGACAGGAACTTGCATAAATTTCATAAACCAGTCCAAGGCACGACCTCAAAGAGTCGTCACCAATTGTCCCTTTTTAGCATCATCATCAGTGATCTATTTGACGGTCCATATAGCCTCACATAGAAACCAGTACTGTTTAGGGTTATCTGTTCCACTTCCTTGGAACAACAGTAACTTAGTATCCTCGCCCGCCATTATGGGCTTCCTTCCTCCTTTCACTGTACTACTACCGATTAACTTCTGTGGTATTGACGAATTCAGCGGTGTCAAAGTGGTATTTCTTGCTATCTGAGAGATGGTGAGCGGAGGTGTGGGTACATTGGTGTTGGGTTTTGGTCTTGCCTCTATCCTGGGCGTAGCCTGGTTGTCCTTGTCAGGACTGTGAGGCCACTTCGTCCCGTGTGGTCTTCCTTCACGGTCTTTCGGTTCGACCGCAGCAGGACCTTCTCCTGTCCTTTGCCTCTTTTCCTGTCGGAACCTCGCTCCTCCCCTCATAAGACCACTTTCTTCCTTGGCTTCACTCACAGTCTCGTCATTACCTGCACCCATCTACCCCTTATCATTCCATGTACCGCCCCCCAATTGTCGCGGTACCCACGACCCCCTCCCACCAGGCTGTCTTATGATCAAGATGCATCTTCAATATACCCTTTTCACAAATAAGCATCTTAATCGACAGTTGAAGCGACAACAGAAACCTACCTCGGGGTTTGCGGAAAAAATATCTTTCGGCTTCACTATAGGATTTCTGAGTATCAACCGCGAATTCTGTGATATAGCCCTCTAGGATGCTATCGATCCATACTTCGACGGCTCGTGATGCTTTATTATCGACTCCCTGTAGTTCTTGGATCAGCTCTGGGGTCCAGGTCGTTGGTTCACCACCCTGGAAGTTCCTCTTCTGAAAGGTCAACTTCGCCAACCATTAGAACAACAAGACCGGGAACTCACAGAAGAACCATTCATGCGGACCGTCGTGAATATATCTATCTACCCACTGACCTACTGTCAGTCGAGTGTTCTGGCTTTCTTCTTCAGCAAATTCCTGCAACTTCTGGTCAAACCATTCTTGGATCTCTGGTTTTGTCGGGTGCCACAACATATCCTCCTTTCACTTCGCACACGGTCCCGGCAACGGAACCATTTGTTGAATCAGCCCCAGTTGACAGGGGTTCCCATCACTTTCGACACCAACCCACCACGATCTCCCTGAGCACTGGCCTAGATAGGTTTTACCCTACCCAGCAACACCTGCAGAGCAAATGAGGTCTCACCCGAGGCAATCAAGGGAGAGTGGACAGAACCATGTTTCCGCCGAATGAAGGAGGATTGTAATACCCCATTTTGACCCTTAGGATATGTTAGCATTTAATGTAAATAATGTGTACATGTGATGTATGTTTTGCTAGCGTGGAGCTCAAGGCCAAGGCCCCGCTAGTGAAAGCCTGAATTTTGATTTAAAGGGCAAGCATTGATATTTGATGCCCATGTGCTCTTAAGCCATGGAAATTGTAATAGGATGTAAATAAACATCATGCAATAAAATACCAAAACTGGCTATGGGAGCAACGAATGAGAAGGGGCCATGTGTATCCACTAGGGAGTGGTGAGGGGGCTATGGGATTGAACCATAGGCTGCCATATGTCACCTTGAGAACCCATTTGACTTTCCTTGATGACATTTAATTCTGTTGTAAGGAAGTGGTTGAGGATTTCAGTCCATGGCTTCAATGGAGCATGGGCAGCCCAGAAATTCGTATGGCAGAGTATGGGCTCTGTTTTCTTGTACCACAAGCCACTCTACCTCATGGAGGTTGCTTCTTCCTCATCCCCATTCCATTGCGAAACTTACCAGCACCATTTTCCATCCAAAAAACGATTTGCCAGCAGAGTGAAAAACCAGAAATCGCGACTTTGAAAGAACCCGCGTTTTGAAGAGCCAAAAACGCCCAGATTTGGCATCGGACAGTGAAATCCAATGGGGGATCCATTGGTATGAACCTTGGGGTGAATTTGGGAGCATTAGCTATCCCGAAATCCATTGGAAATCCCAGTTTTTACAGCCCAGAAATGAAGTGACGGGATTGAGTTATTGGATAACATAACTGTGAGAAATCCAAGTGTGAATGACTGAGCAGAGGTTTGGTTTGCTTGGTAAACCCAGTGAAGGCTAGAATCTAAAGGAATTAGCAGCTGGACCTTTCTATGCCCACCCTAAAGAGAACTGGAGGGAAGGGACGCCTGAGGGACTGTGCAGCAGAGAAGGGGACCTTCCTTGTGTTGGGGTGCGGTAGGTATTGTGGGTGCCATGACTGCTGAGATCATTTGAGATGCCTGTAGCTTTGTGGTTGAGCTCACTGGATTAGCATCCTCCTCATTTGTCATCCATATGCTTGATAAACCCAACGGTGTGTTGGCTTAGCATGGCTGTCTGAGTGAAACCCTTACCGTAAGTGAGCCATCTAGTTCCTCCTTAGTGGATACACAGCCCAGCTCGGGGGTGATCTCTCAGCTGAAAGAATATAGGCTGGACAGAGATCTATGGTTGGGTGGAACGTTGCTCTCACGTAGCCAGTCATTGGACATCTACTTCTCAGGATAAGTGTTCTGTGTATTATAAATTATTTGCATTTTGTGTTCTGCAATATGTTAAGTTGTCCATGTTTAATGAAATGAGTTGATTATCTTAATTTGGAATCCATGCATGGTATTGTAATGAGATTGAGTCTCTATATGCTGAATCATCCCCCGCTGTGATATATATATATATATATGTATATATGTTAGGCATTACTGGTTGTGTGCTTGTTAGTATGTTTATTCCGCTGTGTTTATATTGAGATGAATCTGCATATAGAAGTTTTTAATTGTTATGAATTTATGCGTAATGTAATATTGGGGCTAAGTCTACCAAAATCCCCGGTGTGTTGTTAATGTTTCCTTCCCTGCATTTGATGATGGAAGGGGACGTTACAGAGTGGTATCAGAGCTCTAGGTTCAACACTACGGCTGTTGGGCCCTTCACAGAGATATAAATCATTGTTTGCACATGCATTTTGTATTTGGGACTAAAATGCATTAAAGAAACCTCAAGATTGCATGGCTTCTATTTGTTGGAATGGGAAATCATTTCCATGACTGTTTGGGGATTTTTGCAAGATGCTTGCATTGATTGCATTCTATGAAATAGGGGAAGGAGCGAGAAAATTCATTTTTAGGTTGAATGCTTGCTCTAATTTGTCCCCAATGTTGTAGCATTCAGTTTGTATTTGTTTGTTTGCCTCCATGGAGGAGAGAAAGGAGGGGCAACCTCTGCCATCTTATATTGTTTTGTTGTTGTTAATTGTTGTGCATAGGAGATGATTCATCATGTGCTTGAGACCTTGATTAATGATGAATCCATGTTCCTTGAATGTCCATGATGCTTTGAATGCATGAACTTGAATGTTGAGCATGGCTGGAAATGAGTTTTGTTTGTTAATTTCCTGAGTAAAAGCATGAATAATCAGTTTTACAACCCCATGTCTTAATGATGATTGTTAATTACAATGAACCCACATTGTGTGGCCGATTGATGGTTTTCAGAAGTGAGGAAAGCCTGCAAATTACGCCCTTATGCTCATGAGTTTCCTTACCCGTGCTTGTTGGCTGCTTGGAGATTAATTGTGAATCCATTGGTTGGATTGTTGAATGTGAAATGAAAAGAAAATACCTTATTAGAGATGCAAGTTCTTGC
Organism: Larix kaempferi; assembly: GCA_027924585.1. NCBI lineage: Eukaryota > Viridiplantae > Streptophyta > Pinopsida > Pinales > Pinaceae > Larix > Larix kaempferi. Next base: position 4,739,957 of record BSBM01000434.1, read on the forward strand.
CATTCTCTTACTGTTTTTATGCAAGTTTTATGCAAGTCTGATCTGTAGTAGTTCACCTCTGTAAGGGAATGAAAGGGCACATTCCAGAAAATTTTCTAACTGTTGTGAGAAGTTGCAGTTGCAGGCAAGAGACATAATGGTTTTGATGTGGAAGTGGGAAGTTGGGGGCGGAATTTTGATTTGGGAAAATGACAGGGGCGGAATTTTGATTTGGGAAAATGACAGGGACAGATTCCTTAGATGCAAAAGAAGATCACATAGGTGCATAGAACTCTTCCAGAGCTTTCCAACGGTACCAAATTCGTCCAATTTGGTTAAGGGACGAGGGAGATATGACCCCCGCAAGCACGCAGATTGCGCGTGGATCGCGCACAGATTACGCGCGGATCGCGCACAGATACGCGCGGATCGCGCATAGATCGCGCACAGATTGTACGAGGATTGCGCTCGGATCGCGCACAGATTACGCGCGGATCGCGCACAGTTGCGCACGGATTTCGCGCGGATTTCGTGCGGGTCGCGCACAGATTGCGCGCGGATTGCGCGTAGGTTGCGCGCGGATAGTGCACGGGTCGTGCACAGATTGTGCGTGGATTGCGCACAGATTACGCGCGAATCACGCACAGTTGCGTGCAGATTGCGCGCGGATTGCGTGCGGGTTGCGCGTGGATTGCGCACGGATCGCACACAGATTGTGCACGGATTGCGCGCGGATCGCGCACAGTTGCGCGCGGATTGCGTGCGGGTCGCGCACAGATTGCGCGCGGATTACGCGCAGATGGCGTACAGGTTGCGCGCGGATTGCACGCAGATGGCGTGCAGGTTGCGTGCAGATAGTGCGCGGATTGCGCGCAGGTTGTGCGCAGGTGGCGCACAGGTGGAGCATAGGATGCAAAGGGAGTTAAAAATGTGAAAAGTAAGAAGTAGTTAAACCCAGAATTTCATAGAAGATGAATGGTGCATCGAAATTGAGATCCGCGAAGTGCCGAGTGTTCCTTGTTATATGGACTAACTTTGCCCGATATAAAAGTTTTTGCGATTCTTCATAGATTTTCTTCCACAGGTGGCTGAAGTTGGCATTCTGGACCAAAATACAACTGTGTAAAATGTGCAGAATTATTGGTAAGAGTTGTCATTTTTGAAACAACGTTGTTTCCACACCCGATGTCGGAATGGAGCACGGGGACAGGCATTGAAAAGCTTGTCCAGCAGGGAACAGGGATGCATGACCAGAGTTTGAATGAGGTCTACATATATCACAGATATTTAGCGCAGAAGAGTGCCAGCGGCTGTTTGACAAACAAATTTTGTTGTCAATGTGGGCAATTTCTACAATTGCATGATATGGAAGAGGAATTCCATGTTACAGTGAGGGATCGAAAAGGGGAGAATTCTTTAAACCCCTGTTTGTTATCATACTTCTAATTATGAAATTGTCATATGGCATAAAAATGTTAAAAATGTAAGGGATTACATATATGTATATGCACTAGATGGCATCTTAACAAACATTGCATAGTGCATATGGAAATGCTTGTGCATAAATGGGATATTGCATATTGGTAGAATTATGAAGTCTGCATATGCAATGAACCACTAATGGAGAATATTGTGGTTGATAATCACTATTGATGTTGGTATTGGTTGTAGGACCAAGGATAACAAAGAGCATGGCTAAATGTGCTGAGGATGTTGTTGCATGAAGCCAACAACCTTAAGCATAAAGGATGGTGCAACAAATCTATGATCATAAAGTTGGCAAAAGGACTGAGCAGCCTTGGTAAGAGGCCAACTGATCAGGTAACATCAGATGATGTTAATGGTAACCGTGCAGGTAATGATTATTGGTGCCAAATTGCATGAATGTTGAAAGAGGATTTGGTAAGATCTCTTCAACTATGTTTGAGCTATGATGAGTTAGTTTGCATGTGATATTGAATACCGATTGGGAATGTTAACCTACCAAGCTTGGTGAGGTGTGGGTAAGTGAAGGAAATGATCCTTACACCCTATGACTGTTTAGAAATCTCAATGCATTCATATGAATTTATATCATGCCATGTATATGTTGGTTATGTGCTTAATAACCAAAGCAAGTGAGGACTGGTGGTCCTGATTATGGTAATGAAAGTTATATGAGATAGTCATGTTTCAATCATAATATGCTTGAATGCATAGTACTCATGAAACAATGCGAGGTAGCATTGAGTAGATGTGCATTAAGAGATTTCATAAATCTTGTGATGCATTGTATGAATGCATAGAACTGATGCATATGTTATTGCAAAATAAATAATGAATGAAATGATGAATTGATGATAATTCTAGGATCATTTCATGGGCTGTTATGAATGCAGAATAGTAAGTGCATGAAGAGCCCAATCATGATCGATGGGCTGCTAGAATGCTCTGTGGAAGGACAGAGTTGTATGAATGATATGACTGTGAAATTTGATCTAGAGCTTATGAGAAGAAATCTCATGGTTGAGAGCTCTAAGTTCTGTTAGTAAGAACAGTTGTAAATATCAGAGTTGTAAATGTTTCGGATTTGAAATTTTTGCTAATAATTGCTAATGACTATTTGGCTTACATGAAAATGTGTCAGGAGGACATGCTGTAAGTGGATGCTCATGTATGGCAGCGGGCATAAGACCATAGCGGGCAGAGTGGTGTCACTTACAGGAGCCAAACAATATGAGGATAGCCTCATGGATAAGAAAAATAATTTCTGTAGTAGACAGAGTTGCAAATTCATGCTGAATTTAATTATTAGTGCCATGGATTGGTTATGAAACAATCAGATTTGAATGGTATTGTTAAATGTTGCTGACTGTTTGGCTGTTTAATAAGTGTTCCAGGGAGACACATTGCAGTAAGACCAAGAGAGAGAGGTCCTGCAGAAGCCAAACTTCATGGGAAGGGATTCCATGATTTGAAAATGGGTTTCAGGTGAAACGCCATAAGACATTATTAATGTCTCATCTGCACTACATGATTGGTAAACAATATGAGTGAGATGGTGAAGATTATGTCAGTAAGACATGTGAGAGGCATGTAACATCAAAAGGAATTGGGATGGCAAACCGAGGGACTGTCAACTCAGAGAAGGAGCCCCCATTCCTCATTAAAGAAGAGAAATAACATCTGCAAATGGATAAGTGTTCCATAAACCCTAAATGATATATATATATATACATACATGCATGTTTAATTATTAGAGTTAATATGCAGAGCATGTTTTGATTTTATTTCCATTATGGCAGACTGCTTGAAGTATGATTAGGACCTTCATAGTTCACATCAGTAAGGAGTGCACGCCTTTCTGTTGCTGAGTTATGTTAGGGATACCAATATTGACTACACCTTAAGGGAATGGACGCATTCCTGGTGTTTCAAGGTTGGATAGTGAATGTTATGAAATATGTTTACAGTTCTAGAGCAGCAATACTAATGAGCTTGCTGTCCATTTGGTGTTGACAGATTATACATATGAAATTCAGTGCTGCACATTAAAGGGAAAAGTGAAGAAAAGAATACTCAAGAGGACTGTATGAACAGTGGTAACCCTTGTGTAGGGTGAGTGGGTATCATGGGGCCATGATAGCCTGCAGTTAATAAAGTCACCTAAAGAATTCCTTAATGGAACCGCCGGCTTACACAAGAGAAGAAGTGCCACCCTTGTGTGGGTGAAGAATTGTTATGCGCATTGAGGGATTGTGATACATGTGAAAGGCTGATGCAAGCCTAAGGCAAAGGGTAGTGGAGCCTTGACCTGTAATGGTCGGTGGCGCAGTTACCTTCCATTGGCCGATGACCCAGACGTATGTGCTGGCTCGACAATGGAGAGGGCCAACCAGGTATGGGACTGGTTGGGCACCACCAAATGCTTGGTAAACCCAGTCGGCGTGAAGGTGTACTGGTAGGGCATTAATTATTTGATGATTTGGAGCAGCCTGCGTGCTGGCCAAACATCCTAGTCCGCAGGAGGATCCCAAGGCTTATAAAGTAAAAGCAGGACCCTGTGGACCAGAGAAGAAATGCACAATACAGATAAGTATTCAATTTCATTTATTTCTTGTTTGGAATAATGAAGATTACAAGTATAAGTCTTGTAACAGTGAGCTGATGCATTATTGTTTCTTTGTTGGAAACCTTGGTCATACAGGAAGCAAGGACCCTGAAAGAACTAAAATTTGCTTGGTAAATCCAGAGAGTGGCTGGTTGGGAAAGATTATTTATGATTTGGAGCAGCCTGCGTGCTGGCCAAACATGCAAAGATTATTGATGATTGGAGCATCCTGCGTGCTGGCCAAACATGCAAAGATTATTGATGATTTGGAGCAGCCTGCGTGCTGGCCAAACATGCAAGTTTATTGGTGATTTGGAGCAGCCTGCGTGCTGGCCAAACATGCAAGATTATTGGTGATTTGGAGCAGCCTGCGTGCTGGCCAAACATGCAAGGTTATTTGATGTTGAGGGGCAGCCTGCGCGCTGGCTAAACATCCAAATCCATAGGTGTTTCCAAGGCTTATAAAGCAAAGAAGGACCCTATGGAATAAAGTGAAGACATCTAATGCAGATAAGTATTTGGTTATCTTGTAATTTCTTGCTTATGAATATACATGTGTATATGATTTGGTTATGATTTCCTATGAAAATAAACTAAACATGTGAATTAATTCAATGTTTGAGTGTAGGTATTGCTGGAAGCAATGACTATGAAAGCATCTCAAGGATGCGTGTGGACATGTAACCGTCCTAAAGAGCTCAGCATGAGCAGTAATGGAAAGATGGGGCTAGTGGGACTGTGTGAGTCCTAGCAGCCAAGAGTTGTAGATAAACCATGTGGAGGGACTCCATGGTTGAAAGGTCTGAAATAGACCATAGACATTAAGTGTCATAGCCAAGAAGGGCAGGTCAAGCATTCACGTTGAGGTGAAAGAGACTAGGAGCATGAAAACCACAGTGGTGGTGTGGGTTCCAGAATGGAACAAGACTAAGAGAAGACACTCTTACTGCTCTCTCTTTCCTTTTTATTGATGCATTTATAAACACAGAAAATTGTTGAATGCATGCATGAATGAAAGTAAAAGTGTGTTTATTTGATTAAAGTGAATTGTGAATGTTAATTAATGAATTTCTTGTGAATGGATGAACATGAAGGAATTCATGTGTATGTTGGGCAAGCATAAAAGTGTGGAAGTCTCATGAGTAAAGCATGGACTATCCATGTCAATTGGGGAAAAACCATTGACTGATTTTTTTTATGTTTGGGTTATGCTTGGCCTAATAATAATTGTAATGATGAATTTCACAGGTGGAAATTAAATCATTTGGTTGCAGTTGTTATGAGCAAGTGTTGCTTGTGAGCCAAGTGAGAACCAGCTGTGCACAATGACCATGGCAGCAGACCATAGGCTATTAGAATTGGCTGGAAGTCTTCTTCAAACAATTGCCAAGACCCAAGAAAATATTGGAGAGATGCTCAAGATGCAAAAGCAGCAGAACGAGATGAACCTCAAGAGGGTAGCAGCCATAAAGTTTTCAGACTTATGGATGAGCTGGAAGATCCGAATCAGCAGGAGCAGCTTGTGAAAATCAAAGGACTTGGTCCTGAAAGTTCAAAGTAAAGAACAGAATGCAGGGCAGATTTGCAAAGTTTTTGAAGTTTTGAACATGTGTAAATTGTATACGTATGCCTAAGTCTTGGAACACCGAGGACGGTGTTATTCTAAGGGGGAGGGGATTGTAATACCCCATTTTGACCCTTAGGATATGTTAGCATTTAATGTAAATAATGTGTACATGTGATGTATGTTTTGCTAGCGTGGAGCTCAAGGCCAAGGCCCCGCTAGTGAAAGCCTGAATTTTGATTTAAAGGGCAAGCATTGATATTTGATGCCCATGTGCTCTTAAGCCATGGAAATTGTAATAGGATGTAAATAAACATCATGCAATAAAATACCAAAACTGGCTATGGGAGCAACGAATGAGAAGGGGCCATGTGTATCCACTAGGGAGTGGTGAGGGGGCTATGGGATTGAACCATAGGCTGCCATGTGTCACCTTGAGAACCCATTTGACTTTCCTTGATGACATTTAATTCTGTTGTAAGGAAGTGGTTGAGGATTTCAGTCCATGGCTTCAATGGAGCATGGGCAGCCCAGAAATTCGTATGGCAGAGTATGGGCTCTGTTTTCTTGTACCACAAGCCACTCTACCTCATGGAGGTTGCTTCTTCCTCATCCCCATTCCGTTGGGAAACTTACCAGCACCATTTTCCATCCAAAAAACGATTTGCCAGCAGAGTGAAAAACCAGAAATCGCGACTTTGAAAGAACCCGCGTTTTGAAGAGCCAAAAACGCCCAGATTTGGCATCGGACAGTGAAATCCAATGGGGGATCCATTGGTATGAACCTTGGGGTGAATTTGGGAGCATTAGCTATCCCGAAATCCATTGGAAATCCCAGTTTTTACAGCCCAGAAATGAAGTGACGGGATTGAGTTATTGGATAACATAACTGTGAGAAATCCAAGTGTGAATGACTGAGCAGAGGTTTGGTTTGCTTGGTAAACCCAGTGAAGGCTAGAATCTAAAGGAATTAGCAGCTGGACCTTTCTATGCCCACCCTAAAGAGAACTGGAGGGAAGGGACGCCTGAGGGACTGTGCAGCAGAGAAGGGGACCTTCCTTGTGTTGGGGTGCGGTAGGTATTGTGGGTGCCATGACTGCTGAGATCATTTGAGATGCCTGTAGCTTTGTGGTTGATCTCACTGGATTAGCATCCTCCTCATTTGTCATCCATATGCTTGATAAACCCAACGGTGTGTTGGCTTAGCATGGCTGTCTGAGTGAAACCCTGACCGTGAGTGAGCCATCTAGTTCCTCCTTAGTGGATACATAGCCCAGCTCGGGGGTGATCTCTCAGCTGAAAGAATATAGGCTGGACAGAGATCTATGGTTGGGTGGAACGTTGCTCTCACGTAGCCAGTCGTTGGACATCTACTTCTCAAGATAAGTGTTCTGTGTATTATAAATTATTTGCATTTTGTGTTCTGCAATATGTTAAGTTGTCCATGTTTAATGAAATGAGTTGATTATCTTAATTTGGAATCCATGCATGGTATTGTAATGAGATTGAGTCTCTATATGCTGAATCATCCCCCGCTGTGATATATATATATATATGTATATATGTTAGGCATTACTGGTTGTGTGCTTGTTAGTATGTTTATTCCGCTGTGTTTATATTGAGATGAATCTGCATATAGAAGTTTTTAATTGTTATGAATTTATGCGTAATGTAATATTGGGGCTAAGTCTACCAAAAGCCCCGGTGTGTTGTTAATGTTTCCTTCCCTGCATTTGATGATGGAAGGGGACGTTACAAGGATGTTGCGGCATCAACTACTTAATCTTATTGCAACATTCAACAATAAATATATGCATTCACGTCGACATTATTGTACTCATAGCATCATTTAATGGAAACATTCATTGTTGCGGCAGATTATAACAGTAAAGCGACTATTGCATCAAAGAAACATGTCATTACCATCAAAAGACAGAAGACACACTAGGATTGCACAGAAACAGTTTCATCACATCATATTATTACTGCAAAAACCCAATACAATGCCTCTGCAAATCACAGACTTCAGCAATATCTCTGGATCTCAGAACATGCGCACAAAACGCATACCAACAACATCTCTCTCTGATCTCTCGCTTCTTCTTCCTTTTTTCTCTTCCCTACGACCTACAACTTTCTGTCTATATATAGGCTTCCACCTTTACAATGCTTGTCCACTTACTAACAACTTCCTAACTGACTCTTGGACAAATGACCCAAAATAGAACTGACACGGTCTAAATGACCCAAAAACCTGCCTATTGCAGTACACTTAGCTCGAAATTACATCTCATATGGTCCAATGACCCAAAAACCCGCATTCTGCAGTACAAACGACTCAAAAAATACATAAAATAATAGAGCCTTCTTCCTTCCGCGACCTCTTCTGACATGTCGCAGCATCGGCGATGCTGCGATTCTTCCTTACCAAACTGCCCGCCAATAGAATATATCGATTTAAAGTGCTTAATTCCTAGCTCTGTAAGCTCTTGATGTCCTGAAATAGTATTACCATAATCATATTCTAATTCCCAAATGGAATTAATGTTTTGACGATGCTTGATGTGGTTATGGAAGTACTTAGTATTGTCGTCACCCAATTGAAGCTAGAGGGCATCACTTTGTAATCTAGCAGAAGCCTCTTCTTCCTTGTTATCACATCCATAGTAGCCGAGCTACCATGATTGCAGATCAGTTCTTTGTATTTTTCTGCGCCAGCCCTTTACACAGTTTTGATGAGATCAACCTATGATGAGCAGTATTGTTGATGATCACTCACATGTCAGAGCAACCCCAGATCATACATGCAGTGAACCTTATGCCAAGACTGAGCCTCATGACCTCAGATTTGATGACCGAGGTGACCTTTTAGCCCATATAGGGTAGTGCAGTGCCCAGATCTTCAACAACAGTGTTTTCAGTGGTTATAGATGGTCCAGGTAGTAGGTACAAGTATATGATGTGCATTGGTTTTGATTATCTTGCTCTTTTGGTCATTTTAGTAGTTGGACTTAGTATCTAGTAGTCATGATCTGGAAGTATATATACATGATATGAATATGGTTGTTATTGATTATCTAAATGTTCTTATTACTCTGAATCAGAAGCTCTTGTTTTATACTCATTGGTTTCACCCTCTTAGGATTGTGGACATGGTCATTCCCACCTTTTATGGCTTGCTAGCTTAGGCATCACCTTCACTTTCCCAATCCATCTGTTGTCTTTCTATTTTTGGTTGTTACCCTGAATTACACCTCATCCTGTGATATGGAGGACCTCCCCACTTTTGCCTCTATGTTGGATAGCATCCATGTTAGTTTGTGTCTCGCCTCTGAGTTGGAAATAGAACTTGCCCTTTGGTGAGTTGGATTTGATACATCGATCACTCTATTTGGTTGCCCCGATGTTTGGTCTTGATTGTGGAGAACCCCCATAGTTGCTTGAGTTGTGTCGACTAAAACCTGAAGAAAAATATACTACCATCATTACATATGGAAACTATTATTATATCTCTTGTGAAATCCCATGGAAACACTTTAAAAACTATGCTTCTTAGCACAATGAAAAAGGGCTATGAAACTAAATGATTTGAAATGTAAATGCACCCCGGATGAAAGTTGTGATTAGTTGTGCTTATAAGCACATGCAAAATCCAAGAGGGGTCCTAAAGGCCTAAACAACAATGGTTAAATGTATGCCAAATCCAAAGACTGTTGGCCAGGAAATTGAATGTAATGATTAATTCCTCACGGAGCCTACGGGTTGTGATGTGAGATGGAGTAAGGGGAAACTAATTCTAAGTGTCCCCTAGAACCTCAAGTTACGGTTAGCCGGGAACCTATCCATGGAGGTTCTAGAAAAGATCCTCACGGAGCTGATTCAGTGTGGATGTGAGCTGTAGAAATTTGCCAAGGTTGAATAAGCACCTCTCTAAACAACTTATCCCATTTGTGTTAGACACTACCATTCCCTGTGTGTTTATTATCCGACATATGCTTAAGTGGTATTCCCTTTCCCTTATCCAAAGTATCACAGTGTTGAGTCAGTTTAGTCATCGCCTTATCCTAGCCTTGCATTCTTCACCCTCACCCTTTGCTAGCAAAATGTTCATGTCTACAGAATGAGTATATCCTTGAGGTTATATTTTGAGTGAATGATTGTTTAAACTTTTTATTTTGATATAATTATTTATTAACTGCCAATGAAATGATGCTTAATAATTTAAGTCTTGCTACTAGAATTTATTAAAAGAGCATGCCTTAACCATTTGCACTTGCGGCATTAAGCTTTTATAGCCTGGGTCATATTTTGATCAGTTTTGACCTGGTCAAACCTAGTTTGACCAAGTCTACCTTGGGATCCGTGATGAGTTGGACCAGTGATGCTATATGATGATGATTTATGGTCCTTTGATACACCTTAGATGGTTCCATACAGTGGGAACAGGTTTCATATGATGGTTGATGTACTTTTTATTGGTTATTATTATATTCAGACCATTTATTTTTATATTGCCTGGGAATGGCTGAGGCTACAAATGATCATACAGGTTGCCATAGGGTGTATGGGTAATCATCTCTAGTATATTTGGACCTTCTGAGACCATTGGAACACTCAGTTATCAGTTACAGTCACTCCTAGTGATGATATGGTCAATTTTCCACATTTCTCCAGTTTTGCCATGTAGAAATGACATGTCTAGCAATTGCATTTATCTAGCATGTTCTCCTAGGGCGCTATAGAGGGGATGGGGGGTCCAGCCACTTTTTATTACCATATTACCCCATCTCCATGCATGTTGGTGTAGTCAAATTTGTGTTTGGGACACCAAGCAAAGAGATACAAGCATTTTGATGTTTTTTCCGGAGGATTTTTGTGGAATAAAAATGGGATAAAAAGGTCACTGAGGAATTCGATTTGGGAAAATGGGGTAAAGTTTTGGCATGAGGTTTGTTCAGAGGTCACTTTTGATGCATCCCACACCTTCCAACTCAGCTTTCATCAGCCAGTGGGGTCCACACACTCTCCAGGTTGTTATTTGATATATTATTCTCTCATTGAGGGGGGGCACGATTTGGTCATATGGTCACTTTGACATGTTATTAAGTCATATTTTATATCATTGTGCCATGGGATGATTCTAGTGAAGGATAATAAAATCTCCTAGCCCCACCATGTGCTCCTAGTACTTGTCTTAGTCATTTTTATGTGGTGCGCACCCCCCTAAGGCCACTTTTAGTGAGTGCGCACCCCCTCTAGTGAGTTGATCCATGTTATATTGTTCCGGCTCATCATAGCCGTTGATTAGATTGTATTTATCTTTTGATCTCAACCACTCGTTCATACAGTGGTTAGGGTTTTGGTCTCTCTCTCCTTCCTATTTAAGGAAGAGACCCCCTCATTGTAAAGGGACCTTTGGGTTCTTGAAAACTTGGAATAAAATACTATTTTTGTAGATCTGCTTCTTTGGATTTGATGGATGCTCTTGCAAGTTGAATATACAATCTTTTCTCTGTGTTATCATTGTGGATTCGGTTGCTTCAAACATTTTCTCTACAGGGAGGCCGTGTGGAAGAAGAGGAGGATGACTTGAGGGGACACTATTGTGGGGAAACGCCATATCTTACCTTTGGATCGATCTTTGTCTCAGGGAGTATCATTATTGTATCTTTGTGACATAGTTGATGCTACTTGTTTCATCTTTTCTTCCTTATAGTCATTTTCATGCTGATTCTCATATAGATCGTTTTTAGCAGGGAAAGGGCGCACTTGACACTTTGGAGGGATAACGATTTCACTTGGAGGAGCTAGATCTCACCCTTGATTGCCTCACTTGGGAAGGATTATCAATTTGCAAGGTATCCACAAGATTTTGAGGTAAGATCTGCAAGGTACGTATCTATTTTCATGCATTTCACCCATTGGTCACTTCAAACCCTCATATCTTAAAACCCTAGTATTTTAGATTTGATAGATCTGGTGATTATGTGGGCTTAATAATTAAAACCCACCTCATAATAAATGAATTAACCTTGGAGACCAAATTTGGTGGGAATCCGACTCCATTTACCCCCCGATCTAAGGCACTGGGCCTCTCCAAGGGAGGTCACACTTGTGGGTAGGTGGGCTTTTTCCAGGGTCTATCATCTGGGTGTTGCTTCTTCCTCATCAAAACATCAGATTTATAGTTTAGCCACCCTTCTAGTGCCATTGCAACTTAAAATTTTCCTTGTGGGCCCCATTTCACTCATTTTCCATAATTTAAGGGTGGGCGCCACTTGTGTCTTTTTGATTGGCATTAGATCTATCTAGATCTACTCAATTAAACACTTAAGTGGCATATTTTATGCATGGTTGAGTATTTGTCCCTTCCTTAAGCCTCCTCAACCAAGCCCTAACTCTATGTGTCCACTTATTTCCCTAGATCTAGATTCATTTACTCTTGATCTCTCTCCTTTCACTTTCACATTTCCTTAGGAGGTCTAGAGTAGGTTCACTAGCCTTCATTGGTTGGCTAGGGTCTCCCCCTTGGTCTTGCTTAGGCTAGATCTAAAGTGAAGAGTGCCTCGGTTAGCGTGACAACCATTTACCTTGGGAACCGTGGCATCTCTTGGGTCACCTCTTCAGTTGTCCAATGCCTCTACTATCCTGGATAGGATCACCTTTTGGGAAAACTACAAGTTGTGTGATAACATTCCTGTAGAATAATCTTCTTTCTCTTTTCCATATTCAAAATCTCACATTTCTGCTCATTTGAAGTGTATCCAGTAGGGTGGATGAAATGAAAGTCCTCTAATGAGGCTTCAAGATACCTTAACTTTACAGAGATTTCTAATATTCTCCTCACGATCCAAGGGATAGACAAGGCCTTTATCCTTTTTAGATTGTTATTAAACTGAACAGTAGCAGAGGCAACATTGGTCCTATTGATAGGACTCCATTATTTGACAATCATATATTTATAGTCAACTTCCTTCAGTCAATGCACATCAAATTTGAAGGGGCTCGGTGGTTTTCTTTTATGTTGAAACAACTCAAGTATAATGGGGTGGTGATTGGAGTCATCCCTGATCCCGACCCATTGTCTAATGGAGACTACAGACCTGAGTGTGCCCTCATTGATCAAGAAACGGTCCAACCTTTTGGCTATATAAGCCTCCCCAAACCGCAAATTGTGCCACGTAGGCCTCATTTGGATAGGGGGGATGTCCAACAGAGAGTGGTAAGATAACATATTGCTGAAAAACGCTGACAAGGGATCTTGGTGGGCTTGCATACCCCATATCTCAGCGCCACCCAATGTAAAGTTCCGATCTCCACCGATTATCAATCGGTCCACCAATAATAAGCTGATAAAAAGAAAACGGTTCCAAAAAGGTTCCCTATGTTGATAAGGGCCGTAAGCATTGACGAAAGAATAGGCCAGACCAGTTTCCCTTGAGAAGAGCACCACCCCTAGGACGAACTAAAGAGACCAACTGTTAGGCAATAAAAAATGGGATGATAACCAACCCGTTATCAAGCCTCCCGACCGTCTAGAGGCATCAGTGCAAATAAAAGTCCATCCCAGAAGAAGCCTCATTAGGTCTTTCATGTAACATAAGGATTTGTGGCCAATAAGCTTCCACCAGCCTTCTCAAGGCGAGTTTTTTAGAGGGTAGCCCCGACCCTCGTACATTGCGGGAGAGAGCAAGCATTAGGGAAACTATGTCGTGCCCTAGCCGAGTCCATGATGGACCTCCTACCGTGACGTGAAGCCTAGGCGAGTGATGCGAGCGACCATAAAAGTATATAACACTCGCTTTTGCGTCAAAATATAACTATATAATTTTATATTGAACTATAACTATTCCACGATATCTAAGGGTTTACTACTAATTATATTTTAGTGTATGAGAATGTGAAAACATATTAAAAAATTAAGAAAAAAAAAGTTGTTATAAGAGAGCTTTTATGTTATTGTCATAAAAGTTTTATATTAAAAATGGTTTTCCTTTGTCTTTTAACCTCCTCTAAAAGCTTTTTGGGGGTGGACAGGTGGTGATGTGGCGAATATTCCTTTGAGATGATAATGGGATCTCGTGGCCTTTGACTTTAAGGTGTTAGTTGATACTTACGTGTATTATTCTTTTTGTTAAGTGCTGTTTGTGTGGTATATCAAGACTTTTTTCTAACTGTCCTTTTCTAGGGAGCTTGGGACTCTACTCGGATTCTATAGTTTGGGAATAACTGATTTTTTCGGATAAGTTTAAAAATGGGTGATTTTGAGTGTGGAGGGTTAAGAACAAGGAAGTGTTAATGAGGTAGATGAGTATCAACTTTTAAATTTTATTGTTTAACTCTTTCTAAAAATATAAATAAGGGTATTATTGAGGTTCATGTTATTTAAAAAATATATGAGAATCAAACAATGCAATGGAAAGGCGACTCACTTTGTAATTGGAAGTGATGGGTTATGTTGAAAGAAAAAAATTAGCTAAGTATGATACATAAATTTATCAAACTTATTATTGAGAAGTGTTGGTTTTGGATGATTTTTTCCTCAAATTATGTATGCATGCATCTCAAAGGAAAAAAAATAAAGGTTGAATGGTTAAAAAAGTTTAAGAAATAAACTTGTTGCTAAATGCTCTATAGCTTAATATAATAGATATGTTATATTGTTATATACAAGTATTTTTAATATTTATTTAAAAGAATTATATAAATATGTTATTCAAATATAAATATTTAAATAAAAATAAAAAAATATTTATAAATAAATAGAGATTTGATACATATAACTATTAAAATTTAACTTAAAAATAAAATGAAAATTCATATTTGTATAAAAATAAAATATTATAAAAATATGATATTTAAAAAAAAATTATTGTTTTCTCTTTTATATATACACTTTAAAAGATTTGATCATTTTGTATATTTGGTACATTCAAAATTAAAATGAGTCTATAATGAAATCAACTAAAGTTAATTAAATTGTAAAGGGTCTCTTTTAAACAATCTATTTAATCGATATAAAAAATGATATTTTTTTAATTTGATTAAAAATGTGTACCTTAACCTTTATCATATTTGGTAAATCAAATTTAAGGTAAATCTACAATGATCTTTAAGTTAATTAAAGTTAACTATATTATAAAAATATCTTCTATTATTTGTTTATTAGTTATTTTTGATATATATATTTTTATAATTGTTTATTTTGAATTTGGAATTACTACTATAAAATTAATATGAATAAATTGTCTCCTACAATCTAAAAAAACATAAATACTAATCTACATCAAATTTTAAAATATAAACATCTAAAATTTTAATAATCACAAAAATAGAAGCTGAAAAAGAAACTAGATTCTAAAAAGTTGGTGATTTTTCTGTGTGTAAATATATTGGTTTTATTAAGAGACGGAAATTAGCTACCACTGGTTTCCCATGGACGGTCATAGAACGTCCCATCTCGTTCGTCCGCGCACGTGCGCGCCGGGGAAACAGATGAATCCGACGTAGTTGCTGACAATATTTTTTTGTTTTAAAGTGAAAACAAGCACGTGGAGCAACCATCCATGATTTTGAACCATTTGAAATCAAAGGTTAAATATTGAATATTATATTTAAAAAGTGGTGACAATATTTTTTTTGTTTTAAAGTGAAAACAAGCACGTGGAGCAACAATCCATGATTATGAACCATTTGAAATCAAAGGTTAAATCATGATTATGAACCATTTGAAATCAAAGGTTAAATATTGAATATTATATTTAAAAATGGGGACACTTATCTTTTGAAGACCATTCTTTTTTTCATATATATAGTGTAACCACAGTTATCTTTTGAAGATCATTTTTTTTTTATATATATATAGTATAATTGGCGCTCAATAGTAAATGAGAGTGTCGAATATAATTGGGTCTAGGGGTCAAACCTGGGTGGAAACAGTCACAGTCGGCCGCCCCAGCCACCCGGCCATAACGGCGGCCCCATCTTTTGAAGACCATTCGCCAAGGCACTATCGGTGGTTTATATGATACATTGTTTTCTACACACCAAACTACGGAATATATTAAAATCAAACAATATTTTATACTAGCAATTGCCCCAAAAGGTGCAAAGGGATGCCGAAAGGAAAAAAAAATGGGACGTAAAGTAGATGTAATGAAGCAAAAAAGAGAGTATTGAAGCAAATGCTATGAGGTTTGTTATGTGGTTTCATTTGAGTGGTTTAAGGGTGGTTCAAACAATTTTTTTCTAGCATGAGAAAATCCCAAAATGATTACCCTTTAATCGTGGAATAATATGCCCTTCCTATTCTACCCTAAGAATCAATTAGTTGTGGATTTTGCATATTTTTTAAGTTAAGAGGAATAGTCTATGTAGGCACTATATTGGAAAATATACCTAGGCCATGAATATATTTGTGGACAATTGTTCCAAATTAATACTTGCAGTCAACTTAGTATATGTATGCTCAACTTAGTATATGTATGCTCCCACGCGTTTTCTTGGTTGATAAAAGAGTGTTTCAAAGAAAGCTATGTTTATGGCCCATCAAATTGAGTGAACAAGTATTTTTACCATAAATTTTATTTTTAGTGTTGTTCATTGTTTAGTTTGAAACTGATTTTAGAACTATTCATACTTGGAGTTGTTTTATTTTGAGCACAATTTTCTGAATGTAGAAATGCAAATGAGAAAGGAATTATTCCAAGATTAGATTATGTGTTGTCATGAAGGATTTGCACTTTTAGAAATGGCACTATTTCCAAGGCATAGGGGTGAGAAGATGTTCAAGTTAGACCTACTACTGCTCATGGGCATTCATCTAGTCTTCAATGTGAATTAAACCAAGTCTTTCACATCAATTCTTGAAGAGATTATCATCCAAGTTGATGAGGTGATGAAAGAAAATAATAGTCTACGATGTAAAGAGTGGTCATCAGAGATAAGGCCTTGAAACTTTATCAAATCAAGCTAAAAGCATAGTTGCCCCGATCTTGAAAGTGGTAAATTCAAGTGTGGACTTAACTTGTGTGATAGGACGGAAAAGCGCTGGAGTGCGAGAGGAGGAGCTGCGCGCTAGGGCTGCGTGGTGCGAGCAGAGTTCAGCATGGCGGCGCCTGGGGGAGGGGAGGACGCCCCCCCCCCCTTCGATCACGGATGAGGATGCCTTCAGAAGGCTCCTCCAGAGCAGAGGCAAATCGATCTCTCCCCCGGTCATTCCAAAGTTCATCAAGAAACTAGATGAAATCCCGGAAATAGCTCTCCCTGAAGAAAAACCTATGAAAACAGCATTGACTTTGGCTAAGAGAGGCCTCGTGGGCCAGTTCATGGGGCTATGGCCGTCTGCCAAGACTACGGATGATTGGATTCAGCGGAACTGGAAGCCCAACCTGAAACAAGGTGTAACCTGTTACCCTGTCAGAAGGGGTTTTTTTGTATTTGAATTCATCTCAGAAGAAGACCGGGATCTAGTCTTCAGGAACGGCCCCTACTTCATGGGCACGCAGGGCCTTTACCTGAACAAATGGACACCAGACTTCGATCCCGCGACCGACCTCCCCAAAGAGGTGCCAGTGTGGGTCAGACTCCCCAATATCCCAATGCATTGCTGGGACTTTGACACCCTGAAGAGAATCGGGAATGGAATTGGACATTTCATTGACAAAGCAGATAACAAAGGGCAATATTCCTGCGCCAGAATCTGTGTTGAAGTGGACCTTGAAGCCGGACTTCCTGAGGCATTAAAACTAACAGTAGGATCCTGGACCCACTACCAGAAATTGGACTACGAACACCTGCCCTTCAAATGCAGGAACTGTCAAGAACACGGCCATTTCCAGAGATACTGCCCCAAGCTGGCTGTCGAAAAAGAAGATGCAGAAGGATGGCAGAAAGTGAAGAAGGGGAAAACCTTCAGCAACAACAAAAACAAGGAGAAAACGATCCAAGATCCACCTAAGGAAGGCAATCCAGTGCCCATCCCTCAGGAAAACCCTAATGGGGTCCTAAACCCTGTACATAATCCAAAAACTGGCGAAGCTTAGGGGTCTCAAACCCCAAGTGATCCTGCCCTCCACCGATCTGCCTCCAGTTTTCCAAAGGAACATACCAGTCTGAGCTCGGAAACAGGAGCTGACTCTTCAGAGGAAGGTGACCCTGAAGTAAGTAGCCCGTCAGTCTCTCCAAATCAACCAAAGCGGGGACGAAAGCCTGAGAAGAAAAGAAGGGAAGAACAGTCCTACAAGGACGTAGTTCAAGGTTCACAGCACACTATCCCAGAAATGATGAATACCAGATCAGGGTTGAAGATTGGGAAAACCCCGAAAGGGGGCCATCCCTCTCAAACAGGTAAATAATGCAGTACGTCTCCTGGAACTGCAGAGGACTAGGCACCCCGCTAAAAGAAGAAGCCATAAGGGACTTAGTAAGAGTATTGAGGCCGGAAGTCCTCCTAATCCAGGAGACGAAAATGGAGGAGGAAGCTCTCCTCCGTGCTAGTAATTCGTTTTGGAAAAAAGGCCCGGGCAGGGCTGTGAGCGCAAGAGGAGCTTCGGGAGGCTTGGCAACTTTTTGGGATTCCGCAAAGCTTGATCTTGTTGAAGAAGAAGGCACCACGCATTGGCTCTACACCAAGCTGCACCACAACGACTCTGGTCACTTTGTAAGTATCTTTAACCTGTATGTTCCTGTCTCTTTGGTGGAAAAAAAAGAGTGCTGGGACTCCTTGGCTATATTTCTGAACCAGCATAATCCTGAGAATCTGGTTATTGCCGGAGACTTAAATGTAACCCTTTCTCTAGCAGAAAAAAAAGGGGGTTCAATAGTCCGGGACCCTGCCAGAGAATGGGTGGAAGACCTGATGTTGGATTGGGATCTGGTAGATATTACCCCTACTAGAGGGAAGTTCACTTGGTCCAATAAAAGATTCGGGCCGGGCCACATTGCAGCCCGTCTAGACCGTTTCCTTATTCAGTCCTCCTTCCTCACCCTTGGTCTCATGGCTACCTCCAAGATCCATGCGCATTACACCTCTGATCATAAACCAATCTCGCTCACCCTCTCCGTTGAAGCTCAGCTAGGCCCCATCCCCTTCCGGTTCAGCCCTTTATGGGTAGATCAGGAAGGCTTCCTTGACATCGTGAATAACTCCTGGAACGAACCGATTCATGGATCTCCCTTCTTTGTTTGGGAAGGAAAATTAAGAAGACTCAAGGTTGAGCTGAAATCTTGGGCTAAAAACCTAAGATCCCCTACAGATGAAAGGAAAAGAATGGAGAAGACCCTGGGAAGGCACCAGCTGGTAATGGAAGAGTCCACTATCACCCCTGACTTGCTCAAAAAGGAAGCTGATCTCCAAAGGAAGTACCAAAAAGTGTGCAGAGAGGAGGAAACTTACTGGAGAGTCAAGTCAAGAACGCTATGGCTCCAAGCTGGAGATAAAAATACCACTTTTTTTCACAAGCAGTCCCAAGCTCGGAAAATCTATAACTCCATCAATGAAATTCAGATTCAAGACCATACAATAAAGGACACCAATGGTATTAAGGAAGCTGCCCACTCCTTTTTCCATAAGCTGTACACTGACCCGGACCGGGTTCCGGTGGATCCGATCTCCTTCCCTCTCTCTGTGATCCCAAAGCTGATAAGTGAAGAGGACAACCAACTGCTGAACTATCCTGTGAGTATCCGAGAAATTAAAAAAGCCCTCTTCAACATGGACCCGGACAAAGCTCCCGGGCCGGATGGATTCACTGCCCGGTTCTATATCTCTTGCTGGGACATAATTAAAAGGGACTTGTACAGAATGATCAAGAAAACTCAGATCTGTTCCAAACTGGGAGGCAGTACAAATTCCTCTTTCCTGGCGCTCATCCCAAAAGAAAAAGGGGCCAGGAACTTCAATAGGTTCCGGCCAATCTCTCTTTGCAACACCGGTTACAAAATCACAACCAAAATAATGGCCAATAGACTCAAAAAAATCCTGCCAAAGTTGATTCCGGAAAATCAAGGAGGGTTCGTTAGAGGTAGGCAGATTCTGGACAATATAATCTTAGTCCAGGAAGCCATTCACTCCAGCTACAGGAATAAAGAGAAAGGAATGGTTGTAAAGCTGGACTTAGCCAGCGCTTTTGACCGTGTCAAGCATGACTTCCTCCTTGCTGCCATGAGGAATTTTGGGTTCAATCAGAATTTCATCAGGTGGGTTAAAGCCTGCATCTCAGCTCCCTGGATTGCTCCGTTGATTAATGGCCGGCCTACCAAGTTCTTCCAGGCCTCAAGAGGATTAAGGCAAGGCTGCCCTCTCTCTCCTGTTCTCTTTGTCATTCAGGCTTCTGTCCTAAGTTACCAGCTGAATAAAAGTCTCCAGGACAGAGCTCTCTCAGGCATAAGAACAGCTCCCAGGGTCAAGAATGTAAACCATGCCCAGTTCGCTGATGACACTCTGCTTTTGGGAGTGGCCAATACCAGAACAGCCAGGAACTTTAAGTCAGAACTCGATTGCTACATGAATAGATCTGGCAGTGAAATTAACTTCCACAAAAGTAAGATTTATGGCTGGAACTGCTCCCCTCTTGAAATGTTGAACATCTCCCGAATCCTTGACATGGAAGGCATCTCATCCTGGGACATCTTCACCTACCTGGGCATCCCTATCTTCAAAGTCTCCCCTAAAGTTACCCACTGGCTGCCCCTGTTGGACAAGCTCAAAAATAAAATCCATGCTTGGGGAGCATCATGGCTCAACAAGGCAGGAAAACTTATCCTGATAAAATTTGTTCTTACCAGCCTCCCTATCTACCAATGTTCAGTCCTGTTAGCGCCTAAAACCTTTTCGAATAAGATTGAAGAGCTGCTCCGGCGCTTCCTCTGGGAGGGGGGTCGTAATAATGAAAAGAAGCTGCATCTTGTTAGCTGGGACAAAATAAAAAAGCCAAAGCTGGAGGGGGGCCTTCAAATCAGAGATGTTGCCACCCAAAATCTAGCCATGGGTGGCAAAATCCTTTGGAAAATCGTTTCTGGCAAAACTACTTGGAGCAAGCAGATCCTCCGGAAAAAATATTTCACTGGCAACAGGAAAAGGTGCCTAGAGAAGCCTCCTAAAAGGCAGACTGGTTCTCCGATCTTCCTGCTTTGCAAAAAATCTCTACCCTTCTTCACAGCCAAGCTTACTTGGATTCCTGGGAACAGAGCAAACATAAAAATATGGGATGACTCTATTCTTGGAGACCAACCCCTCAACTCCCTGAACGAGCTGAGGAATATTCGAGCCTGGCTCACTGACAAGAACTGCACCACGCTGTGGGATATTTCATCATGGGGAAATGATGATAACGAATCCTGGGTAAGCTGGAAGCTTGGAGATTACCCGGACGAGCTGAAGGAGGAAGCATTGCTGCTGTTGGACACTCTGCAAGGGAAATCGCCTACCTCTATCAGATCGATTGATAAACGGGGCTGGGGCTCTAGCACAGGCAAATACTCGGCTTCTGCTGGTTATAATGCTATTCTGGAATGGCCTTGGGCTCCACCCAATCCAGGACTGTGGGAAGCTCTATGGAAATATCCTTCCATACCAAAAATCGATCTCTTCATCTGGCAATTATATCATAATAGCATTCTCACCTCTGACAATCTCAAGAAGAAAGGCTGGGCTGGGCCTTCTCGATTCCCATTGTGCCAAAACGCTGAAGAAAACGCTGATCATCTGTTTATAGGCTGCGATTTCTCTCAAGAGGTCTGGAAAACAATCCTTGGTCCCATCGAGATCACTCTTCCCAGCTCTGTCGTGGAGATGGCGAGTTGGTTTCATCTTTATCCCTACGGCCTGAGCAACAAAACTTCCATCAAAATCACGTGGATGTGGATTCCCAAATTTCTTTCATGGAAAATTTGGCTGGAGCGAAATAACAGAATATTCAAAGATGAAAGCAGGGTCCCAGCTCAAATTGCTGTCAAAGCCCGGGTCATGCTGTCTGAAGCTTTAAAAATTAAGGCTCCCAAAAGTAACACGGCCCCACTTTCTAGTGAAGAAGAGCATTGGTTTAAGGAGTTCCAGCCAGCTCACAACAGTAATGAAGTCACGATCTCGCCTCACAAAGCCAGCTGGGAAATTAGACTGGCTGAAATGGATTTTATCAAGTGGAGATCAGTGCTTAATGAATGGTGTCTCTTCTTCGACGGGGCCTCGAAAGGGAACCCCGGGCAAGCTGGAGGAGGTGGTATTCTTTTTGAACCTTCTGGCAAAATCCATTTGTCCTACGCATGGGGCCTAGGACAAGCTTCCAACAACCAATCTGAAATTCTGGCGCTATGGCAGGGCCTAATCCAGGCAAGAAAGCTGAACATCCAAAAGATTAACATATTCGGTGACTCCAGGCTGATAATTAAAGCTGTTCACACTAAGAAGATGCCCTCGGATATGTGTCTTGCCCAAATCTTCAGGAAAGTCCTCCTCCTCCTCTCTCATTTCAGAAATTATAAGGCTCAGCACGTGCTAAGGAACCTAAACAGCCTAGCGGACGAGGAAGCCAATCGTGGTGCTCTCATGAATAAAAGTCAGCTAATAGTCAACGGAGGAAGCTCTACTTGTGCGATCCCATAAAGCAAGGATTCGGGAGACCATCAAGACCAGAAGTTGTAAAGGAACCAAGTTGGAAAGGAAGATCAGTACAATGAATCTGAATATGCTTTGTAAAGGCCCTGGAAGCCCATTTGCCAGTCTTTAATTAAAATTTTAACCGTTTTTGTAAAAAAAAAAAGAAAGTGGTAAATTCAAGCTATGTTTCCCCAACTAGAAGAATATTGTTGGGGGGCAAATCCTAGGCAATGATATTTGATCCTAGAAGGAATCAAAGATTGATTAAGTTCATGATTAAAAAATTGTCAAAGCATGGACACCCTTTTGTTCATTGTATTAGAGTTATACCCTGTATGTTGAACTCATTGTGGGATGTGCAGATTAGAGTGACAATTTAGCATTGTGTTGAACATGTGCTAATATTTCAATCTTGCAGTTTTAGCATTATGACATGGTTGTGTAGTTCCAATGTTTGGTCTTGCTTATAAATTGTTATGGTACCTTGGCATGTGTACCCTCATTGTAGACACACGACCCGATGTAACATAAGCCCACACATATGGATGGACAAATCAACTAGTAGTTGCATTTAAAAGACCAATAGTTACAATAAATTAACTTCTTCTCTTTGTTTCATCTTCTTCATTTGTGTACACTATAACTTGGAACATGGACATATAAAAAACAATTTGTAATTACCCTTCATGTTTTAAGAAGAAGAAATTAAAAAAAAAAGATAAATATCTTGATGATCAAATGTCACTCATAGTAATTCATACTATTTATGATTGATCCTTTGTAGAGTCAACCGGGAGGATCTTCTTGACTTTTATCCCTAATGCATCAATCCCAACAAATAGCAAGATGTGGATCGAACAGTTTGAATTATGGAAGTTACAAGGATACAAAAGAAGGATGCAAATAACATTTGTTTTCCTCACAATATACCTATATTAAATGATCAATGTGGTAGAAGTTGCTCACTGCCAATAGATTGTAAATGATTATTATGACAAAGTTATTATCACCTAGAGTGGGTCTAAGACTCTAAATAACTTACAAGAGCTTCATGCTGAAAATATCTGGTAATTTTTTTAGAGGAGAAAAAAATCATAGTGTATTTGTAGAGACCACTCACTTGAGAGTAGTGGGGAGGAAACATATATTTAAAACACAAAACTATGTAAATCATTGAGAGAAAGAGTAGATACAAACTTGAGTTCATTCACAGCATCCGTGCTAGCTCAACATGGGTGAATCCAAATGGTTGTTGATATCGTTCCTCCCTATGGCTCAATGAAATTGTTCCTTTATGTTCATCTCACAGCTTGGAACTACATTTCCCAAGTTTCAAACAATTATTCAAAGGAAGGAATGAAGCTATTTTGTTATGATCCCATATGTAATTTTGATGGTTGTCATTAGAGCAGTAACCCTTAAACAACACTTGAATGTATCCATGGCATGTAGAAGAAACAATTTACCTAATCTATTATAACAACGGATAAGAAAATGACTCATTTCCTAGCTGTTATAGGGTACCAGAGTCTGTAACAAATTAGATTTCCCTTTTATAGATATTGAATTGACCTCGAGAGCTACCTATAAGGGGGATTAATTGTAAATTTGGTCAATTTCTATACCCCATCTTTCCCAAGTGCATATTAAGGGGGAATGTTGGGATAATATTTACTAGGTCAAATTTTAACTCTTGGAAAATCCAAATGGATGCATTCGTCAAGAACCAAAAGTTATGGATATACATAAGCAAAGATAATACACCACCAAAAGATACACCAAGGCTCAAATTGAAAGCACGAAAATAGGGAGAGGATACATGCGATTCTTACTCTCATGACAAAAGAACGATTAATATACGAGTATGATGAGAAAATGACCCGATGAAAGTTTGAAATAACTTCAAGGAATTATTCAACACTATTGATATCTCCCAAATAAATCATCTTCAAAAATAGTTATACACTCTCAAGCATAGTGACTTTGATAGTGTGGAAGAATATCTCTCTTCACCATAATTTGCACACCAATACCAGATCCATAGAAGAGGAAGACCAAAAGTGAAATTATGATGACCTCCATAACAAGAGAATAAAACTATCAACTCAATGGACAAAAGTCAAATGATCTTAGATAATAGCCTTGTCAACAAATCAAAGGTTGCTAACCTCCTTGACAAGAGGATAAAACTGTCACCTTGTGAACAAAGGTCAAAATGGTCTCAACTAACAACCTAGCCAACAAATCAAAGGTTGATCCTTTAGTAAAGTCAGTTTTTACATCAACTTAGTAGTGTGTGGATTGTCTCCCATGTAGTAGTACACCATGTGTTTTTGCATTTTCCTTACTTGCATGTCATCTTTGGATACGTGAGATGAAGTAAATTTGTCTTTAAGGAGGGATTATCATAATATAAACAAGTATTTCAAGAGTGTGCAATGATGAATATATTAATGAGCACTAAATTCCATTAGTAACATCAATATAATGGGAGATGTCTCTAGTATCTACTATATAGTGCAAAATGGAAAGATGTTGTGTCCATTCTAGCATATTACAAGTATATAATAATATCAACTAATAATAATAATATAACATATTTTCTTCACATGTGGTTCACAAACCCCCCAACGGGGTTGCTACGTCCATGGTAAGGAATCACGGGGGGCAACTGAAGGAGCCGCACCCCATTCGCTCTGATTACAAAGCTAACCCGATGGGGACACAAGTGATGCCATATATAGCAATGTATAGCCACCCTGGGATTTGACCCTGAGACCTTCTGCTCACAACTTACAACACTCAACCACTTGAGCTAGGCCCCTGAGCTAATAATAATATAATATATATTAGCAATAATAATAATATTATATATATTCATAATGATAATAATAATAATATAATGATAATAAGACCTAAGTCAATATTATACACTAACATCTCTCTTTACGATTGAAAAGAGATTGATTTAGGGGTGAGGGAAAAATTTCATACAAATAATATAGATAGAAAACAATGCTACAACCCAACTTCACACTAACAAGTAGAAAATGGCATATGGGCCACTTATTATTCAGCCGAGGCTTAGATTGGCATGCATGGATTCCTCTAGGTCAAACAAACTGAATGGAACATCAAATAACATGTTAAGTGCTTCATGCTCTTAAACAAGTTATCATAAGCATGAGCAGATATTATATGCGAAAGTAAAAGGGATGAAATTTGAGAAACAATAACACTATGCAGTCATTATGCAGTCATAATGTCATCCAACAAAAGAAGCCGACCATGGCAACACATCAAAATCAAAATGACCTACCCAACAAACATGTGGATTACATGATGATCAAATCCATAGTTAAGTGGAAATGTGATTTGAATTCAAAGTTCATTATTTTAATTGTTGTCAATTAGTATCTTTCCTTTTCATGCATCCTTCCATAAAACTACACCATTTTGCTATACACATACAAGGAATTCAATGAAGGAAAAGGGCACTAAAATATACTTCAAAGGGGAAAATTGTTGCAATTCAATGTAGACATTTTAATCTTAGCCATAATGGCACTCTCTAGAGTCTAAATCCTATGGCACAAATGTCCTCAAAGTATATTTTGATCATTTACAACTATTTTAAGTCAGGTTGTAAAGAGAATGATTGTTTTAACAGTACATTTTATGGAGTAATGTTTATCATGCAATCATTAAAGAATGTATAGATGTATGTACCTTCTCTCTAAGGGATTTGCTTGCTTTTATGATTAGCAAATGCACACAAATTACTTCTTTTAAAATATTATTAAAAATTCCCTTCTAACCTAAAATTGTAGGCTTCAATACAAGTATGATTTATGATTTCAATTTTACATGACTTCTAGAAGTGTGAAATGCATGTAGTTTTTATTTTTACCTCCTACAATTCCAAATACAACCATTATAATTATGTTTAATGGCTAATTATTGACAATGTTAACAAAGTAGTACATCTCCATACCAACTTTCCATATGATGTTTTAACATTTAAAAGTAGTCAGAACTTGGAAGGGAGGTCTAACAATAGAAAATAAGTGTTGATTTGGTGTTGGTCTCCTACATTCAAGGGTAGAAAATCAGATCCAAACACCCTCATGTGCCCAATCGAAATATGTCAACAAGTGCAATGACTCCAACTTTTCATTCCACTGCCAAAGTTTTTATTTTTAATATACCATAAACAAACCTTTTCATGTAATCTCAACTAAATTCTCTACTAGGTATGCATGCATATACAAAGCATACAATCATATGCCTGCTTACATTATTATCTTACACCTAAAAAAAATTACATCAACCTTTCTTAAACTTTTACCACATTTGTACAAATTTTCCAATAAACTCCAGCTTTTCATTTGACTATTCTAGACAAACACTTGTCATATAATTTTGGGCACATAAACCAAAGTTGTGAGACTCGGAATCAAAGAAAGCTCGACTCAAGACTTGAGGAAACTCTGCAAATAGGAAAAAGCTCAACATACAGGAAAGTTTGTGCAGAAAAATGAATACTAACAATTCGAATCCATAAAATCTATAAATGGTAGTTTGAGGGAAGTTTGGCAAGTCAAGGGCGAGTTTGACAAGTTTTGAAGCAAGTTTGGCAAGTCTTGGGCTAGTTTGGCGAGCTTTGACCAAGTGGAGAGTTCTCACAGCAGTCCTAGGAAGGGAGACTTAGTAAAACTCATGAAGACTCATGAGTCTTCCATGATTCTCATAACACTAGCATATACCTTTCAATGATCAGTTGAATAACAAATAAGATATGAATAACTTTGAAGATAGTCTTCTAGTTGTACTATTAATGTGACAAATTTATGAGAGAAAAGTTCATCTATAAAGTATGAATAGCCTTGAACTAGATAAGAACCACGATCTACTCTTTATTCATCATATCCTTCAAAATGGTCCATCTCAAACTTCTGGAAAGTGGCCCTTCAAGAAACTAGAGTTGGCTAGTGGAAATTCTTCCCATATCCTTCAAAATGGTCCATCTCAAACTTCTGGAAAGTGGCCCTTCAACAAACCAGAGTTGGCTAGTGGAAACTCTTCCGGTCTTTTCAAATAATGAAAGCATTTGCAAATGTCTATAAAATTACCTCTTCCTCTCCATTGACAGTGCATCCTTGTTCCATTTTATTGACTTATGCATCACATAATCCTTTTTATAGTCAAATATCTAGGGTTTCAAAGTGGTCTCCACTACAAAATGGCTTTTTATCATCACAATGGCTAAATTTCGAACTAACTACAACAAGAATTTCTCCATTAAAGTGTCATTTTGTGGTTAGTCTAACCAACAAGAATGTCTAACCATTTCGAACTAGAATGAAAATCAGTCTGCTAATAATTTTTGTTGAGCTTGAGCTCTCCACTCTCAGATGTAACAGTAACAACAACCTTTGTAAAATCAATTAGGTGTTTAATGACATCACACTGCTCTATTTCATGGCGAGTTTCCAACCGTTGTAGCTCATTTTGGAGTTTATCATTTTCTATTTGAAGAGCCTCTTCAAAAGCCATGTCCGGGTACCTACGAGACAAAGACTTCCTCAACATCACAGAGCCTGCCAAAGTGCAGTCAGATTTTAAAATCGCTTCCTGTTCTCTCTTCTCCTCTTCATCAAGTGTATATTCTTGCTGGCCCTTTTCTATTGCCTGCAGCTTCTCCTGAAAAGTGATGAAATTTGGTTGGAATCTTGAGAAATTCAACGCATAATGGTTCAGCTGAAAGAAATTAAAGAATGCAAAGTGCAAATTTCATTATAGTGCAGGAAAAATGAAAAACACAAACCATGCATGCCACTGCAACTTTAGTGCAATGTTGCATATATGTAATATCTCATTCTTGCTTGCGTGGATGAAATGGGAATCGATAATTGAACAAGGAATTCATCTTTTCATTTCCAATACTATCTGACAGTCAAACCATTATATTTCAGAGTTGATATGCATTTGGTTGGCACAACTTAGAGGGGCTTTACTATCTAAAAGAAACTTTCTGATATGAAAGAAATGAGTTTTAGCAAGACCTGAAACTTGGAAGGAAATGAAAAGATAAATGCCATTGGGGCCTCATTTCAGTTCAGCGAGCCATATCACAAAAGAGAACAACGATACTAACAATAGGCACATAAGCGCAATCAACAGGCAGTTAGGTAGCTATGTTGTCCCATAAAGCTCAACTAATTTCATTACACTAAGTGCCTATATATAGGCATATAGGTACATCAAACCATTATCACAAAACCATGGTTGGATCAATACCCTGGACTCAATATCATGTATTGAGTCATACACATAACACAAGGGACATTACATCAATGAGTGCTCATTAACCACTTTAACAAAATAATACCTGAAAATAAAATCTGATTATATATATTGGTTAACATGTTGAGGTATAATCCAAGTGACTATTACGAGCATTCAGTAAAAGCCTTTATAAGTTTCAAATTTCAATCCTTAATACAGGTTCAGGTTGAAAGAAAATGGAATGTAAAATCGGTTAAAGTGTTTTATAACCAAAGATGAGGACCTAAATATTCTACTCTGTTTTATGCAATGAAGTGAAAAAACCAAACTTTGCTGGAGGAACAAAAATGAGCATGACAAATTTGAAAAAATGCAGATATTGTCATTAAAGACAGATAATCTGTAAACTCACTTTGTAAATCTTTGTCTTCTTACAGTACCTTATTCGTGGATGTAGTAGACTCATTATCTAGATTTAGCCTGTTAGAACCCAGGAAAGAATGTGGACGATGCTCCACTCTGTTTAACATTTGTGTACATTTAATCTGCAAAGCAACATATAGCATGCTGAACTTGATATTTTTCTACATAAAAATGACGAGAATGAAAAATTATACAGCTAACTCTAAAATGCAAGAGCGATGGCATAAAAATTTGAGGAACAAAAACAAAGTAGATCTCAAAAGTAGACAAGGCAACAGAATGTGAAAACTCATATATACAGGCCATTTTATTGGAATTATATAAACCCAGTTAGCTGATGTAAACCTAGTTGTGACTCTGAAGTAAAAAACAAGCAGGTTAATCCAACATTATTCCAATATTTTGTGTGACACAGTTTATCTTGGTAGCAAAAGCTGGAAATGCTAGCAAACAATTCAAATCCTGGATGTCTGAATTCAAAAAAGTGGGTACCTGGCCTCGAATGCTTTGAATAGCTACAATCAACAACTTATCTCCAACAATCATTTTGACATTCCTTATAATGATGTCTTTTCCAATTTTTCCTACCTGACAATTACAAACAGGGCCATGGATCTAACTTTCTGTGCATTTGATTCTGCAATCTGCGTCGCTATATCAATGGCAATAAAACTCTACAAAAGAAGAGTAGCTACCTTGTACTGAGCATAGAGGTGTTCCAATGTATTCATATAAGATGTAGGCATGGACTTTCTTATGACTGAGAACAACTTTGGGAATGACATGTTAGCAGTACTGGGAATTCATGTTGATCCTTTTGCAAATGCTTGCGTCTTGCATTTTCTTCCCTCAGCTGAAGCTGAAGAAAGGTGCTGGAAACCAATATAAGCAGTATCAAACCAAAAGAAATTGCTAATAGGATAAAACCAAGAACTAATGACTTACATTAACCTGTAATAGGATAAAACCAAGAACTAATGACTTACATTAACCTGTAGGAGAGATAAAACCTCCAATGCATAGAGGAATATGGAAATTGCCACCACACTACCAATTACATGTCACCTATAGGTTATAGTGTAAATCTAAGAACCAAGAAGTAGTAATACATCTCCCAAATTTATACATTCAATTGCCTATAAAAATAGACACTATTCCAAGTCATATTAGTTAAACTTACAGTCTCATAAACAGAACCATGGCGAGCAACTTCAACATCCTCCAGAGAACTGTTGAAACTTTTGGGAACACCACAAATGCCTTGCTTTGCTTTCATTTCATCCCAGCATTCTATAGCAGTTAGACATCAATATTTAGCTAGTATCCAGCTGGGGCCTATGCATGCTAACTGGAACAGTTAACCAAGTTTGTAAAATATTTATCATTCGTCATATGACACAAGAAAAGGTAAAATGGGAACATTACCATGCATTTGATGTCGAACCTTAAAGCTCACAATGCACTTCGGAAGAATATGCATGTTCATGTGAGTGCTCCAAATAATGTAACACTTCGGATTTGTGAGATCATCAACCCCAGAATCGAACTTTTCAGTTTTCACCACTAGGATGGAACTGATAAGAGCCAAGAGGGACTCTCTCCACATTTACCAGAATAACCCGACACATCACCATGTGTTGTTCACCATTTTTGTGGATATCTGAAAATGCAGCACTGTAGAGAATGAGAAATTAGAATTATTACAAAATTTAAATAAACATGTCCCTGCGTAATTAAAAATAAAGTATACATAAAACTGAATCACTAACATGCAATCAATCATGAAATCCATAGACAAATATGGTGATCCCTATTTAATCTGCCTACCTGAGATGGGAGCGACCTTCTGGAGCAAGATAAACACCAACACCATATGATGGGCCATTATCATGTGTTTTTCTCAAGCTAAAACCATGAAGTATGATACCTGCAACACATTTGCTGGACGTGCCATGCCAGGAAGTCCTGACATTTGCATTACCACGGGACCTCCTAGCTATCTCAACCTGCCTCCAAAAAGCCTGCAGTCAAACTTGGCCCATCGCACTTGTATGGGTATTTCGATAAATACCAGTAACAGTGGTTGCAACTGCACTTTTACTTGTATGGGTATTTCATTGCTGATGCATATGACGACATGAAAATCTTCTTGACTGAACCATCGGCCATGAAATTTTCCATTTCTAAGGCTAAATTTCTTTACGGTTATCGCTCAATTTTGAACCAGCCCAATATTCCCAGAATTGCTACTATGCACTCAAAACCCTATTTAGCATAATCCCTGCACCCTCTATCAAAGCACGCAAAACACTGCCAATTAACGTAGACCTGGTAACTGCCCTGGCCCCCAGCGCATTTGGAGAAACCCTTCGGTGGTGAGTATGACAATTTTATAGTTCTAGGGGTCTTGATTAGGCCTAGTATACATCATCATCGAGTAGAGAAAAGACCACCTCCATACTCTGAAGCTTCTGCGAAAATTTTGATCAGGGGGTTGAGCCACTGTCGGAAGGTTTTGCAGACATTTCATCTCGTCTGCACTTGGCTCTCTCCCAAAACTCGAACGACACGCCCCGTTATCTTCAGGAGCACGTTATCCGTGCTGCGTAAAATCAAGTCTTGGTAACTTCGGGAGCACGTTATCTGTGCCGCTAAAAATAAATGGAAGTGGACTGGTGAGTCCGCTAAAAATAAGCCGTAATTTGACAGAAGCGGTGAATTTGACGTGCCATTGCATTCGTTGAGAGACAACAAATGACAACAGTTTATTTGAAATGACGTGATAGCATTTTATTGGAAGCATGAGCAAGGAATCTATAAACAGTGCCAAGAAATGTCTTGGCCGAAAGAATGCCTTCGGCGTAATTAAAATATCAAGTTTTATTTTAAGATAGACATAGAGAAATATCTCAACCACTAGGAATTAATTGGTTGAAAAGAATCTCATATATATTAAAAAATTTCCTTAACTTACAAACTTTACATTACAAGAAATCATTACCTTTTCATATAAAAACAAGAAATGGGATAGCTTGATGCATGAAAAAACATATTTGTCTCATGCATAATAATATTAATTTGATGGTCACTTCATCACATATGAATTGGTCATCTATGAATTCATTGTTTACTTTTCAAACATAGAATACCCTGATATGTTTAAGTAATTTCCTTGATATCTTTGAGTAATTTTTGGACCGACTTCATTCATTAATACCCCGGCCTCATTTTAATGGATTAAGCATCACAATTAATTATAAAATAAATAAGAGTTATTAATTTTTATAGATATTAATTTATTTTAAGAAATAAAAAAATCTTTAAATATAATAAAAAAATTAAAAAAAATTATTAATTATTATTCACAATATAATCCAAAGTCATTATCATTTTTTTTTTTAATATGGTTAAGCAAGTTGTATCCCATTTTATTTTTCATAAAGTAAAACTATACAATTAATGTATAAAATAAATAAGAGTTATTAATTTTAATAGATATTAATTTATTTTTAAAAATAAAAAACAAGCTTTGAATATAATAAAAAATAAAAAAAACTACTAATTATTATTCACAATATAATCCAAAGTCATTATCAATTTTTTTTTTTTAATATGGTTAAGCAAGTTGTATCCCATTTTAATTTTCATAAAGTAAAAATATAGGAATAATATCAGCAAATGACCTAAAGTAAATGAGGGAATAATAATAAACTATTATCAAATCCTCATTATGTTCGTTGTTATGGATAAGGCTGCTATTAATAATACTGTTAACAATAAGGATTGGGATTGATTCACTTAACTAATTGGATTAATTTACGTATGCTTGCATTTGCATTGCATTTGCATTTGATTGGGATTTTTATTTTTAGCTTTGAAATATTTTAATTGAGATTTATTAATTATGAATTTGGAGATTTTTTTTAGTAAAATTCATAGGTGTTTATGTCTTAGAATTTAGGGTGGATTAGTGTTTATGCTTTTCCTAAATTGCACAAGAATGAGATAAGTGTAGTGTTTATATTGATTTTATGGCAGTAGTTCCACATTCAAAATAGACAATTAATAGAGAGTAGGATCATGAGAGAAAATATAATATTTTTTTTTGGTAAGGGGACCTTATGCAAGGAATACCTTAAAAGTACATCCATTCACATCTATTCTACATCAAGTAGACTAATATAATGTTTACTTTAATACAATGTGGGGTTGAGAGATATTAAATAGCACATTATCTAATATTCTTTCTTTATCATTATTTGAGATGAAACATTATGATAACTCTTTCCATCCCAGCTTCATATTGTTAGAACGGCGTTGGGAGGGTTGATATGAGTGTGGTCTGGATATAATTATTAGATAAAATTTAGGATGTCTTTTTTAATAACTATTTGTTCTAATAACTCTAACTAGGATGAGGCTAGAAGAGTTATTAGAGAATACATATTAATGGGTTATAAATATGGGGTGGGGAGAGTTATTAGATAAAACATAATATGTTTTTTAATTCTCCACACTCCACCTTTTTTTTTAACAGAAACTGTATAGAGAGTATATTTATAAAAAGGTTGTGCACAACCATTCAGTACAAAAGGTGAGTTGATTCTTGAGCTCTGAAGATAGAAGAAGTCGTGTAAACAAAACTAATTTAACATCAAACCTATCATTCCTCCTATTTTCGTTCCTACAGTTTTCAAAATCCTGAGAGGGGTATACCCTTACAAATTGGCCATTCAAAAATATACAAAAAAACATTGATAGACATTAACAAAGAGCCATTCCTTAAAATCTTGCTTGTACTGAACCTACTGATGCACAAAAGCTTCATCCATGGGCAACGCTTCTTCTCCTGGCGTCTCTTGACAGTGACTGCACTAAGTCATTTTCGCCATTTTCAAGACCTCTCCCTTAACAATGTCCAATGTGCCCATTAATTCGAAAATGTTTCGCTCCAGGTCATGGATTCTGGAGTCCTAGCATGCTAGCTGTTGGAAGATATACCTGGTTTCTTCTTCATTCCCCTTCATTTCCTTGAGACCTGCAAGAGCGACCTCGAACATCTTCCGTTGGTTCAGCTTGAAATCTTCAATGCCCGCTTTCATGTAAGACACGGCTTCACGAATTTCATACATAATTATAGGGCTTTGCTGTCTCCCTGCACCCTTCTCTCTCCAGAAGTTTTCCTCACTGCTCAGTGGTTGCAGAGCCAAATCCTTCAAACCTGTGCCTATATGCTGTAGCATATGGATTCCCCAAACCGACTCATCCCCTTTAACTCTCGCCATACCCTTCAAGCGTCAGACGATGGCAGAGTCTTTAGACATGGCAGAGTCTTTAGACAAGACTCTCCATAAATACATCATCTTGGAGGTCGCAGGAGCCCATGTGATTAGTTGACACTCTCCACGCGTCCTCGTACTCCAGAGCCAAGCGTAGTTAATGCATACAGGAGATGAATGTGAGGGGAGGAGAAGGTTAGGACCAAGAGTCCTAAGGGATTGGGATGCTAATGTGGTGACCATCCCCATACACAACAACCCCAACACTTTGCATAACCCCTTTATTATCCAATTGATCTGTTGTTCCATTGTTATCACAGAGAATGTGTAGATAATCTATCTCAAAATTGCCACTGAATAAGACTATTCGTTGATATATCCTTCTGCACCATGGGGATCCTTTGCTGTAGCCATTTCTCATTTTATTTATGACTTGTCTTGAATTGCCAAATACAAGGAGCTTACTGATTTTTTCTTTGGAGATCATTTCTATGCCATGAAGCAGAGCAAGCCATTCTGCAACATTATTGGATTTCTCTCTTATTCCCCAGGCATAAGAGTTAACAATTTTTCCTCCGGGGTCATATATTACCCTCCACACTCCACCTTCATTGGTTGTGTGGGGAGAGTTATTAGAGAAAACATAACTAGAAGCAAAAAATGCTTATTTGAATGTCCGTTGTTTATCCACACCAAACAAAACTAAAACCAAACTCAGTGTTGGATGCCCAAGAAACTTTCTTGGTTGTTTAGGTCACGGTTTGACTCTCTTGATCCCCAACAACTTGATACCCTAAATTCATGGCAATTACACATCTCCCTTATACTTGGTTGTAAAAAATGCCTCTAAACACAACAATAAAATATAAATTAATCATCCTCAAGCCATTGATAATAATTATCTTTTCAATTTTCAATTTTTATAATATTTATTTTTCTTCATAAATATATGTAAAATTGATGTATTTACCAATTTAAAGACTTGGAAATTTACTCAAAAATCATTAATCATTAAAATAAATAATATAAAATAATATAAAATCTATGATGATGATGATGGTAGTTAATGTCCACTCAGACCACCTCAATCATATCATATAATATATAAAATGCTCCCTGAGAGGTGTGCCCTAGGAAGACATGTAAAGTGGTTAGAGTTTCTCACCAATAAACAATATAATAATCCCCCATGTTGATTGCGGCCCAGTGAAGTGTGCAAGGTTGTTTTTAAGACCACATTGACCAAGCATTATAGCAATAAAATACTCCTCCAAGAGATGGTGTACCCTAGAAGATTGTGCAAGTGCCTAGATCTGCATGCAAACACCATTAACCTCCTCAAACCATGATCCAAAACCATCAATTGAATTCTCAAACCAAGGGCACCAAAGGTAGAGAGACCAAGAAAAATGTGTAAGTATCCCACAAGTGTAGTCAATCAAATTCATGCTAGTGTGAATCCTCCTGTGCATTTGCAAAACCAATTGTTGGAAAACAAAACCAAGGGTCTAAAACCACCCTCATCTCCACCATGCCTCGAAATGTGTGACAATCAAGTGAGTGCTCCACTAGAATCTATAATCTACATCATAATAAACCTAACAAGTGTGAACAAGACCAATAGGAGTTAGGTCACTCAAGCAATAACCTCCAGATAGTCAAAATATAGTTAAACTAGCCATTGGAAGGCCTAGATTCACCTCCATGTGTGAATATATGCCAATAAGGGGAGCACTATAATACATCAAGCAACCATCCAACCCAACAATGCCTCATCATCACCAAATAGCCAATATCATCAAGGGAATTAACACCATCAAGATAAATGTGCTAGATCACCTTAAAAATGTGTGCTAGAAATAATTACTTCATAATAATAAGCATGAACCATAGTGAGTATGCCAATAATTTAATCACCACATCTAGGAGCAATAAATAACCAATAAAACTTATGGGTGAGTGCACAAAGTTGAGGGACATTTTAGATGCAATGGTAGATTCAAGAAACTCATTCAAGTTCCATAAAAGATAATTGATCCCAAGCAATCCCGACCCTACCAAACCTAGTCCCAAGCATGCCACGTTGAAGGCCAAGTAGGATAGTTAAACAAAACATGTACGCGTTATGAGCTACTAAACGCGTACACATTTTTTAAAACATGTTTTATGCCCGAAACAAGGTCGCGCCTGTCACTTCCTCCACGACAACAACATAGCAGCGACTTCGGGCGACATAACGAGTAATGGTGAACGTATTTTGAGGTCATAGAGCCCAAATCTTCTACCTTGAGAACCAATCTCCTTAATCTTAGGTATTTGAATCAAATTCCACCCTTCTAATTTCTATATTTTGATTTTTTTATGCCCTAAAATGAATTGAATCCATACATTTTTTAATTTGTATGCCCTAAAATTTTTTTAGACCATAACTCCAAACATTTGTATGCCTAAAGCAAATTAAAACCCCAATTTACTCGTAAAAATCAAATCAATTTCACTAGATGCATATATATACATGAGCATCCTTGTGAATCCAAACCAATATCCACATGTATCCAAAGTTTCTCATGTATATAGAAAGGTTTCTTACAACTAAAAATATTTCAAGTACAATTCATATCTTCCCCAAAATACATAAACAAAGATGCTAAATGGCCTATAGAGTCCAAAAAACTTCATGCCACAACAAATAATAACATATCAAAATCCTTGCCAGTATTGGGGTTTTATTCATCAATAGCACTGTTTACCCCTCCTCTAGGCTCTATCCTTTGCCTTTACCTAGAATATCGAAGTTGGTCCTCCAAGGACATTAGTCAACACCTTATAGTTTTGATGAATTTTCCCAATCCAAGTGTTAAGATTGAATAGAGAAGCATCCCATGCTTACTAAATGTTTTCACTTGAGTGAAGGGTGCATTTTGGTTAAGGTCAAGACATAGGAGTTCAACAATAGGCTCTCCCAACATCAAGATAAATAGGGAGGTTGGTGTGTTTGATTACATGTCAATCCCATACTATCATACATGATAAAATCTAGTGGAAACCTTGCAATCCTAAAAGATTGAAAACTGTTAATTCTGTTGAATTCTAGATCCCAAACCACTATACAAAAATATGCGAAGTTTCTCATGTGTATATAGAAAGAGTGCATAAAAATAAAATAACATAAAGTGAAATCCATATATGCACCAAATTACATATAAAAAATATAATATGCTAAATGGTCTATAGAGTCCAAAAAACTTCACGCCACAACAAATAATTACATATAACAAAATCCTTACCTATATTGGGATTTTATTCATCAATAGAACCTTGTGCCCCCTGCTCTAGGATCTAGCCCTTGCCACTACTCGGAATCTCATAGTTGGTCCTCCAAGGGCATTAGTCAACACCCTACAATTTTGATGAAAATTCATAATCCAAGCCTAAAAATAAGGTAGAGAAGCTTCCCAATCAACATATACACTTAGGACATTTAATGTATGTATCTGGAAATTGAAATTAATACACATATACAACATAAATTTAAGATGGAAAAACATTAAATGTTTATTCTTTAGTGTATAATTTGTTCAATGTTAAATTTCAAATTATAAATAGTTCATGTTGTTATTTGTTGTACACTAGTTTTACATTTTCCATTGCTTAGAGATGTCATTATACCATGTGTATTTTTCTAATGATATATATATATTTTTTATTTATGATTGCAATGGATATTATGGATCAGAATGCAGAGATATTGAGAGAGATCGCTCATTTGAGAGAGATTGGTACGGCTTGGAGGGGTGGTTATGAACTTCGCTGCTCATTGGCAACATCACTAGATGCTATTGTGGATACTTTTAGTTGCTCAAACAATGCATTATACAACATATCATCGTATAGAGAAAGAAAACGACAAGAATTTGTTGATGGATTGAGTTACGATGAGGTGAATAAATTAGAAATAACTAAAGAGAAAATATATTCACTTTTTAGAGTGCCTGGGACATATGCCATTCCAAAGACTACTAGAGCACATATTTCAATTGAGTGGTGTGTTTTTCCACCAATCAGAGATCACTAGATGGATCGATGGTATATGGTATTTGACATTACCCCACACAACAACAGGAAAGTACCGCTATACTTCCTCCAAAAACTTTATGCTGATTTTGTGATGGGAAAACATGTCAACTATTTCGATATGTTGGGGTTTTAGGGCGCTAGTATGGGGCTGCCCCAAAACTGTCCCAATTCTAGGCATGGAGATGCCAATCGACTGATACCTCCACCTCGTAGATAGATACCAAGGCCAGATGTCCACTACAAGGAAAAGGCCCTGTAGTGGAGGTCATAGCGGATGTTTTTAGTGTTACAAGATTGGCAAAATTTTTCAAAAAAACCTCCTCTATGACCTCCACCATTGGTAGCGGATGTTTTTGCAGAGGTTGTAACAGATGCAATTTATTACTAAAAAATACTCGGTGGTAGGTGGTTTTAGCGGAGGTTAGTTTACCAGTGCGCATAACAGAATTCAAGTGCACCAGTGTGTTTTCACCTATGACGCACCGGTGTTGCATACTTAAAACATACGCATCGATCTACTCAACCGGAACAAGCACTGGAAAGAATCAAATTGCAACGCCGCACCAGTGCTTGAGTGCATTAAATACGTACTGGTGCGTCTATACAAAATAAATGCACCAGTGCGATATTTTATATCATATGCACTATACATTTTTTCATTATATTTAGATTTAATGGTGTCGTACATTTATCCTGCAGCACTGGTGCATTTCATACATGAATGCATAGGTGCATTTATTAGTACAATGCACCGATGCTTACATAATATCAACCTAGATCGGTGCATTTAAACACATGGAATGCACCAACATGATTAAAAACTAAAAACCGGTTGGCATAAGCTGTGATCGTTCTTGTTGCGCATAAGCAATCTACATGCACCGGTGCAATTCATATAATGAAACACATCGGTGCTCAATGTTATAAATGCACTGGTACTCAATTATGTAAATGCATCGGTGCGCATGTTTAGTATATACGCACCGAGACACAATGGTAGTTTAAATGCACCATAGTACGATATTTTGAATAATGGCTACTGATATTTCATTCAAATATATATATTATAATTTTTTTATTTTTTTAATTCCATTATTCATCTTAAATTGAAATATTTGTTTATAGTAAAATTCATTTCAATTTTAATTGTTGAAATTGTTTATTTGGATTAATTTCTTATATCATAGATGCAAGGATCTATTGTAATATTTAATCATACATACATTTAATTACCAATTTACCATTTACGAGTGTTGTGTGGCAGTGAATAATTTATTTTTGCTCCATCTTGAATAAAAATACGCATTTTTTTCTTGGAATTTTTTTTCACCAATGTACCATTTCACATGTTACATTTGACAATAATATTGAAGAATGCAATAGAATAATTTATTATTATTATATATATATGAGAGTGTCATTTGTCATACAAAATACAACAACATAGAGACAACAATAATCAAAATGTCAACATGCATGTAATTATTGTTACACTTATTGGTAACTTGTCTTTGAATTCAGACACTATGTTTACACAAAATGTCTGATTTTCACAAACAATTATTTCAAAATATACAACAAGCTACATCAGCTTGCATTAACATCAAAATTAAATATAGAGCATTATTCTTTGTTGGAATTGTTATTGGTGCTCGAGCCACTTGTATCAATTGGGTTATTTGGTGGAATGTTTTGACGTTGATTGGCTTGGTTGTTTTCCTCTTCTTTAGCTTCCATCTGTAAACATAAAAATAAAGTATACTGAGTGTCTCTACCTTACCAGCGGGAAGAATGAAAAATAAATAGATAATATACACTAATGTAAATTGAAAAGCGACATACCATAGAAATAATCGACTCATGAATGCTACACATTCTCTCAAAACCAAATCTCATGTCTTCTATCAACAAGTCTTATGTTGGCTTCACTCCATACTTTGTTTCATGCAATTGTTATGCCCCGTCACAAATCATAGATTTAATATAAAAGTTTTTTGTTGTTTTATTAATTATAAAATGAGATAAGTAAAACAACATAGAGACTTACAAAATCCACAATTAATTTTTGATACGCCAACATATACTCACAACCCTTTCTTAACCCAATGTCAATCAATTCTTTTGATGGATCCTCTTTGTATATTAACACTTGTTTGAAGGCATGCAAAGATTGCCAGTGAAAATAAATTAAAAAAATTTAAATATACCAATCACAACCACTACAAAATGTTTATTTAATTTCTTACAACGAAATAAAAAATACTCACAAATCTTGCTATCAACCCCTTTTTTCCTTGTCGTCCTGTCTCGTGTGCTGACTGGGTTCCATTTTCTTTTCTGCAACAAAAC
The DNA here is from genome assembly GCA_027924585.1 of Larix kaempferi. Classification (NCBI taxonomy): domain Eukaryota; kingdom Viridiplantae; phylum Streptophyta; class Pinopsida; order Pinales; family Pinaceae; genus Larix; species Larix kaempferi. Next base: position 4,780,603 of record BSBM01000434.1, read on the forward strand.
AAAAAAAATAAAAATTAATATTTAACGTCGAATTAATTAATGAAATGTATAACATAAACCTAAAAACCAATGATTTTATACATTTGAAGCAGGTTGTTGTTGAGATGTCTCTTCCTGTGATGCAATTATGTCCATTTCCTTGACCATCTCCTTGTACAATTTCTTGGACATCCCTACTGGCACATTTCGCATATCACCTTGTTCATCCTTTGGGATTCTCATAATCTTCCTGAAAATGTAAAATGACATTAAACTATTTCTCTGTTGATATGAAAAATAAATATGATAGAATTAAAATTATTGAATGAATGCCGCTTTGTAATAGTTTTAAATGCATATTCTACATAGACATGTTTAGGAATATTACCTTTTGAATGATTCTTTTTTGTTGTTGTATGTTTTTGCTATTGCAATCCTGATAGTTCTCATTGACCCTTTTTCTAGGAACGTCTCTTGTAGTTTACATATGACCTGATTCTTTGAATCATTTGATTAGTTTATGTATTGTAAGTGAAAAGTACGTTTGTACGTTCTTTCCACTAAATACCTCGTAGTATTATAAAATTATTTGCCTATTAACTTCCAGCACCACTCTAGATGAGCTAAGGACCAATTGATCACCATTTGCATCTTCAGTAATTTTTTTTCCTTATGATGACATTGACTTATGTTGCTGTCGGTACCTGCATAAAATTCATCATATGTGAATTAAATTATTTGAAATATATTAGTGAATATTCTTAATTAAGTAGATTATTACTCAAATTTCAATAAATAATTCATATTGACTTATTTTTTATTCACCTGATTCATCCATCTGCAACTTTTCCATCAATGTTTTATGCTCTTCTGGAGTTAGTTTGGTAAGAATCTTATTGAACTTCCTCATTTTTTGGCACTGCATGTCACACATTAACCAATATATATTAGTTAAATTTACAAATAATTCAAACAAATTAATTTAAATACAAAAATTAATTAAAAGGACTTGCCTTATTCATAATTCTTGATGTGCTCCCATCATGTTGATTAAAGTTGTTGTTCATTGAACTCATGGAATGCATTTTCTATCAATAAACAACCTGCACCATTAAATACAAAAGCTATCAATATATTATACAAACAAATTACAAACCTTCAAAATTCGAAAAAAAAACATTAAAAAGAATAAATCTGATTTTGGTGTGCTTGTATACATTAAACGCCCCAGTGCGTTATTGACAAAACCGCACTGGTGCATTAATTCCAATATGTCGCATCGGTAACAGAGAATCGAAATACTAAAATCAGCTTTTCCGTTTTTGTAAAATAATAAAAAACGATGCATTATAGTAAATCTGGTGCATTACATTAAATGCAACGCATCAGGAACATAGAACTGAGACATGAAAAATGACATTTGTGTTTTTATAAAATAATTAAAAATGATGAAACGTGGGTCAAACGCAGTTCGTTATTTAGATGAACGCACCAGTGCGTTTCTGTCATACAAACACACCGATTTTGACGCATGCCTTTTTAATAATAAAAATGAAACCCCAAAACTTGTCAGGGCCGACATGGTTATGGATTCAACCAAGAAAGTGGACCCATATCACCCTATGCTTTCTATATATAATCACAAGCTCAGTAAATCCAAAATCCCTAAAAGGTGAAATGGTAATTCTGCATAACAATAGAGGGATTAAACCCTAATGAGGAATTTTGCAGCCACATAAAACAAAAAGAAGCACAGAGAAAATAATGGTTGCAACATTGAAGTTAAGTATGAAGTTTTTTTTTCTAAATCTAGATAAACTCTAAATAAGGTTATAAGATCTACAATAATACTTACATGCTTGAAATTTCTATCATGCGGGGTTTGGTTTGATTCACCATACCTAAGAAATTTCAACCCTTAGAACTCCTTCCAGTTTCCCCAAACTCCTTCCACGTAAGTCTCTGTTCCAGAACTCTCCCGTGGAAATTTTGGCAAAACAATGAGTTGATGTTTAGGTTTTTGGCTTTTAAAGGCTATTTAGATCTACTTTTCGAACTTAAAATTTCTGCCTTTTTTTTTAATTTAGGGAAAAAATGGTTTTTGCAATTTTTTAAAATTTTGATTTTTGGTGTGCCTTTTGTTAAGTCGCATCGGTGCGTATATATGTAGAAAACACCGTCTTTCAAATAATTTTAAAACTGGTACGATGATGCGTGTAATGTTATGCAACACCGGTGCACTTATATGTAGGAAACACACCGCAATGAATTATTTTGTGAAAATGCATGTAGAAATATATACTACCAAATGTAGCAGATGTTTTTCACCATAGGGGGATTTTGCAGATATACTTTAACAATGCATTTACATTTTTTACGCACCGGTGCATCGGCTTTATGTTAGTGCACCGGTGTGTTTATGTATGAATAAATGCACCGGTTTATTTTGTAAATTCTATGTTTTTATGTGTCCACTTAAAATTATATATTCATACTAAATGTCATTTTTACTATTTAACCACACCAATTACAATATTTCATAGTATATATATGTTGATTGTTGATTTGGTTTGAATGTAGTTTGTAGTATCAAATGGCCAATTCTTCATATTCCATCTCATACCATCTTGTTCAAAGTTCAACGAGTTCTCCCATTCCATCCCCGGTAAGTTCAGGTTTTATTTATTTTTTGATTACTTATTTGAATTTAGTTTACTTATCCATGTGAATCTGAATATCGATTTATTCTATGTTGCAGGACCACAATTCAGGTTTGAGTCAGAAGCACAAGAAATTCCACCAGTTTCAAAACTTCATAAGCTCTTATCATGATTAAAATACCGCAAGCAGTTCATGGATTAAATGGGCAGTCGCTTTACCCCGCCAATTGCAACATGCCATCTTCAAGCCGCCATCCTGGTTCATTGACGGTAATTCGTCGTGAGATGGAACTCTTTTATGACACCCCAGTAGTTTGTGGTTGTTAAAAATGTCAAGGGTTGAAGGAGAACCCTCGGCGTGTCACACTCACCCATTACACCAATGATAGATTACCTAATGTCGATGGTCTAATACCCCCTACTGCAGTAAAAAATCCAGTAGGTGATATAGAAAAGACACGTAGAAACACTTCCTTATGCTCATTTTTTAAAAATTTGGAAGGAAAAACAACTATGTCTCATCCTAAATTGACGAACCCCTCGGCTTATGTTCAATCATCTGAAAGTTCTAGTGATCCAAATTATGATATGAATTCCAGCCAACCCATCTCTACTAGAAGATCCAAAAAGTTGCATGAGTTGAGAGCAAAACTGTCCAAGTACACACCGAGGTTTGTCCAATTGTTGGAGCGTAGCGATGATTTCCCCCTTCTTGTGAATTTGAAAAGTAAATATCAAACTTCTTACAACCGCGGTTTATATGGTGCTTGGTCGTCCTCTCTACCTATGCCTAATGTTGGAACCAAATTCTCCTTTTGTGGTAATAATTTTATGATTACCAAGTCTAATATATATGTCGAAAATATTGGGTTATTTATCCTTTCACATGTACTTGTTCCTCCCAAACAGTCAGTAGCACTTATTCCATTTTGGGGTCCTATCTATTGTTGGTATGATTACTTGAATATTGTCAAATACAAACACAACATTTCTATGCATAGTATGTGCATGAATGGTTATGTTTTTGGAAACTTTAACAGGAAGAACCTATTGTATATAGATGGTCCTCAACGCACTCATGGGAACATTGTAGGGTTCATAAATAGTTCTAGGTGCTCTTTTTTTTCTCCAAATTGTTCATTTGAAGAACACTTCAATGGCTAGGAGTTCTTTATGAAAAGGAAAGTGTCCAGATTTCTTGTTGTACATGCAATATGTAGTTTGTCTCTTGGTGACAAGTGGTTATTAAACTACAAATTTCGTAGACCACCAACTGCTTGTCAGAGACACCTCGCATTGTGATTACCTTTAGACATTCCCTTGAGGCGTAAGACAAAAAACATTGATTAATTGTACTTGTTAATTTTCAATGGATTCATATTAATTTATTGCTCAGTTTTAAATTATGTTTTATAAATTGTTAATTTAATTTATAAATTCAATTTGAAAATGTGTTACTCAATTTTAAATTTTCATATTTAATGTGGAATCGATGTTAATTTATCGCTCAATCTGAGCATCTTCTTTATAAATTGTTCGTAGCTTAACATTTTCTACTGGAAGTGATTCTCGTGCTTCTGTAATAATTCTTTTCTATAATGCGAGATCAAACCAATTGCATTGTGCTTACTAACATCATTAATGTAATGTTCAATATTTTTCAAAAAAGGATTATGATGATGAGCGACCTACCTACCATATTCCATTGCCCCCGAGTACAATGTCAAATCGAGAGAAGGATGAAAAAAGAGCACAAATTGGAGAGGAAGCATACCAAGCATGGTTGAATCAACCACCTATTCAATTTCCACTGCATCCATCCTCACCAATCAGGAATTCCTATAGTGATAGTAGTTCTTCACATGTTGGCAATGGAGGCAATGAAGTAGAGGTTGGTATGGACGAGTTATTATGAAAAAAGAGTGCCATGGATGCAATTTTGTTCCATACATTACAATACAATGAGCTAGGGGATGACGCTCATATTACTGAAGCCTTCTTTGAAAGCCTTAAATTGGCTTCCACCACACCTCTATTTGGATTTGTTCGGTCAAAGTATACACAGCTGGGGACAACAATGTTACTATACAACTTGAAAGCAAAGTATGGCATGTTAGATGCATGTTTCTCAGTAGTGTTGAGGTAACTGACTATCAACTACATTATATTTTGAGTAATCTTGTGACAAAATCATAATAGAAAATGGTCGATTTTTGTGTAATCAGTGGCATGGGTACTCTATTCCCCTTCCATTGAGTAATCGGTGGCATGGGTACTCTATTCCCCTGCCAATGAGTTAGTGAACGCAGGTGGAGTTTTCCTAGGTCCTGCAACCAACAATATCATTGAATTTCATATTGTGATTGGATTATTGACCAACGCTTCCTCCAATGGAGTAAGTCATATTATTGTATACCTGGATTCTCAACTTGTGGTTTCTCAGTTAAAACACGTATATACTCTTTGCGATCCTATGTTAATTCGTTTGTTTTGAAGAGTACATCTTCTTGAAAGTTCGTTTGATTTTATACAATATCAACATATCCCAAGAAGCATGAATACAATTACTAACTTGTTAGCCAATTTCATTTTAAATTGGTACATTACACATTCTTAGATATATTAGTTAATACTGTATAAACAATAGACACATCATGAAAACAATTCATACACAAAACAAGTAGTCTCAAAGATCCATGTATGTACATTCACCATAGACATATTATGTACTAAAAGCTGATATAAGCCGCTCATATATTAAGTTTGCCAAAACTGGTCTTACAAAATGTCCTCAAACAAAAACTAAAGCTCATAAAGCTTTCAGACATCACTAGATATGGGTAGTACAAAAAGTTAAGAACGATGCTCGTGATAGCATACGACCACCCAAGCTACTCGCAAGAGCAGATGACCAATGCATGCAGAAACCCCTACGAGTGGCGTTGATAATGTCGTGGAAGCTCATCTATGAAGATGTCTAGGACGTCAACAATTAGTCTCTCCAAGTTCTATTTGAACTCCTTAAGCTCCTCGTTCGCCTCATGATCTCGAGCCCTCATGGCTCTCTGCTCTCCCCGTCGCTATATGGGAGAAGTTCTCGGTGGCCTCGCAGGTCCAACATCTACATCAGTGAAATGCAAAGTCTCAGTACACCAAAAAAATCAAATATTTTAAAATACATAAAAATAAAATACATGAAAAAAATCATTTTTACCTATATCACCCCACTGTACTCCTTTTGGAAGCATGAGATCTGGATCTCCTTGAAAATATGTGCCTACATAAGCGTAGTCCTTGATCATGATTAACTGCCCATGCAACCACTTGAAAAAGGCCGGTCCATAGGATATAATAGGTACACTCCCATGAAGAGACATCAAATCGAACCACCACCTCATGGGCGACTCTTGCTCGTTTGGGATCTCGATCTCAATGTTTTGTGGAAGGAATCGGGGAACCCTCTCTAGGAAAAAGGAAACTATGATAGTACCATAGCCGAATTGTTTCAGTCGGCCAGTCCTACAATTGGTCAATCGATCTTTCAAGTTTATTAAGAGGCCTTCACACCAGTTGAATACTATGGGATCCAAACACTCTAATGCATACAACATTTGTTATTTGGTGGCGTGATGCACGACCTTACTCCCAACTACCCGCGTGATCGTGAATATGATGGTCCTGAGTGTGAGGTCTGTAATGTGTTTGATGGGGGCTTTCCCGTTGACCTTTTGGGTCCCATCAACAAAATACTCTGCAATTAGTGTGTCTGTGTCGTCCTCTCCTCCCCTGCTCTTGGAAAGAGAGAGACGTCTTCCCCGCTATGATAGTCTAGTAATGAAATAGATGTCATCTATTTCCAATGTGAGGGTATGGACCCCCACTTGGAAATGCTTCTCATTTGGATCCCACATCCTCACAATGTGCCCTAGCAGCAGAACTTGGGCCCTCATGCCCAAAACTAGGAAGAGCTTGGGGAATCCACATTCACGAAGGGCCATCATAGTGTTGGGATCATTAGCCCCTCTCTAATCATCTCCCTCATGCTCTCCTTCTCTCCATTCGATCACCATCATGATGGAAAAAATATGCATAAAATTCAGAAAGAGAGAAGTTAGGACACATTCATTTGAGAAATGCCAAACCAAATCACTTCTATTTATTTTTTGGGTCTTTACCTGCGTGTGTCGTAGTTCCCGAAAGAGGGAATTACGACACCGTCGACACACATTTGACCCCAAAAATCAATAAAAAAATTGCCTAAACTACTCTTAAAATGGAAAATGTGGCTATGGAAATGAAGTGGGAGGGAAGAATCATTACTTGGAATTGACGATGTTGAGAACGTTTGCCTGGAATGTCTAGGATCTCCACCACAAGTTTTCACCAAAAAAGGTTTTTTTGCTCTCCTTGCAATGGTAAAAATGGAGTTAATATTTCCCTTTCTAGAGTTTTGAAATGTAAAATTTTATTATTTTCTTCCATTATTTTTACCATTTTATTATTTTTAGTCAAAATACCATTATTGTGTTGAACACGTTTTTAACGTCAATTATGGAGATTGTAGGTCAAAATTAATTACGTCGACTATTATTGAGAATAGTTTTATCTCTTTTTAGGGCTCGCAAAAATTATTTACGAAAAAGAAAACTCTTGGAATTTTCTTTAAGCTCTTTTCAGAGTCCCTAAATAAGAAAATATTGTCAAGCAATCTTGACTCTTTCACGCTTGTAAAATTATTTTAATGGTCATCTATTCAGTTTTAGTTTACCTCTTTTTCGGATTGAGTAGTATTAATTACAAAAAATGAATACCTTATCCGACTATTGACAAAGAGATTTCTTCTAGGCATTATTTTTTACTTTTTCGGGCCTAGGGACTAACATTTACGAAAAATTCCATTTTGGAGTCTTCTTTAAGTGATTTTTAGACTCAAAATATGAAAAAACACCAAGTTTCCCTTCTTTGTACTTTTAAAATTGCACATCGAAGGACCCTTTTTGGGAATCGAACCCCTCCTTCCTCAGGTTTATAAATTATGTGAGGCCGGACTCATTTTATGAGCTATATTGAGCATTTGTTACCCTCTTCCAACTCGTTTAAAAGCAAAGAGGAACTCATCCATCATGGTGGGGAAAATAAGGGAAGGGAAATGTGTTTAAGTCTATATTTATGGCAGCTTGTTGTCACCTTTGAACACAACACCCATGTCCATTTCATTTGAACAATTGGGTAGCCAGTTTGCTTTCGAGTCACACCAATTCCACGAGTTTGTTTTACTCCTTTGGGTCATCTGAATAATGCCTTAGTTATGTCACATTGTGTCTTGGTTTTCCTTGTTAAGTTAGTGTTGCAACGTCTTGTGTCATGCCGTCAAATTGTTCAAAGGAAGTCTTTTGATAGAGTCAACATTTGCAGTCGTCAAGCCTTCTGTTGTGTCAGTCATCCTTGGATTAACCTTTGCTATCATCAGCTTTATGTCTTTTGTCTCAGTCCATAATCACCTGATCTCATATCACTTCCCGGGTCGGTTTTGTGTCGATGATGTGGGATACATCATGGCCCTCCTTCGACGAGTCTGTTCCCATCGACATCAGCACAATATTCAGGAATTAGACTTAGGAACCAGTTAGTACCTTGGAGCTTACATGCCTTAATGGCAGGTTTTCCCGTTTCCGACAGTCGGTTCACATCATTGACCTCTGATCGGAATATTCCGTGAGTGTTCGACTCCATGTCATCCATTCACATTCATTGGAATGTACTTAGATACCTTGGGAGTCATTGTCATCATTGATGATTTCCCTCGTACTTGTTAACAGTTTACATTATTGACCAGTAATCAAGTGGTTTCTGTCATGTTCAACGTTAACTCCATTTATTCACATGGTTAGATTCGTATCGATTTGAGATCAGGTAGAAGAACCTGGGGATCCTTATTGTGTTTTTCCTAGGTTTCGATGGATATTTTTGGGTAGGTTCCCACATGGAAATCATGTTGGTGGCCTCATTGATGTACTGCCACATAGATCCACATTGTATTGGCCATGGATTTGTTGTTATCATCTCATGGATCTATGCTTGTATTTTAGTAGCCATGATTTGTATTCAGTCATTGATCGGTACAGATCCACAATGTAGGTCAGTAGCCGTATCATGAGTCAGTACTGTCATGGATCCGTGTTGAATTGGTCGACAGCCATGTTACATGTGTATTTCAGAGATGAGAACTATTGCGCTACATGAATTCCTTGTTACTTGTTGGCAGGTTTTCCATCAATGGTTCCTTGCCATAGTACTCTTCATCTGAAAAAGTATTTATGTTATCCTTTTACTCTAGCTTCATACTTTGGGGGTAAATCTATTGCATAGAATTTTCGTCATGAACTTGTATTTGCCACAATCCCTAAAGAATTTATGATCAAACTTACTAGAGAGATGTGAGCCATTTTTTTTCCCTTCAATTGACCATTTTTACAACTGTGTCACGGGTTGCAAAAGAGAAACATGCGACGTTTTTCTCTTGTCGCAAGCTACTGTCTTACAGAATGTGACAATTTCGCATGTTTCCTAGTATGCAGACTGCGACAGTCTAATATGTCGCAGGCTGGTACAATGCAGAGTGCGACATTGTCTGTTAGAAGTAAAAAAGAGAAGTTTCGAGGACCTTCTAGGTAGAGGCCCTCGTGTACGGATATCCCTTCCTATTTGGGTGGATCTCACTCGATTCCTAACCTATTGGGATCTCTCCCTATCCTTCTGTTATCTCTCACCTTCCCCTTATCCTCTTTGCCCTATAAAAGCAAGCCTAGCCCATGGGTGAAGGGGGGGAGTCTACCATAGCCATATGCTGGGGAAATTGTGCTAGAAATCCATATCTTGAGTGATCATACTCTTGAAGCAATGTGAAGAAGTTCTACGCAAAGGATCGTCGATGGAAGCTTGTGACGCCAAGGCATGGTTGTATTCTTTCTCTATTTGCTTAATAATACAGTTATGCATCTCCTTTCTTACAATCATTAATTGTTAGTGTTGTTGTTTTCTTCCTTGGCCGATAACATAGGTTCTTGTAGTTGCAAATATTTTGTTCTCTCTCTCTGTTGATTTTCTTGCAGTTGTCTCCTTTGGATTGCACGAGGAACGTTGGATTCGAGAGACAAAGGGAAGCTAGTACTTCAAACTCACGGGTTAAATTTTTCTTGCCTATACGAACTTAAGGAAAGTAGTGCATTCTGTGTCTTTTTGTTCTAGACCTAAACCATTTAGGCTAGGGGCTTCCACCTCTGTCCGCACCAGTAGAATAATCCTAAAACAAGGAGGAAGGGGGCGCGCGTGTGTGTGTGTGTGTGTGTGAGAGAGAGAGAGAGAGTTGGGATGAAAGGTGGGTGAGTTCAAGAGAAAGGGAGGGAGGAAGAGAGAGGGACTCTGAGAGAAGGTGGGAGAAATATGGAGAGAGGGATGGAAAGAAAGAGAGAGAATGGGAGGAAGGGATGAAGAGAGAGAGAGAGAGAGAGAGAGAGAGAGAGAGAGATTAGGGGTTAAGGGTTTAGAGAGAGATAGATAGATTGGGGGTTACAAGTTTATAGAGAGAGAGAGAGATAGAGAGAGAGAGAGAGAGATTGGGGGTTAGGCATTTAGAGAGAGAGAGAAATTGGAGGTTAGAGAGAGAGAGAGAGAGAGAGAGAGGTGTTTAGAGAGAGAGAGAGAGAGAGAGAGAGGTGTTTAGAGAGAGAGAGATTGGAGCTTAGGGGTTTAGAGAGAGATTGGGGATTAGGGGTTTAGAGAGAGAGATTGGAGGTTATAGGTTTAGAGAGAGAGAGATATGGGGGTTAGGGGTTTAGAGAGAGAGATATTGGAGGTTAGGGGTTTAGAGAGAGAGATATTAGGGGTTAGGGATTTAGATAGAGAGAGATTGGGGGTTTAGAGAGAGAAAGAGAGAGAGAGATTGGGGGTTAAGGGTTTAGAGAGAGTGATATTGGTGGTTAGGGGTTTAGAGAGAGAAATTTATTGGAGGTTTAGGGGTTTAGAGAGAGAGATTGGAGGTCAGAGGTATAAAGAGAGAGAGAGTGATTGAGGGTTAAGATTTGAGAGAGAGAGATAGATTAGGGGTTAGGGGTTTAGAGAGAGAGATTATGGGTTAGGGGTTTAGAGAGAGAGGGAGATAGAAAGAGAAATATTGGGGGTTAGGGGTTTAGAGAGAGAGAGAGAGATTGGAGAGGGAGGAAGGGCGGGAGGGAGAGATATTGGTAGCGAGGGGTTGAGAGAGAGAGCGAGCGAGAGAGAGAGAGAGAGAGAGAGAGAGATGGGGGTTAGGGGTTTAGAGAGAGATTGGAAGTTAGGGGTTTACAGAGTGAGAGAGATACAAAGAGAGATTGGGGGTTTATAGAGAGAGAGAGAGAGGGAGAGGGAGAGATTTGAGGTTAGGGGTATATATATATATATATATATATATAGAGAGAGAGAGAGAGAGAGAGAGAGAGAGAGAGGTGTGTGTGTGTGTACAGATATATATATATATATATATATATATATATATATATATATATATAGAGAGAGAGAGAGAGAGAGAGAGAGAGAGAGAGAGAGAGAGAGAGAGAGAGAGAGAGAGAGAGAGATGAAAGGAGGGAAGGACCGAGGTAGGGAAAGAGAGAGATTAATGCAAGGAGAGAGAGAGAGACAGAGACAAATATTTGTAGATATAAGAAATAAATTTCCACCTGTATAAGGAGATTCAAAATCTGAGTTCCCAATCAAATTTTATGGCAAAAAACGGTGAAGGCATGTTCTTATGTAACAAAAATGTGGACACATTTCATTCTATTGGTCAAAAGATTCATAATATTATTTTAAAAATAACATAAAAATGGTGATGAATCATAGAAAACCTAAAATATAAAAGTTGTAGAGCTCATAAATACCTTTTCAACGAAATAAGGAGCATCAAGATCCAAATTCTGGATCAAAAGTTATGGTAAAAACACTAAAGGCATGTTTACACGCAATAAAAGCATGCGCGCATTTTGCCAACACTTGCGCATTATGATAACGTGTGCATGTTTTGATAGCGCATGCGCGTTATTAATGTGTGCACATTTTGATAGCGCGTGCACGCTATTAACGTGTTCGCATTCCTACAAATTTAAAAAAAAAAGGCTGGATAATCTCTCTTCTTCTACGTGGTGGATGAGTTGGTTGCTTTGGTTTTAGGTTCAGATTGACAAACCTCTTGGTTCAGACCGCATAAGCCAAAACACATCCATTTCTTTAGCCCTTATTTTTCAATAGCGATTCTACGTATGCTCCAGGTCTTCATTTCAAATGAAACTACACACACTTATAAAGCTCTGTGTGTAGATTCTAAATATATATTTTTTCGATAAATAAAATATTTTTTCTATTTTTTACTTATTTTTATTTGCACATATGTCAAATTTTTAAAATACATAGGTCTTTTATTTCCGCTATAAATTTTGATTGGCTCCACTATTTCGAAAGCGAGAAAGAGCCCGCACAAGTACAGACAAAAACCTATGCACTAAAAAAAATTAGTTGATTTATTAGGTTAAGACCCTAATAGCAGGGCCTAACGCTTGACCTTGTCATTTTAGGGCTTCATTGACTTCCTTAATTTAAAAAAAATATAAAATTAACTTTGAAAATTTTGGAAAAATAGCGCTGCACAAGAACCGCCTATTATCTACAAATCTACATAATTTTTTCACAAATTTGGACTATTTACATACCAAACTCAGGGCCTACTACGAATATATAGATTATGTTTTAGAAAAAAAATAACATACCAATCTTAGGAGAACTCCATTTTTTGGGAGTTATACCTATTTTCCATAAATAAAATTTATATATTCCAGAAGGTGATATGATTGCCTATGTTTAATCGTTTTACACCACAATCTAAAAAGTTGTGTAGGTACCTCTAAAAATTCATTTTAATGATCAAATTTCTGTTTTTTCAGGAATTCCATTGCAATTAACGCGTCGTAAGTGGGTATTAGTACCTTACACCAACTCGTCTTCTATATTGTCTGCACTTGATAGAGGAAACAAATCCTTTTTTAAATCATTTAGAAAAAGATCAATTTTATTTCTGTCGAAGATCAAGTGTTTCTGCCTTTGAGAATTTTCTTCTATGGGATCACTATGCATGACAAAAATAAGAGTTATGTAATTAAAGGTCTATGATCTGAGTCAGGCTCGTGGTGGCTTAAGATGTCAAAATTTATTATTTAATTGTATGAAGGGATATCATATATAACATAATCTACCATACTACTATCAAGACCATGAATACAAGTCATCCAGCAAGATTTTGGCCACTTCGTTATACCGTTGCAAATTGCAGGATCTTGGGCACGATAGAGTTTAACTAGCTTGGAACAGAATAAATTTTGCCTAGATCTTCATAATTTATTTTGGACCTGTTAGTTGAAGCAAGGTCTTCGTCTAACCAAAGAGAAATAGGGTTGGAATAACTGCTTAGAAGAATATTTTGGTTACTTGAAATTCAAGCATTAAATCCCCCATTAAGAGGATATTGCCCACATTCCTTAGACTAGAAATATCATGCTCTAAGCAATTATAGGGACAATTTTTATCTAAATTGCATTTCTTATAAAAGTTAAAATTAATAGGAGCACAATAACATATTGCTATGTAGGATTTTTTAACATTAATGGTTGTAATCTCCATCCAAATATATTGGTTGAAAGAGTCTTTCTTATAAAGTCTAACATGGGGAGAGATGTTTTTCCTAATGTAGCAAGCTATATATCCAATGCCTCTACGATATGATCTCTTGTTTTATATTGACCAAAGGACATATCATTCTATGTTAGGTACATTAGATTCTTTGTGCTCCCAAGTTTCACTAAGCAATATAATATCAATTTCACTTGGGATCCATCTTAACTTGGGGATTTTGGTCCATGGCAGTTCCAAGAAAGAATCTAGAACATGTCATTGCTATTTATTATTATCTTTTTGGTCTTTGTCTCGAATGACAACTTTTCTATTTCTAATCAATTCTCATTTTTTCTTTTCTTCCTAACTTCTTTTAATTTTTAAACCTCCTTTTTTAATTTTAAAAAATCATAATAAAATTATATTTATATTTAAATTTATGTTAAAATATTTTAATATTCTACTGAATTTTTTATTAAAATATTATTATATTTATAAAAAATACAAAAATATTTTATTATAATTTAATTCATTAAAAATGTATTTCCTTTAAGAAAATAGATTTAAAACTATATAACAATATTTATGAATTAACATGCACAATAGCGAGTGCCTTGTCAATGGATTATACATAAATCATTATAAAACATATTTCAAATAAAACTTATTAATAGTCATTATTAAGTAATTATTACTAACAAGTTTAAATATAACTTTTTTCTCCATTTAAATGTAGATATTTAAATTATAAATATATTTCATTTAATTCATATTTAATTTACATTAATAAATGTTTTATAAATTTATTTAAATTTTATTTTATATTTATAAAAAAATTATTTATAAAACATAAAAAAAATCAAATTAATTTTTTTTTTTAAATTGATAAAATTTATCATAACTCATAATTCACCATTATTAAAAAAAAAGCATTTTACTTATAATATTGTGAAAATACCTATTCAATATCTATAAAAATTAATTCCATACATAAAATTAATTACAATTTTATTTCATGTAATTTATATTACTTTATAAGAATAAAGTATAATTTTTTATATTATAATAATGATTTAATGTGATTTTGATTGTGAAAGATCTTCATCTCGGTGGCTTGTTCTACTTCGTTGATCTTGTGGTTGATATTGGGTTTTGAGTTAAACCCTAACCCTGGCATTGATATGCTCCACTACTCAAAGCTTAGTTCATTTTGCGAAATAAGTGGGGAGGTCGACAGTCTCTCGACCCTTCAGGGGTTCGATACCCTGACCTCGCTATAAGCTACGTTCTTCACTGTGTTTTCACACTGTAAAGGTTTTAACTTGAATGGAGTTCGATTGTGAGGTCTTTCTTCTGAGCCGTAGGTGTTTGTTAGAGTGTGAGTGCAAAAGTGGTTCGGCTTTTGTTACTGTACAGTGTTTTAATCTTTTAGAGTTTACAGTGGGAACTTCATTCTACTACCTGCGTTGGAGAGTCCAGAGTATGCAACCGTTATCCAAATATCACAGGTAATGTAATTGTTGCTAATCAACGAATTTAATGGTCTTTTTAAAGAGTAGTTTCTATTTGTTTTGATACAAGTTCTATATTTAACCCCGTCGTATTTTTTTTTAAATGGTAGGTGAACCTTCTCTCGGCAAAGGTTGCAGCTGGTAAAAAGAATGGTGATGGCTTCTGAATGAACTCCGGTAAGCCTCGGAGACATCTCACGGTTATCCAATACCACGAGGAACTTGTTACCGAGCAAGTTTTGTTTGTTTAGTAGTCAGTTGGTTGTATATGAATAGGTTTCGTCAGGATTCAAACGAGGTTTTTAGACCTTGGTTGTATTAATACTGAGTCGTAAGGCATTTTTGTTTCAAGGTTCACGACCCTTGAGCTATGGCTCACATCTGCTTCACGATGTTTCATTTGGATTACTGTAAGTTTGTTTTTGTGAAGAAATAAAATAGAGGACGGTTTCGAAATACTCTTTCGATAATGAAATATTTGTTTTTGCTGAAAAATGTTTAAAGAATGGTTTGTTGGGAAACTAACTTTTGGTTTTGAACTGAGTAGTAGGGAGGGTTGAACCCTTGACCCGTAACTCGTATTTTCTTGTAATGAAATAGCATGAGTTTGCAAAGGTTTTTGTTATGAATAAAAATATTTAACAGTTGTAAAAACATTCGGCTCTTCAGAAGTTGTTTTTAAGGTCTGATGTTTATTGAAAATGTTTGGGCAAAGCCCGTTTCTATTTTATGAACAGTTGTAGGGTTTCGGTTTTGATTTCAAAACCAAGTCGTAAGGCTAGTTTGTAACCCTACTGTAAAAATTTACTGTGTTTGTTTTCGTTAAGGGTTTAACTCCTTGGGCATGTTCTACTCTTGTTTTCGTAGTACGAATGAATTGAAACTTTGAAAAGTTTAAGAAGATTTATTACTTAGGGTTTGAGCCTTAAGCAACTTCGTGGTTTTTGAGAAGATATACGTATCCTGTGATAATGTTTGTATTTGTATTTGAACATACATTGATAAGGTAAATTGATAATGTATACTTCGTTTTGAGAGTGCAAGAATAAAATTTCTCTGCTATAATAATACTTAGGTTTATTGATAAGAAATTTACTGTGGGGTTTCGATGTTGACAGTAATGAAATGTCAAACCTATTTAGAGATGTTTCTTTGATGTATAAAATTTACTGCGAGCAATTGTTAATATTTATACAGTGAGTTTTCATAATTCTGAAAGAGTCTTTGTGTAATTTATTTGATTTTACATACTATTTCTGCTATAGTTTGAAAAGAAATTACTTAGAACACTATTGCCATTTATAAATAAAAGATAGGATTTTATTGTTCATCAAAAACATTGAAGTATTTGGAATATTTGTATTTTTTGTTTAAAATTCTCAGATGCCTATTTAAATTAACAATAATACAGGACTGAAATAATATGGCTCTATTTATAAGATGAATCATATAAACTTATCCATTGCATACGATTATTTTGATCTACTCTAATTATCCTTTCCTGTACTAGAGTACGACACTGTATCCAGTGTGTGGAAAAATGTAGGAAAGTAATTTTATCAAATCATTCTATCATGCATTTTATTCTAACAGCCAGAAATTACAGAAGTAAGATATTCACTAACAAAGGCAGAATATCTAAGATTTAAATGCAGAACTAATAACATAAAACATTTAGATTTATTTTACTAACATTCACAAAAGTAAATAAGATAACACAATATGAACCTGGAAACTGTAGAAGAAGAAACAAACAGCTAAAGGAGCCCGTTCCACCCAACCAATCTCTTGAAGACAACCAAGCTACTTTCCTTAGGACCCCCGAGCCTGTTCACTGAACCACTAGGATGAATATGCTGTGTGGATTAATGGAATAAATTCCCTTGCAACTCAGCAGTAATACTTAGCAGTAGCACTTCCTGCCTTTAGAAATATTGAACTCAGCAATGTGGCTGCACTAGTTCAGGATGCAGTATTATTTCACTCAAACACTTCTAACTTTCCCCTCATCAAATCTCTTGTGCTCAGAAATTATCACAAGGTAAGAATGAACAGCCTCCTGCTGAATTCGATGGGCAGATAAATAGCATGCTTAAGTATTTTGGTCAGTTTATTTCAGTAAATGAGCCACCTGCTCAGTTCCACTTTCTTGGGGAACATGACCATAAAGGTAGGGAAGTTTCCCCCTGCAACAGTTAGAAGTGAGTTGAGGATGCTTCCAAGTGTCAGTTTGCTTTACACCACAGTCCATTCCCCCTAGTGGGTCAGTGAACACTCATTCAACAGTCTCATTTGGATGTTTGTCTCCACTTTTATTTATTTATAATAAAATATTCAAAGTAATTAATTACAGTCATCCATGACTCCACTTGGTCAATAGTTATAAAAGTTTACAATAAAAATAAAACATAATGTTTTCTCAATAACGTAAAATGTCTAGAACTTGGGTATGTGACAAACACCCCCTCTTAAGTTCAACATTGTCCTCTATGTTTCTTTATTCATCATCCTCTTGTTACTCCTGGAACAACATTGGATATGCCACCCACATATTACTTTCTAGTTCCCAAATAGCTTCGTCCGGACTAAGGTGATTCCACTGCACCTTAACATGTCCAATGCTACGATTACGAAGAAAAATTTTCCTCTTGTCGAGGATACAGTCCAGTTCCACCAGAAAATCTCCTTCTGGTTCCACCTGTACATAATTCCAATTAATCACATGAGTAGCATCATGCACATACTTTTTCAAAAGAGAGATGTGAAATACATTATGTACTTTAATATTTGGTGGCAATTCCAACTGATATGCCACTGGTCCTACCCCGGATAAGATTTCAAAAGGTCCACAATACCTTGGTGCTAATTTAGCACAGCTTCCCAATCTTAGGGAACTCTTCTTAGGTTTTACCTTGAGGAACACATGTTTACCAACTTGAAACTCTTTCTGAGTTCTTTTTAGATCTGCCTGACTTTTCTGTCTATCTCGTGCAACTTTCAAATTGCATTGAACCTGTTTCACAGTTAGTTCCATCTCTCTTAACAAATCAGGTCCTAGCATTAACCTGTCAACTGGATTACTCCAAGAGATAGGAGTATTACATTTTCTGCCATATAAAATTTCAAAGGGACTAAGCTTTGCAGAAGCCTGAGAATGGTTATTATAAGCAAATTCAGCAAGAGGTAAATAATCCTCCCATTTACCTGGATGATCTCTAACATACAATATTAACATGTCCTCAAGAATTTGATTAACTCTTTCAGTCTGCCCATGTGTTTGTGGGTGAAATGATGTACTGAAATTTAAAGTAGTATCTAAACCTTTAAATAAAGATTTCCAAAAATTTCCTGTAAACTTCGAGTCTCTATCAGAAATTATAACTTTCGGTATGCCATGCAAACAAAAAATCTGTTTCATGAAAATTTTAACAACGTTAGCAGCTTTGTAAGTTGTCTTAACAGGTATGAAGTGGGTTGCTTTGCTGAGCTTATCCACAACTACCATTATGGAATCATTCTGTTTTTTATTTTTAGGTAAACCAAGAATAAAACCAATACTAATTATGTCCCACTTCCAATCTGGAATAGGTAGTGGCTGCAACAAACCAGCTGGGTGTCGGTGTTCAGCCTTTACCTGCTGAAACTCTATACACCTAACAATATATTCAGCTACTTCACTTTTCATACATGGCCAAAAATAATCTTTCCTTGGCATGGTTATCATTTTCTGGTAACCAGGATGTGCTGAGTACGGACTTTTATGCAATTTATTTAAAATCAACAATTGAATTTCAACAACATTAGGCACATAAAGTCTGTTTTTATATAACAATAACCCTCTTTCATCAATTCTGAAATTTGTTATAGAATTTTCAGCATTATCTTCAACAATTTTGTTAAGTAAATTCTGATATTTTTCATCCATTCCGATTCTTTCCTTAATCTGATTTTCCAGATCAGTTTTATAAGTGTTGATTGCTGAAATAAAATTTACTTTCGCATTTCTGCTTAATGCATCAGCAACCTTATTTTCCTTTTCCTTAATGTGTTGAATCTCAAAATCGTACTCGCTAAGGAAAGCTAGCCACCTAGCTTGCTTTACGTTCAGACTCGGTTGATCCAATAAGTATTTTAATCCTTTATTATCAGTCATTAAGATAAATTTTCGTCCAATTAAATGATGTCGCCACATTTTTAATGCATGTATTACAGTAGCTAACTCAAGGTCGTAAGTTGCATAATTCTTCTCATGAATCTTTAACTTTATAGACTCATATGAAATTGCGTGACCTTCTTGTGTTAAGACCCCGCCAAGTCCGTCATTGCATGCATCTGTGCATACTATGAAATCTTTGTTAGGATGTTAGGAACCCATGTCTTTACTTTGTTAGTATATTGTTGTTGGACGCATATGCTTTGTAAGTCATCCCGTAGTATTTGTTGATCCATAGTTTATATTAGCCCATAGTATTGACCCATAGTATTGGACGAATATGCTTTGTAAGTTGTCCCATAGTATTATATGTCCCATGGTTTTGACTCATAGTATTGGCGCCTAGACTTAGCCCATGGTTTGTATTGACACATAATATTGACCCATGGTATTGGCGCCTAGACTTAGTATATAAGTGTGTGTTGAGGCCTATGAAGGCACCGTGAAGTTAATTGTATTAAGCTTGCTCAAAGGAGGTTGCCCCCTCGAAGTGGCCCGTGATCAATATAAAAGTGATTCTGAGTTCTATTATTTATGATATCTCGTGTATTTGCTTTAATTAATTATTGCAGGTTCATCACATCTGGTATCAGAGCACTTTCTTGGGCTCGTTGGGTGGAATTTCTGCCAATTTTTTTTTTTTACATCTGTTGCAGCTTCGGATTTGGGAATAATCCCTATCCGCTTAACTATGGGAAGTACTTGGGCATAAGCCCTAAAAATCATTGTGAGGAGTACCACAGGAACCCCAAAGTAGCTGGCCCATTGAGAGGACTTGCCAGCGAAAAGGGCAACGACCCCTACTTGATTGACTAGTTCCCACCCGTGAGGTAAACCAAGAGCTGTCGTTTGTGGCAAAGAGGTTATCAGTTTTACCTGAGCCGTGGAGTGAGGGGGTACTGCCCCAATACGCAAGCCGTCAGATAGCATTGGTGGCCGAGTGAAACACTTGAACTGTTAGGAAGCCGTACATACTTGAGGTCCATATCTATTTTCAGTTGAACTGTTGCCGATCACTTCCGCTCCAGATCCAGCCGTTTCATATCTATTCTGAAAGTCGTTCCAGATTCAGTCACCGTTTTAGATCCAGCCGTTTTCGATCCCTTTCGCGCCGTTGTAGATCCATCTGTTGCGGATCCCTTCTGTGCAGCTATTGTTGATTCGTTTCTGGAAAAAAAAAAAATTGTTTTTCGGCCATATCTCCCTTGTTTCAACTCTGCTTTCCCTGAAACTTCACTGACATCCTTGCAATCCCATTATGCATATTTCATTCCTGAAGACCCTATCCCAAATTTCACTTCCCAAGACCAAAAATCCCACATTTGTCTATTTTTAGGGTTTGCCATAACTTCTTCAATTTTCACCCGATTGCCTTCAAATTTTACCATAGAGTTCCCGCTTATGAAATCCCCATTTTTTGCTTCCCTGTCCCTCAGAAAGTGTCGAAAACCTAGTCAAACCCCAATTACCCCTCCGAGTTTTTCCCAAATCCAAATTTTCCCTTACTAAATAAGCTTGTGTTTGTGTTTTTCTATCCATTCCCCCCCCCCCCCCACAAAAAACAATTACTAGTTATGGTTGTCACTCGCACAGGAGCAAACACCATGGAGGAAGCACTTGCAGCCATCCAAACCAAACTCCAAGATCTGGATGAAAAATTTCTCAGCCTCCATATTCAACATTCAGCCATGAACAATAACCGACAGCCAGAATCTTTTGCAGCCACTGGGTTCTCTTCTTCCAGCAATTTTCGTGGGCCGAAGCTTGATTTTCCTCGCTTCAATGGTATTGATCCGATTGGATGGATATATCGAGCAGAACAATATTTCAGTCTACATAATACTTTTGATGTTCAGAAAGTTCCACTTGCATCCTTTCATTTGGAACAGGAAGCCCTTCAATGGTACTATTGGTACATCAAAGCTCATCCCGAGCCAAACTGGACAGATTTTTTCCAACTCCTTTTGCCACGATTTGGTCCTAGTGCTTTTGACGACTTCACAGGAGCACTCACTGAACTTCACCAAACTGGCACAGTGAGAGAGTATCAGACGAAATTTGAGAAACTAGCCAATCACACAGAAGGATTGTCTGATGAATTCTACAGGAGTTGTTTTATCAGTGGTCTCAAGGATGAAATTTGCTCAGAGGTCAAAATGTTTTGTCCCAACACAATGAGTGAAGTCCTAGGGTTGGCTAAGCTGGTTGAGGACAATATTTCATCTCAACAACGCTCCAAACCCACCTTTGTTCCCTTCAGAAATATGGGTTCCCAACGACCTCCCATCATGCCTGCTCCTCAACCAACTCCTATCAAGCAATTGTATGAAATAGAGATGCAGGCACACTGATAAAAAGTGTTTTGTTATAATTGTGATGAGAAATTCACTCGGGGACATAGATGTGTTCAACAAAAGCTCTATCTCTTGGATGTGGATTCTCCGCCTGCCTTAGAACTTGATGAAGAAGCTCCAGATACAGTAGATGATCAGGTTGACATTCAACACCCACCTGTTGACACCCCATCTCAGGACGACCCACCCAAGATCTCTCTCCATGCTGTAATCGGCGTCACCACCCCACAAACAATGCGAGTCAGGGGATACTTCGAGAAGCTCCCTCTTACCATACTCATTGATTCTGGTAGCACTCATAACTTCATTGATCCTCGGATTGCCAAACAGGCTGATTGTTTTGTCCATCCTTGCTCCAACTTTGAAGTCATGGTTGCCAATGGGGGCACCTTACCTTGCAAGGGGAAGTGTCACAATGTGCGTATCTCTATGGAAGATTATAACCTGCGCTCTCACAGGTTTTCCTTGTCCTTAGGCGGGTGTGATGTGGTTTTGGGCATTCAATGGTTACGCACACTTGGCCCCATCTTATGGGATTTTGCTGAAATTTGGATGCAGTTTTCAGTCAATGGGGCACAACACAAATTTATGGGCTTACAACCAGGGTCTCTCTGCATCATGAGTTCACATCGCCTGGAAAAAATACTTAAGAAGAATTCACATGGTGTCATCGCTCAGCTCCATTCCATTCAGATGCACCCATCAACAGTCTCCACTACTTCCTTGGATAGATATGCAAGTGTCTTTGCTGAACCAATGAGCTTGTTGCCTTCAAGAGACCTTTCCGGTAAGAATTTAGCCGCATCTACCTCTCAGCAGGAAATGATGACTATTTTGCATATAGTACAGAAGTGGCAACCATCCCTATTGGGGAATTATTTCTGCATCAAGACTGATCTCCAGAGTCTGGAAACTTTCCTGGAACAACAGGTCTCCTCCCCAACACACCTGAAATGGGTTATCCAACTCATGGGTTATGACTATGCGACCACTTACCAGAAGGGTAAGGACAATATGGTGGAAGATGCTCATCCTCGCACATTTGATGACCCAGTTTCTCTTACAACTATTTCTCTGCTTGTTCCAAATTGGTTGCAATATGTTCAACGGGGCTATCTCTTCTATGAACTCCATGCTTCTTCATCAATAGGGCACTCTGGGTTCCTCAAAACGTATGACCAGGAACAATGTAACTTCTTTTGGCAGGGACTCAAAAGGACAATTCAACAGATGGTAGTTGACTGTGATACTTTCCAGGTCAACAAGGGTGAAACGACCCTCCTTTCGGGACTGCTCGAACCCTTTCCCATCCCTCCACAGATTTGGACAACTATTTCTATGGATTTCCTAGAAGCGCTCCAGTGGTATAGTAACACATCTCAAAGGACACCATATGAAACAGTCTCTGGATAGGCACCACCAGTTCTTCTTCCATACACTTTTAGCAGCTCCCCAGTTCAGGCAATTGACTCAATTCTTCGAAACCGTGATCAACTTCTTCTCATTCTGCAGGATAATTTCCACATGGCAAGAATTTGACTGAAACAACAAGCTGATCAGCACCGTTCTGCGTGCACTTTTCACATCGCTGATATGGTTCTTCTTCGTCTATAGCCTTCCATGCAATCCTCCCTGAAACTCCAAAGGCGCCAGTGGCTCGGAATGCAACCCGAGGATACTACAGGGGACCCACTCCTTCAGATTCTGCATCAATTTCCACATCTAAAGCTTTGAGGACAAAGCTTTTTCTAAGGGAGAGGGGATGTTAGGAACCCATGTCTTTACTTTGTTAGTATATTGTTGTTGGACGCATATGCTTTGTAAGTCGTCCCGTAGTATTTGTTGATCCATAGTTTATATTATCCTATAGTATTGGATGCATATGCTTTGTAAGTTGTCCCATAGTATTATATGTCCCATGGTTTTGACTCATAGTATTGGCGCCTAGACTTAACCCATGGTTTGTATTGACACATAGTATTGACCCATGGTATTGGCGCCTACACTTAGTATATAAGTGTGTGTTGAGGCCTATGAAGGCACCATGAAGTTAATTGTATTGAGCTTGCTCAAAGGAGGTTGCCCCCTCGAAGTGGCCCATGATCAATATAAAAGTGATTTTGAGTTCTATTATTTCTGATATCTCGTGTATTTGCATTAATTAATTATTGCAAATTCATCACATAGAATCAACACTTTTTAAAATATGTGTTGTTGTTAATAACTCTTTTAGTTTCTTGAAGCTTTCTTCACACTTTTGATCCCATACAAATTTCTTACATTTCTTTTGTAAAGACGTTATAGGATTTGCTATTCTAGAAAATCCTTCAATAAACTTACAGTAGTAACCTGTAATTCCCAAAAAAGATCGTACACTAGTTACGTCTTTTGGGGCAGGCCATTAATTAATTGCTTTTATCTTGTCTAGGTCTACTGCAATGCCATCCTTGGATATTACATGCCCTAGGTACTGTATTTTATCTTTATAAAAATCACATTTGCTGAACTTAGCGTAAAGTTGGTGTTACCTTAATACTTGTAGAATTATCTTTAAATGTTCTCCATGTTCCTCTTTCATCTTAGAATAAATTAGAATATCATCAATAAATACTACTACAAGTTTATCCAAGTACTTACGTAATATGTTGTTCATTAAACACATGAATACTGCTGGAGCGTTGGTCAGCCCGAAGGGCATAACCACGAACTCGTAGTGTCCATAGCGAGTTCCGAACGTAGTCTTAAAGATGTCCTCATCTTTAATCCTAACTTGATGATACCCCGACCTTAAATCTATCTTAAAGAATATCGTTGCACCGCGCAGTTGATCAAACAGATCACCAATGCGGGGCAAAGGATATATGTTCTTTATAGTCATCTTATTTAGCTGACGGTTGTCTATGCATAAATGCATAGTTCTGTCTTTCTTTTTAACAAAAATTACAGGTGCTCCCCATGGAGACACATTGGGTCTTATATAATTTTTATCAATCAATTCTTTAAGCTGTGACTTAAGTTCATTAAGCTCCAGAATATTCATTCTGTAAGGAGCCTTTGAGTTTGGTACCGCTCCTGGTACTAACTCAATGGTGAAATCGAGTTCCCTTTTCAGAGGTAGTCCTGGAATCTCTTACGGGAATACATCCGAAAATTCCTTTAGAATGGGTATGTCGTCCAACTTTAACTTATTTTCATTAGTAGAGTGTTCATTATTAATTACGTTTACAACAAATAGCTTACACCCATTTCGAACAACTTTCTTAACTTGTAATGCAGAAATTTGCCTAACAGATATTTTTCCAGGAATCGCTTTACCGTTACATTTTCAAATGCATCATTTAAACAAGTAAAAATATTTTCAAAGCAATTTAGTACAACTCTATGCTTTTCTAACCAATCCATTCCAATCAGAACGTCATAAGAACCTAAAGGCAACACATTTAGCTTAACATGAGTTCTAAACTGATTCATCAACAATTCACATTCTTTTACACAATCAGTCACCTTTCTTTTCGTGCCAGTAGCTAATTGAACCAACCATGATTTATCAAACTTATCTACTTTCAGATTGCAACATTTAACTAAATCAGGTGAAATATAGCTAAGACTTGCCCCTGGATCAATAAAAATAGAAATGGGTTTATCTTTTAACATACCTTCCACTTCAACCATGGAAGTTTGATGATCTGCTTGCTTGTTCTCCAAAGATGCATTTATCCTGGGCATCTCCCCTGTTAAGTCACCGACATTAGCCTCCTCTTGTATAGTATGTATGTTGTTGACAACCTTCTTTCGGACTGGATAGTTTGATGCATAGTGAGGTCCCTGACATTCCCAACACTTAACAGGTTCTTTCTATTCATTATTTTTAACAAATTTTTTAGGTGGTTCACTTTTCCTTGCAGCTATAAATTTTGACTGTGTATTACTTGTTGCATTATTTCCTGGAAACTTTATGTTAGAGTAGTTACGTGAATTATTATTCCCAAAATTATGATTAAAAGAAAATTGCTTCTTCCTTTGCTCAAAGTTGTTAGGCCTTTTTGCTTTCTAGCTTGGTATGCCTTCTCTTCTCTTATTCTGTTCATAACAGATGTTCGCCTTTCTCATGGCCTCTTCAAGAGTTCGAGGACTATCATATTCAATTCTGTCCTTAATGTGAGAGAAAAAGCAGCTCATAAACCTCTGTACCTTAGGCTTTTCTTCAACGAAATAAGGTACACACCTTAATAAATTCAAAAATTTGCTGCACGACTCTCTCATATCCATGGAACCTAACTTTAACTCATAAAACTCCTTAGCTCGTTCCTCATAATACTGTTCTGATAGAAATTTTCTTTTAAAATATTTCTTAAAATTACTCCAATTTACACTTTCTCTTTTAAAGCTTTAACTCGTTTCAGATCTTGCCACCAGATGTCCACTTTTCTAGTTAAGTTATAAATTTTCATTTTAGTTTTTAGATGACTTGAGTAATTGTAAATCTGGAAATACTTATTCATCCGGGACAACCATGCTTCAGCTATCTCACTCTTTTCCGTTTCTCCATTAAAAGTTGGTGGTTTGATCTTTTTAAACTCGCCAAAAATTTCTTCGTAGGGCCTGTACTTCTTTTTCTTAATGTAGTAGTCACTGTCACTACTATCACTAGAGTACTTATGCTTTTTCTTGTATGCCCTTGCATCAAATTCAGAAGATGAATTGTTGTCATGATTATTCTTTTTTACCTTTTAATCGTTACGTTGGTAGGACGTAGTTCCAGATTCAACATTATTTTCTGTTTTCTTATCTTGGTCATTTTATGAAAATTATCCAGCAGGATTTGATTCAGCTCCTCTTGAGCTTTCAGAATTCATTCGTTTTCTTCCTTAACAGTTTTTATCTCAATTTTTAAATCTTTCACTGTCCTTAACAATTCAGAGGAATTATCATTCAATTCGACAAGTAAATTTTCTGTATTAATGTGTCCTTATTCATTATTAATCTGTCCGTTATTAAGGGACCTGTCCTCAGCCGACTCTATTGGTCCTTCCATACCTGCATACTCAAATTATAAAATGTTGAAACTGAAAACAAAATAAATTAAATCAATAATTTGTAATTCTATTATAGATTTTCATTTGCATGCATGAGCCACTTCAGGCCTAGTATTTGAACTTGTGCTCTGATACCACATATAACATCCCAAAAAATTCACTAAAAATTAAAATTTTTTGAGTAGCATTAACTGCTTATGATTGTTGTGCGGAAGTATTAAAAATGTTAACTTAAACATACTTAGGTGTTTTAAGTAAACAAGCTTAATGACATTCAAATCCTATAACTATCGTTGCTTCTACTATCTTTAACTATTGTATTAAAATGTCGTTATGTATTTTATCGTCAATTCACTATCCGGATGTTATGAGAATTTCAGACTATATTGAGTATTTAATGTGCAGAAAACATGTCATCAATTATTTGTTTTTATAATATGCAATTTGGCTCTAGAGGCTGAATGTTTGTTTTGATGATATGAAGGGGTCCTTGGATAGCCCCGAGTCTTACTTAACGTTCGCTAGCTAACGCTCCTGAATTCTACTCCCAGAGAGCAGGTAAGAGAAAGAGATTCCAAATAGAAACCTTCTGGCGTGTTTCAGTTTATCATACAACATCGTAATGATCTTTAAAGTTAATAGTATAAATGTGTAGAAGATTATTTGCTCTGCAATTCTACTCAGGTATTGATGTAATTATTTGGTTTCCTCCATTACATCGTAATTATAAAAGTTTGTTATGAAGGAAAGTTGTGTATTACCAACTTATATTTCTTATGTCGATACTATAGAAAAATGCATAGTTTCTACATTACATGTTCTATATCAAACTATAGAGAAGACAATGTAATAATCTCCATTTCAAGATTTTGGATACAATACCCATGTTGAATAATATTTTATATGGTTTATACAAAACTATATATTATAGTTTTGATACCAAATTATAGGCTATTGCATAGATTTTATATGGAAAAGTTATGCATTAGATTTCTTTTGCAAAAACTATATGCTTGGAAATTATTCCCCTATAACATACCTACCACCTTGGGTTTTTCAATTGCAAGTGGCAAAGCTATGTTAAAATGTAACGTTTTATAAACATACTATATGTTTCCACCTTGTAGGTATACGATGTATTAACCGTGGAATGGGAGATGGGTTGGCATGCATTACGAACCGGTGGATAGAGCATTTAATGGCTTCTTAACTGCTATGTTAGTGGATTGTTTGGTGGCTGCTCTCATGGCCAAGTTTCATGTGCAGTGTACTGGAGTTTGGTGACAACGTAGTGTGGAATCCGCTGAATTGTGCAAGAATGGCATGGTAGGATCCTAGTTAGATCTCCATGCTGGTCGTAAGCTATATGTTGGAGGCTGTGGTAGTAACTGTCATTTAATGTGATTGTGATCATAAAATATCTTCGTCTCGGTGGATTGTTCTACTTCGTTGATCTTGTGGTTAATCTCAGGTTTTCGGTTAAACCCTAACCCTGGCATTGATATGCTCCATTACTCAAAGCTTAGTTCATTTTGCGAAATAGGTGGGGAGGCCGACAGGCTCTCGACCCTTCAAGGTTTTGTTTGAGGTTCCTTCAGGGGTTCGATACCCTGACCTCGCTATAAGCTATGCTCTTCACTGTGTTTTCACACTGTACAGGTTTTAACTTGAATGGTGTTCGATTGTGAGGTCTTTCTTCTGAGCCGTAGTCGTTTGTTAGAGTGTGAGTGCAAAAGTGATTCGACTTTTGTTACTGTACAGTGTTGTAAAATTTTAGAGTTTACAGTGGGAACTTCATTCTATTGCCTGTGTTGGAGAGTCTGGAGTATGCAACCGTTCTCCAGATATCATAGGTAATGTAATTATTGATAATCAAAGAATTCAATGGTATTTTTAAAGAGTAGTCTCTATTTGTTTTGATACAAGTTCTATATTTAACCCCCGTCGTATTTTTTTTTAAATGGCAGGTGAACCTTCTCTCGGCAAAGGTTGTAGCTGGTAAAAAGAATGGTGATGGCTTCTGAATGAACTCCGGGTAAGCCTCAGAGACATCTCACGGTTATCCAATACCACGACAAACTTGTTACTGAGCAAGGTTTGTTTGTTTAGTAGTGAGTTGGTTGTTTATGAATAGGTTTCATCGGGATTCAAACGAGGTTTTTAGACCTTGGTTGTATTAATATTGAGCCGTAAGGCATTTTTGTTTCAAGGTTCACAAACCTTGAGCTATGGCTCACATCGGCTTCATGATGTTTCGTTTGGATTACTGTAAGTTTGTTTTTGTGAAGAAATAAAATAGAGGACAGTTTCGAAATACTCATTCGATAATGAAATTTTTTTTTGCTGAGAAATGTTTAAATAATGGTTTGTTGGGAAACAAACTTCTGGTTTTGAATTGAGTAGTAGGGAGGGTTGAACCGTCGACCCGTAACTCGTATTTTCTTGTAATGAAATAGCATGAGTTTGCAAAGGTTTTTTCTATGAATAAAAATATTTAACAGTTGTAAAAACATTTGGCTCTTCATAAGTTGTTTGTAAGGTCTGATGTTTATCGAAAATGTTTGGGCAAAGCCTGTTTCTATTTTATGAAAAGTTGTAGGGTTTCGGTTTTGCTTTCACAACCAAGTCGTAAGGCTAGTTTGTAACCCTACTGTAAAAATTTACTGTGTTTGTTTTCATTAAGGATTTAACTCCCTGGGCATGTTCTACTCTTGTTTTCGTAGTACGAATGAATTGAAACTTTGAAAAGTTTAAGAAGATTTATTACTTAGGGTTTGAGCCTTAAGCAACTTTGTGGTTTTTTAGAAGATATACATATCCTGTGATAATGTTTGGATTTGTATTTGAACATACAGTGATAAGGTAAATTGATAATGTATACTTCGTTTTGCGAGTGTAAGAATAAAATTTCTCTGCTATAATAATACTTAGGTTTATTGATAAGAAATTTACTGTGGGGTTTTGATGTTGACAGTAATGAAATTCCAAACCTAGTTAGACATGTTTCTATGATGTATAAAATTTACTGTGAGCAATTGTTAATATTTATACAGTGAGTTTTGATAATTCTGAAAGAGTCTCTGTGTAATTTATTTGATTTTACATACTATTTCTGCTATAGTTTGAAGAGAAATTACTTAGAATACTATTGTCGTTTATAAATAAAAGATAGGATTTTATTGTTCATCAAAAACATTGAAGTATTTTGAATATTTGTATTTTCTGTTTACAATTCTAAGATGCCTATTTAAATTAACAATAATACAGTACTGAAATAATATGGCTCTATTTATAAGATGAATCATTTAAACTTATCCATTGCATACGATCATTCTGATCTACTCTAATTATCCTTTCCTATACTAGAGTACGACACTGTATCCAGTGTGTGGAAAAATGCAGGAAAGTAATTTTATCAAATCATTCTATCATGCATTTTATTCTAACAACCATAAATTACAGAAGTAAGATATTCACTAACAAAGGAAGAATATCTAAGATTTAAATACAGAACTAATAACATAAAACAATCAGATTTATTTTACTAACTTTGACAAAAGTAAATAAGATAACACAATATGAACCTGGAAACTGTAGAAGAAGAAACAAATAGCCAAAGGAGCCTGTGCCACCCAACCAATCTCCTGAAGGCAACCAAGCTACTTGCCTTGTGACCCCCGAGCCTGTTCACTGAACCACTAGGACGAAGATGCTGTGCAGATTAATTGAATAAATTCCCTTGCAACTCAACAGTAGTACTTAGCAGTAGCTCTTCCTGCCTTTAGCAATATTGAACTCAGCAATGTGGCTGCACTAGTTCAGAATGCATTCTTATTTCACTCAAACACTTCTAACTTTCCCCTCAGCAAATCTCTCGTGCTAAGAAATTATCGCAAGGTAAGAATGAACAACCTCCTGCTGAATTCAATGGGTAGATAAATAGCATGTCTAGGTCTTTTGGGCAGTTTATTTCAGTAAATGAGCCACCTGCTCAGTTCCACTTTCTTGGGGAACATGACCATAAAAGTAGGGAAGTTTCCCCTTGCAACAGTTAGAAGTGAGTTGAGGATGATGCCAAGTGTCAGTTTGCTCTCCACCACAGTCCATTCCCCCTAGTGGGTCAGTGAACACTCATTCAACAGTCTCCTTTGGATGTTTGTCTCCACTTTTATTTATTTATAATAAAATATTCAAAGTAATTAATTACAGTCATCCATGACCCCACTTGGTCAATAGTCATAAAACTTTACAATAAAAATAAAACATAATGTTTTCTCAATAACATAAAATGTATAGAACTTGGGTATGTGACACACACACGTATATGTTTTTTCAATCCAAAATAATCGGCTAGAATACCATACTTAAGTATACTATTAGAATCTTTAAAAAATACCCTGTCTGTTAGTTGAAGCAAGGTCTTTTTGTAACCAAAGAGGATTACGGTTGGAATAATTGCTTAGAAGAATATTTTGGTTACTTGAAATTCGAGCATTAAAGTCCCCCATTAAGAGGATATTGCCTACATTCCTTAGACTAGAAATATCATGCTCTAAGCAATTATAGGGACAATTTTTATCTAAATTGCATTTCTTATCAAAGTTAGATTTAATAGGGGCAAAATGACATATTGCTATGTAGGATTTTTTAACATTAACGTAATCTCCATCCAAATATATTGGTTGAAAGGGTCTTTCTTATAAAGTCTAACACGGGGAGAGATGTTTTTCTTAATGTAGCAAGCTACACATCCAATACCTCTATGATAGGATTGCTTGTTCCATTTTATGTTAGGGACCTTAGATTCTTTTTACTCCTAAGTTTCAACAAGCAATATAATATCAATTTCAGTTGGGATCCAACTTAACTTGGGGCTTTGTTCCATAATTCCAAGAGAAGATCTAGAGCATGTCAAATTGCTATTTATTATTATCTTTCTAGCTTTGTTTGGAATGACAGCTTTTTTATTTCTAATTAATGCCCATTTTCTTTTAATTTTTAAACCTCCTTTTTAGAAATAATAACAAAATTATTTTTATATTTAAAATTTATGTTAAAATATTTTAATATTCCATTTATGTTTTTTATTAAAATATTATTAAATTTATAAAAACCAAAAAAATATTTTATTATAATTTAATTAATTCAAAATTATATATATATAAACCAACACAATAATGAGTGCCCTATCAATGAATTATACAAAATATTTCAAATAAAACGTATTAATGGCCATTCTTAAATAATGATAACTAATAATAAGTTTCAAATAGAACTATTTTCCCATTTAAATTTAAACATTTAAATTATAAATAAATTATATATATAATTTATATTTTATTTATAAATACGAAATTTATATTAATCCATTTTTAACATTTAAATTATAAATAAATTTTATATATAATTTATATTTTATTTAGAAATATGAAATTTATATTAATCCATTCTTAACATTTTTTATATTTATAAAAAATTAAGATCATAGATTGAGGTCAAATGAATTTATATTAGTTTTTTTTTTAAATTGATAAAAACTATCATAACTCATTACCATTACAATTATTTAGAAAAAACATTCACATATAATATTTTCAAAATGCTTATCAAGTATCCATAATTTTTTTTTTAAGAATGTGAATTTTTTTTAATAAAATATTAAGATTCAAAAAAAATAGCTTCATACATTAAATTAATTACAATTTTTTACCTCATACTTAAAAAATAATTTTATATTACTTTACAACAATAATATATAAAATAATATATAAATTATTATATTATTATAATTATTTATTATTAACGTAAAAATTTATTTTGTTAAACGTTGATGTTTATGACAATGATACATGATAAACACCAAAATATGCATAGTGAAATTTGGGCAACCATGTGGAACTTTTATAAAATGTACTTTCATAAGCAAGGTAATATAGGATCACTAGGGGTGGATCTAAAATGTACTTAATATATATATGAAGATAATGAAGAATATATATAATGAAGAATATTATGCTATTATTATTATGTTATTATATTATTATTATTATGTTATTATATTATTAGGACATTTTAAGTTATTATGCTATTATTATTATTATGTTATTATATTAATTAGGACATTTTAAGTTATTATGATGTTATGATTTTGACAAGTAACAATCATATCATTACACGGCACGGTGGATATGAGATGAATTATTTTATGTCGACTACTCTCTCTTCTCACTAAACAAAAGTATATCATGACATGCTCGCTTTTGCGTCAAAATATAACCATATAATTTTATGTTGAACTATAACTATTCCACGATATTTAAGGGTTTATTATTATTATTAATTATATTTAAGTGTATGAGAATGTGAAAACATATTAAAAATTTAAGAAAAAAAATGTCGTTATAAGAGAGGTTTTAGGTAATTGTCATAAAAGTTTTATATTAAAATGGTTTTCCTTTGTCTTTTATCCTCTGCTAAAAGCTTTTTGGGAGGCGGTGGTGTAGCGAATATTCCTTTAAGTTGATAATGGGATCTCGTGGCCTTTTACTTTAAGTTGTTAGTTGAGACTTACGTGTATTTTTAGGGAGCTTGGGATTCTTTTCTTTTTACACTGAAAAAGCTCTATATAAAATTGACTAGGGATTACAAACTTTGGAAATATGTCAGAAGAAGCTTATGAGAAGTCCTTTCAAATAACTAAATCCCTTCCATAATATTTACATCCATAATCAACTCCACATCGGAATTTTAGAAAGCGCTAGTTCTAACCCTCAGTTCCAAGTCTAGGAAATGCAAAGGAATTAATAAGTACAAAAAGAAAGAAAAACTAAACCCGCTTCTCTCCATTGAAGTGGAAATACAAAAAGAAAAAGGGGGTAACTGCCAAATAACCCCTTATTCAGTGGCAGCTAACACATGAACAATGGAATGGATCCAGAATCCCACATCAAACTATCTTCATGAAATTAAAAAAGAATACAGCCTTCACAAGCTAAAGGCCACGCCTAGATAACCGATCAACCTCTAGATTGTTTTCACAACAGATGTGTTGGAAGCGAATCCCCTCCAAATCTAAAAGAAGCCTACGAATCTGTGTCAACCTTGGTGCAAGAACAATAGCTTGGATATCCCCCAAGTTGTTGGCCCAATTAATAATGATCATGGAGTCCTTGATGACGTGATTAAGCTCAATCTTGAGCGTAGTGGAAAAATTGGGGCTCTACTCGAATTCTATAGTTTGAGAATGATTGATTTTTTCGAATAAATTTAAAAATGGGTGATATAGTTTGAGAATGATTGATTTTTTCGAATAAATTTAAAAATGGGTGATTTTGAGTGTGAAGGGTTAAGAACAAGGAAATGTTAGTGAGATTGAGTATCAACTTTTAAATTTTCTTGTTAACTTTTTGTTAAAATCTAAATAAGGGTATTTTTGTGCCTCATGTTATTTTGAAAATATATGAGAATATAAAGCAATGCAATTTATGGAAAGGTGACTCACATTGTAATGGGAAGTCATGGGTTATGTTTGAAAGATTTTTTTTGGGGGCTAAGTTTCGTACACAAACCTATTATTGAGAAGTGTAGGTTTTTCATGAAAAGTTTTAAGAAATAAACTTGTTAAATGTTCTATATTAAATGCTCTATAACTTAATATAAAAGATGAGGCTGGTTGTCTCCTTGTTAAGATTTTTAGGTTGTTGGAATTGCTATGGTCAAGTTTATATGTTTTGTTGAGGATTGATATATTTTGGAAATTTCGATTTTCGGTTGAAAAAATAATTAGGTTAATAGTGACGGTAAGAGACTTTGTTGTGCTTTTTTATTCATCCTCAATAATGAAAGTACACTTTTGTTTCATGCTGAAAAAGCATAATATAATAAATATGTTATTTTGTCATATACATGCAATTATTATATGTTTATTTTTAAAAAAGTGTAAATAAATAAATATGTTATTCAAATATAAATATTTATAAATAAATAGAGATTTGATATGTATAACTATTATAATTTAACTTAAAGAGTTAATATTTATACAAAAATAAAATACTATAAAAATATGATATTTAAAATTTTTTGTATTGTTCTCTTTTTCATATATACACTTAAATTTTTTTTATCATTTTCTATATTTAGTACATTCAAAATCAAAATGAATCTACAAGGTTTCCTAAATCAATGAAAGTTAATTAAATTGTAAAAAGGTCTCTTTTAAATAATCTATTTAATCATATAAAAAATGACATTTTTTATAATTTGATAAAAAAATGTGTACCTTATCTTTTATTATATTTGGTAAATCAAATTTAAGGTAAATCTATACTGACCTCTAAATTAATAAAAGCTAATCATATTATAAAAATATCTTTTATTATTTGTTTATTCGTTATTTGATTTTTATAATTGTTTATTTTGAATTTGGAATTACTACCATAAAATTAATATGAACAATTTATCTCATTCAATTATTTTTTATATATATAGTTTTATAATTGTTTATTTTGAATTTGGAACTATTACTATAAAATTAATAAAAACAATTTGTCTGATATAATATAAAAAAATATAAATACTAATCCACATCGAATTCTAAAATATAAACATCTACTCATCTAAATATTTTTAATAATCACAAGAATAGAAGCTGAAAAAGAAACTAGATTCTAGAAATTACATACCACTGGTCTTCCCAAGTCTTCCCATGGACGGTCATGGAACGTCCCATCTCATTCGTCCGCGCAATGTACGCGCCGGGGAAACAGATGAATCCGACGTAGTTGCTGACAATATTTTTTTGTTTTAAAGTGAAAACAAGCACGTGGAGTAACAATGCATGTGATTATGACCCATTTGAAATCAAAGGTTAAATAATATTATATTTAAAAAGTGGGGACGGTTATCTTTTGAAGACCCTTCTTTTTTTTCACAGAAAAATATAACTTACTATTAATATACAAAATAGTAAATAGTGCCAGCTGTCAGAAAAATACATACTACTCACATCTGCCCTATAGAGAATATGAGCCATGCCAATCAATAAGGCCAAAAAGCCAACATCACCATCCGAGAACCCCATAAATAGTGTCATATGACCACATAATAAAACATGAACCCCTCCCGAAGGAGAAACAGGTTCATCAATCACTAGAAATCGTCAAAGTGTCCATCCAAATATCAAAGTTCACAAGTACAAACAGCCATAGCTGCCAAATATAAAAAATAAACATATATGTCTAGCAGTGCTAAGTATATCAAAACATAACCAACAACCACAGTCAGTAGAGCCGCAAATAGAGGATGTATACAAAAATGTCCAACAAGAAGTTGGAAGCAGCCCCTATGTATAATCTGCACATAGAACTAACAGCGCATGTAAGTATATCGGTTCACATAATATATAGCAAAAAAGCAACATAATAAAACAAATAAAGTAAAATAGAGCAAATAGTATCAAGTCCAATGTAGATGATGAGTGCCCTGTGAAAACAAAGTGTCCTCCCGCCATTCCTGCCACATGATGACCCCAACCTCAGAGATATGAGCCTTCTTAGATAGCATGTCCGCCTCCATGTTAGCTTCCCGGAATACATGGGCGAAGTGTATGTGATGGAAGTCTTTTATTAACATCTGTGCCGCATCCATCCAGTGTTTAAGAAGCATATTATTTAGAGTGGACTTGCCACTCGCCCAGGAGATAATGGAAAGTGAATCGCCAAATACCACTAGTGAGGTGATTCTCCGCAAGCGAGCCCAGAAAAGTAATAACCAAAGAGCACATAGCTCACTCCTGGTATTGGAACCATTGCCCAGATTAAGCCAGATATGGATGGAGACAACATTGGAAATGTGAATTGTGGCACCCGCTCCACCCCCCCCAAATCGGCCGACAGCAGCTCCATCAAAGAAACCACATGGGTAGATCAGCACCGGGGGAGCATATCGAAGATTCCTATCCGGTTTATCTCTGCCCCCAACCGTACCGTGGATAGAAACATATTCATTATGTGCAGCAAGTGTTTTAAAGCATATCCCAGCCAAGAAAGGGGCACGATTCTAAAAAATGTGCAGGTTTCGAGCTTTCCAAACCTCCCAGATCATAAAATATGGTAGCTCTGTAACCCCGTTAACATGACGAGACCAAGCATCAAGACAGTCACTAAGAGAGCAGTAGTTCCATAGAAAAAATACACCGGCTTTGTTAGCAATTAAGGACCAAAGTTCTCTTATGAAAGTACAGGAAGTGAAAAGATGGTCAACCGTCTCCCCCTGTGTGCAGCATAAGGTGCACCATCCCGGGCCACAAAAACCACGCCGACAGAGATTGTCCCAAGTTAGTATCCTGTTATTCAACGCTAACCATATGAAGCATTTGATCTTGAGGGGCAAAGCAAGTTTCCAAATAGTTTTGTCCCACCAGCGAACCAATATCTGTGACAAAACGCTAACCATATGAAGCATTTGATCTTTTGAAGACCCTTCGCCAAGGCACTATCGATGGTTTATATGATACATTGTTTTCTACACACCAAACTGCGGTAAAGAATATATTATAACAAACACTATTTTATATTAAAACATCAAGTATTTAAGATAGACATATTATCTTAATACACTAACAGTTTACTAAGAAATATCTCAAACACTACGAATTAATTGGTTGAAAATAATCTCATATATATTAAAAAATTTCCTAAACTTACAAACTTTACATTACAAGAAACATTACCTTTTCATATAAAAACAAGAAATGGGATAGCTTGATACATGAAAAAACATAGTTGTCTCATGCATAATAATATTAATTTGATGGATACTAAATTAAAGGTCACTTCATCACATATGAATTGGTCATCTATGAATTAATAGATTAAGCATCACAATTAATGTATAAAATAAATAAGAGTTATTAATTTTAATAGATATTGATTTATTTTTAGTTTTGTAAAATATTTTATTTAATTAACATAAAATAAAAAACAATCTTTAAATATAATAAAAAAATTACTAATTATTATTCACAATATAATCCAAAGTCATTATCAATTTTTTTTTTAATATGGTTAAGCAAGTTGTATCCCATTTTAATTTTCATGAAGTAAAAATATAGGAATAATTTTCATTCTCCTCTTATAGTAATTGACCTAAAGTAAATGATCAAATAATAATCAACTATTATCAAATCCTATGTTATTTTGTACTACTCTTTTTTCATTAAAAAGAAAAGAAAGAGGAAGAAATATTGTTAACAATTAACAACAGAAAGAAGGAATGTCAATAAAATTGATACGATAGTTGATTGATTCACACGAAAGAGTTGGGACGAGAGGCCCGGGTTGGTGGGGCCATGCTCGTAACATTATGTCCAACACAAGCACAAGTCATCATGAATCCGTCTCTCACATTTTGATGAAGGGCTCCCTCGAAAACTGCGTGTCCTTTTTTGCCCTGTGATGAGGAATTATAGGCGATGAATTGTCCTCATTATGTTCGCTCCTGTTGATGATAAAGCTGTTGTTCATAATACTTTTAACTATAAGGATTGGGATTTCCATTTTTAGTTTTTAAATATTTTAATTGAGATTTTTAATTATGAATTTGGGGTTTTTTTAGTTAAATCGATAGATGTTCATATCTTAGAATTTAAGGTGGATTAATGTATATGCTTTTCTTAAATTGTATAAGAATAAGACAAGTATAGTATCTATATTGATTTTATGGCACTAATTCCACATTCAAAATAAACAATTAATAGAAAATAAGATAATGAGATAAAATATAATTTTTTTTGTTTGTAAGGTAACCTTATACAAGGAATACCTTAAGAGTACATCCCTTCACATCTATTCTACATCAAGTAGAATAATATAATGTTTACTTTAATACAATGTGAAGTTGGGAGATATTAAATAGCACATTATCTAATATTCTTTCTTTATCATTATTTGAGGTGAACATAGATATTAGAGAACATTATGATAACTCTTTCCATCCCAGCTTCATATTGTTAGAAGGACGTTGGGAGGTTTGATATGAGTGTGGACTGGATATAATTATTAGATAAAATTTAGGATGTCTTTTTTAATAACTGTTTCTTCTAATAACTCTAATTAGAATGAGGCTACAAGAGTTATTAGATAAAACATATTACTGGGTTATAAATATGGGATGGGGAGAGTTATTAGATAAAACATAATATGTTTTTTAATTCTCCACACTCCACCTTCATTGGTTGTATGGGGAGAGTTATTAGAGAAAACATAACTAGAAGCAGAAAATGCTTATTTGAATGTTTGTTATTTATCCACACCAAAAAAAACTAAAACCAAACTCAGTGTTGGATGCCCAAGAAACTTTCTTGGTTGTTTAGGTTAAACACGGGTTTGACTCTCTTGATCCCCAACAACTTGATACCCTAAATTCATGGCAATTACACATCTCCCTTATAATTGGTTGTAAAAAATGTCTCTAAACACAACAATAAAATATAAACTAATCATCCTCAAGCCATTGATATTAATTATCTTTTCAATTTTCAATTTTCATTTTTTATAATATTTATTTTTCTTCATAAATATATGTAAAATTAATGTATTTACCAATTTAAAGACTTGGAAATTTACTCAAAAATCATTAATCATTAAAATAAATAATATAAATTCTATGACGATGATGGTAGTTAATGTCCACTTAGACCACCTCAATCATATCATATAATATATAAAATGCTCCATGAGTTTCTCACCAATAAACAATATAATAATCCCCCATGTTGATTATGGCCCAATGAAGTGTGCAAGGTTGCTTTTGAGACCACATTGACCAAGAAATATAGCAATAAAATACTCCTCCAAGAGATGGTGTACCCTAGAAGATTGTCCAAGTGCCTAGATCTGCATGGAAACACCATTAACCTCCTCAAAGCATGATCCAAAACCATCAATTGAATTCTCAAACCAAGGGCACCAAAGGTAGAGAGACCAAGAAAAATGTGTAAGTATCCCACAAGTGTAGTCAATGAAATTCATGCTTGTGTGAATCCTCATATGCATTTGCAAAACCAATTGTTGGAAAACAAAACCAAGGGTCTAAAACCACCCTCATCTCCACCATGCCTCGAAATGTGTGACAATGACGTGAGTGCTCCACTAGAAGCTATAATCTACATCATAATAAACCTAACAAGTGTGAACAAGACCAATAGGAGTTAGGTCACTCAAGCAATAATCTCCAGATAGTCAAAATATAGTCAAACTAGCCATTGGAAGGTCTAGATTCACCTCCATGTGTGAATATATGCCAATAAGGGGAGCACCTAATACATCAAGCAACCATCCAACCCAATAATGCCTCATCATCACCAAATAGCCAATATCCTCAATGGAATTAACACCATCAAGATAAATGTGCTAGATCACCATAAAAATGTGTGCTAGAGAGAATTACTCCATAATAATAAGCATGAACCATAGTGAGTATGCCAATAATTTAATCACCACATCTAG
Source organism: Larix kaempferi (assembly GCA_027924585.1). Lineage (NCBI taxonomy): Eukaryota > Viridiplantae > Streptophyta > Pinopsida > Pinales > Pinaceae > Larix > Larix kaempferi. The sequence goes on from BSBM01000434.1 coordinate 4,820,556, forward strand.
GAGAAATAACTAACCAATAAAACTTATGGGTGAGTGCACAAAGTTGAGGGACATTTTAGATGCAATGGTAGATTCAAGAAACGCATTCAAGTTCCATAAAAGATAATTGATCCCAAGCAATCCTGACCCTACCAAACCTAGTCCCAAGCATGCCACGTTGAAGGCCAAGTAGGATAGTTAAACAAAGCATGTACACGTTATGAGCTACTAAACATGTACACATTTTTTAAAACATGTTTTATGCCCGAAACAAGGCCGCGCCTGTCACTTTCTCCACGATAGCGACAGAACAACGAATTCGGGTGACATAACGAGTAGTGGTGAACGTATTTTGAGGTCATAGAGCCCAAATCTTCTACTTGATCACCAATCTCCTCAATATCAGGTATTTAAATCAAATTCCACCCTTCTAATTTCTATATTTTGAGTTTTTTTCTGCCCTAAAATGAATTGAATCCATAAATTTTTTAATTTGTATGCCCTAAAAAAAATTTAGACCATAACTCCAAACATTTGTATGCACAAAGCAAATTAAAACCCCAATTTACTCGTAAAAATCAAATCAATTTCACTAGATGCATATATATACATGAGCATCCTTATGAATCCAAACCAATATTCACAAATATCCAAAGTTTCTCATGTATATAGCAAGTTTGCTTACAACTAAAAATATTTCAAGTACAATTCATATCTTCCCCAATACATAAACAAAGACGCTAAATGGCCTATAGAGTCCAAAAAAATTCATGCCACAACAAATAATAACATATCAAAATCCTTGCCAGTATTGGGGTTTTATTCATCAATAGAACCGTTTACCCCTCCTCTAGGATCTAGCCCTTGCCTCTACCTGGAATATCGAAGTTGGTCCTCCAAGGACATTAGTCAACACCTTATCATTTTGATGAAATTTCCTAATCCAAGTGTTAAGATAGAGTAGAGAAGCTTCCCATGCTTACTAAATGTTTTCACTTGAGTGAAGAGTGCATTTTGGTTAAGGTCAAGACATAGGAGTTCAACAATAGGCTCTCCCAATATCAAGATAAATAGGGAGGTTGGTGTGTTTGATTACATGTCAATCCCATACTATCATACATGATAGAATTCAGTGGAAACCTTGCAATCCTAAAAGATTGAAAACTGTCTGTTGAATTCTAGATCCCAAACCACTATACAAAAAATTGCAAAGTTTCTCATGTGTATATAGAAAGAGTGCATAAAACTAAAATAACATCAAGTGAAATCCATATATGCCCCAAATTACATATAAACAAATATGCTAAATGGTCTATAGAGTCCAAAAAACTTCACGCCACAACAAATAATTACATATATCAAAATCCTTACTTATATTGGGATTTTATTAATCAATAACACCTTGTAACCCCTGCTCTAGGATCTAGCCCTTGCCTCTACTCGGAATCTCAGAGCTGGTCCTCCAAGGGCATTAGTCAACACCCTACAGTTTTGATGAAAATTCATAATCCAAGCCTAAAAATAAGGTAGAGAAGCTTCCCAATCAAAATATACACTTAGGACATTTAATGTATGTATCTGGCAATTGAAATTAATACACATATACGACATAAATTTAAGATGAAAAAACATTAAATGTTTATTCTTTAGTGTATAATTTGTTCAATTTTAAATTTCAAATTTCAAATAGTTCATGTTGTTATTTGTTGTACACTAGTTTTACATTTTCCATTGCTTAGATATGTCATTATACCATGTGTATCTTTATAATGATATTTTTTTTGTATTTATGATTGCAATGACTATTATGGATCGGAATGTAGTGATATTGACAGAGATTGGTACGAGTTGGAGGGGTGGTTATGAACTCCGCCGCTCATTGGCAGCATCACTAGATGCTATTGTGGATACTATTAGTCGCTCAAACGATGCATTGTACAACATAGCATCGTATAGAGAAAGAAAACGACAAGAATATGTTGATGGATTGAGTTACAATGAGGTGAAGAAATTAGAAATAACTAAAGAGCAAATATATTCACTTTTTAGAGTGCCTGGGACATATGCCATTCCAGAGACTACTAGAGCACATATTTCAATTGAGTGGTGTGTTTTCCCACCAATCAGACATCACTGGATGGATCGATGGTATATGGTATTTGACATTACCCCACAAACAATAGGAAAGTACCACTATACTTCCTCCAAAAACTTTATGCTGAGTTTGTGATGGGAAAACATGTCAACTATTTCGATATGTTGGGGTTTTAGGGCGCTAGTATGGGGATGCCACAAAAGTATCCCAATTCTAGGCATAGAGATGCCAATCGACTGATACCTCCACCTCGTAGACAGCTACCGAGGCCAGACATCCACTACAAGGAAAAGGCCCTGTAGTGGAGGTTGTAGCGGATGTTTTTAGTGTTACAAGATTGGTAAAAATTGTCAAAACAACCTCCACTATGACCTCCGCCATTGGTAGCGGATGTTTTTCTAGAGGTTATAACATATGCAATTTATTACTAAAAAATACTCGGTGGCAGGAGGTTTTAGTGGAGGTTAGTTTACCAGTGCACATAACATAATTCAAGCGCACCAATGCTTTTTTACCTATGACGCACCGGTGCTTCATACTTAAAACAGACGCACCAGTGCACTCAACCAGAACAAGCACTGTAAAGAATCAAATTGCAATGCCGCACCAGTGCTTGAGTACATTAAATACGCATCGGTGTGTCTATACAAAATAAATGCACTAGTGCGATATTTTATATCATATGCACTATACATTTTATCATTATATTTAGATTTATGGTGTCGTACGTTTATCCGGCAACACCGGTGCATTTCATACACGAATGCATAGGTGCATTTATTAGTAGAACGCACCAGTGCTTACATAATATCAACCTGGCTTGGTGCATTTAAACACATGGAACACACCAACATGATTAAAAACTAAAAACCGGTTGGCATAAGTTGTGATCGTTCTTATTGCGCATCAGCAATCTACATGCACCTGTGCAATTCATATAATGAAATGCATCGGTGCTCAATGTTATAAATGCACTGGTACTCAATTATGTAAACACACCGGTGCGCACATTTAGTATATACGCATTGGGGCACTATGGTAGTTTAAATGCACCATAGTATGATTCTATGAATAATGGCTACTGATATTTCATTCAAATATATATATTATATTTTTATTTTTATTTTTTTTAATTCCATTATTCATCATAAATTGAAATATTTGTCTATAGTAAAATTCATTTCAATTTTAATTATTGAAATTGTTTATTTGGATTAATTTCTTATATCATAGATGTAAGAATCTATTGTAATATTTAATCATACATACATTTAATTACAAATTTACCATTTACGAGTGCTATGTGGCAGTGAATAATTTATTTTTTCTCCATCTTGAATAAAAATACACATTTTTTTCTTGGAATTTTTTTTCACCAATGTACCATTTCACATATTACATTTGACAATAATATTGAAGAATGCAATAGAATAAAAAAGTTTATTATATATATATATATATATATATATATATAAGAGTGCATTTGTCATACAAAATACGACAACATAGAGACAACAATAATATTGAAGAATGCAATAGAATAAAAAAGTTTATTATATATATATATATATATATATATATATATATATATAAGAGTGCATTTGTCATACAAAATACAACAACATAGAGACAACAATAATCAAAATGTCAATATGCATGTAATTATTGTTACACTTATTGGTAACTCGTCTTTGAATTCAGACACTATGTCCAGTACATTATTACACAAAATGTCTGTTTTTCACAAAACATTATTTCAAAATATACAACAAGCTACATCAGCTTGCATTAACATCAAAATTAAATACGGAGCATCATTCTCCGTTGGAATTGTTATTGGGGCTCGAGCCACTTGCATCAATTGGGTTATTTGGTGGAATGTTTTGACGTTGATTGGCTCGATTGTTTTCCTCTTCTTTAGCTTCCATCTGTAAACATAAAAATAAAGTATACTGAGTGTCTCTACATTACCAGTGGGAAGAATGAAAAATAAATAGATAATATACACTAATGTAAATTGAAAAGCGACATACCATAGAAATAATCGACTCATGAATGATACACATTCTCTCAAAACCAAATCTCATGTCTTCTATCAACAAGTCTTCTGTTGGATTCACTCCATACTTTGTTTCCTGCAAGTGTTATGCCCCGACACAAATCATAGATTTAATATAATTTTTTTGTTTTTGTTTCATTAATTATAAAATGAGATAAGTAAAACAACATAGAGACTTACAAAATCCATAATTAATTTTTGATATGCCAACATATACTCACAACCCTTGCTTAACCCAATGTCAATCAATTCTTCTGATGGATCTTCTTTGTATATTAACACATGTTTGAAGGCATGCAAAGATTCCAGTGAAAACAAATTAAAAATAAATAAATATACCAATCACAACCACTACAAAATGTTTATTTAATTTCCTACAACGAAATTAAAAATAATCACAAACTTTGCCGTCGACCCCTTTTTTCCTTGTTGTCTTGTCTTGTGTGCTGACTTGGTTCCATTTTCTTTTCTGCAACAAAACAAAACAATTAAAAACTAATATTTAATGTCGAATTAATTAATGAAATGTATAATATAAACCTAAAAACCAATGATTTTATACATTTGAAGTAGGTTGATGTTGAGATGTCTCTTCATGCGATGCAATTATGTCCATTTCCTTGACCATCTCCTTGTACAATTTCTTGGACATCCCTACTGGAACATTTCGCATATCACCTTGTTCATCCTTTGGGATTCTCATAATCTTCCTGAAAATGTAAAATGACATTAAACTATTTCTCTATTGATATGAAAAATAAATGTGATAGAATTAAAATTATTGAATGAATGACGCTTTGTAAAAGTTTTAGATGCATATTCTACATAGACATGTTTAGGAATATTACCTTTTGAATGATTCATTTTTGTTGTTGTATGTTTTTGCTATTGAAATCCTGACAATTCTCATTGACCATTGCTCTAGGAACGCCTCTTGTAGTTTACATATGACCTGATTCTTTGAATCATTTGATTAGTTTCTATATTGTAAGTGAAAATTACGTTTGTACGTTCTTTCCAATCAATCCCCCGTAGTATTATAAAATTCTTTGCCCCTTCTATTAACTTCCAGCACCACTCTAGATGAGCTAAGGACCAATTGATCATCATTTGCATCTTTCATATTTTTTTTCCTTATGATGACATTGACTTATGTTGTTGTTGGTACCTGCATAACATTCATCATATGTAAATTACGTTATTTGAAACATATTAGTGAATATTCTTAATTAAGTAGATTATTACTCAAATTTCAATAAATATATCATATTGACTTATTTTTTATTCACTTGATTCATCTATCTGCAACTTTTCCATCAACGTTTTACACTCTTCTGGCATTAGTTTGGTAGGAATCTTATTGAGCTTCCTCATTTTTTGGCATTGCATGTTACACATTAACCAATATATATTAGTTAAATTTACAAATAATTCAAACAAATTAATTTAAATACAAAAATTAATTAAAAGGACTTGCCTTATTCATAATTCTTGATGTGCTCCCATCATGTTGATTAAAGTTGTTGTTCATCGAACTCATAGCATGCATTTTCTATTAATAAACAACATGTACCATTAAATACAAAAGCTATCAATATATTATACAAACAAATTAAAGACCTTCAAAATTCGAAAAAAAATATTACAAAGAATAAATCTGATTTGGTGCGCTTGTATGCATTAAAGGCCCGATGCGTTAGTGACAACCACACCGGTGCGTTAATTCCAATATGTCACATTGGTAACAGAGAATCGAAATACTAAAATCAGCTTTTTGTTTTTGTAAAATAATAAAAAAACGACGCATTATAGTAAATCCGGTGCATTACATTAAATGCAACGCACCGGGAACATAGAACTAAGACATGAAAAATGACATTTGTGTTTTTATAAAATAATTAAAAATGATGAAACATGGGTCAAACGCGGTCCGTTATTTAGATGAACGCACCAATACGTTTCTGTCATACAAACACACCGATTTTGATGCATGCCTTTTTTAATAAAAAAAAATAAAACCCCAGAACTTATCAGGGCTGACATGGTTATGGATTCGACCAAGAAAGTGGACCCATATCACCCTACGCTTTCTATATATAATCACAAGCTCAGTAAATCCAAAATCCCTAAAAGGTGAAATGGTAATTTTGCATAACAATAGAGGGATTAAACCCTAATGAGGAATTTTGCAGCCACATAAAACAAAAAGAAGCACGGAGAAAATAATGGTTGCAACATTGAAGTTAAGTATGAAGTTTTTTTTTTCTAAATCTAGTTAAACTCTAAATAAGGTTATAAGATCTACAATAATACTTACATGCTTGAAATTTCTATCATGCAGGGTTTGGTTTGATTCACCATACCTAAGAAATTTTGACCCTTAGAACTCCTTCCAGTTTCTCCAAACTCCTTCCACATAAGTCTCTGTTCCAGAACTCTCCCGTGAAAATTTTGGCAAAACAGTGAGTTAATGTTTAGGTTTTCGGCTTTTAAAGGCCATTCAGATCTACTTTTCGAACTTAAAATTTATGACCTTTTTTAATTTAGGGCAAAAGGGTTTTTGCGATTTTTGAAAATTTTGATTTTCGGCATTTTCGGTGCACCTTTCGTTAAGTCGCATCGGTGCGTATATACGTAAAAAACACCGTCTTTCAAATAATTTTAAAACCCGTATGATGGTGCGTGTAATGTTATGTAGCACTGGTGCACTTATATGTAGGAAACACACCACAATGAATTATTTTGTGAAAATGCATGTAGAAATATACACTACCAAATGTAGCAGATGTTTTTCACCACGAGGTATTTTGCGCATATACTTTAACGATGCGTTTACATTTGTTATGCACTGATGCATCGGGTTTATGTTAGTGCACTGGTGTGTTTATGTATGAATAAATGCATCGGTTTATTTTGTAAATTCTATGTTTTTATATGTCCTCTTAAAATTATATATTCATACTAAATGTCATTTTTACTATTTAACCACACCAATTACAATATTTCATAGTATATATATGTTGATTGTTGATTTGGCTCGAATGTAGGAAGAAAAGTTTGTAGTATCAAATTGCCAATTCTTCAAATTCCATCTCATACCATCTTGTTTTAAGTTCAATGAGTTCTTCCATTCCAGCCTCGGCAAGTTCAGGTTTTATTTATTTTTTGATTACTTATTTGAATTTATGTTACTTATCCATGTGAATCTGAATATCGATTTATTCTATATTGCAGGACCACGATTCAGGTTTGAGTTCAGATGCACAAGAAATTCCACCAGTTTTAAAACTTCATAAGCTCTTATCAGGAGTAAGATACCGTAAGTAGTTTGTGGATGAAAATGGTCAGTAATTCATCGTGAGATGGAACTCTTTTATGACACCCCAGTAGTTTGTGGTTGTTAAAAATGTCAAGGGTTGAAGGAGAACCCTTGGCGTGTCACACTCACCCATTACACCAATGATAGATTACCTAATGTCGATGGTCTAATACCCCCTACTGCAGTAAAAAATACAATAGGTGATATAGAAAAGACACGTAGGAACACTTCTTTATGCTCATTTTTTAAAAATTTGGAAGAAAAAACAACTATGTCTCATCCTAAATTGACGAACCCCTTGGCTTATGTTCAGTCATCTGAAAGTTCTAGTGATCCAAAGTATGATATGAATACTAGCCAACCCATCTCTACTAGAAGATCCAAAAATTTGCATGAGTTGAGAGCAAAATTGTCCAAGTACACACCAAGGTCCGTTCAATTGTTGGAGCGTAGCGATGACTTCTCCCTTCCTCTGAATTTGAAAAGTAAATATCAAACTTCTTACAACCGCGGTTTATATGGTGCTTGGCCATCCTCTCTACCTATGCCTAATGTTGGAACCAAATTCTCCTTTTGTGGTAATAATTTTATGATTACCAAGTCTAATATATATGCTGCATATATTGGGTTATTTATCCTTTCACATGTACTTGTTCCTCCCAAATAGTCAGTAGCACTTATTCCATTTTGGGGTCATATCTATTGTCGGTCTGATTACTTGAATATTGTCAAATACAAGCACAACATTTCCATGTATAGTATTTGCATGAATGGTTATGTTTTTGGAAACTTTAACAGGAAGAACCTATTGTATATAGATGGTCCTCCACGCACTCATGGGAACATTGTAGGGTTCATAAATAGTTCTAGGTGCTCTTTATTTTCTCCAAATTATTCATTTGAAGAACACTTCAATGGCCAGGAGTTCTTTATGAAAAGGAAAGCATCCAGATTTCTTGTTGTACATGCAATACGTAGTTTGTCTCTTGGTGATGAGTTGTTGATAAACTACAAATTCCGTAGACCAGCAACCACTCGTCAGAGACACCTTGCATTGGGATTACCTTTAGACGTTCCCTTGGGGCGTAAGACAAAAAAACACTGATTTATTTTATTTGTTAATTTTCAATGGATTCATATTAATTTATTGCTCAATTTTAAATTATGCCTTATAAATTGTTAATTTAATTTATAAACTCAATTTGAAAATGTGTTACTCAATTTTAAATTTTCATATTTAATGTGGAATTGATGTTAATTTATCGCTCAATCTGAACGTCTGCTTTATAAATTGTTTGTAGCTTAACATTTTCTACTGGAAGTGATTCTCATGCTTCTATAATAATTATTTTCTATAATGCGAGATCAAACCAATTGCATTGTGCTTACTAACATCATTAATGTAATGTTCAATATTTTTAAAATAAGGATTATGATGATGAGCAACCTGCCTACCATCTTCCATTGCACTCGAGTACAATGTCAAATCGAGAGAAGGATGAAAAAAGAGCACAACTTGGAGAGGAAGCATACCAAGCATGGTTGAATCAACCACCTATTCAATTTCCACTGCATCCATCCTCACCAATCAGGAATTCCTATAGTGATAGTAGTTTTTCACATGTTGGCAATGGAGGCAATGAAGTAGAGGTTGGTATGGACAAGTTATTATGAAAAAGGAGTTCCATGGATGCAATGTTGTTCCATACATTACACTACAATGAGCTAGGGGATGACGCTCATATTACTGAATCCTTCTTTGAAAGCCTTAAATCGGCTTCCACCACACCTCTATTTGGATCTAGTCGGTCAAAATCTACACAATTGGGGACAACAATGTTACTATACAACTTGAAAGCAAAGTATGGCATGTCAGACGCATGTTTCTCGGCAGTGTTGAGTTAACTGATATCAAATACATTATATTTTGAGTAATATTGTGACACAATCATAATTGAAAATGGTTGATTTTTGTGTAATCGGTGGCATGGGTACTCTATTCCGCTGCCAATAAGTTAGTGAACTCAGGTGGATTTTTCCTAGGTCCTGCAACCAACAATAACATTGAATTTCATGTTGTGATTGGATTATTGACCAACGCTTCCTCCAATGGCGTAAGTCACATTAGTGTATACATGGATTCTCAACTTGTGGTTTCTCAGTTAAAACGCGTATATACTATTTGTGATCCTATGTTAATTCGTTTGTTTCGAAGAGTACATCTTCTTGAAAGGTCGTTTGATTTTATTCAATATCAACATATCCCAAGAAGCATGAATACAATTACTAACTCATTAGCCAATTTCATTTTAAATTGGTACATTACACATTCTTAGATATATTAGTTAAGGTTTTGTAAACAATAGACACATCATGATAATAATTCATACACAAAACAAGTAGTATCGAATATCCATGTACGTACATTCACCATAGACATATTATGTAGTAAAAGCCGATATAAGCCGCTCATATATTAAGTTTGCCAAAACTGGTCTTACAAAATGTCCTCAAACAAAAATTGAAGCTCATAAAGATTTTAGACATCACTAGATATAGGTAGTACAAAAAGCTAAGCATGATGCTCATGATAGCATATGACCACCCAAGCTACTTGCCGGAGCAAATGACCAATGCATGCAAAAACCCCTACGAGTGGCGTTGATAATGTCGTGGAATCTCATATATGGAGATGTCTAGGACGCCAACAATTAGTCTCTCCAAGTTCTGCTTAATCTCCTTTTGCTCCTCCTCCGCCTCATGATATCGAGCCCTCATGGCTCTTTGCTCTCCCCGTCGCTGTATGGGAGAAGTTCTAGTTGTCCTCGCAGGTCCAACATCTACATCAGTGAAATGCAAAGTCTCAGTACACCAAAAAAATCAAATATTTTAAAAGACATGAAAAAATTCCTTTTTACCTATATCACCCCACTGTGCTCCTTTTGGAAGCACGAGATATGGATCTCCTCGAAAATCTGTGCCTGCATAAGCGTAGTCCTTGATCATGAGTAACTTCCCATGAAGCCACCTAAAAAAGGCTGGTCCATATGATATAATAGGTACACACCCATGAAGGGACATCAACTCGACCCACCACCTCATGGGAAACTCTCGCTCGCTTGGGATCTCGATCTCAATGTTTTGTGGAAGGAAGTGGGGAACCCTCTCTAGGAAAAAGGAAACTATGATAGAACCATAGCCGAATTGTTTCAGTCGGCCAGTCCTACACTTGGTCAATTTGTCTTTCAAGTTTATTAAGAGGCCTTCACACCAGTTGAATACTATGGGATATAGACACTCTAATGCATAAAACATTTGTGATTTGGTGGCTTGATGCACGACCTTACTCCCAACTACCCGCGTGATCATGAATAGGATGGTCCTGAGTGTGAGGTCTGTAACGTGTTTGATGGGGGTTTTCCCGCTGACCTTTTGGGTCGCATCAACAAAATACTCTGCAATTAGTGTGTCTGTGTCCTCCTCTCCTCCCCTGCTCTTGGAGAGAGAGAGACGTCTTCCCCGCTGTGATAGTCCAGTAAGGAAATATATGTCATCTATTTCCAATGTGAGGGTATGGACCCCCACTTGGAAATGCTTCTCGTCTGGATCCCACATCCTCACAATGTGCTCTAGCAGCAGAAATTGGGCCCTCATGCCCAAAACTAGGAAGAACTTGGCGAATCCACATTCACAAAGGGCCATCATAGTGTTGGGATCATTAGCCCCTCTCACATCATATTCCTCATGCTCTCTTTCTCTCCATTCGATCACCATCATGATGGAAAAACTCTGCATAAAATTCAAAAAGAGAGAAGTTAGGACACATTCATTCGAGAAATGACAAACCAACTCACTTCTATTTATTTTTTGGGTCTTTACCTGCGAATGTCATAGTTCCCGAAAGAGGGAATCACGACACTGTCGGCACACATTTGACCCCAAAAATCAATAAAAATTTGCCTAAACTACTCTTAAAATGGAAAATGTGGCTATGAAAATGAAGAGGGAGGGAAGAATCATTACCTGGATTTGACAACGTTGAGAACGTTTTCCTAGAATGTCCGGGATCTCCACCACAAGTTTTTACCAAAGCTCTTTTTAGACTCCCTAAATAAGAAAATATTGTCAAGCGATCTTAACTCTTTCACGCTTGTAAAATTATTTGAATGGTCCTCTATTCAGTTTTAGTTTACCCCTTTTTCGTACTGAGTAGTATTAATTACGAAAAATGAATACCTTATCCGACTATTGACTAAGAGAGTTCTTCTAGGCATTATTTTATACTTTTTCAGGCCTAGGGACTAACATTTATGAAAAATTCCATTTTGGAGTCTTCTTTAAGTGATTTTTAGACTCTCAAAATATGAAAAACCACCAAGTTTCCCTTCTTTGGACTTGTAAAATTACACATTGAAGGACCCTTTTTGGGAATCGAACGCCTCCTTCCTCAGGTTTGTAAATTATGTGAGGTCAGACTCATTTTATGAGCTATATTGAGCATTTGTTAGCCTCTTCCAGCTCATTTAAAAGCAAAGAGGTACTCATCCATCATGGTGGGGAAAATAATGGAAGGGAAATGTGTTTAAGTCTATATTTATGGCAACTTGTTGTCACCTTTAAACACAACACCCATGTCCAGTTCATTTGAACAATTGGGTAGTCAGTTTGCTTTCGAGTCACACCAATTCCATGAGTTTTTTTTACTCCTTTGGGTCATCTGAAGAATTCCTTAGTTATGTCACATTGTGTCTTGGTCGTTGCCTTGTTAAGTCAGTGTTTCTACATCTTGTTTCATGCCGTCAAACTGTTCAAAGGAAGTATTTTGATAGAGTCAACCTTTGCAGTCATCAAGCCTTCTGTTGTGTCAGTCATCCCTGAATTAACCTTTGCTATCGTCAGCTTTATCTCTTTTGTGTCAGTCCATAATCACTTGATCTCATATCACTTCCTGGGTCGGCTTTGTGTCGATGATGTGGGATACATCATGGCCGTCCTTCGACGAGTCTGTTCCCATCGACATCAGCACAATATTTGAGAGTTAGGCTTAGGAACGAGTTAGTACCGTGGAGCTTGCATGCCTCAATGGCAAGTTTTCCCGTTTCCGACAGTCGGTTCACATCATTGACCTTTGATCGAAAGATTCCATGAGTGTTCGACTCCATATCATCCATTCACGTTCGTTGGAATGTACTTAGATACCTTGGGAGTCATCGTCATCATTGGTGATTTCCCTCGCACTTGTTAACAGTTTACATTATTGACTGGTAATCAAGTGGTTTCTGCCATGTTCAACGTTAACTCCATTTATTCACATGGTTAGATTCGTATCGATTTGATATCGGGTAGAAGACCCTGGGGTTAATTATTGTGTTTTTCCTAGGTTTCGATGCATATTTTTGGGTAGGTTCCCACATGGACATCATGTTGGTGGCCTCATTGATGTACTGCCACATAGATCCACATTGTATTGGCCATGACTTTGTTGTTATCATCCTATTAGGAACCTGTGTCAACCCTTCTCTTTACTTTGTTAGTATATTGTTGTTGGACGCATATGCTTTGTAAGTCGTCCCGTAGTATTTGTTGATCCATAGTTTGTATTAGCCCATGGTATTGACCCATAGTATTGGACGCATATGCTTTGTAAGTCATCCTGTAGTATTATATGTCCCATGGTATTGACCCATAGTATTGGGCATAGACTTAGTATATAAGTGTGTGTTGAATCCAATGAAGGTACCGTGAAGTTACTTGTATTGAGCTTTCTCAAAGGAGGTTTCCCCCTCAAAGTGGCCTGCGATCAATAAAGCGATTCCGAGTTCTGTTATTTTTGTTATCTCGTGTATTTTCATTAATTAATTGTTGCAGGTTCTTCACATCTGGTATCAGAGCACTTTCTTGGGCTCGTTGGGTGAAATTTCTGCCAAATTTTTTTTCGCATCTGTTGCAGGTTCGGATCTGGGAATAATCCCTATCCGCTTAACTGTGGGAAGTACGTGGGAATAAGTCCTAAAATTCATTGTGATGAATACCACAGGAACCCCAAAGTAGCTGGACCATTGAGAGGACCTGCCAGCGAAAAGGGCACCGACCCCTACCTGATTGACTAGTTTCCACCCGTGAGGTAAACCGAGAGCTGTCGTTTGTGGCAAAGCGATTATTAGTTTTACCTAAGCCGTGGAGTGAGGGGTACTACCCCAATACGCAAGATGTCAGACAAAATTGGTGGTCGAGTGAATCCCCTGAATTGTTAGGAAGCCAAGCATACGGGGTCCATATCTATTTTCAGCTGATAAATCACAGATTTCCTCTGTTCAGAACTGTTGTCGATCACTTCCGCATCATTTTAGACCTATCTGTTGTCGATCCCTTCCACGTCGTTTCAGATCCATTTTTTGTCGATCCCTTCCGCGTCGTTTTAGATCCATTTGTTGCCAATCCCTTCCATGCCGTAGCAGATCCATTCTAAAAAAAAAAAAAAAAATCCTGTTTTTTCACCATATCTCCCTTGTTTTCACTCTGTTTCCCTTGAAACTTCCCTGACACCCCTATCATCCCATTCTGCATCTTTCATTCCTGAGGACCCTATCCCAAATTCCACTTCTCAAAGCTAGAAATCCCACATTTTTCTATTTTTAGGGTTTGCCGTAACTTCTTTAATTTCCATCCAATCGCCTTCAAATTTTGCCACCGTGTTCATTCCCTATTTATGCTTCTTTGTCCCTCTCTGACAAATTTTCACATTCTTTCACCCTGCTTATGAAATCTTCATTTTTTGCTTCTCTGTCCATTCGAAAGTTTCCAAAACCTAGTCAAACCCTAATTACCCATCAGATTTTTTCCCAAATCCAAATATTCCTTTACTAAATAAGCTTCTATTTGTGTTTTTCTACTCAATCAAAAAAAAAATCCTGGTTATGGTTGTCACCCACGTAGGAGCAAAAACCATGGAGGAAGCACTTGCAGCCATCCAAACCAAACTCCAGGATCTGGATGAAAAATTCTCGGCCTCCATATTGAGCATTCAACCATGAACAACAAACGACAGTCCGAGCCTTCATCAGATAATGGATTCTCTTTTTCTAGCAATTTCTGTGGTCCGAAGCTTGATTTTACTCGCTTCAATGGTATTGATCCGACTGGTTGGATCTATCGTGCAAAACAATATTTCAATATGCATCATACTTTTGATGTCAATAAAGTTCCACTTGCATCCTTTCATTTGGAACAAGAAGCTCTTCAATGGTACCGTTGGTACATTAAGGCTCATGAAGAGCCAAAATGGCCAGATTTTTTCCAGCTCCTTTTGCAACGATTTGGTCCTAGTGCTTTTGATGACTTCATGGGAGCCCTCACTAAACTTCACCAAATTGGCATTGTGAGAGAGTATCAGGTAGAATTTGAGAAACTAACAAATCACATAGAAGGATTGTCTGATGAATTTTACAGGAGTTGTTTTATCAGTGGTCTTAAGGATGAAATCCGCTCAGAGGTTAAAATGTTCTATCCCAACACAATGATGGAATCCCTAGGGTTGGCTAAGTTGGCAGAAGACAAGATTGCAGCCCTATAGCGCTCCAAACCCACTTTTGTTCCCTTTCGAAGTATGGGTTCTCAATGACCTCCCATCCCGCTAGCTCCTCGACCAACTCCCATCAAGCATTTGTCTGAAACAGAGATGCAGGCACGCAGAGAAAAAGGGCTTTGTTATAATTGTGATGAGAAATTCACTCAGGGACATAGATGTGTTCAACAAAAGCTCTATCTCTTGGATGTGGATTCTCTGCCTGCCTCTGAAATTGGTGAAGAAGCTCCAGATACAATGGATGATCAGGTCGACATTTAGGATCCGCCTATTGACCCTCCGTCTCAGGAAGACCACCCAGATATATCTCTCCATGATCACCACCCCCCAAACAATGCGGGTCAGGGGTTACTTCAAGAAGCTTCCTCTTACAATACTCATTGATTATGGTAGCACTCATAACTTCATTGACCCTCGGATCGCCAAACAGGATGATTGTTTTGTCCATCCTTACTCGAACTTTGAAGTCATGGTTTCCAACGGGGGCACATTACCTTGCAAGGGGAAGTGTCACAATGTGCGTATCTCTCTGGAAGATTATAACCTGCACTTTGACATGTGTACCTTGTCTTTAGGTGGATGTGATGTGGTTTTGGGCGTTCAATGGTTACGTACTCTTGGCCCCATCTTATGTGATTTTGCTGAACTTTGGATGTAGTTTTCAATCAATGGGAAACAACACAAATTTACGGGCTTACAACCAGGGTCTCTCCGCATCATCAGTTCACATCGCCTGGAAAAGATCCTTAAGAAGAATTCACATGGTGTCATCGCTCAACTCCACTCCATTCATATGCACCCATCAACGGTCTCCACTACTTCCTTGGATAGATATGCAGGTGTCTTTGCTGAACCTGTGGGCTTGTCACCTTCAAGAGACATTTCCGGTAAGAATTTAGCCGCATCTACATCTTAGAAGGAAATGATGGCTATTTTGCATGCAGTACAGAAGTGGCAGCCATACCTATTAGGGAATTATTTCTGCATCAAGACTAATCTCCAGAGTCTGGAAAATTTCTTGGAACTACGGGTCTCCTCCCCAGCACACCTAAAATGGGTTATCCAACTCCTGGGTTATGCCTATGCAATCACTTACAAGAAGGATAAGGACAATATGGTGGCAGATGCTCATTCTCGCACATTGGATGAGCAATTTCTCTTACAACTATTTTGATAGTTGTTCCAAATTGGTTGCAATTTGCTCAACATGGCTATCTCTTCTATGAACTCCATGCTTCTCTATCGGCAGGGCACTTTGGGTTCCTCAAAACGTATGACTAGGAACAATGTAACTTCTTTTGGCAGGGACTGAAAATGACAATTCACCAGATGGTGGCTGACTGTCATACTTTCCAGGTCAACAAGGGTGAACCGACACTCCTTTCGGGACTGCTCAAACCCTTGCCTATCCCTACACAGATTTGGACAACTATTTCTATGGATTTACTTGAAGCGCTCCGGTGGTACAATACCACATCTAAAATGACACCATATGAAGCATTTTATGGGAAAGCACCACCAGTTCTTCTTCCATACACCCTCAGCAGTTCCCCAGTTCAGGCAATTAACTCGGTTCTTAGAAACTGCGATCAGATTCTTCTCATTCTGCAAGATAGTCTTCACATGGCACGAATTCGACTGAAACAATAAGCCGATGAGCACCGTTCTGAGCGCACTCTTCATGTAGTTGATATGGTTCTTCTTCATCTACATCCTTACATGCAATCCTCCTTGAAACTCAGAAGGCGTGAACTTCTCTCTCAATTTATCACAAAGGTATTCATTCAGTGGCATAGAATGCAACCCGGGGATGCTCTAGGGGAACCACTCCTTAAGATTCCGCATCAATTTCCACATCTAAAGCTTTGAGGACAAAGATTTCTCTAAGGCAGAGGGGATGTTAGGAACTCGTGTCAACCCTTCTCTTTACTTTGTTAGTATATTGTTGTCGGACGCATATGCTTTGTAAGTTGTCCCGTAGTATTTGTTTATCCATAGTTTGTATTAGTCCATGGTATTGACCCATAGTATTGGACGCATATGCTTTATAAGTTGTCCCGTAGTATTATATGTCCCATGGTATTTACCCGTAGTATTGGGAATAGACTTAGCATATAAGTGTGTGTTGAGGCCAATGAAGTTACCGTGAAGTTATTTGTATTGAGCTTGCTCAAAGGAGGTTGCCCCCTCGAAGTGGCCTGCGATCAATAAAGCACTTATGAGTTCTGTTATTTCTGCTATCTCGTTTATTTTCATTAATTAATTGTTGTAGGTTCTTCACACATCCCATGGATCTATGCTTGTATTTTAGTAGCCATGATTTGTATTAAGTCATTGGTCAGTACAGATCCACAATGTAGGTCAGTGTCCGTATCATGAGTCACTACTTTCATGGATATGCGTTGTATTTGTCGGCATCCATTTTACATGTGTATTTCAGAGATGAGAACTATTGCGCTACATGAAGTCCTTGTTACTTGTTGGCAGGTTTTCCATCAATGATTCCTTGCCTTAGTCTTCATCTAACAAAGTATTTATGCTATCCTTTTACTCTAGCTTCATACTTTGGGGGGAAATCTGTTGCACAGAATTTTTTGTCATGAACTTGTATTTGCCACAATCCCTAAAGAATTTATGATCAAACTTACTCGAGAGATGTGATCCATTGTTTTTCCCTTCATTTGACAATTTTTACAACTGTGTCATGGGTTGCAAAAGAGAAACATGTGACGTTTTTCTCTTGTCGCAAGCTACTGTCTTGCAGAATGTGACAATTTCGCACGTTTCCTAGTATGTAGACTGCGACACCCTAATATGTCGCAGGATGGTACAATGCAAAGTGCGACATTGTCTGTTAGAAGTAAAAAAGAGAAGTTTCGAGGACCTTCTAGGTAGAGACCCTCGTGGACGGATATCCCTTCCTATTTGGGTGGATCTCACTCGACTCCTAACCTATTGGGATCTCTCCCTATTTTTCTCCTGTTATCTCTCGCCTTCCCCTTATCCTCTTTGCCCTATAAAAGCAATTCTAGCCCATGGGTGAAGGGGGGGAGTCTACCATAGCTATATGTTGGATCAATTGTGTTAGAAATCCATATCTTGAGTGATCATACTCTTGAAGCAAGGTGAAGAAGTTCGGGGCAAAGGATCGTCGAAGGAATCTTGCGACGCCAAGGCACGGTTGTAGTCTTTCTCTATTTGATTAATAATACAATTATGCATCTCATTTCTTACAATCATTAATTGTCAGTGTTGGTGTTTTCTTCCTTGACCGATAACATAGGTTCTTGTAGTTGCAAATATTTTTTTCTCTCTCTCTATTGATTCTCTTGCACATGTCTCCTTTGGACTGCATGAGGAACGTTGGATTCGAGAGACAAAGGGAATAGAGTACTTCAAACTCATAGGTTAATTTTTTTCTTGCCTATACGAACTTAAGGAAAGTAGTGCATTCTGTGTATTTTTGATGATCTAGACCTAAACCATTTAGGCTAGGGACTTCCACCTCTGTCTGCACCAGTAGAAGAATCCTAAAACAAGGAGGAAGGGGGCATGTGTGTGTGTGTGTGTGTGTAAGAGAGAGAGAGAGAGAGAGAGGTGGGATGAAAGGTGGGTGAGTTCAAGAGAAAGGGAGGGAGGAAGAGAGAGGGACTCTGAGGGGAGGTGGGAGAAATGTGGAGAGAGGGATGGAAAGAAAGGGAGAGAGTGGGAGGAAGGGATGAAGAGAGAGAGAGAGAGAGAGAGAGAGAGAGAGAGAGAGAGAGAGAGATTAGAGGTTAAGGGTTTAGAGAGAGATAGATAGATTGGGGATTACAAGTTTAGAGAGAGAGAGAGAGAGAGAGAGATTGAGAGTTATGGGTTTAGAAAGAGATAAAGGGACAACGAGACAAAGATAGATAGACAGATATTGGGGGTTAGGCATTTAGAGAGAGAGAGATTGGAGGTTAGCGGTTTAGAGAGAGAGAGAGAAATTGGGGATTAGGTGTCTAGAGAGGGAGATTGGAGGTTAGGGTTGTAGAGAGAGATTGGGGATTAGAGGTTAGGGGTTTAAAGAGAGAGATTGGAGGCTAGGGGTTTAGAGAGAGAGAGAGATTGGCTGTTAGGGGTTTAGAGAGAGAGAGATGGGGGTTAGGGGTTTAGAGAGAGAGATATTGGATGCTAGGGGTTTAGAGAGAGAGATATTAGGGGTTAGGGATTTAGATTGATAGAGAGAGATTGGGGGTTAGGGGTTAGAGAGAGAGAGAGAGAGAATGGGGGTTAAGGGTTTAGAGAGAGTGATATGGATGGTTAGGGGTTTAGAGAGAGAAAGAGATTGGAGGTTTAGGGGTTTAGAGAGAGAGAGATATTGGAGGTCAGGGGTTTAGAGAGAGAGAGAGAGAGTGATTGAGGGTTAAGAGTTGAGAGATAGAGAGAGAGAGAGATTGGGGGTTAGGGGTTTAGAGAGAGAGGGAGATAGAAAGAGAGATATTGGGGGTTAGGGGTTTAGAGAGAGAGAGAGAGAGAGATTGGAGAGGGAGGGAGGGAGAGATATTGGTAGTGAGGGGTTTAGAGAGAGAGAGAGAGGGAGATTGGGGGTTAGCGGTTTTGAGAGAGAGAGAGATTGGAGGTTAGGGTTTAGAGAGAGAGAGATGGGGGTTAGGGGTTTATAGAGAGATTGGGAGTTAAGGGTTTATAGAGTGAGAGAGATACAAAGAGAGATTGGGTGTTGGGGGTTTAGAGAGAGAGAGATAGGGAGAGGGAGAGACTGGAGGTTAGGGGTTTATATATATATATATATACAGAGAGAGAGAGAGAGAGAGAGAGAGAGAGAGAGAGAGAGAGAGAGAGATTGGGGGTTAGATGTGTGTGTGTGTGTGTGTACATATATATATATATATATATATATATATACAGAGAGAGAGAGAGAGAGAGAGAGAGAGAGAGAGAGAGAGATGAAAGGAGGGAAGGACTGAGGTAGGGAAAGAGAGAGATTAATGTAAGGAGAAGGAGGGAGAGAGAGAGAGAGATTAATGTAAGGAGAGAGAGAGAGAGAGAGAGAGAGAGAGATTTGTAGATATAAGAAATAAATTTTCACCTGTATAAGGAGAATCAAAATCTGAGTTCCCAATCAAATTTTATGGCAAAAACAGTGAAGACATGTTCGTATGTAACAAAAATGTGGACGCATTTCATTCTATTGGTCAAAAGATTCATAATATTATTTTAAAACTAACATAAAAATGGTGATGAATCATCGAAACCCTAAAACATAAAAGTTGTAGAGCTCATAAATACCTTTCCAACGAAATAAGGAGCATCAAAATCCAAATTCTGGATCAAAATTTATGGTAAAAACAATATAGGCATGTTTACATGTAATAAAAGTGTGCGTGCGTTTTGATAATGCGTGCACATTATGATAACGTGTGCATGTTTTGATAGCGCCTGCGCGTTATTAATGTGTGCACATTTTGATAGTGCGTGCATGCTATTAACGTGTGCGCATTCCTACAAATTCAAAAAAAAGGTTGGACAATCTCTCTTCATCTATGTAGTGGATGAGTTGGTCACTTTGGTTTTATGTTCATATTGACAAACCTCTTGGTTCGGACCGCATAAGCCAAAACACATCCATTTCTTTAGCCCCTGTTTTTCAATAGCAATTCTACGTATGCTCCAGGTGTTCATTTCGAATGAAACTACACACACTTATAGAGATCTGTGTGTAGATTCTAAATATACATTTTTTCGATAAATAGCATACTTTTTCAATTTTTTATTTATTTTTATTTGCACATATGTCAAATTTTAAAATACATAGGTCTTTTATTTTCGCTATAAATTTTGATTGGCTCAACTATTTTGAAAGAGGGAAAGAACCCGCACAAGTACAGACAAAAATCTACGGACTAAAAAAAAATATAGTTGATTGATTAGGTTAAGACCCTGATAGCAGGGCCTAACGCTTGACCTTGTCATTTTAGGGCTTCGTTGACTCCTTAATTTAAAAAATATATAAAATTAAATTTGAAAATTTTGGAAAAATAGCGCTGCACAAGAACCACCTGTTATCTACAACTCTACATAGTTTTTTTCACAAATTTTGACTATTTACATACCAAACTCGGGGCCTAATACGAACATATACATTATGTTTTAGAAAAAGAATAACATACCAATCTTAGGAGAACTCCATTTTTTGGTAGTTATACCTATTTTCCATAAATAAAAGTTATATATTCCAGAAGGTGATCTGATTGTCTATGTTTAATCTGTTTACACCACAATCTAAAAGGTTGTGTAGATACCTCTAAAAATTCATTTTAATGATCAAATTTTTGTTTTTCAGGAATTCCATTGCAATTAACGCATCGTTTGTGGGTATCGATACCTTGCACCAACTTGTCTTCTATATTGTCTGCACTTGATAGAGGAAACAAATCCTTTTTTAAATCATTTAGAAAAATATCATTTTTATTTCTGTCGAAGATCAAGTGTTTCTGGCTTTGATAATTTTCTTCTATGGGATCACTATGCATGACAAAACTAAGAGTTATGTAATTAAAGGTCTATGATCTGAGTCAGGCTCGTGGTCGCTTAAGATGTCAAAATTTATTATTTCATTGTATGAAGGGATATCATATATAACATAATCTACCATACTACTATCAAGACCATGAATACAAGTCATCCATCAAGATTTTGGCCACTTCATTATACCGTTGCAAATTATAGGATCTTGGGCATGATAGAGTTTAACTAGCTTGGAACCGAATAAATTTTGCTTAGATCTTCATAATTTATTTTGTACATGTTAGTTGAAGAAAGGTCTTCGTCTAACCAAAGAGAATTAGGGTTGGATAACTGCTTAGAAGAATATTTTGGTTACTTGAAATTCGAGCATTAAATCCCCCATTAAGAGGATATTGCCCACATTCCTTAGACTAGAAATATGATGCTCTAAGCCATTATAGGGACAATTTTGATCGAAATTGCATTTCTTATCAAAGTTAAAATTAATAGGGGCACAACAACATATTGCTATGTAGGCTTTTTTAACATTAATGGTTGTAATCTCCATCCAAATATATTGGTTGAAAGGGTCTTTCTTATAAAGTCTAACATGCGAAGAGATGGTTTTCCTAATGTAGCAAGTTGTATATCCAATGCCTCTACGATATGATCTCTTGTTCTATCTGGACCAAATGATAAATCATTCTATGTTAGGTACAATAGATTCTTTATGCTCCCAAGTTTCACTAATCAATATAATATCAATTTCACTTGGGATCCAACTTAATTTGGAGGTTTTGGTCCATGACAGTTCCAAGAAAGGATCTAGAGGAAGTCATTGTTATTTATTATTATCTTTTTGGTCTTTGTCTCAAATGACAACTTTTCTATTTCTAATTAATTCTCATTTTCCTTTCTTCCTAACTTCTTTTAACTTTTAAACCTCTTTTTTAATTTTAAAAAATTATATTAAAATTATATTTATATTTAAAATTTATGTCAAAATATTTTAATATTCTATTTAATTTTTTATTAAAATATTATTAAATTTATAAAAAATACAAAAATATTTTATTATAATTTAATTCATTAAAAATTTATTTCCTTCAAGAAAATAGATTTAAAACTATATAACAATATTTATAAATTAACATGCACAATAGCGAGTGCCTTGTGAATGGATTATAAATAAATCATTATAAAACATATTTCAAATAAAACTTATTAATAGTCATTATTAAGTAATGATTACTAACAAGTTTAAATAGAACTATTTTCTCCATTTAAATGTAGATATTTAAATTATAAATATATTTAATTTAATTCATATTTAATTTACATTAATAAATATTTTATAAATTTATTTAAATTTTATTTTATATTTATAAAAAAATTATTTATAAAACTTTAAAAAAAATCAAATTAATTAATTTTTTTAAATTGATAAAATTTATCATAACTCATGATTCACAATCATTTAAAAAAAACATTTTACTTATAATATTCTGAAAATACCTATTCAATATCTATAAAAATTAATTCCATACATAAAATTAATTACAATTTTATTTCATGTAATTTATATTACTTTATAAGAATAAAGTATAATTTTTTATATTATAATAATGATTTATTATTATGTGATGTTTATGACATAAAATTAATTACAATTTTATTTCATGTAATTTATATTACTTTATAAGAATAAAGTATAATTTTTTATATTATAATAATGATTTATTATTACCTTAAAAAATTATTTTGTTAAAAGTTATATGATGTTTATGACAATGATGCATGATAAACACCAAAATATGCATAGTGAAATTTGGGCAACCATGTGGAGATTTGATAATACATATAGGATCACCAAGGGGTGGATAATTTATAATTATTATGTTATTATATTATTAGGACATTTTATGTTATTATTAAGTTATTATGATTTTGAAAAGTAACAATGATATCATTACACGGCGGATACGAGATTAATTATTTTATGTCGACTACTCTCTATTCTCACTAAATAAAAGTATAACATGATGCGCTCGCTGGAAAATTTTTGCGTCAAATATAACCATATTATTTTCTATTGAACTATAGCTATTCCATGATATTTAAGGGTTTAGTATTAATTATATTTATTTAAGGGTTTATTAATTACATTTAATTGTATGAGAATCTGAAAACATATTAAAAATGAAAAGAAAAAGGTCGTCATAAGACAGGATTCTATAGTTCAGGAAAAACTATAGAATTGGTAATGGCTTTGCACAAAATGTAAATGAAGTATTGAAATCAGATCTAATGTGAGTAATACTTTTCAATGTGAGTATTACTTTTCATTCTTCATCATGAACTAAACTAATTATTAAAGATCTAACAACCCTCCTCACAACTTTTACATTTCACGATGTTGAAAATTTTTGTTGCAAGAAGCATGACTGATTTTTTGTGCATTGTTAAATATTTCTCCATCAAAATAATTTTACTAGGCACTAAATCAGTAATCTAAGGATTTATCGTGTGTTGTGTTGATTCCTTTTAAGAAAGAATAGATATGGTATGTTGATTTGTTGGCTATTTGCTAGGGAAAAGTTTCTTCTTTTATGTGGCAACATTTTTGATATTGATGTCAGAAGGAGAAATCATGTGTGCTTATAGGGCAGGGTTGAATAGCAAAGATCTAAATTCTTGTACTATGTAAACATTCAAGTATTTGTCGCTCAGAAAACTTTAGTTAGGACCTTAAAAGTTGGATTGTTCAGCTATTTTATAATATCCTAGACAACCAAGCTTCCCTCTGGCAGAATTTGAAATAATCAAACCCTTTGGTGCATATTATAGGACAACAAATCTGACTTTGTTTTTTTGCCTAGTAATTCAATACATTTATGTTAATCTAGGAATGCATGTTAATAGTGCAAAAAATAGTAGCAGATATTGTTGGTCATTAAGTTGATTAGTGGTTGGGGCTTTAGCATGGGAGCCATAGTCAATAGCCTCTATTCTTCAGGTTTTGTTATACTTCTCCTTACATTAAATCATTGCAATGTCGGTTTCTGGAGAACTGAAATCATTGTGCTTGGTCTGATTGGGTTTCTGAACAAGGTCAAAATCCCTTGGTCTTCCACTAATTCTAGATTTGTTTGCATACATAAACTATAAAAAAACATGCTCACACCCTCATTAACCTGTTTGGAAAGCTCACATATTTTCGATTATATAGCCTTTGCTATATAAATCTATTAAGAAGATGATAAAAAATTTCTAGGCATTTGCCATTTTTGCTAATCCTTACCTTGGAACCTTCCTATTCCTTCCCAAGGAAGACAATAACGTATTAATAGGCATGGTAAAAAAGTAGGAATGTGCCAATCCACCATGTTCCTAGTTTCAGTACAACTCTAATATGTGAATTTGCATAAAGTTGACCTATCCTTTATTGATTTTGTCATTTGTAGAAAGCATGAAAACTAGCAACAACCTTCAATATAGGCTAGTATCCATTAGTTATATATTTTTATGCTTTGGGTTTGTTGATTTCCTAACTAGCTGATAGAGCAAAGTTTGTTCTTTTATATGGCACCATTTCTGATATTGATGTCAAAAAGAGAAATCATGTATGTTTATAGGGCAGGGTTGAATAACAAAGATTTAAATTCTTGTACCATGTAAACATTTAGGTATTTTCCAATCAAAAAAAATTTAGTTAGGTCTTTGAACATTGGATTGTTGAGCTATTCTATCATATCCTATACAACTAGGTTTCCCTTTGGCAGAATTTGAAACAATCAAATCATTTAGTGCATATTCCAGGATAACAGACCTAACTTTGGTTTTGTACCTAGTACTTGAATACATTTCTCTTAATCTAGCAATGCATGTTGATAGTGAAAAAAATAGTAGCAGATATTGATGGTCATTAAGTTGATTAGCCATTGGGGCTTTAGCATGGGACCAATAGTCATGAGCCTTTTTCCTTCAGGTTTTAGTAGAATTATTCTTACATTAAATTGCACCCACAATGTCACTTTCTGGAGCATTGAAATCATTGTGCTTGGTCTCCCATGGGTTTCCCAACAAGGTCAAAGAAAAACTAGCAAGTAGAATAAAACTTGTCCATGTTGTTGCTAGATATAGCATTTTGGAAAAAATACTAGAAAAATAATTACAATTATAACATTCTAATTGTTATCTTTTAAATGTCTTTATTGAAAGAGATAGTTTATATCCTTAATTAATACTTTGAAGAAGATCATATTTTTGTTTTTGGTTTAAACTTTAAAGTTTTATCCCATATTGATATCACGAGTCATTCTCCAAGCCAATCTTGTGTAGCCAGGATTGGGCCTTACGTGTTGAGGTAGGTATCTTGAGTTGGACTCAGGAACTTGGAGTAGATTTTTTATTTGGACTCAAGAATGACTAAACTTTCAATTGTAAAAGGTTATTCCTCATGTGTTGAGGTGAATGCTTCATATGTATCAAAGTGATGATGTTGTAAAGTCTTGTTGGACAATGCTCAGGACTTCTGTGTCAAGTCAGATTCTCATGTGGACCTTTAGTTATAGTAGGTACCCATGGGGTGGACCTCCAGTTATAGAGGTAGATTCTTTGCATGTTGAAGCATTAATGTTCTATGATGTATTACTGACCATGATCATTGATTTCTATTAAGTCTCCTCTAGAGACTAGCCACTTCTAGAATTAATTAATTTAGCATATGATCATTTGGTCCAAGAGTAATATAATATGATCACAGAATTTGACAAATATTCTGAGTATAATATGATATGATAGATAATTAAAGTTAACACATATTGAAAATGCAGTAAAGATAAGAGATAATGATAAATGCATAGAGAAAAAAGAGAATTTGAATTGCTCATGAGATGACTAAGTGAACTCGAATGGTTAAGCTTCAGTTAAAGCCACAATGTATGCCTCAGTTAATTAAAGAACTCACAGTGGCCACTACAAGTAAATCAATCAACATGATATCAGTTAATAATAGTTAACTAAGTGTTATTGCATGACGAGACTTATGTTAAACTAAAATACGACACTTGAGTTGCGACACTTGAATGACAACACTTAAGTTAGCCACCTAACTAAGTTGGAAAGCTTTCAGTTAAGGGGCGAGTTCATCCTAAGACTCATTTTAGTGAGTTAATGCACTGGAAAAAAAGTGGGGTGCACTTCTTCATGCCCGATTGATGCATCCATATGGAGGGTGAGTTCATCCCGAAGTCAGAAGCTAAAAACAGAAGTCGATGCATGAGAAGAATATATAAATATGTTATACAGGATTGATGAATCCAATGTGAAGTGAATTCTCTTCTCCCTTGAAGGAAAGGCGCTTCTCTTTGTGCAGGATAATTCTGCAGCTTGCATGGCAGTGATTCTTTCTTGTTATTAATGTGTTGTGCACATGGAAAGTTGATACAATTGATCTCTATTCTCTCTTATCTAGCACCTGAGGTGATGAAAGCAATATGCTATTTTGTAAAAGACATTCTCTGCTATCTATCATAATTATACTCTGAAGATTTGTTGGGGTTTTTCATCTTCATTGTTTTGAGGATTTTCCAAAGGGTACATATTGTGTTATCGTTGGATGTTTCATGTGATTGAATGGTTCATTGATTCAAGTATTCGACATATCCACACTTAAAGTTTTAAAGTTCAAAGCTCATCATATTTGCTCAAAAATTTAACATGGTATCAGAGCTTAGGGCATGAAGGAGCTAAGATTTTTCAAGCAAACTTGAGCCTACGTAGATCATGAGGATTTGAGCACAATAATTGAGAGACATGGCATCGATCTCTGTTCGACCAGAATATTGTCTTGAGGGCACTTTGAATTTCAACACTTGGAAGGTGAGGGTGTTGAACATCTTGGAGGAACATGACTTGGATGGTTACATATTCATTGTGGTGGAGGAACCTACATATAATTCAGGTTGCATCAACTTCAAGAAAAACCAAGCTAAATCCAAACGTATCATGTATGATTGTGTAAAGGACAATTTGATGTCTATGATCACTCCATTGAAGACCACAAAGGAGTGTTTTGATACATTGACAAACCTATATGAGAAGAAGGCACTAAGTTGAAAGAGAGAAGTAAAGAATAAGCTTCAAAACTTAAAGATGGAGAAGGATGAGACAATGGCCTCCTTCTTCACCAATATCTGTCAAGTAAGGGATCAACTTGCTAGTATTGGAGTAGTGGTGGATGAAGATGATCTTCTCCAAACCACTATTGATGGTCTCCCCTCCTCATGGGAGACATTCTTGGCTTTGGTAAGTTGTCGATAGGTAAAAACTTACTTCAAAATTTTGTGGCATGACTACCTCCATGAGGAGGGGCGAATCCAGAGCAATTTAATGTGCATCAAAGAAGAAAACCTTTCCCTCACAGCAAGGATGAAGAAAGGAAAGAAGAACTTCTCTCAAAAGAAGTTCTCCCATTTGAAGAAGAAGGTATACAACAAGGACTTTGACAAGTCGAAGGTTAGATGCTACAAGTGTGACAAGAAGTGCCATTATTCAAGGGAGTGCAAAGCAAAGGAAAAGGGAAAAGGAAGGTTTAATGCTTCTACCCCTATAGAAGATGAAACTACTCAGAAGAATGCACCTGAAGAAAAGGAGACAAGGAGGGAGTATTACCTAGTCTCAGTACTTTCCTGATCCATCGTCACAAGTGAGGACACATGGTTGGTTGACAATGGTGCATCCAAACATATGACTGGTTATAAGAGCGCCATCACCAATCTCAAGGAGAAAAAAGTTTGCATGCAAGGTAGAGTTGGGAGACAACACAACCTATTCGATCCAAGGAGTTGTATCCACCTCCTTCCAGCTGAGTTCAGGAGATATTTTACACATGGAAGGCATTCTTTATGTTTCAGGATTGAACAAGAATCTCCTATCAGTTTCGATTCTTGAATATAAGGGCTTTTGATTTATCTTCATGGATAATCAAGCACTATAATGGACAAAGAACAAAGACTTGAAATATGCAGCAATGATTGGAGTTATATAGGGAGGTCTCTACAAGGTACCCGAGAAGTACATTCAAGCTATGGTTCACATCACTATTAGTCCATGCGAGCTATGGAATAGGAGGCTTGGTCACCTCCACTACAAAACGCTACCAGGGTTACAACAAATTGTGAAAGGTATGGCCGTATTTGATTTTGAGCATGATAGTGTATGTAGGGGTTGTGCACTTGGGAAGAATGCTAAAAATATTTTTTCTAGTAGTACTACTAGATCTAAAAGGATTTTAGATTTAATACATTATGATGTATGTGGTCCCATTTCATCCACTTCCCTGAGTGGCTATTTATATTATGTATTGTTTATAGATGACTTCTCTAGAAAGTCATGGATTTATTTCTTAAAGGCTAAGAGTGAAACATTTAGCAAGTTTTAGGAATTCAAAGCCCTAGTTGAGAATCAGACAAGAAAGCACATATCTGCTTTGAGATCTGACAATGGAGGTGAATTTGATTCAAATGCATTTAATGAGTTCTGTAGTGATGCAGGAATTTGTAGACAGTTAACTGTAACCTACAACCCTCAACAAAATGGGGTTTCCGAAAGGAAGAATAGAACCATATGTGAGGCTGCAAAAGCCATGATGCATGATCAAGATCTATCTACCTCATTATGGGAAGAGGCCATCAGTACAATAATATATTTCCAGAATAGAAGTCCTCATGCCATTCCGGATGAGAAGACACCTGAAGAAGCGTTCACTAGTGAAAAACCAGATATTTCACACTTGAGGATCTTTGGGAGTCATGTATACATTCATGTGCCAAAATAAAAGACGAGAAAGATGGATCCATCAGGAAAGAAGGGAACCTTTCTTAGTTATAGTGAATCATCCAAAGCCTAAAGAATATATGTGCCAAGAGAAAGACACATTGAGATCATCCAATATGTGAGCTTCCATGAAGAGGAAACATTCAAGCGATCGAAAGAGATTTAATATGATACAGACACAGAGGAGCATGAGACTCCTATGATGGAGGACCCGGATATTGATTCTCCCCATATAGATGTTCATAGGGAGAATACAATAGAGTTATCATATTCGCTAGGTCTTGATGAACCAGTAGAATTGGTTGATGAACCTCCTGCCAAGAGGAGGTTTGCATGGTGCTGAGATATACTACAAGATGAAGAGAGGTATGGAGCACCATTACGCTCTTCCAAAGAGAGAAAGTAACATAATAGATATTAGGGTATGTTGCACATATGAGTCACATTAGTGATTCAAATCCTTCCACCTATGAAAGAGTTGCAAAGCAACAAATATGGAAAGATGCAATAGTAGAGAAATACAAGTCTATTTTGAAGAATGATGTTTGGGAAGTTGTTCCTAAACCTGAAGGGAAGTCCATAGTTACTTCCAAATGTATTTACAAGATCAAGCATGTCGCTGATGGAAGTATTGAAAAGTATAAATCCAGATTTGTTTCCTGAGGTTTCTCTCAGAAAGAAGGCATAGAATATGAGGATACATTCACTCTCGTGGCCAAGTAAACCACTATTCGATCTGTGATCTCACTTGCATATGTTCTAGGATGGAATCTTCACTAGATGGATGTGAATAAAACCTTCCTCAATGGTGAAGAGGTTGAGGAAGAGGTTTATATTCAGCATCCTGAAGGGTTTTCGGTTAATGAGAAGGAATCCCATGTGTGCAAATTGAAGAAAGCATTGTATGGGCTTAAGCAAGATCCCAGAGCTTGGTATTCGAGAATTGACAGCTATATTCATAGATTGGGATTCTCTAAGAGCAAAGATGATCCAAATTTGAACTTCAAAGTAGTGAAGAACCAACTATTGATATTGGTTCTATATGTTGATGATTTGTTCCTTACTAGAGAGGAACAATTGATTACTTGGTGCAAGAGGGAGATCACTTCTGATTTTGAAATGAAAGGCTAAGGTCTTATGCACTGCTTTCTTGGCCTTGAGATTTGGAAAATAAAAGATGAGATATTTATTTCTCAAGGGAAGTACACTGTTGATATACTGCACATGTTTGGCATGATGGATTTCAAATCCATGAGTACTTCGATGGTTTCCAATTGGAGGAAACTACATGAGTCTGATTCTAGATCGGATCCACTTGACCCCACTTTGTATTGACAACTTATTGGTTCGTTGATGTACTTGATACACTCAAGACTCTATATATGTTATGCTGTGAGTATTCTGAGTTAGTTTATGTTTGATCTAAGTCACATACATTGGGTTGTTGCTAGGCATGTGCTTAGGTACCTTCAAGGTATGATTGCTTATGGACTCAGATATGCCTCCAATGGAGGGGTGTTATTACTTGATTATACTGACTCTGATTGAGTTTGTATCATTTTGGACTGAAAGAGTACATCCGACTATTATTTTAGCTTGGGTTTTGCTATGATATCTTGGTCCAACATGAAGCAGGGCCCTGTAGCCCAAAGTACTATAGAAGAAAAGTATATTGTTGCTAGTATTGCTTGTCAAGAAGCAGCGTGGCTTAGGAAGCTACTTTCTAGGTTGTTCGGTGAGAAGCTTGAGTCTACAGTCATTCAGTGTGACAATCAAAGTTGCATCAAGATTTATGAAAATCCTGTATTTCATGATAATTCGAAGCAAATTGAAATGAAGTATCACTTCATCAGAGACATGGTCTAGAAAGGAATGGTGAAACTTCAATACATTGCTCCTAATGAGCAGATTGCAGATGTGTTAACAAAGCCTCTGTCAGTGATGAAGTTCAGGTACTTCCGAGACAATATTGGTATGGAAAAGAATTCCTCCCTCATTAAGAGGGAGTCTTAAATTTACAACATCACGAGTCATTCTCCAAGCCAATCTTGTGCATCCAGGATTGGGCCTCATGTGTTGAGGCAGGGAGATTGATTTGGACTCAGGAACTTGGAGTATATTCTTGAGTTGGACTCAAGAATGACTAAGCCTTCAGTTGTAAAATGTTATTCCTCATGTGTTGAGGTGAATGCTTTGATGTATCAAAGTGATGATGTTGTAAATTCTTGTTGGACAAGGCTCAGGACTTGTGTGTCAAGTCAAATTCTCATGTGGACCTCTAATTATAGTAGGTACCCATGGGGTGGACCTACAGTTATAGAGGTAGATGCTTTTCATGTTGAAGCATTTATGTTGTGTGATGTATTACTAACCATGGTCACCGATTGCTATTAAGTCTCCTCTATAGATTGGCCACCACTAGAGTGAATTACTTTAGCATATGATCATATGGTCCGAGAGTAATATAATATGATCACAACATCTGAAAAATATTCTGAGTATAATATGATATGATAGATAATTAAAGTTAACACATATTGACCATCCAGTAAAGATAAGAGATAAAGATAAATGCATAGAGAAAAAGAGAATTTGAATTGCTCATGAGATGACTAAGTGAACTCGAATTGTTAAGCTTCAGTTAAAGCCACAATGTATGCCTAAGTTAATTAAAGAACTCATAGCGATTACTACAAGTAAATCAATCAGCATGATTTCAGTTAATAACAGTTAACTAAGTGTTAATAAAGAAGGACTAGTTAACTAAGTGTTATTGCATGACAACACTTATGTTAAACTAAAATACGACACTTGAGTTGTGAAACTTGCATGATGACACTTAAGTTAGCCACCTAACTAAGTGGACAAGCTTTCAATTAAGGGTCGAGTTCATCCTAAGACTCATTTCAATGATTTAATGCAATGAATGAAAAGTAGGGCACACTTCATCATGCAGGATTGATGCATCCAGATGGAGGGTGAGTTCATCTTGAAGTCAGAAGCTAAAAATAGAATTTGATGCATGAGAAGAATATATAAATATGTTATACAGGACGGATGAATCCAATGTGTAGCGAATTCTCTTCTCCCTTGAAGGCAAGGTGCTTCTCTTTGTGAAGGATAATGATACAGCTTGCATGGCATTGATTCTTGCTTGTTATTAATGTGCTGGGCACATGGCAAGTTGATACAATATTTGATCTCTATTCTCTATTGCTCAATATTCTCTCTTATCTAGCACCTGGCGTGCAGAAAGAAATCTTCTATTTTGTAAAACACATTCTCTGCTATCTATCATAATTATACTCTGAAGATTTGCTGGGGTTTTTCATCTTCATTGTTTTGAGGATTTTCCCTAGGGTACATCTTGTGTTATGGTTGGATGTTTCATGTGATTGAATGGTTCATTGATTCAAGTATTCATTATTTCTAAACTTAAAGTTTTAAAGTTCAAATTTCATCATATTTGCTCAAAAATTTAACAGTGTTTTCATAGACATGAAGCTAGGTCTACATTACATAGATCTGGCTACATGAAACACTATTGTTGGTCAATAGTGGCGGGATTTTTTGGGGTTCCTCATACATCCACAAAAATGGTTCAAGTCATGATACTTTAGTCTAGGGAGCATCAATTAGCTTTGATTATATTGTATCTTGTACTTATGCACTATTCATTATGATGACTATTTTAAGGTTGTACCTGCCACATTATTTTTTTCTAGTAAAAAATGAATAGAATACTACTCTTCATTTTTCTACTAAAAGTTGCACTGTTGTTGAATTTTCTAGCTAGCTGAAATGTCATAAAGTTGAACTATTGTTAGGATATGTTAATGGATTGAATACTATTCTTCCATTTTAAATGGTGGATATTAAAATATTTTTAGCTTTGCACAAAGAAAATTTAATGCCAATGCCAAAAAAATCAATACCAATTCTTTACACTTAGTTTTGGAAGATTTATCTTTTTGGATTTAGTTTCAAAGACATTTTCACATCAAAGGGGATCCCCTTAGGAAAATAGTCACCGCCTTCCTAATATCTCTCTTTCCTGGTATCAAGCGTCAAGGATATTTCCACCTGGTGGCTCTTGTTCTTTAAAGAAGGCAATAAGGGTCACCAAATCTAAATTCATGTAGATTCGTTGCATGCCAATTGAAAGGGACTCAGGGATCCCATGTTTCAGTTCATGGGGGGTTTTGATTTAACTATTTTTTTTATAAGCTAGTAGTAGTTCCTTCTATTGCCAAAAAAAATATGGAAGTTCACAATTAGTTCACAACCCTCCCAACAAAGGGAAAACAGGCCAAAATTTTTACAGAGAAGTACTAATCAGTCTGCCTCTAAAAGAAATAAGGTTGAACAATTTACAGA
This sequence comes from Larix kaempferi, assembly GCA_027924585.1. Classification (NCBI taxonomy): domain Eukaryota; kingdom Viridiplantae; phylum Streptophyta; class Pinopsida; order Pinales; family Pinaceae; genus Larix; species Larix kaempferi. The sequence continues at coordinate 4,854,301 of BSBM01000434.1, forward strand.
TGGAGTTTTTATGTATAGGTCTACTGCTAATCATTAAAAACAAAAAAACATAGAGAGCTAAAACCATAGATTATTCAGATTCCTGTTTAATACCCGGGACTGAAGGGGCTTCAATGTCAGTGTCCAAACTGATGCCGAGGTGAGAGGCAATCTTCTACAGGTTCCTTGTTATCTCATCCAATTGAAGCATGATGTCCTGATGAGCTTCACCGTGTTCGATCATAGCATTACCCATGAGGTACTTTTGCTGCCAGGCAAGATCGAGGGTCTTCATATAAAGAGCTACCCGACCACGTGGGTAACCAGGATCAGGGAGCAGAGCTTCGAATTCCTTTCGAACCTCCTCGTTCGTAGTACGGATACGAGTGACCCGAGCATCTTCTTCAACTTCTTCAATTTCTTGTTGAATTGCAGTAGGAATTTTCTCCTTGTACATCTCCGCGGTGTGGACAATGTTATGCATAGCTCTGGATGGGGTGGCAGGAGGAATAGCCGAGGAGCTTGCCTCCTTGGATTTCTTGTGTCTGTAACACCGCGATTGAGGAGGCATAGCGACAGTAGGAAGATGCAAAGCTAGCACCCAGGAGTGCATGGAGGGCCTTCAAGATCTGGAAGGGACAGAGCTAATGTGCAAGAATGAGGGTGTGGGCAAGGAGTGCCAACACACCAGGATGCGGGCGTGCTGAGGGAGAGCAATAATACACTGGGGAATCAGGCGTTGGAAGTAAAACTCAAAATGCACGGGACATGAAGTGAGGGATTCAAGCAGCTCAGGAGAGCATGCAGTCAGCAGTCAGGAGAGCAGCTGCTAGGGAGGAATAGTGAGGGTAAAGCAGGAAATAACCATACAAACAAACTCGTGAAAAACCAAGAAATTGAAATGCTTTGAATTGGGATAAGGACGTGTAAATAAGTAAGGCCTTACCATCATTTCATAGGTTGGGAAGGGTGGTCAGATGTATTGCACCAATGCTTCCATTATGAGCCAAGCTGGGCGTACCATTTCTCACACTTGCAATCACTGTCTCTCTGCCATAATCTTCCGTCACCCTAGCTGCACCATGATTGTCATCATTACTTGAGCCATCATCTCCCAGCGTGGAATGATCAGGGTTATAACGGGGCATAGTCTGCGAGGTGGCAGCATGAGACGAGGCTAGGTGCCCCTCATGCGTCCCTCCGTTAGCTCTAGTGGACACCCACTGTGGGGATGTTTTGATTTAACTATGAGTAAATGCATTTTGGTTATTTTAAGGTGATCCATTGTAACATACCTGATACCCTGGGTAACTAGTAGGGGTATGGGGTGTACAATTCTTCTTTCTTTTCCTCCTGACACATGAACGATACACATTAATGCATTAGCGCCGTCATTATATTTAGCGCATTTTCCATTATGTACAAAATCATCTAAGAAGGTTAAACTATATAACATTCAACAATAGTCCTTGTACCTATTGGTGTGTGAAGAACCCGAATGTAAGTTGTTTAAATCATAAAAACACACATTAAGTGTAGCAACCTAATCACAATGTTCACATTTAGACACGTGCATTATCATGCATGATAGGAGTCTATGACAGATAAAAATTAATTATACAATCACTAACATAAATTCTAATCTCTATTCAATAACCTTAATCTAACTTCATGCATCAAGGGAAGATATCAAACTATGATTCCGCCATTCATTCTTGGTTTCATAATGTAGGTTATTTCGTCTTTAATTCAACATATACAATTAAAACATAAAATCTATTCACTCGAACACACAAAGACTAAGCAATACAATAATATGTATGTGACTTTGCTTGTGTCTATGTTTCCATGTGTATGCATTATCCAAAGTGCATTGCATTCACGTTACTCATAGTGATGGTATTAAAACAATAACAACCCCTTATGTTCCTAACCTGTGAATAAGTATATCACCACCAATGGAGAACATTTACCTTTTTCAACATTTTACTTCGGTACAAGTCCTACATTCATAATTGTGATATGCGGTTAAACAACTAGTCAAGCTACCATAAGGAATATAAGAACATTCAGATGTCTCTTTACCATGGTTCTTGTACATTCCTACTTATTCATATACCATCAGTCATGATACAGGAAACATGACAATTATGACTTGTGCTACATTTTGTGATATTCTTTATGCATTAAGTCCATATTTTTTGCTACCACTGAACTACTAACATAACATATTTAAACTTGTATAACCATAGCAAATTATCTTCACAAGATCATCGAAAACCATCTAAATGTAAACACACCACATTTATGCCCTAACAATATATGTTATCTTTAGGAAAATATCAGTAACCAACTAACTATAAATGCACAACAGATATCAACACACAGTATCATCATGTGAATCTCAACAACCAACTAAATTGAATGTTTTGTCAGGTTTTTCTTTCTCTCAAGAGCGATCTGCCCAAGGTGAATACAAAAACACAGTCAACGCGGCTCATTGTCTCACTATTGCTTCTTCCAAAGACTCTATTCGCCTTGGTCTTTACCTGAAAGAATTTGCTTTGCCACAAGGCCGAGGAACTTTAAATCTACAACATTTATACCACAACAAAACACAAAGTTTCTTCTTATGTTTATCAACAACCAATTAAATGTAAATGATCAATAATACTTTTTTATCTTCACATGATTACCAATAGACTACTAAATGTAGATGATCAATAATACTCATTATCTTCACATGATCGTCAACGAATAACTAGAAATGAAAAACATTTATCAAATAACAACGAAGTCGTGAAGATATAAGATTTAGCTTGCATGAAATTTCATGACGAATGAATGTGCGATTGCAATGTTCCTCCCAACCATAGGTGCTTTGTCTAGCATATACTATTTTTGTCGAGAAGCCACCCCCGTGAAATAGAGGACCCACGCAATATCCACATACATGAATCAGAGGGAGCACGCGAGGTAGCAGGACCTCCATTAGAAATTCTAGATTTGAGCAGCCCTGTCAAAATAAGAAAAGTTAACATTGGCACAAGTGAAGAACCAAAGTTCGCATCTATCGACAATTATTGGGATGAAGAAATGATCGCGCAGATCGCAGATCATCTGCGCGAGTATGAGGATTTGTTTCCAACAAAGTTCTCCGAAATGAAAGGCATTTTGGGCAACTTGGGAGTCATGAAGATACCTCTCAATCCAGGCGTGAAGTCCATCAAGCAGAGACCTTATCGACTGAATCCCAGATGCAAGGAAAGAGTGAAGGCAGAGCTCGATAAAATGCTTGATGCAGGGATCATCGAGTCAGTTGAATAATTATAATGGATAAGCCCTATGGTTATCCAGGACAAGAAAACAAAAGGAGAAATCGGAATCTGCGTGAACCTCAGGAAGTTCAATGATGCTTCGCTACACGACCCATTTCCTACCCCATTTACAGATGAAGTACTAGACAATGTTGGAGGAAATGAGGCCTACTCATTTACTGATGGATTATCTGGATACCATCAGATTAGAATTGACTCAGCAGACAAACATAAAACTACATTTTCTATTGAATGGGGATCATTCCAATACACAGTTATGCCATTTGGTTTAAAGAATGCACCTGCTATATTTTCAAGAGTTGTTGTTGCTGCATTCAAGGATTTTATTCATAAGTTCCTATAAGTATACTTTGATGATTGGACTGTATTTTGTTTACTAAAGAACCATTATGAAAACCTCAAAATGATGTTATCCAAGTGTAGACAACATCAAATCTCGTTGAACTTGAAGAAAAGTGTTTTTTGTGTTCCCTGTGGAATTCTATTGTGACACATTGTGTGCAAGCAAGGTCTGATGGTTGATCCTGCGAAGATCGCAGTCATTGTGAATATACCGACACCAAATCCAATAAAGCAACTTTGCACTACACTGGGACATACAAGATACTACAGAAATTTCATCAAGGGTTATGCACAGATAACCGCGCCGATGGAGAAACTTCTGAAGAAAGAAGCGAAGTTCGTATGGAGTGAAGAATGCCAGACATGATTGGATACATTAAAAGAGAAAATGGTAACTGCGCCTATTCTAGTTTTTCCAGATTGGAATAAACCATTTCATGTACATGTTGATGCTTCATCTATAGTGTTGGGCATTGTGCTTGCTCAACCAAGCAAAGGAGGCATTGATCACCTCATTGAATTTTCAAGCAGAAAACTATCTTTAGCCGAAAATAATTACACCACCACAGAGAGAGAGGGTTTAGATATGGTGTACGTACTATAGAAATTCAAGCACTATTTGTTGGGTGCGCACTTCTCCATGTACACTGACCATTCATCTAGGACCGTACCACCTTTCAAGAATTGATTCAGGCGAAGAGCCCACAAATATTGAAGACAATCTACTTGACACACAGTTATTTTCCATCCAGATCGCAGATGATTACTACAAAGACATTGTAGAATTATTAACTACAGGGTTGGCACCTATAGAATTCACTACGCGGCAAAAGAAGCAGCTGGTAGTTAAGGCAACAGACTTCACCATCATTGCAGGAAAACTATACAAGTTAGGACCGGACGAAGTGCTGCGCAGATGTGTGCTAGAACATGAAACAACATTCATACTAGTTGATGCACACTCAAGAGTGTCAGGAGGTCACTACGCAGGAAGAGCTACTGCATAGAAAATATTAAGAGTAGGGCTATGGTGGCCTACACTCCACAAAGACTCAAAAGAACATTGTTGAAGTTGCGATGTGTGCCAAAGAACTGGAAAGCCATCGCGAAGAGATGAAATGCCACTAAGACCGCAACTGACTTTACAAGCATTTGATAAGTGGGAAATTGATTTCGTGGGACCTATTAACCCACCAGGAAAGAGAACTGGCTCGAGATATATTATCACCGCTACAAATTATCTCACTAGATGGGCAGAAGCTAAACCAGTAAAGGACTGTAGCGCTGTTACTATCGTGCAGTTCATCTTTGAGAATATCCTTACCAGATTTGGATGCCCAAAAATATTAATGAGTGATCAAGGAACTCACTTCCTGAACAGAACCATTGAAGCGATGACTGAAGAATTTAAGATATATCATCATAGGAGTACACCGTACCATCCACAAGCCAATGGAACTGTTGAAGCATTTAACAAAGTGTTGGAAAATGCACTAACCAAAGTATGTAACACAAACAGAGACGATTGGGATTTGCACATACCAGCTGTATTATGGGCATATAGGACAACTTGTAAGAAACTGACAGGCCATACACCATTCAGGTTGGCCTATGGACAAGAAGCTATGATGCCGATGGAGTATATTGTACCGAGCTTAAGAATTGTTGCATTCACAGACATGGCAGATGGGGAGACATTGCAAGAAAGGCTTCTACACTTGGTCGGATTGGAGGAAGATCGCTTCATTGCAAGCTTTCACCAACAAGTGCAGAAGGACAGAGAAAAAGCATGGCATGATCTCCGTATCAAGCACAAATTCTTTCAGGTAGGTGACCTTATCCTCCTATATGATAGTAAATTCATGAAATTCCCTGGCAAATTTAAAATGCATTGGCTTGGGCCATATATTGTTATGCATGTTACTAATGGTGGTGGAGTTCAGTTAGCCACGTTAGCCGGAGACAACTTACCAGGTCTGGTTAATGGAAGTAGACTAAAACCCTATCGGGATAGTCCTACTTCCCTGAACTCTCAGTGAAATGAAGTTGCGGAGAAGAAAAATAAAATAAAAATAAAAATAAATAAAAAGAAAAGAAAAGAGAAAAGAAAAGAAAAGTAGAAGCGTGCATATGCGAAGCTCAAAATGCAGCTGCGCAGATCAAAGGAAATATGAAGGATGCAAAGTTCAGTATGAAGAAATATACCACCACACAGTTAACCACGTAGGGAGTGGTGAGAACCCGTCCGCGCAGTTCGACGCAACACATCAATATAGCCGTTAGAGATGAAAAGTGACAGTTATGCAGTATTTTGGAAACTATTCTTTTCCGCATTTAAGGAGGAATTTCCCATTGAAGGCGTAGTTAAGGAAGGAAAGTACACGGATCCTACTGAGATTTGGTAGAACGGTCATATCTTTTAATGATAATCTAACCGTTAAGGGACGTGGGTAAGGCTTCCATTTCCTATAAATACCGCAATTTGCACAGTGATTCGGTTACCACGATTTTCCAGCTTGAGTATTACAAAGCATTCATAGACCTTCTTCAGTTAAGATTCGCATTGTAAGCGAATGTTCGAAGAATCCACTCTAAGCGAAGTTCTGCACGAGTTCAAACAAACTGGGACTACAGAGTTGATGAGAACCCATGCCAAGAAGTCCATTCCAGAAAAAGGCCAGGGTTCACGCAGTTCGCCACGCTAACCTCCAGCAATGCAACACAACTGAAAGGAACTTGCGGTTGAGACGTCAAAGCCGAAAGTAATGGGCTCTAAGAAACAAGATGCCCCAGCAGCAGACACAGAGTTTCCCATATACTTAAGACCAGCCTATATCTCTCTGCAAGCACTAGATGCACTAGCCTTGAAGCTTGCCAGAAACGCTAAATATGACATACCGCTTCCATCGATGTCCACTCATGTCAAGCCACAAGAAAATTTGTTAGGAAAGCTCACAGATTGCAATTTTCAAGATTATGATTTACTGCAACAACTCAAGGACCCTGATGAGACGAAATGCGCTCAGTTTCAACCGGATAGATACATCTGCCAAAAAATGGACGTGAAGAACAATCCACTGCTGGTAGCGCAGAGTTGGATTTCCGAATTCGTGGACTCAGGACTTCTGAACCTGCTGTGGATCCCACACTTCGATAGGAGCCCCGAACTCAATGCGGTTGTGCGCACATTGATATCGCGCACACACCAAGGATACCTTTGGATGGACAAGAATGTTGATATCAACATAGACTTGATCCATAGGATCACGGGACTAACTAAGCGAGGTGACAACCCTCTGAAGTTCTCTAGGGTAAAAACTAGAGACAAAGAGATCGTTGCGCAGATGAAAGAAGAATATAACATCCTCAAAGGAAAACGAGGTTTCATCACAGAAGACCTACAAGATGATTCCACGCGGTTTGTAGTATAGCTGCTTAGAGGAAAAGTCTTGCGGAAGGCAACATTAACAGAAGTTCCAACCGGAGGAATTCACCTCGCTGCGAAGACAACACAACCAATAAGATTTAATTGGTCTCAGTATTTGCTAAATGAGTTCTTGGACGATGTTTGTGACACTCAAATAAATGGCACCGCATTTCATTACAGTTGGATAATGGTGTTGATCGCCTTTGTAGGCTGGAAAGAACAAAAGCATTATGGCGATCTTTCCTCTCTCATCCAGGATTTTCGAGGACCTAGATACGCAAATCTCTGGGCAAGTCTGAAGTTGGACCAACAACGCGCCTGAAACGAAGTAATGTTCACATATTACAAACCGTTGTGCTATGTCTTCATTCGCACACCGCGCATATCAAAGGAGGTAACAACAAAATATATCCACACTTTGAATTTTAAAGCTGACATGCATCTTATTTATATCTCACCAAAGGTGCAGAAGAAGAATCCAGAGTGGTTCGTAGGAAACTATCACCTTGATGAAGTTAGTATTGATCTGATCATGAAGGAGTGGTTAGACGAATGTAAGGTCGAAGGGCCGATGGTCATCGACAATGACTCAGATGAAAGTACTCCGACTGCGACGAAGGTCATTGAAGAAACCGACAATGAGTAAGAAAAGGGAGCCGACGAAGCTCGGAGTATACCAGGAGAAAAAAGGAAGGAGCCAGCAAGCTCGGTACCAGAGAAAGGGAAGAAAAAGAAGCAAAAAGCCACAAAGCTCCCATCGAAAACAAAGTTGCATGATGATGATTATGAGATCATCGCGAGTAGAGTCAGTGCATATCTGGATGAAGCGCTCGCCCTAAAAGACAACAAAAATGAGAAGATTCAAGCTAGTCTACAAGAAAATCTCACCACCATGCAGGGCATAGCGGCGAAGATCGAACAGGTCCAGAAAGACCTGGTTCAGAAGGAAGATTAGCTGAAACACCTCAACAAAAGAAAAAACCCTTGGCTCTAACCATGGCACCGCAACCATGCATCATTTGCATAGACCCGCTAAGCATAATTTTTCCAAGTGGTGAATTAATTGAAGGTGCGAAGACATTAGCACATGTGGATATTGATATCGTGATGTTTCCATTGGAAGGTCTACATAATCTGCACTTGCAGGTTGTGGAGGAAATCCATGATAGAGATATGGTGACTTTGTGCCAACACAAGGATCTACAAGCAAAATATAAACAATTGCAAGAAGAAAGTGCGCAGAAGGCTAAGGAACTTGAAAGTGCGCATGAGCAATGCCGAAGAATAGAGGAGATCATTGCTTCGGTCTGCGTAGAAATACCAGAGTGTGATGAACAACCAAAACTCGCATATACTATCATTAAGATTGACTCAGTAGTAAGCAATCTTAAGGATGAAATGGCTGACATGGAGATAGACTTCAAAGAAAAGCTTTCCAACATGGAAGCACAGAATCTCCCTAAGACACCGCCAGATCAAATAGAGATTAGAGCAGCAGAAATGAAGGCTGCCGCAGAAAATATATCTAGCAAAATAGCTAAGTGCCAGAACTTGCTGGATGGAGCAACCAGAGTATGGACTACGCTACAAGAGGACCCTCAACTGTTGCAGGTCCAGAACAACTTACAACACACACAAGCATAGTTAGATTCTCTAAACGCGCAGATGAAGACCCTCTCGGTGATAGAGAGACTCCGATGGTTTGCGGAAGTCAAAGAACTAAAAAGGGAACTCCAATTTTTTAGAGAAAGGGAGGCTGAGACCCCGGCAAAGTCACAACCCCCCTAGGAAGAAGCTCTTTCCATATCGCAAGATATTGAAGATAAATTGCAGGAACTCTGCGAATCAGAGATGACAGTGCAAGAATAGGCTAAGGAAGAATTGTCACCATAAGTGTTGGAAACTGTCAGTTGCGAAGCTAAGCGCAACTTATGAAGAATTTGCTGCGAAGATAGCTCAGCAAGGAGAATAAAATATCACTGAACCTACTGAGAGTGGCTCGGGGACGAGCCACATGTAAGTGTTAGGGGCCTGTTGGGCATAGCCCAAGTTAAGCCAATTTTGGACAAATTAGTTTTGGAGCTGTGAAGATCCAGCTCCACAAAGATCCAGTGCTGCGAAGTGTCAGCTCCGTGAAGATTCAACATGGCAGAATTTTGGACGGAAAACAACATAAGTTTCGGTAAGATCGGTTGATGATCTATTTTTGGGAAGATACTCCGAGATTCTCAGGAGGCGGGTAAGGAGTGGTGAAGAAGGAAAGAGACCAGTCGCACGAGCAAAGGAAACACTAAGTGAATTGGGCGCACGAAGCCATTAGAGAAGGAACGACGGGATGAAAGCGACCCATCGGCATGCGCTCAGTAGAAGAGTTGAAAGCGACATGACCATGCGCAGTCAGAAGATGCCAGAAGCCAGAGACAGCGCAGAGGGATGGCCACAACGATGAAGTTGCTATCATAGCCTAACAGATTTGGTTAGCGGGGTAACCGCACCATTTTGGGTACCTTATGGTTTGTTTTGGCCCATATGCATTGTAACAGACATGACCTGCAGAAACGATCTATAAAAATGGCATCTTTTGCAAGGGAAAGGGTTGTTGATTTTGGGTTAATCTTCGTTTTGGTGATTGTTGAATATTAATCTCTGTTAAGAGATTATTGTAAAGAGTCTCTGCAGCTGTGTGCGCAGAGACCCATTGAAGAGAGAAGAGAGTCTGCAACTAAGTGCGCAGACTGGAACTGTTGAACCCTTCCCATTTATAATAAACAACAGTTCATGTGGATGTAGCTCCCATCCTGGGGGTGAACCACGTTAAATCGTTGTGTTGTGTGATGAGATTTATGTGAATGTGTTATTTGCTTATGATGTTGTAGTTGCTTGTGCACAGTTATCCTTTCATGTTTACGCTATTGTCTATATTTCTGGAATGTGAATTACAAGATTAAAGTCTAAGTAAGCTTTCTCTAAGTCAGATATACAAGCGTTAAATACTTGTGAATGTATGCATATTTCATTTCAAGAAGACACCGAATGAAAAATAATCTAAGTAATGTGTATGGATAAAGGAACAAGTTATGTAGTTGCACAGATCTGATGAATGTTGAAAGTATCTAAGTGCCCAGTCGCGCAGTTGCCTTGTCTACTTTGTTCTTTCGCAGTGCGAGTCTTGTAATGCATTGTTCACTAGTTGGAGAATCTAAGGAGGGAAGAATCTCCGCGTCGCAAGCCAGTCCGAACTGCACATCACCCAGTTGTGGAAACTTGATTCCGCAACCTTCCCATAACTTTGCCTCAGGTGAGACCTCAGTCTGCTCGCAAACTGTTGCCGAAAGGGACGGTGAAAAGGGGGTTTTGTTGGTTCCCTTAACTACGCAGAACCTGGGTCTATCTTGGAAAGTTAAAGAATAGTATACGAGGCAACACTCCCAGTCTATTATTTGCTCCATATTTAATTATTCCCAATATTTAATTACAAATAATCATTTCATGCACAAGTAATCTAATGCAATGCTATTTTCCAAATATATATTTGTAATTAATCATTTCATGCACAAATAATCTAATGCAATGCTATTAGTCAATTATGTAATTATAATTAGTTCTTTCATGCACAAACAATCTAATGCACTATTATATGCCAAGTACGTAATTACAAATAGTTCTTTCATGCACAAATAATCTAATGCAGTACTATATGCCAAGTACATAGGTTTTCGTTTATCACTTTCCTTTACTCGTCTAGGTACCACATTGTTGGGCCTTCTAACAACACTTTCTTTCCTTAATTGTCTAGGTACCACATCGTCGGGTCCTTCCGACAATAATTTCTCATATTACTGTTGTGCTGGGATTCCGTGTAGTGATTTTTGGAGCCGTTACCATAAATCATACGGCTACACTCTATGTGAGACTAATGGCGCTGGGGAGTAAGTTCGTTCTTACTGCGCACCCCTCAACCTCATACGTGACCAATCCGTTATGGTCTCCCCCGTACGACTTCACGCTTCCCCGAGTAAAGCTGAAAGGGCTTTCCAAACTCATGTGCGGATGTTATCGGGAGTCGACATCGTCGTCATACCCCTATGTGTGTTTTTCTCATCCTCTACAGCCCCTTTCTTGTTCTATCATGAGTCAGTCGGTAAACCACCTTACCTGTCACTATACACGTACTCAAAGCACACACATCAATAGTACTGCTCAAAACCGTCATATCATAATTCACTTCATTCATTCTCTAATCGTTAAGCAAACATAGATAATTGTCCATTGGTTTCACATCATAATCACCCGCATAATTCCACTTCCACATTTCAACATAAATACAACATTCATCATAAGGTTTCACATGTGCTAATCAATCAACAATATTTCATATTAAAATCACAAGCATCCATAATCGTCATTAAATCAATCATTCATTAGAAACATATTCATATATCGCTAACCAGTCAACAATTTATTCTAAAACAACATATAAGCAATCATTTATCTTGGTTTCTTTAACTGGGTCACTTACCAATAAGTGTCGTCAATATCGATAGTCATAGCGAGTTTGAGGGGCATTACAATAAGATTTGATAGTAAACTTTTAAGTCTAACAAAAAGGATTAAAAACATTAATCATATATTTTTTTCTAGTCATAAATTTCTAATTACAACATTAATAGTAATACAAAGAAAGTATTTAAGACTAACAAAAATGATTAAAAACATGAGTCATGCATTTTAGTATTTTTTTGGCTAGTCTTAAACATTTTAATCACAACATTAGTTGTAATATACATAAGTCGTAATTTCAAACAAAATAACCAAAAAAAGTACGATTACAACTAAAAGACCAATGGTCATATCTTCAAAATACCCTTTTATGTTTAGATTTTGGTAATATTTTTAATAATAAAACACACTTTGTGTACTAGTCCATTGATGCTCTACAATCATGGCAGAGGGAACAAGAGGACAAGATTCATAATCATATTCATATAAGAAAATGATATGATATTAGCTCTCATCCCCAATCTATATTGGAATTACTCTTAATTATGATATAATTAAAGAACACATGAAATACTTGTAAGTTATTTATGGTTAAAGTTATATACATCTTTGAGTCATAATGTAAGGTGTATCATCTTGCATGAGTTATACATGCCAAAATATAAAATGCAGTTACAAATAATTTAATGGTATGTTTACCAAATATTTGTCGATTGCAAAATTTAACATATAATCAATGAAAATATAAAAAGTATGTCATGTTTAATCTTGACATCCAAGAAATTATCCTAAATAGGATCCAATTGAGACATGACAAGTATGCCCACATTGAGAACATCACTACTAAACAACAATTGATGTTAGAACAAAAATGGCCACCTTGGTCAAGTGTACTGCATGGTCTAGAATTAGTGTGGCCTAAAAATATTACAATTAGAGGTTAACATAATTAGACAATGGCTCTCGATGGGAAGTTTCCACAAGCATGTTATATTGAACTAGATTTCATATTGGGAATGATGTCATAGTATTAGTGGCATGAATCCTATCACTAAGGTAAGAAAGGTAAGGTGGTTGGGTGGGTGGGAGGTTAGGCATATTACTAGGAGTAGTTGTCCCACTTAATGGGTTACACCTAGCCATTATTTGATCTTGAGTAGAACCAAGACCAACCCCCTAGTATTCACCAATTCCAAATAATTGACATGGCGTCTCATAATTTACAAAGAAAATACAAGGGAACAATGTTGCTATTGGAGGGGGGTATATCGAATACCATAAAAAACTTATCCATCTAGTGGTCTTTCTAAGGTTGGAATGCACACCGATCTATTCAAATACACATATTTCTCATATCAATGGGTTCGTTCGTTCTAGGGTCAATAAACAAGTGAACAATCATATCTTTGGTTATATGCAAGTTTTGTTGGCACGGGATAGATCCGCAGGAAGTGCGGAAGCCGACAGGCGTGAAAGGGTCATTCCGCGAAAGAACGATCATTCATGGTAGCACAAGAGTTGTTAGATTAGTTAAGTCGGTCATGTGGACCATTTTGTAATAAGATAAAAGCATATAAATAGAGTAGGATTGTAAGCCTAAGGGCATCGAATTTTTGGATATTGATCCTACTTTTTGGGTTTTTTCTTTGGATCCGCAACACGATGTATTGACGGTTTCTGCGAGGTTAATTCCTCAGGTTTGATGAATGAATGGAGATGTTCGGTTAGGACATGAATTCTGTCTTTACGCAATGATGTGATGATGAATAATGGGTTATGTGAATTTTTTCTGTTGATTAATGCGAATATGTTGTAATCTGAATAAGTATGTCGAGTATGTTCTGAATGTGTTTGTGTTAGGAACTATGAATGACTTAAGATGATAAGTTAATAGTATGTTGCGAATGTTGTAATCTCTGGTTAGTGTGAAGGTAATGTGCACATATCTTCTACACAACTACGGAAACTTGGTTCCAGCAGCCCCCTTATCCATCTTGGGTGAGACTGCACTTGCTCCACAAGTGTTGCTGGAAAGGGTTACTCCTTTCTGGGCCGGTGTATAAGGGAGATTGGGTTGATAGTTTGTTGGCGGAAGTACGAAGTGAACCCCTGTCGATAGACACTGCATCAACAAATGGTTCCATTGTCGGGACCTTAAGAAAAAAGAAAAGAGGATATGTTGTGGCATCCGACAAAACCATAGATCCAAGAGTGGTTCGACAAGAAGGCGGAGGAATTCATAGAAAGCGAGAAGCAAGATCCTAAACAAACAATGAACAGTTGGTTAGAAAGATACATCTACTTAGACATCCACGTAATATTCTTATGTGAATTCTCAGTGTTGTTGCATGAGTGGCTAGCATAGCTGACGTTCCAAAAGAAACACTATCAGAAGACTGAACCTGATTGTTGGACTCCAGAGTTGGTGTGACAGCTGAAGCAAGTCGACAACAAGGTATCGCGAGCTGCCGATTTTTGGGTAGACAGTATCCTCGAAGGATACATAACTGAGTTCGCAGTAGATACTATCAAGTCATACAACGATGCTGAAAGAAATTTCTTCAGGGGGGCGAGGGGAGGATTCTTGTTGTCATTAAAACTGTGGATTAAAATGCTCGTCTAGGAAAAAGGAATATGGAGGATGTCTTCTAATGAGTAGAAGAATCGGTGTGTGAGGGTGAAGGTATCGTATAAATGCGAGTCTGACAGAAAGATGTGGTAGATGGACATGAGCGACGACGAATTTGAAAGGGAAGCTGACGAAGGATGTGGTACCTTGAGGAGTGGAGCAATATTCTGGTGTCCTGAGAAGAAGAGGAGGACTAAGAGAGAGTTGTTAGGATATTCCTATACTCCACCCTAGTCCTACCAGCATTTCCATTATTTTCATTTTCAGTCTTGCATGCATGCATCTTAGTCATCAGTCCCAGCACCTATCCCTCAGTTAGATAGCCTCGAGAGCTTCTCACTTATCAATTTTAGCCCTCCTAGTGCTTAGTGCGCCCTGCATGCAGTTACATGCATATCATGTGCCCTCTCTCACCTACCATTCAGTTGTACTTCAGTTATCTTCAGTTCTTTCCTTGATTTAAGACTAGACTGAATCTCAACTAACTGTATCACTCCGATAGACCTCCAGTGAGGCTATACTTCCCATTCTGACTCCAGTTAGCTCCTCATGTTCCCTCCACTGAGCCTCCTTCATTCAGTTAGTGCCTCCATGTTCCAGTTACACCTACCACACTCAGTTAGACTCAGTTTGAATGATAATTGATAGTTACTTGTGCATTGATTACTCCAATGATGATGATGAAGACTTCTAGTTGTGCTCCGATGACACTCCAGTGATCTTTTGATCTCTCCATGAAGGCTAATTCGAATTGACACCTTGGCATTCGAATCCTCATGCATTGTATTATTTATTTGTCCATTTGTGATTAATGAATTAGTGTGTGTGAAGTTATTTTGCTTCTATCCGAGTTCTACTGTATTATTATTATGTTGCTCATTTTACTTCATTGGCCACTCTTAATCTTATTCCTAAATTCTTTCATTATGAGGTATACATCACCTCTTAGATATGCTGTGAGGATTTTCACATGGTATCAGAGCATGTTGAGAGTATTGTTTATCTCCATTCCTAAGATTTTTTTGCAGGTTATTATCAAGATTTCGAGTGCAGCAGTTTCTGCACTTTTGCAGCAGTAGCAGTTGCAGACATTTTCTATTGTTTTTGCAGGTCTTTTGAAACAACTTCCATGTTCAATTTGGAAGGAATTACTCCTCTTTCTCCATTCAACTATGATGAATGGAAACCACAGATGATAGCACATTTGAAGAGACATGGTCTCTTTGATTATTGTTTTGAAAGAGAGTTCGAATCCTCTGAAGAAGAGAATGACTGGTTAGATGAACGTGAAAGAGCCACTGCAGCCATGATGCTTGCTATGCCTCGATGCATGGTACACCACTTCCTTGATGTTGAATCTCCCAAACAGCTATGGGCCCACCTGGATGACAGATTTGGCAAACAGAATGAAGGGATTGGTCCAAACCCTTTCGAGAGCAAGCCCAGTGGGAAAGAACTTGCAGATTCTACACTCATGCTCCAAATTTCTTCTATTTCAAATTATGTGCCAGCTCACACTCTAGAAATTGCAGAGGTTCTTAAATCCTCTCTTGCACCAGAGTCTGTTGGTTTGCATCATGATCTACTGAATGTTTTGGAGGTCAAATCAGCCATTGGAGGTAATGCATTCGCTCTCCTTGATCAATCACCTCTTATTTACTATTGTAAGATCATTATTTCATGCTCTCAGAAGGTTATTGAAGATGATGGCCATTGCCATTCGCTTGGGATAATTTCTCATGCATTTACTGGTTTAGATCTCACCTCTAATGGTTCAAAGGAGATCTTAAGCAACCATTTTTCAAGTCTTGGATCTGATTTGGATTCCAAGCAATCACTGATATTTGATGGTTCTTTTGGGCATAATCTCACCTATGATGGTTCAAAGGAGAAGACAAAAGACTATCTGCACATTCATAGATTTGATCCTACCTCAACTGATTCGAATCACAGGTTCCAAGATCATCCTCATACTTTTGGATTTGTTCTCATCACATTCGATCTGAAGAGCAAGTACAAGCACATGCTTTTTGAGCATGAACCACTTATTCCCAAGAAGAAGATACCTCCAGACATATGACCAAGCATCACACCTGCTTGGGTTTGGAGCATTTAGTTTTGTGTGTGCCTCACAGTCTATTTTGAGGGGGGGTATTTTCCAATGAGGTTTTCCCCATTTCCTCAGTTTATTGACTGTTATTATTATTCATTGTATTGGGTGACCTTTGGTCTCAGTTACCAGGGCCCAAGATGGATTAAGGGGGGGTGTTAGGATATTGCTATACTCCACCCTAGTCCTACCAGCATTTCCATTATTTTCATTTTCAATCTTGCATGCATTTCTGCATGCAGCATGCATTCTGCATGCATCGCAGTCCTCAGTCCCAACACCTAGCCCTCAGTTAGCTAGCCCCAGGACCTTCTCACTGATCAGTTTTAGCCCTCCTAGTGCTTAGTGCACCTTGCATGCAGTTACATGCATCTCATGCACCCTCTCTCACCTACCATTCAGTTGTACTTCAGTTATCTTCAGTTCTTTCCTTGATTTAAGGCTAGACTGACTCTCAATTGACTATATCACTCCGATAGAACTCCAGTGAGACTACACTGCCCATTCTGACTCCAGTTAGCTCCTCATGCGCCCTCCACTGAGCCTCCTTCATTCCGTTAGTGCCTCCATGTGCCAGTTACACCTACCACACTCAGTTAGACTCAGTTTGACTGATAATTGACAGTTACTTGTGCATTGATGATTTCACTGATGATGATGAAGACTTCTAGTTGTGCTCCGATGACACTCCAGTGATCTTTTGATCTCTCCATGAAGGCTAATTCGAATTGCCACCTTGGAATTTGAATCCTCATGCATTGTATTATTTATTTGGCCATTTGTGATTAATGAATTAGTGTGTGTGATGTTATTTTGCTTCTATCTGAGTTCTACTATATTATTATTCTGTTGCTCATTTTACTTCATTGGCCACTCTTAATCTTATTCCTAAATTCTTTCATTATGAGGTATACATCAGCTCTTAGATATGCTATGAGGATTTTCACAAGAGTCTCTTGAGAGGATCGGAACAAAGAACTACGAGATAGGACCACAAGGGAGGAAGTAACCCTATTGCGGAGAAGATGTCGACCAGGCTACCCGAAAGGTAGAAGGAGGTCAGATTGTAAGTTACCACGTACCTTCGACCCCGCACACTACTCCGAATTTTATAGGAGGAAATCAAAACTATTCGCGGAGTTTCCCCACGTGCAGCGGCATGAATAGGGCTTCAGTGAATAATAATACTAGCAACGTTAGGATGGCAGACGAGGAAAAGATGCCCTCCTTTCAAGGAAACGGGACGGAGGATCCTGAATAGTATTGGTTTATATGCGAAGCAGTCTGGAGCGTGAAGCAGGTTCAGGACGATGCTATAAAGATAAGGCAGCTAGCGACGACCCTTAGGGGTCGGGCGTTAGACTGGTAATGAACTTTGTAAGGGTTCTCGTGGGAACAACAGCTAAAACACTGGCGTAGATCAGGATGGCAATGATTGACAAATTTAAAAAACCAAAAATCTGAGTCGCAATATGTCACTGAGCTTAAGGAGATTAAGCAATTCCCAAATGAATCGGTGTGGGAATTCGATAAGCAATATAAGACGCTGATAGCGAAGTGAGATTTCTGATAAATGAGTTGCAACATAAAGAATGGTTCATCGCAGGACTGGTATCGCATATCCTAGGGTCGCTGATGCAACAAAAAGTTGCAACACAGGCAGAAGCATTAGAGATCGCTATGAAGCTAGAGGCTTCACCAATCGGCGAAGCAGGAATGGGAATGGAAAGAGTTCAGGCACAGTTGGCCAATTTAACATTGCAACTTGAGGATATCAAGAAGGGAAAGGAAACCCACGGAGATGTATGGTGCACCAGATGCAGAATTGAGGGGCACCATAAGGACAATTGCCCAGAATTTCGGGAGTATTTGCAATCAGGGGCACCAAACCCCCTTCTCCAAGAAGGCATGCCATGGTGTGCTGTTTGTCAGACCAAAGGGAATCGACTGGAGGAATGCATTTATCTGCAAAAGATGGTATCAAAGCCAGCGAACTTATACTGCAAGTTTTGCCGATCGATTGGCCATGATGAGAAGGACTGTAGGGCTTATGACCTGTTGCAAGATCGAACAGCTGACACGTATTTTATGAAGGGAGAAGATCCATTGGTGGTGCAGCAGCAATCGTAGTATAGTCAACCATAGCAATACGACCAGGGGAAATACAGCCAGCCGCAGTATCCACCACCGTCGTATGGCCAGTCGCAGTATGGGAAACAACAACATCAGCAGCCACAGTACAAGCAACCAAAATATCAACAATATGGACCACCACGTGGAGGTTTCAGGGGAGGATTCCGTGGAGGCCGAGGTGCAGGTATGGGACGTGGAGGTGATGCCGGATGGGGAAGAGGACCAATCGTCTGTTACAATTGCGGACAACAGGGGCACTACTAGCGAGATTTTTCGAACCCTGCGCCACAGTGTCCATATTGCAGTGCTATAGATCATAGTATAGAAGACTGCCCTCAGCTTATTGCGAAATGGCATACTAAGTAGAACCAGAACTCAAACAATTCAAATGTGTCACCTACTGTACAGATGATTTTGACAAAAGCCAGAGGCAACCATGCGATGGTTGGAATAGTGACACGAGGAGGGGTGGCGACCGAGGCTGATAAGCCACATACCAATGTCAGGCCAACACAAACACAACGGAAGCAGGCCAACGTTGGCGCAGAAGTCGAAAAGGACACTTTTTCGAAGGGACAGGATGCAATGAGGAATAGGAGACGGGCATCTCTTGAAGCAGAAATCTATGACATGCCACCGACGTTCAACCCGACAAAGTCATGAAGGAAGGAAACCACTCTAAAAACCTTCTTGGGGAGTTGCCTGGATTTGGAAAAAAACCTAGATGTATTGGAAGAAATAGCTAGTCTGCTACAATGACGAGGAGGTGCATGACTGGAACAACAAGTTAATTGAATACATAAAAGAAAGACAGGCAAGGAGATGCGGATGTCGGCACAGATCGGAGAATTTGATGTTGACTCCATCATTCTAGATTTGGGTTCGAACGTGAATATCTTGACTAACAAGACATGGGAGACAATGGAGAAGCCATGGATGACCTGGTCACTAGTAAGCTGCGACTGGAGAACCAGAGCACGGTCACCCCGCTCGGTCAGGTGTGTCAACTTCCGACTGAAATTGAAGTGCTTAGAACATATGCGGATTTCGATGTCATTGAGATCGTGGATAACACCAGCCCCTATCCGGTATTGCTGGGGATAGACTGGGCTATGGAGAACCAAGCAATTATCAACTTTAAGAAAAGAATAATGTCATTCGAGAATCAGGAAATGAGGGTCATCGCACCATTGGACCTTGTGGAAGGGTTGCGGTATATAGAGCCAGCCAGAGATGAGTTTATGGAAGGATGGGACAATTTGTACAACATCTCTAAGGATTATGTTAATCCCACCACGGATGGAGAGTTAGGATGGCGCAATGACAGCTCAGCATCCTTCGATTCAGATGAGGCCCTTGAGAATTGGTAGTATCGGTTGCATGAAGTATCCTTTCGAAGATGCACACGGATAACACAGTCCCTGCGAAGGGTAGCCACGGAGGAGTATGCGTTACCTACCTATGAGGGCTTGCCCAACTTAAGCACGTTTCTCGCAGAATTTGAGGAGAAAGTGGCGAAACCAAAGCGTCTACTGGCCTTGGAGGAAGCCCTGAAAGCTACTCTTGCGCGATGCTGGGTGGCACATAAATAAAAAATCACATCTTGGCCAATATGTCGACGCCTCATGGAGGTTTGGTTTGGTGAAGCTGCAAAGGACAACCATATGCAATATGACGAGCGAGGAGACCCGAAGGTGCATCTGAATGCCTGTCAACATCAGTGGGGATCGAGAGAACAACAGGAGTGGGTACATGCATTCGTACACATGTTGGATGAGGTACCGCGAAGTTGGTATGTCGCAGCAAAACTGCGACGTGGGACAACATCTTGGGAACATCTTAACATTGGCTTTAGCCAATCGTTCTCATTCTCAGACAAAAATCCCTTAGTCCACACCGCACTACAGGCGATCTGCGGAAAAATATTTGAAGTGGTACCGACTAGACAACCAATGGCACTCCAATGGACCGCGACACCAGAAATGTTGATGGAGCGTTACAACATCACCGGAGGACCCAAAGATGACGATGACCCCAGGGATACATACGTACCAGAATCAGAGGGAAGTCACAGTGTTGCGGCACCAGATATACCTTCGGACAAATTTCAGCAACCATTGAAGATCAAGAAGGTGAACATTGGATCGGAGGAAAACCCCAAGTTCGCAAGCATTGGCGACTACTGGGATGAGTCGACCATTGCGAAGATGACTGACCTACTGCAAGAGTTTCAGGATTTGTTTCCAACGAAATTCTCAGAGATGAAGGGAATTTCTAGAGGCCTAGGGGAAATGAAGATCCCCCTAAAACCCAGTGCGAAGCCGGTTAAGAAACGACCATATCAATTGAACCCGAGATACAAGGAACGCGTGCAAGCCGAAATCGAACGAATGCTGGAGGTGGGCATCATAGAACTGGTAGAATCAGAATGGATCAGTCCAATGGTTGTACAGGACAAGAAAACCGATGAAGTATGGATATGTGTGAACCTAAGGAAACTAAATGATGCCTGCCTACATGATCCATTCCCGACCCCATTCATGGATGAGGTACTCGAAGGCATAGGAGGTTAGGAGATATATTCCTTTACGGACATATTTTCGGGCTACCACCAAATCAAGATCGTGAAAGAAGATCGACACAAGACTACATTCGTCATCGAGTGGGGATGTTTTCAGTACACGGTGATGCCATTTGGATTAAAGAATGCTCCAACAATATTTTCCAGAATAGTGGTAGCGGCATTCAAAGATTATATTCACAAGTTTCTTGCTGTCTACATGGATGATTGGACGGTATACGGGTTAGTCAAAGATCATGTCACAAACTTAAGACTCAAGATAGAACGTTGTCGACAGCACCAAATTTCCCTGAACCTCAAGAAGTGTATCTTTTGTGCTCCGTTCGGCATACTGTTAGGACACATTGTCTATCACGAAGGCATGTTGGTAGATCCAACGAAGATTGACATCATTGTTGACCTCCCACCACCAACGACGGCCAAACAACTACGAGTGACATTAGGACACACAAGGTACTATAGGAAATTCATTCGCAGATACGCAGCCATCACAGCACCCATGGAGAAGTTACTAAAAAAGGATGCTAAGTTTGAATGGACTGAGGAATGCCAGAAAATCCTGGACATATTGAAAGAGAAGATGGTCGCAGCACCAATCCTCGCATTTCCAGATTGGACGAAGGAATTTCACGTACACGTTGATGCGTCGTTAGTCGCACTTGGCGTTATCTTGTCCCAACCAGGAACTGGTGATATTGACCACCCAATAGCATTCGCCAGTAGAAAACTGTCTACAGTGGAGAGGAACCATACAACCACTGAGTGGGAAGGGATGGCGATGGTCTATGCTTTGTAGAAATTCTAGCATTACCTATTGGGGGGCCACTTCAAGATGTTCACAGATCATTCCGCATTGAAATACTTAGTGAACAAGCCTGTGTTGGGGGGGGGAGATCTGCCACTGGTTGTTTCTATTTCAGGAGTTTGATTTTGAAATTATTGTAAAATTGGGACGACTGAACGAGGGACCTGATCATCTCTCACAGATAGAATCAGGAGAGGAACCAGGGAGCATCGATGAGGGATTTCTAGACGCTCAGTTTTTCAGGATTGGCATGGTCGATAACCACTATGAACAGATCATTCAATTGTTGGAGATAGGGGAGGCGCCGGCCGAGCTCACTACCAGCCAAAAGAAGCAGCTAGTTGTTCGAGCTGCAGATTTCCAGCTAATTGCATATAAAATGGGCCTAGATGAGATTCTGCGACCATACGTCCTTCCGCATGAATAGGAACAGATTCTGTCGGAAGCTCACACCAGAATTGCTGGGGGACACTATGGTGGACGAGCGACTGCTAGAAAAATCCTTCGAGCAGGACTATGGTGTCCAACCCTGCATGGAGATGCCCGGACTATGCCAAGAGCTGCAACATATTCCAACGAACTGGGAATCCCTCACGCCGAGACGAAATGCCACTAGTACCACAAGTAACGCTGCAGGCCTTTGACAAATGGGTCGTTGATTTCGTGGGACCCATCAACCCACCTGGGAAGAGAACAGGGTCGCGTTACATCATCACCGCGATAGACTACCTAACACGGTGGGTGGAAGCTGCACCAGTGAGAGATTGTTCGGCTACGACTGCAACGCGATTCCTATTTGACAATGTGGTTACTAGGTTTGGTTGCCCAAAAGTATTATTAAGTGACCAAGGGACACACTTCATTAACCAAACAATTGCCGCGATGACAGAAGAATTCTAGATCTAGCACAAGAAGAGTATGCCTTACCACCCTCAGGAAAACGGGACAGTTGAGGCATTCAATAAGATATTGGAGCAAGCTCTCACCAAGGTGTGCAATGTGAACCGCGACGACTAGGACCTAAAAATCCCAGCGGTCCTCTGGGCATATCGCACCACATGCAAGCGATTGACGGGCCAGACCCCATTTAAGCTCATTTACGACCAGGAAGCAGTTATGCCGATGGAATACATAGTACCAAGCTTGCACATCGCCGCAGCAACAGGGATGAGCGACGATGGCATGCTGGAGGAACGGTTGACACAACTAATACAGCTTGACGAAGATCGATTCATCGCAGGGCTCCACTAGAAGGTAGAAAAATACCGCCAGAAGGTGTGGCACGACCGCTATGTCAAGACGAAGCACCTTCAGAATGGGGATACAATTTTTTTGTATGATAGTAAGTTCGCGAAACATCCTGGTAAGTTGCAAATGCATTGGTTGGGACCATATGTTATCACTTTTGTCACCAACGGAGGCGCAGTAGAGTTACAGAGTCTGGATGGAGTACTGTTACCTAAGTTAGTCAATGGGACTAGGTTGAAGTCCTATCACCATGATCCGACGTAGATCGGATGAGGAATGAAAAAAAATAGAATACTAGGTGGCAGGATGACGCACCAACAGGAAGAGAGTGCGCAAACAAGAATGGTTGTATCCCGGTTTGTTTTGCGACATCTACAGGGTTGCGACACGGTTGGCACATGGTAACACACAGTGGCAGCATGGCCGGTGGCACCACGGGTAATGGTTCGCATGGGTTTGCAACGATGGGCAGTATGGCCGTCCACCACACACGTAGGAAGTCTGGTCTCAACACGCAGGAAACAAATGATGACAGAATCGACACAGCAGGTGAACGGATTTACGAATGATTTCCGAACTAGGCGTCCGGAAGAAGAAATGCATAAATACAGGCACCATCAGCTAGTGGCGCAAAGAGGTATTCACCAGACGCGAGAAATCCATGTTGCAAGTAGGTCAAGTAATTGGATAAGTTAGGAACTCCAAGGAGGCTGTGGAAATGATCCATTTCATTTCATGCGGTAGCACACCAGGTGCGTTGTGGGCCCGAATAACGAGTGTGCATGAGCGACTTGATAAGGAAGAGACGGGGGCACTCGGGTGTCACAAAGATGAAGTTTCATCTGAGATGTCTAGGTCTGTGGTAGTAGTTCGAAGCCTCGTGGTTCCGGTGACCACCAGAATGATAGGGGCGACAACCCCGTGGTCCCGGTAGGAAGCAATACGAGGTGTGAAACAGATGTGCCGGAGCAGTCGACTTGTTTCCCACCTCAACGATGTCGATGAATTTCTTCTCAGTCTGGAAATCACGTGGAGCGAGCCAGCAAACTCCGGAGAGATAGATGATGAAGGTTTCCAGAGGCTAGAGGATGAGTTCAAGAAGTACATGACAACGAACCAGAGATCGACGGATGGAGATGTGAAGTACACAACAGCAAGTTCTAGACGACAAGAACAGTTTCAGAAATAGAGCACAGCGAAGGATGGGTACAGACCAGCAGTGTCCAGCTGAAGTGGCTCGGGACGAGCCACAAGTTTGTGTTGGGGGCCTGTTGGCACGGGATAGATCCACAGGAAGTGCGGAAGCCGACAGGCGCAAAAGGGTCATTCCAGGAAAGAAGGATCATTCGCGGTAGCACAAGAGTTGTTAGATTAGTTAAGTCGGTCATGTGGACCATTTTGTAATAAGATAAAAGCATATAAATAGAGTAGGATTGTAAGCCTAAGGGCATCGAAGTTTTGGAGATTGATCCTACTTTTTGGTTTTTTGCTTTGGATCTACAACACGATGTATTGATGGTTTCTATGAGGTTAATTCCACGGGTTTGATGAATGAATGGAGATGTTCGGTTAGGACATGAATTCCGTCTTTATGCAATGATGTGATGACGAATAATGGGTTATGTGAATGTTTTCTGTTGATTAATGCGAATATGTTGTAATCTGAATAAGTATGTCAAGTATGTTCTGAATGTGTGTGTGTTAGGAACTATGAATGACTTAAGATGATAAGTTAATAGTATGTTGCGAATGTTGTAATCTCTGGTTAGTGCGAAGGTAATGTGCACATATCCTCTACACAACTACAGAAACTTGGTTCTAGCAGCCCCCTTATCCATCTCGGGTGAGACTGCACTTGCTCCGCAAGTGTTGCTGGAAAGGGTTACTCCTTTCTAGGCCGGAATATAAGGGAGATTGGGTTGATAGTTTGTTGGCGGCAGTATGAAGTGAATCCTTGTCGATAGACACTGCGTCAACAAGTTTCCACTTCTTCTTTGCTAATGTTGATCGAGTAGTACTCTTTTATCCTCACCCTATATTTGAATATATTAGATAATTGTCCATGAGAATGGCTAATGGAAGCAACATTGTTGTCAAGTAGAGTGGAAAACAAAATATGAGATGGCTCTCTAGTGTTTCTAAGCTCACATATTAATATTTTGAATCCATCTAAATATCAATTAATTTATGTAGTTAGGTTTTTTGGTGGAGTAGGGGTTGGGTTTAGATCAATATTTTTCTCCATAATGGGCTAATAATAACTGCAACTAAAAAATAACAAAATATTTTTCAAAATGATGTAAATCTTTAAAATTTAACAAATATAAATTTGACATTTGAAATAAAATTTACTTGGGAATTAGAGCTCCTCTCTACAAAATGTCGAGTGCCAATAGTGCCAATATCCCCCTTGCTTGTCCTCCTCGAGACTAGCCTTAGTTAGCAAGAAAACACTCACACTGGAGAGAGGAATTAGGGTGAAATCAACGTGGGTTGGGGAAAAATAAAAGAGATGACATCGTGATATATATATATATATATATATATATAATCACATGCATTTTAATGTGTGTGTGTTTTAAACATTTTTTATTTAAAAAATGATGTAGATATTTTATTTCCATGCCACAATGGCTTACATGGAGCTTCGGCAATGGATGGAGCTATTTAAATAGGACCACATTCACATTTGTAAATTGTGCATGTGTTCTTAAAAAATCAATGGGTGCACATTCTTGTTGCAAAGAAAACATAAATGAACTTTGTGCACCGACCCTATGTTTATGAATTATTATGCAAACATGACATTGAAAAAAATTTCATAGAATGTTGTAATTGTGAGAATTGGCTTGGTCTTCCTACAACAAATGATAAAAGAAGATATAAAATACTTTCATAGAATTTTCATAGTGATGTCCAATATGCATATTCATCTTTTAATATTTTACACCTTCCTATCTAAAATATATGCAAATGGCACTAATACAATGTGGCTACAACAATTCCAACTCTACGAGTTTGTTATGGGTTGTTGTTCAAAGGATTTCACTCTCTAAAGTGACATAAAACCTTAACATGCATAGTTATTTTCCTTATAGATATTAAATAAAATATTTTGTACATTAAATCGTGGAAAAAAAATAAAAATAAAATAATACTTATTTGTGTCCAACTTATTTCGATGATGTCCAACCAATTGGTGCAAAGTAGTCTTCACGTCCACTTGTTGCACAATTGCAAGGGAACGACACTCTAAGGATAATTTTCCTCCCAACCAGTTAAGAAATTGGTGATGTCCCCTATGAAAGGGCCTAGTGCAATGAGAATATTGAAATTCTCACTCACTCAAGGCATAACTCAACAAGAAACACCTTAGTCCAAGCAATGGTAGCAATTGTCCATAGTATTGGATTGATATAAACAATTGTGTGGTGGAGTGGTCCAAGGCTACACTGACACCTTTTCTCTCATGATTATGAGTGTGCAAGAACTCTACATGCTCTTTCTCTTGATATCATAGTACTTGTAGCAATGAGGATATCCCCCCAAACAGTGCTAGACTCAAATAATAAACTTTAATATCCCCATAATGTTAGATACACCCTTAACATCCTCTTACCTAGTGAGAAAACATTGCGAACAATATTCAATTGCTCTAATCACTTCTCATACCCGTGACCAAAAAACCTTCCCCTCTCCCATAACATATATAGCACATATAACTAAAAAACCTAAGAGTATTTTCATGTCTCCATAATAATAAGAAAGCAACAACTTACTTTCCTTTCGCACTAATAGCCTAATACATTCATTTACTTTTGCATTAGTTTACTTTCTTAATAACTTGAGATAACACTTTCCTTTTTAAAGTTGATTTTTCCACAAAAGATAATTAGAAATCATAAATATAAAGGTGAAATTAAGTAAAGACAATATTTCAAAAAAAATAAAAATAATTAAACGATATAAGTAAACATTAAGAATAAGTGTAATTTGATAAAGGCCACATGATAGATAATTACTAACTTGATCTCAACTCATTTATGCTTTAACCTATTAAAGACAATTTCCCAAAATAAATCCCCTTTAGGCCATAAAAGTCCTAAACTATTGGAATATGTGATTCCACAAAAATATTGATATTTGATTATGCGAACTTAATTTAAATATGAAAAACAATTGCTTTGACCCTCATCACTAACACCTTATGTGCATTAATCACATCGTTCCAGATTAATGTAAACAATTCATATAATCATTCCTGTAAACCTTTTTTTCCACTTTTTTTTCCAGAACGTTGGGTCCCAAAACAAAAACATACAAAAAAAATTATTATAGTATAAAATTGTATCATTTCCAACAATTTTTTAGATGGCTGCTATTTGATAATTGATAAATATTGAACACAGTAAAGTATGGAACATAAGTGGGAATATTCATTTCCTTCTTATTATTAACCATAAGCTTATATAGGATTACATCATATCATAAACCACGGGTCAATACCATGGAACAAAAAATACTATGGGACATCAAATTGTCCTAGTGAAGCTAACCAACTAACTAGTCAACTACTAATTAATGTACTAATGACCAGTGAGATTACAATTCTTAACACACTCCCTTAATCTCAACTAGGACAATCAACACTATCAATGCCTAAGTGCTTTCTCTGAAACTCAAATGCAAATCTTCCCAATGGTTTGGTAAAGATGTCAGCGAATTGCTTCTTAGAACCACAAAACAACGAAGTGATCTCCCCATTATTGACTAACTCATAAATGAAATGATAGCGAGTGTCAATATGTTTACTCTTTCTATGAAAGACATTATGCTTGGACAATGTTATTGCAGAACTATGGTCACAAAAAATAGGAGTTGGTTCTTTTTCTGTGTGTCCTATATCCTTCAAAAGTCTTCTCATCTAAACTGCGTGGCATGTTGCTGTAGTTGTTGCTACATATTCTGCTTCTGCAGAAAACATGCTCACAATGGGTTGTTTCTAAGAGGCCCGTGAAATCAGATTGGTACCCAAATGGAAAGCATAACCAGATGTGTTTTTCCTATCATCAATACTGCCTGCGAAATCATTGTCAGTGTACCCTGTAAGAGTACTGCCTGGTGAATGAGAGTACCAAACTCCATAACCAACTGTGTCTGCAACATATCTCAGAATGTTTTTACCAAATTTCCATTGAGAGCCTTTGGGAGACTCCATAAATCTAAAGATCAAATTGCAACATACATCAAATCAAATCTAGTTGCAGTCAAATACATTAAACTGCCTACCAATATTTTGTAAATGGTAGAGTTCACTGCTGGTCCATCATCATTCTTGCTTAACTTGGTTCCTGTAGCAATGGGGGTTTCTGCTGGTTTGCATTTATCCATTCTGAATTTTTGCAAAATGTCTATAGCATATTTATGCTGACAGATGAGGATGCCATTTTCACTTTGGTTAACTTCCAGACCAAGGAAGTACTTCATAAGGCCAAGATCAGTCATTTCAAACTCCTTTTTCATGATTGTCTTAAATTCTTCCAACATCAGATTTCCAGTGTAAATCCTATCATCAACATAAAGACATACAATCAGAATGTTACCTTGCATATTTTTTTTGGCATACATAGTGGGTTCATTACTGCTCCTTTTGAACCCATTGTTGATGAGGTAGGAATCAATTCTGTTGTACCAAACTTTGGGAGCTTGTTTTAGACCATACAAGGCCTTTTTCAGCTTGCACATACTATGCTCTTGACCCTTGATTGCATATCCAGGTGGTTGGTCTAAATAAACTTCCTCCTCAAGTATGCCATTGAGAAAGGAATATTTCACATCCATTTGATAAAGAAGCCATTGTTTTTGAGCTGCCATTGCAAATAAAGCTCCGATGGTGTCCATCCTTGCTACTAGAGCAAATGTTTCATCATAATCCACACCATATTGCTGAGCAAATCCTTTGGAAACCAACCTAGATTTGTGCTTCTCTATCTATGCTTTTTCATTATGTTTGATCTTATAGACCCATTTTACTCCGATACTGGTTTTGTTTGGTGGAAGATCAACTATATCCCAAGTCTGATTCCTTTTTATAGCATCAATCTCTTCATTCATTACTTGTACCCATTGTGCATCCTTTACTGCTTCATCAAAATATGTGGGCTAATAGGAAAATAGAGCATACTGTAGTTTCTCATCAATAACAGGGGTATAATCATACATCTCCCTCAAACTTCTGGTTCTCTAGTTCTGTGGTGGACTGTCTGCTGGTGTTGCTTCTTGCTGTTGTTGCTATACCTGCAATCTTGGCATTCTGAGTGGTAGTTCTAGTGGAATTGGACTTTCTTTCAGTTGAATATTTGATTTGTCTTCAAGAAACTTGACATCTCTGCTCACCACAACCTTTTTGGTGATAGGGTTATACAGCTTGCAAGCCTTGTGATGTTCACTGTAACCAATGAAGATACATTTCTCACTCTTTTTGTCCAACTTTTTTCTCAGTTCATCAGGGACATATGCAAATGCTACACATCCAAAAACTCTGATATGTGAAACACTAATCTTAGTGCCACTCCATGCTTCTTCAAGAATCTTATCTTTAACACTCACTGTGGGATATATGTTCAGTAAGTAAGCTGAACATGCAACAGCTTCAGCCCAATAATCATATGACAACTTCTTATATGACAACATACTTTGGGACATGTTCATGATGGTCCAGTTCTTTCGTTCAACAACTCCATTATGTTGTGGAATGTATCTGGTATTGAACCGATGTTGGATGCCATGTTGTTTATTGAACTCTGTAAAATCATGTGAATCATATTCACCTCCACCTTCTGACCTGTGCAATTTGATGGATTTACCTGAATACTTTTCATTCAATGCCTTGAATTCTTTAAACTTGGAGAATGCATCTGATTTGTGTCTGAGAAATTAGACCCGTACTTTCCTGTTATAATCATCATTAAATGTAAGAAAATAAAGACTACCTCCAATGGATTGGGTTTGCATGGGTCCACATAGGTATGTGTGAACTAACTCAATGTGTTCTTTGGCTCGGGATGTGGAAGTGGGGAAATTGTCCCTGTGATGTTTTCCTAAGATACAGTCTTCACAAGAACTGGACTGTTCATTCATGACTGGTAACCCCTTAACCATGGACTATTTTTTCATAAGACTGAGACTCTGGAAGGGTAGATGACCAAACCTACAGTGCCACAACTAGGTTTCATCTAGACTGGAAACAGTATGTGCATACGACTGTGACAGAATGGAACTTCTGAGACTGAGTGGGAATATTCTATTATTGGTCATTTATATCTTGGTTAAGAATCTTCTACTGGTGGATTTATCATAGAAAACACAATAAGTATCAATAAACCTGACTTCATACTTGTTCTGAATCAGTTGCCCACACTAATCAGATTGACTGTCAGATTAGGAACATAGAATACATCATGTATAAACTTCTTCTCATTTTGTTTAGTAAGAATATGAACAATGCATTTTCCTTGAGCAGGAACAAGATAATGATCACCAAGCTTAATTTTTGTATCGACAGACAGATCTAGATCAAAAAATAGCAACTTATTACCTGTCATGTGATTGTTGCAGCCACTGTCCAACAACCATACATCTGAATGATATTCTTCTTCGGTCACTTGACTTGAGAGAAACATGACTTCCGATGAGCTTTCTTCAACATTGGAGACATGGGCTCTGCCACTGTTCCAGTCTGGTTGCTTCTTCTACAATCTCGTTCATAATGGCCATACTTATTGCAGTAGTTGCACTGTATGTTGGACCTATTAGTCCATCTCTTTCCTCTCCCCCTCTGGTTCTGAGAGTTGTGAGAGTGATCACAGTGATCTGAATGTTCATGGGTGGTTCTATCCTCTTTAGAATGAGAACCTCTTCCTCTTCTGCCTTGTCCTCTATCTCGACCTCTACTGAGGGAAGCCTGAGTGCTGAATGCATTTGTCAAAGACTCTTCTTCTTGACTGATTCGAGCTTTGTGGGAGAGAAGGGACCTGTTATCACACCATAGTAGCTGAGCTACCATTTGTTGTTGAGCAGCTATCTGCACTTTTCATAGCTTTTCCTTTACAGAGATCAGTTATGATGAGCAACACCACTTATGATCGCTTACACATCATAGCAGCTTATATTAGACAGTGTGTAGACCTTGTGCCAAGGATGAGCCTTGAGAACTTAGATTTGATGATCGATATGACCTCTTGTTCCATACAGTTTCAGTTCAGTGCCCAGAGTTCCAGATGTTCTTATTGCAACAGTGTTTCATTGGTTCTAGATGATATTGATTGAGATATGCAATGATATGACCATTAGACTTATGATTGTTAGAATTTGATTATTATCTTGTTCTTTTAGCTATCTTGATAGCATTAACTTCGTATATAGCTCATGATATGGCAGTATGATTTAAATGAATAAAATGAACTATCTTGGTTGGATTTAAATAATAAATTGGATGTATTACTTGCACTTTAAAGGTTTATTGGCTATACTCATTGGTTTCGCTTACCCTCTTACGAGCATGGACATAGTCTTTCTTGACATTTATGTTTGATAGCTTAGGCACCACATTCACTTGACTCCATCCATCCATGACCTTCCTTGTTTTGGCTTTCACCTTGAATTTCCTTCTTGACTTGTGATATGGAGGATCCCCCCGCTTCTGCCTCTGTGTTGGACCCGCATCCATGTTAGTTTTGTGTCTCGGCTCTGAGTTGGCAACAGAACTTGCCTTTGGTGAGTTGGATTTTATGTCATTATCATTCTAGTCGGTTGCCCCAATGTGTGGTTTTGTGCAGAATTCCCCTAGTTGCTTGAGTTGTTGTTGGCTAAAACCTGAAGCAAAATGTACAACCTTGGAAACAAATGGAAGCCCAATGAACAGGGCTATGAAATGTAATGCAATGAAATGATGTGAAATGTAAATGCACCCTGGATGCAAGTTGCAATTAGTTTTGCTTATTAGCGCATGTGAAATCCCATAGGGGTTGTACTAGGCCTAAAAAAGAAATGGGAGAATGAATGCTATATCTAAATGATTGTTGGCCATGAAATTATATGAAATGAAAGGTCCCAAAAAGCAGTGGTTAAACAAATGCCAAATCTAAAGACTGCTGACCTCATATGGAAAAATACCTCATTGAGCCTATGGGTTATGATTTGAGATGGGGTAAGGGACAACTAAATCAAAGTGTCCCCTAGAGCCATGAGTGACGGTTCTAGTAGTAGACATTTTTTCCAAGGTTGAAAAACACTTCACTAAACAACTCACCCATTTGTGAGACACTACCATTCCCTGTGTATCTTGGTCTGACACATGCTTAAGTGTGTAACACATTTTCCTTTATACAAAGTATCACTATGACCAGTTAGTCAAGTCATCCCTTCTACCTAGCCTTGTCCTTAGCCTTCACACTATGCTAGCAGTTAGACCATGTCCATTGGATGAAGTATGTCTTTAAAGCTTTGGTGCAAGTAAAATATTAAATAACATTGAATATCTATGTATTAATTGCCACTTTATTGATTTTTATACTTTAATTTAAGTTGTCAATATGGTTAAAGGAGCATGTCTTAGTCATTTCTTATAATCTAGTCTTTGGTTGTATTTTGACCTAGTCGAACATAGATTGACCATGGTCATCCTTGGGATCCGTGATGAGATAGACCACTTATGTTATAAGATGTTGATATATGGTCCTATATATACCTTTTGATGATTCCATATGTTTTGAACATGCATCAAATGATGATTGATGTCGTTTTCATGTATTATTATTGTTTACAGATCATCATATTTTTACTTGTCCGGGTATGGTGGACCCTACAGATGATCCTACAGGTTATCACAAGGTGTATGAGTACTCATCTCTAGTGGATTTGAGTTTTCTGGATCCATTGAGACACTTATCTTTCAGTTTCAGAAACTCCATGTCATGATATTAGCAGTTTTCCACCTGTTGACCAGATTGGCCATGCCGATGTGGCCTGTCCAGTAGTATCTTTGGAGGGTAGTCGTTTCCTAGGGCACTATAGAGGAAGGGGGTTGTCCAGCCACTTATTTTTACCATATTACCCCCCTTTCGGACATGATGGAACACTTAGTTTGACAGCGCAGGCACCCCAGAGGTAGTTTTGGGCAG
This sequence comes from Larix kaempferi, assembly GCA_027924585.1. Classification (NCBI taxonomy): domain Eukaryota; kingdom Viridiplantae; phylum Streptophyta; class Pinopsida; order Pinales; family Pinaceae; genus Larix; species Larix kaempferi. The sequence goes on from BSBM01000434.1 coordinate 4,887,574, forward strand.
TTTCAGGGTTTTTCAAGAGAATAAAAAATGGAATAAAAGGTTCATTGAGGAATTAGATTTGGGCAATTGAGGCAAGGTTTTGGAACTTGGTCTGCTCAGAGGTCATCCATGGTGTATCCCCCTTCTTCCAGATCACTTTGCACCAGTCAGTGGGGTCCACATGGGCTACAGGGGGACTTTTATTGCATATCTCTCTCTGATTATGGGGACAGGATTTGATCATTTGTATACTTGGACATGTCATAGAGTCATATATTATATTATTGTGCCATGGGGACATACTAGTGAAGGGGAATAATACCTCCTAGCCCCACCATGTGCTCCTAGTGATTTGTCTTTGTCTTTATGCTGTGGCTCCCATGTTATTAGCCACCCCCATGTATGATGTCACCCCTCATAGGGATCTTTTAGCCATGAAGTCATCACTTATTTGAGTGATCCATGTCTATTGTTATGTTGGATTATCTTAGCCATTGATTATATTGTTGTATCTTTTGATCTCAACCACTAGTTTTCAAAAGTGGTTTAGGGTTTTGGTCTTCCTCATCCTATTTAAGGAGGAGATCCCCTCATTGTAAAGGCATCTTTGGGGTCTAGAAAACGTGGAATAAAATACTATTTTTGGAGATCTTCTTCTTGGCTTTGATTGGTTTTTTCTTGTACATGAATATCCATCTTTGCTTTTAGACATAATTGCTTGTAACAGGTGATTTTGACATCTACTGAAGGAGGCCGAATTGATTGAAGCTAGGAGTGCGACTTGCTTGAAGGGAAGATTGTAGGGGTTACTCACATCCCCCTTGGGCAAGACGACTTAATCTTGAGGGAGTTTTTCAATTTTTCTTTGTCCATTGATTGATTCTTTGATATGACATGCTTAGATCTCATTGGTTTGTGGATCAAATCTAACTTATTGTAGTTTGATTTACAGGTTTAATGGGGCATCTCTCCTCCTAGGGCTTGGACGATTATGCTTGGAATCACTTGGATCTAGCTTGGAATTGTAACTAAGGGCAAGGATCATCTATGTGCAAGGTAGCCGCAGGCAATTGATGTGAGATCTACAAGGTATGTATCCATTTCGCTTGTTCTCTATCCTAAGATCTATGTTATAAACCCTCATAATTGAAACCCTCATTTTACATTTTTTTAGATCTACTTGGATCTAGCATGCTCTTGGGTATAAAAATTAAAACCCACCTTAATAATCTTCACGGCAATCCCGATCTATAGTTTGGTGGTGTTTGGACTCCATTTGGCCCATTTCCCACGGCAAATTGGTCTCTCCAAGGGAAGTCGCATTCCTTGAGGGAGGCTCTTTTGCTAGTTTCAAGACGTGGGTAGTTGAGATTCTTGCTTCATTGGACAAATCATCCCTCAAAACCTACCCCTAGTGCTTCACCCCATTGATTTTCACCTTGTGGGCCCCATTCCTCATTTTGAGGGTTGTGCCCCACTTGGGTCATTGGGTGATGCATTAGTTCATTCTTAGATCTACTTGTTTAGCTTCTTAAGTGGCCTAAATCAAATACTTGGTTGACTCATTTTTCCATTGCTTAAGCCTCTCAACCAATCCCTAATCACCTTGGGTCCACTTATCTTTCAAGATCTAAAATCTTATACCATTGATATCCTTGTTTAAACTTTACACATTTCCCTAGGAATCTTTGGGTTAGCTAGTATTCATAGATTGGATAGGGTATCCCATTTGATCTTGATCCATCTTGATCTAAAGTTAAGAGTTCCTCAGTTAGCGTTACACCCAGCTTGCATTGGGAACCGTGGCATCTCTTGGGTCACCTCTTTAGTTTTCTACACCTCTATCATCCTGGATAGGATACCTTTAGAGACAACTACAAGTTGTGTGATAACAGGACCCTATTAACTCTTCTAGGGTAAACTTGGATAGATCCTTAGATTCTTCTATAGCAGTAACAACCATAGCAAATTTCTTAGTGAGACACCTGAGAATACTTTGGACAACAACGTTTTGTTCCAAAGCTTTGCAATAAGTTTGGAATTGAGTCACAATGCCTGACACCCAAGTCATAAGCTGATCTACAATTTTTGTTTTCTTCATCTTAAGACTTTCAAACTGAAGTTGAAGGGTCTAGAGTCTTTTTGTTTTTACTCTGTATGTACCTTTGTATGCATATGCAAGGAGATTCCATGCTTGATGTGCAGTGGTGGCTCCCGAGATCAGTGGGAAAATGGACTCCTCGATGCAGTTTTGGATTAGCCATTTTACAATAAGATTTCTTTCTCGGATTTCTTCAAGGGATATATTCTGAGCATTAGACATAGCATCCAGAGTGGTTGCATTCGGTTCTGTGAACTCGTTTTCAACCATATCCCAACATTTTTTGAGTTGGAGAAACGTCTGCATCTTGATTGACCAAAATTCATAATTGGTACCGGTAAACATTGGTCCGGATATCTGCTTCAAACTTGAATTATTGGAACAAGTATTAGCCATTTTTGTATGACTATTCTTTTAACAAAGAGTCACACTCTATCTTACTCGCACAGTGCGTCGGACCAAAATACATATAAGTGATCCTTGATCGATGTGCTTTTCCTGAACAACAGTTGCGTCGATGTCACGCGTCTTTTGTGCAAAGAGTGTGTCGCGACTTAGTTCTCCTGAGAAACGGGTGCGTCAATGGCTTGCTTCTTCTAAATAAAGGGTTACTCGATCGACTCGCTTCTCCTGAACAAAGGGTGCATCGATGGCTCAATTATCCTGAACAACGGGTGTGTCGATCTACTCACTTCTCCTTAACAACATGTGCATTGATGGCTCGCTTCTCCTAAACAACGGGTGCATCGATCGACTATAGAGAGAAAAAAAAAAAAAAACACAGGCCAATGATGTGGAGGATCATCACGCCTCCATGCCGATGTGTTCCCGTCTTGTGTGTGTGCTTTCCACTAGGTGAAAAGGCTTACCCAAATACAGTAGGTCTGGATCAGGACATGTGCTCAGATACCATGATAAAGATTGAACACAGAGGATGTAACACATTCTTTTACATATGATATTAAGCTTCATGTAGATGTGTTTGAAGGAGACCACATGTAGGGAGATAAGCAACTCACGTATCCTACTTTTCCATTCTTCCGGAGCTATAAACTGAAGTTGCAAACGTCTAGATACCCATTTAATGATGGCATGTGAGTCCCCCAAAACTTTTATAGCATGCATATTAATTCTTGAAGCAAACAATAGAAGACCCCAAAGTGCTATTAACTCAGCCCTCGAATTTGTTCCTATACTGCATGCCATCCAACACTGAAAAAAGTGATCATTACACATTTTAATAACAATCCCATCACCACAATGACCTCCCTTCTCTGTTCCGTCAAAAAATCCCACCGGGGAGTCTTGAATAATTTCCGGCATCCTGATTTGTCTAGTCTTGTGAACTGAAGTGTCCATAAGGTGTTCCCTGACATCCCCTATGATTTTGGCAACGATGATGTACATGTTTTTCCTTTTGTTTTAAAAAATATACAAATTTATGGCGCACCATATGTTCCAAACTTCCAAATAATGAATAATCATAGATTGTGAAGAGATATCAACGAAAGGACCCTAATTTTAAGGCATTGTTCAAAGGTGTTTCCTTCCCAAGAGAGACTTGTCTGCAAACCCCTGTTAACCTCCAACCATATATCTCATGAAAAGGAAAATTCAACAAAAAGATGATAAATTGTGCCATCCCCCAACAGCAGAAAACACAATGAAAAGGACCAATAAAACCTCGCTTTGGTAAATTCCCCCACCAATATTTTCACCTCCAAAGCCATCCATCAAAAGAGTTGAAACTTCAATGGTGCCTTCCATCGCCATAACTCCTTATGCCACCATTTTTCGATATGACCCTATGATACATGTGAAAGGGAATCATAAGAAGATGAAATAGTTACCTGACCTTACGAAGTGTTCCATGACCAAAGGAGTTGATTATCATAATCCTTCAGTCTAATTCCACGGTTTTATAAACCATTGATGAGAGGTTACATTCCAATGCAAAGTTACCGCCCATAACCATCTCCTTCGACTGCAACTAGTAGTTATTGTCTACCTGTCTAGCCAGTGGATTATGAACATGAGATAAAATAGAGAAACCATTATAGTTTAATTGTTGAATGATTGTAGGGGAGAGATTATATCACTCATAAACACCAATGAGTGGGTCATCTCTGATTCTAATCTGACACACATTACCAACATGCCAAGCAATCGTCTCCTTTAATATCAGTGTTGCACAACCATGCCATATATTTTATGGCGAAGAGTACAGATTTCGTGGCCTCCTCAACCACTCCACCACCGATGGTCTTTTTAAATATTTTGTCTTAATAACCATTGACAACAGTCCCCTATCAAACAGTGCCATCCACAAACTCTTTTAATCCAGGGTCTAGCAAACCAGAAAAGGTTTCACAATCCTCGCCCCTATAACTCCTTCGGCTTCACAATCCCCATCCCTCTAACTCCTTCGGCATGGAAATTCTAGGTCAATTGAACAAATGATAACCTTCTTTTTCCGTGCCACCTTTCCAAAGAAAACTGAAGATCCTCCGCTGCACCTTGTGTAGAATACCCATAGGAACTGTCTTATAACAACCAATATACAAAAATATTTTCCAGCACCGATTGAATCAAAATTAATCTCCCCCCTCAAAGAGATCCAGTTGTTTACCCATTGGTTTATTTATCTACTTCTCCACTTTCTCGACCAGGCAGAGCTAATCCACAGAAGAATAATTATTGGCTTCAAAAAGTATCCCAAACACTTGATACCTTTATCAACAGCTTCAAAGGAAAAGGAAAGATAACAACCACATTATTAATATGATCATCCTCCACTTCATGATGATAAAAAGAAGACTATTGCAGATTAATTTCCATCTCACTAGCATCACAAAAAACTTGAATTATATCCCTGAAATCCATCCACTCCTTCAGAGTCCCCACACCAAAACGAAGAACGTCATCAACAAACAACAAATGGGTTATGTCAAGATTTTGTGCAAACTTGATGCCTAAAATTTTCCTGTCAGAGTTTGCCTGAATAATAAGACTGCTTAAACCTTCAATAACCAATAAGAATAACAAGGGGGGTAGAAGAAATCCTTGTTTCAACCCCCTAGAACACTTAAAAAAGGCATTAGGGGAACCATTTATAAGAGAAACAAAATTAGTAGACTTGGAACAACCCATCACCCAATCAATAATCTCAATAGATAAACCCACATGTAAAAGGATTGGCCTAAAAAAGGACCAGTTAACCCTATTATAGGCTTTAACTAGGTCCATTTTAAGAATGAGGGCATGAAACTTATTAACTTTGATAGTATGTAAAGATTCTTGGGCTACCCCTATAGCATAAAAAATTAACCTATTCTGGAGAAATCCAAATGGCTCACCTGAAATAACTCTTGCCAGTACAGGATTAATTTTGCTGGCTATTACTTTCACTATTAGCTTGTAGACCAAGTTGCATAATGAAATAGGACAAAAGTCGTTGAAAGAGATAGGATTTTTAGTCTTCAGGATCAAAGCTATATACATTGCATTCAATCCCACATAGACATGTCCTAAGGTCCTTGATTCTTCGACAACCTCAAGAAGCTCATCACCAACAAGATCAAAGAATTGCAGAAAAAACTCAACAGACCACCCATCCGGCCAAGGGGTTTTGTCCCTAGTAAACGATTTGATCATAACTTCAATCTCCTCCAAGGTGACCTATGCGCCAATCTCATCATGTTCTTCCTTACTAAAAAACCTAGGCATGGTTCTGATTACCTTAATTTTTGCACCCAGCATAGAAGTACTTGGATCCCTACCAACCTAGATCCAAATCCTAGGCTCTATCAAGCGCCACGAGGGATCAAATCTACCGAGGTGCAAACCTCTCCTCGAAAATCTCCTTGAGTGCAATACCTAAGAAGAGGTTTGCACCTTGGGAGTTTTGATCCCTCTCGGCGCTTGATAGAGCCTAGGATTTGGATCTAGGCTGGTTTCAGTCATGGGCGGTGACACAAAACTGGAGTTTGATCAGCATTGTAAGGAACGGGTTAATTTGAAAACACAGATACATTTACGAGGATTATCATAATGTAAGTAGTAAGTATTAAGGTTTGAGTAAATTGTTAAACTGGAAAATAGAGACAATTCGCCTAACTTTTTTTTTCGATTCTCTTTTTGTTGATCTGTGTTTTGTTTTGTTTGTTCTTCTCCTTCTTCTACTGTCATTTCGTACATTTTGATTTATTTGTTGTTCTGCAAACTGATTTTTTTATTCTTCCAATTGCTTCAACTTTCTCTCTTGATACGCTCTTTGTCGATCAACATTTCGTTTTCTTTGTTCTTCTCGTTCTTCTGTTGTCAATTCACCTAACTTTTTTTTTCGATTTTCTTTTTGTTGATCTACGTTTCGTTTTGTTCGTTCTTCTCCTTCTTCTGCCGTCATTTCATACATTTTGATTTATTTGTTGTTCTGCAACTTGATTTCTTTGTTCTTTCAACCGCTTCAACTTTCTCTCTCGATACACTCTTTGTTGATCAACGTTTTGTTTTCTTTGTTCCTCTCGTTCTTCTGCTGTCAATTTGTCTAACTTTCTTTTTCGATATTCTTTTTGTCGATCTGCATTTCGTTTTCTTCGTTCTTCTCATTCTTTTGCTGTCATTTCGTCCAACTTCCTTTTTCGAAATTATTTTTGTTCTTTTGCTTTTCGTTTCAAGTCTTCTTCTCATTCTTTTGTTGTCATTTCGTAAGATTTTCTTCCTTGATATGTTTTACGATGTTTGGCATTCTTTATTTTTGGTTCTTCGTTAGTTTGTCTTATAGCATCTTCTGCATGCAGATCTTCCATTTCTAGTTTAGACTCTATATCAAAAAATTCAAACATTAACATATACACTGAAATTTATGCATCGATGGAATCCACACTAAAATTTATGCATCCCAAAAATCTACACTGAAATCAATGTGTCCATGGTATAACAACTACACTGAAAATTATGCAATAAAAAAAACCCATACACTGAAATCTCTGCATCCATACACTGAAATCAATGCGTCCACCTAATGACATCTACACTAAAAAATATGCAATTAAAAAACCCCATACACTGAAATCTATGCGTCCATACACTGAAATCAATGTGTCCACAGAATAACATCTACACTGGAAAATATGCAATAAAAGACCCCATACACTGAAATCTATGCGTCCATACACTGAAATCAATGCGTCCACAGAATAACATCTACACTGAAAAATATGCAATAAAAAAATCCGTACACTGAAATCAATGCGTCCATACACTGAAATCAATGCGTCCAAAGAATAACATCTACACCCATACACTGAAATATATGCAAGTATAAAACTCACTTTACATGATAATGAAATTCAATTTATTTACGAAATTCTATATTTGAAAAAAAAAGTAGGTGGTGTGGGAGGATTGAACCTTGGACCTCATGCCCATTATCCCAACACCCTTACCACTATACCACATGTAGTTCTTATTATACATAGTAAAGAACTTATATACTTATATGTAAATATTAATATATTTTTTAATTTTAATTTTAATTTAAATTAAATGTTAATTTAATTTTAAATATAATTTCATGTAGTTTAAATAATAAAATAATAATTAGAAAATAATTAACTTTCATCGTAAATATAAATAGTGTTTGAAATAAAAAATTATAACAACTTAAGAGATGTTGAATTTGAATGGTTAAAATGTTAATTCTTGGTTTTTAAGTAAAATTTACATTTTATATTTAATTATTATTTATATAATTTGGTTGAAATTGTTAGGTTAATGTATATGACTACGTCTCTAATTATAAAATAGAGAAAGTAGATAACTAATGATTAACGCAAATTGTTGTATTTAATTCAAAAAACCTAGGCATGGTTCTGATTACCTTAATTTGCGCACCCAACATAGAAGTCCTTGGATCCCTATAATATGCTTTGAAATGATCTAGAATTTAGGTCGTTTAGGCCCGAAATATAATCACCTGAACCATTATAAACCCCCCAAATAGAATTTTGAACTCTCCAGTTATCCGTAAATTTGTGAAAGAATTTTATATTCTTATCATTAAGAGAACACCAAACGGCCCTACTTTTTAGTCTCCACCTCTCTTCCTCCAAGAGAAGAAGTCTATTCTTTCTGCTTTCCAAATTTGCAAGGAGGTCTCTATCTTGCAGGGAGAAAACCCCTGAGGAATTCCTATCAAAAAAAGAAAGGATTTGGTTCTTAATGTCCTTTAACTCGGCTCCCATCTCCTCTTTCTACTTCCTTTCCCAATTAATAACGACCCAACATAACTCTTTTAGCTTGGAAGAAAATCTTAGCATGGCCAAGTAACCTTGCAATATATCTAAAAGGGCATACCAATTTTCCTGAATCATTGACCGGAAATCTGCCACATCAACCCAAGAATGATTATATTTAAACACATATATGATCTTCGAAGTTGAACCCTCGAATTGTAGGACAATCAGAACACGTCCCAAAATATTTACACCAACAAGATATGACCTGTAATGACCCAAATACAATAGGAGGTTCTCCACTAATAAGAAATGATCCAGTCTCTTGGAGACACTATCCATACCCAACCTCCCATTTCTCCATGTCAAAGCCAAGGGGAAAGGCTCAATATCCACTGAACCCGCATCTTCAAAAGTGTTTTGGAACCAACCCGCTAGAGGATCCAGATCGGGATTGGAGCCCCAAATTTCCTTTAACACCTACACTAAGTTTAAATCACTTCCCATAATAAGGGAAGGTGAGCTCAAAAGACCACTATCCACCAATTCCTGCCAAAATAACTACCTCTCATAGCAGGGACCATAAATATTTCGAACCAGAAAAGCTAAAGAAAATTCTTCGTTGTAACCCTCCAATGGGATACCTGCATTGGTCAGCAAGGGCCAACACCTTACTACCCTTGGGTTTCACGCTGACAATAAACCTCCCGAAATACCACAAGCATCAAAGGAGGTACATTTCCAACTAGCTAGAAATTTCGAAAAGATATCCATTGCCTTGGCCCATGAGACCATGGTGTCCTTGATCAAAATGATATCTGGATTATCCTTCTCGAAGAACCTATTAAGAGAGGAATTTTGTCTTTGCCCCCAACCCCTAATATTGAAGGATATAATTTTCATTAAGAACCATCGAGCGAGAGCACTGGTGCTCTAAGGGCCCTAGAATCCGAAACTTGAACCAAAGAAGAAGAGTCTAATGAATCCATTCTAGTTGAAACAAAAAAAAGACAAAGAACCAGAAAGAGACGTACCACAACCAACCAAACCCCCACTAATTGCCCCTTTAATGAATTTAATGTTTTTCCTTCTGATTTTACCATTAGATAAATGTTTCGGAGAAATATTTCTCAGATCCCTACCCTCCATCGAGGCTGTCAGAAACACCTTCAAGGGGGTCAAGTTCAAAACATCCTTGAAACTAGGTTTTTGTTAAGAGGTTTCCATTGAGCCGATTGGCCCAACCAGAGTAAAAACCTCTTCAGAAGCTGCAAGCATATCATCACCCACCAACATAAGGTTCTCATCAATACCAACCCCACTCACAACCTCTATCTTAGCCTCTGAAACATTCCCCACCAACCTGACCACCCCAACAGAAAGGCAACCCCCAACAGACAACAAAGAAAAATCCTTCAAAGTGGTCAGGCCCCTAGAAACCTTATCCTTCTCTAACCCTAAAGTAAAATCACCTCCAACATAAAAATCAAACAAAATATTCCCAACATTCGAAGGATTAGACACCACTGCCAAACCCCTTGTCTCTACAGATTCTAAGAATGACAACTTTTCCGCTTTCAAATAATTGTAGAACAATGGAAATAGTGATTTAAGCATACCCTAGAAGGATTTTGTCCCCTAAGATGGAGGAAACACCTGTGTACAAGATAATAATTATGTTTCATCACACACCAAATAAGTAAAGCAGCCCAAAGCCTTCACCACCCCTGAAGCTACAAGAGAAGAACAATGTTGGGGTGACAAACTACGCTCTGCCGATATATGACCATGGTAGTCCTTTCACAGGTGTTCTTTTTCATGTCACTTGTGACATCTAAACGACAAACGCCAGTAATCAACCATCTGAGAAATAACCCTATCTCCCCAAGTAATAACCACTTTGGCCAACAGCTTCTTAGTAAGGTCTATGTCCACAAAGACCCAAGCAACCCTTCCACCTGATGAAGCGAAGAATCATAAAAAAATATGAATTTTCCCACAGTATTTTCCAACACGACCATCACCTGTCTAGACCATAGTTCAATGGGAAGCCTTATGAAAAGAACCCAAATTTTTTTACCATGGAATCTCTCTTTGAAAGGATTAAAATCCAACATCCACTGCTTCAACAACAAAAACCCCTTGTCTTTTACCCATGAGTGGCCCAAAATGTTCAACGAGTGTTCTTCCTCCAAGATCCGAAAACAAAACCAATTGTTCATGATAATATTAAGCCTCAGCTAGTAGCCTAAAATTGATTTCCAAATCTATGAAATCTAAGAAATCATTTTGATCCTATTCATCGACATATACATGAGACGCCCCACCAGATCTCTCTTAGCCAGGTTCTCCACCCTGTCGAAATTGGTGTCTTTACCCTACATCGTCAACACCTTCTCAAAACTAGTAAGCAAAGTCTTGGATAACCTCTTTGATTTTTCTGCCTCCCCAAAAACCCTAGGGTTTTTTCTGGGAGCACCACTAGAAGCAACTTTTCGAGAGTTAACCCAGTTTCCTGACCCATGGCCAACATCATGTGAACCCGAAAAGCCTGACAGAGAAACATCTATTGAAATAACATCATTTCTCAAATTACTCGAAATGAAATCCTGTCGAAGGTAAACCTGGCGTCCTTATCCACCGACACCCCCAGATACATGAAAACCATGTTCTGTGGACGAGCGTCATCATACAATTGTCGGTATTCCTCATCTGGGTTGATAATACTAGCTTTCTCCCACAAAAAGGTCATCATCTTCCCCAAAAAATGCCCACTTTCAGATCCATGTGGTATAATTGAGAACAGTAGACCCCTAGAGAACCCTATAGAGACACTTAGAGACTGTAGAGCTTATTATGAAATAGGTAATATTAGAGCCCTTTTCCTGAAATATTTTAGGAACAAAGGCACAAGAAAGTCTCAGTGTAAACCCACATGGTGGGATGATGCAAAGGAAGAACATCAATTAACCAACAAGGAAGATCTCCCATAATCCCCCTCGCCAATAAATATATCAAGAGGCACCCAATCCAATTTCAAAGGAAGTCAAACAATACCTTCTAAAAGAGGAACCCTCTCTACATTAGGAATTAGCTCCTCAAGATCCAGATGATGTTAGTGAATTTCCCCTAAAAGTGTAATCTTCTTTGTCATTGGACTTGGTTTCGATGGTAGTTCCCCAAGTTAGCCCTCAACTTAAACTGAGCTAGGTGGATCAAGTAGAAGAACATGAGCCAATAAATTAAACCCAAAACCACCAAATAAAGACAAAAATGAAACTTGGATGACAATAGTAAAGAAAAGGAAATCCACGCCAACCACACAACCAATGGTGAAAAGAAGTAAGAATAGTGATTCAATTTAGCATGTACTATTTCTCCATTCTTTTATGCGATCAATTTCTTAGAGTATACTCATGCTCTCAATAAGATAAAAGGAAGTGTAAATGTAAATGAAACTTAGCTGGCTAATTTCCTCCCAAAACTGTGATGTCGGAGGAGGAAAGACTTGAAACTCAAATGATTTGGGTCCTTAAATTTTGTATTTTTAATTTGTTTGGCTAGGTTGTGGCATTTTTTAAAACAATCTATAATAATTTATGTTAAAAAACAATAGAGTCCATGTGCAAACACATTGTAAACCCAAACTCAAAACCCTACACAACATTGGAAACAATTTAAAAGAGCTTGATATTTAATCATGGCAAAGGACACCTTGTCACCTTTGATGACATGGAAAATAGTATGTAGTTAACTGGATATTAGGAATCTATGGAAAATGTATCCCATACATGGACACTTTCACCATTGGAAAAAGTTACCTCTTCATACCATTCATTGAATCGAAATAAACATAAATTCATATAATTTGTCATGGATCTTTATAAATCTAATTATCCCAACTCTTTCTAGTACAGAGAATTTGCTTCGGAAAATAAAAATGGGCATTGAGATTAATTAATTGACCCGAAATGGGGTGATAGGGAGGTAGGGAAGGGACACTCAAGGGTCGAAGCAACATGATAAGGTAGAGAGGTCACCTTAGGACATTGTACCCAAGGTCACAAGTGGCGACAACAAAGAAAGACCTGCATGTGGAGGTACACAACACATGCTTGGGAATTAACTCTCGGTCCTCAGCTTGTACGATTATGATTACTGGTAATACCACAAACAAGGGTGTTTGTATTTTGGCATCCCACCAGGGATCAAATTTGAAGGGTGGGGTCCCATTTCACTTTGAAGGGCTATGAGATATTGAACCCTTCAATGTTGCCATGTAAAAATAAGCCATTCTTTTCATTTGAAAATGTACTAGTACATCAAAATTTCATTGTTTACTTACATAGTAAAGTCGAGAGGCTTTATTTTGTAGTGGATATGGCAGCACTGAACGTTATATATGTCATATAACACAACCATATTTCGCCCCAATCTAACGACTCGGTCTCTAGGCCACTATGCCACCTTTTCCATCTTAGCAGTTTCCCAAATTGATCTTGCCTCTTAAACTTTTAACCAGTATAATAATACAGTTAACTTGCTAACCCCATCTCAATCCAACTTTCATCCTTACAGCCAAAATTAATACTATTTTACTCTTTCATGATCTGCTTGAACATGAGGAATTTATTAGTGAAACATAACTTAGGAGACACATAGAAAATCAACTTTCCAGATGTTCAGTGTGAATTACCATAACTAATTTTATAGATCTATTTTCTGCATCAGTGCAGCTATAGTTAGCTTTCTAGCCCAATTCCAATCCAACTTTTAACCAGTATAATAATATTTAATACCTCTTAAAATGGGTTCGTAGGCTGCTTCGAATAGTACAAGCTCGATGAAGAATTGGGTTCTTCAACTCTTCTAAAAGCAATGTGATGCTTATTCTTGGAAAAGTTCAATCTTTGTAAATCACTAGTGTTATTCAAACTAATATAAATTCTAGCCTACTTAACAATGGAAAAAATGATAATGTAAGCAAAAAAAGAAAGAAATTGTTTTAGAAGCCAAAAACATTGGACATTGAGTTTGGTCTGTATCTGTTGCTAAATTAGTGAACAATAGAGATGTATGCAGAAAGGCAGTAAAAAAGGTGAAGGGAAAGAATCTGAATGGTAACTTTTTTTTACTTTGCTGAATTGAGGACCATAATTCACTTTCAGGCACCACTATCAAACAACAGCATTGCCTATGCCATTTATAATCCTCGTTCATGCAAGTTTATTAGAGAGAACAGTTCAACAAAGAAGTTGGATTGGATTGAAAACTAATAGCAAGTTTCTTTGTCACTCTAATTGTGTACCCTACGACAGAATTGGATACCAATGACAACAATATATGTTTTAATTTTTCATTCAAGACTATGAATGCCACACGTACTTGGGATAGAATAAGTTTAAGCACTCCTTAAATGTTACATGCTATGTGATGGTTTGAGAAAAGAGAACTATTCGACTTTAGGAAGCTTTTGTTCTCAATAGTTGATTAAGGACCCTGGATGCTTCTTCTCTATAGCCCTCCCCTTAGATATCGTTATACATACTAACTCTGTGGTATGATGGAGTAGAGGATGGGTTGTGAAGCATAAGTAAAACATAGGTAGACCAAGTAGAGAGGAGATGCATAGATGGTTGAAGTTCTTGTTATATGGTTGAAGTTCATGTTCTATTCTAGACCAACCGATAAGGGAAACAAAATCAAAAGGTAAAGTAGCATTTTCGTTCTAAAAATCAAGATTACAAAAACATTTTTGTCCCAGTTCGTACAGTTGAATGTAGGAGTGGGAACTAAGCATTCTAAGAAAATTGTCAGCTTTCAGCATTGTCCTTCACCAGATGTTGTTGCATATTCTCAATCATATTGAAATTCAATATCTAGTTGGGATTGCAAGTGTAGTAGCAGCGATGGTCTTCATATTAATAAATACCAAGAATCTTAAACCGTGTACTAGAGGAAGGTGTTGATTCGACGACTAAGAAATTGGGGAAAATAGCTCATGTAATATAGTTTTAGATGCAAAGTCTGGATTCTTGATCTGACTCATTAACTAGATGCATGGAGGTTGGCAGAGTGAGAACTTCCCCAAATCCCCGGGATTTTTTGTAAAGCTGGGGGGCACAGTGCGCACACCTGTTTCCCGTAGGGATGCAACCGTGGCCAGTGGCAAGTGAACGGGGAAGCACTCGGTTTCATAGTGAAAACAATGGTCTTCCTTGTACCCTCCATTTAAGGAAAGTTAAAGGGCAGCTAAATTCTCAATAACTTCGATCAGGTGACAATGGAAAATAGGGCAAGGCAAGGAGCACATGGAATCATATGTGTATAGACATGACATATGAAGAAATAAGCAATTGTTGTTGTTGCTACAGTTGGAAATTGATAAATATCATTCTAAACAGCCTCTGACGAAGATTTGTGACAAACCCACTCTCGGGTCCAAGCTTCAAATTTGAATCCTTCAATGCCCATTTGAAGTAACAAAATTTCATTCGAATAATAATATTGTGTTTGAACTTCGAAGTTACAGAATTTCAATCAAATAATTTTTTTTAAAGTAATTGATGGGATCATGAATGGATAAAATGATGTACATACCTTTAAATTCATAGGATGTCAGCAATCTAGTCAGCCTCAAAGTTGAGCTCCTCAAAGAAAAAGAATTTCTTTATATATGTTTATGGCAGGCTTGCATTGGCAGCTTCACTCTTAAAACTCTCCTAGAGGAATATAGGAGATAGGGTTGTTGGAACTTGGAATTAGCTCAACTACAGTGGAGTAGGGGTATAATAAAAAGCTTGTTTGTATTCCTGTAATATTATATATTGATGGTCAGAGCCATGGAAGCATGGAATTCGAGCATTGACTTGATTCAACAAAGAAAACACAAGGTGGGTCTCGAGAGCCGCAGGATTGACTTGATACAACAAAGAAAACACAGGGTGTGAGGCTGGGAGTCGTAGACGGTAGGATCAACTTGATACAACAAAGAAAACATAGGGCTGTGGGTAGGGGCCACAGGCGGTAGCAGCAACCTGCAACATTACAACAAGTTTCTAGATTGTGGATTTTGTCTGAAAATGCCAAATTCGGGGCACGTTAACATAATATATTATACATTGAATACTCAATTAATTCACAGAGTCAAAATTCATGAATTGGTATGTGATAACTGGTAACTTGGTAAGCCCGTTTCCAACAACACGTATGAGCCACCAACCAAGTTTAATAAACTTGTTTCTGCCATTAAATTTGTTAAACACGTAAGCGCTCACTGCAAACATGAGAACTTAGAAGCCTTTAAGCCATGGGATGCACAGTGTAAGCCTGTCCACATAAGCTGGTCAATGATATTATTAGAGGCCCAATGTTCCATGATCCATCGATGATCATGGATATTGGAGAGTAATCGAGTCCCACTCCCAAGTCACCTAGCTAGTAGCCGCATTCCCAATTTCCCACTGAAAACTGTGGATGGGTGAAATTTGAAGCTACCCTTCTGTTGCAATTTTAGACAGTAATGGTTAATTTAATTATTGATGGGCTTACCATGACATTGAATTTTTTTTGCATGGTAAAATTTGAAGTGGCCTTCTATGACATGTAAAATGACCTCTAAAGGGCCCTGAAGACTTCAAATTTGAAGCCTGCATCCCACGATGAAGTGATGATTTGGACCACCTCTCAACCAATGATAATAAAAGGTATGATGGGAATAATTGTTTCAGGATGGCATGTAGGGGATTGTTGCAACTGGGATAGAAGGACGAAGCCACAGTTCAATACCAAACCTTCATATGTTAAGCGATGAAAGACTAAAATTGATTGTGCCAAGCCTAAGTGCTACGGTAATTGCTCATTATGATTCATTATGGGTTTTTTCTTTCAAATGGGTTGGGAGACTTATGTAGGGCTTTGGTGGTGTTTCCTAGTCATGGAGTTATTATTATCAATTACCAGGTGGGGATTTGATTTTTCACCTGGTCCTCTACAACATCCGTTGGAACCTCCTCTCTAGAGTAAAATTTTTGTTCAATGTCCAACATTATGGTAGGTTAAGGGCATTGGGTGATGAGGGTGATGGAATCGAGGACAAAGCCATCAACCCCATTGGGGGAATTTTGAGGTCAAAATGTTTCTCAAAACAAAAAAAAACTACTATCAAAATCAACTTTAAAAGAACCAATCATATTCTAGAGGATGACAACATCCATAATGGTTGAGGTGGCATTGGTTGAGTTAAAGATGTTTATTTGTCAAATTCTAAATGATAAATGGAAATCCATAGTTAACCATAACAATATTGTAAATAAAATACTCTCATACATTATTTTTGAATATAATATAAATATACTCAAATACTCTTAAAATACTTTAAAAAATACTTAAAAAAATACTCTTTATATTTTAATATAAAATAAATTACAAATACCAAAAAACTATATAATTACTTTTCAATATATAATATATATTTTTAAATAATAAATTATTATATAATTATTTTTCAATATATAAACTATACGTTTAAATAACAAATTATTAAAATAATCATCTCAAAATCAAAATTATATAAATATTTTTAAATCCTAAACATTTAAAATATACTAAACACATATACTATTAAAATATAGTAAACAAATCAAACTGATATACTTTTTAAATTCTAAACATTTAAATCCTTATCTTATCATATACATACTATTAAAATGTACTAAACAAATCAAACTAAAATAAAGTGCCCTATGATAATAGATTATCTTTAAGTCCTAAACATTTCAATCCTTACTTAATGGTATATGTCCATTTAAAATGTACTAAACAAATCAAACTAAAATCACATAGCGTGCTATAATTATGGGTGCTATAATTATGGATAACATAGTTTCAAAACAGTGCGCTATGGGCGCTGTTGGTTGTTTTGATCACAGTGCCATCGCTGTATTATCATATATGCTTTTAATATTAAAATATAGTACATTAACTATTGAAAAAAAACATAGTTTCAAAACAACACGTGCTATGATATGGACATAGTAATATGGATGATATGGTATAGTTTCAAAACAACACGTGCTATGGACATAGTAATATGGATGATATGGTATTGCCTTATGGCAATGGATATGGTAATATGGATGCATTTGGTGTTACTTTAAATTTGAATATGGGAGAGTAAATTGGAATAAATAAAGAAACAAAGCAGATTAAAAATTTATAGCCTAAATAAAGAAACAAATCAAATTAAAAATTTATATATGCTATGGGATAATTGTTATAAGATTTTGTTTAAAATAAATTAAATGAAAAATTAAACATATAAATTCTTAAACGAATATGCAAAACAAATACTTGGTTTTTTTTTTCCAAGAAGAAAAAAAACACCATTGTTTGATATTCATTGAGATATGAATAAAAAACAACATACAAAAACTCCATAGAGTGCATAAATGTCTCTACAAAAACCACATATTCTATCATAACCCCATCCAAGGATTTATTTTTCTATATCTTTATTCTATTCTACTTCTACACAAAAAAGAAACAACAGTCTAATACTTTTATCAAGGTGCACAACAAGTGAGAGAGAGAATCCTCACGAACATATTGTAAGTTCATCAATGTTTCTACTCATAAAACTAAAGAGCATATCAAATGATTGAGCAAAAAACTAAAAGTTATAAACGAAAATATTTATTCCCCTCAGTAAGCTTGAAAGGAGCCTAATGAAATATTTGTGTTCCCTCTAAATTCTTCACAAATCATCAAACCTTCTATGTGAGTCATTCATATTTGAAATAAATCAAATGAAATCTTTGTATTCCCTCTGAATTCTTCATAAATGTGATTTTTCCAAGCTATATCCTTTGAACACATGTATATTTTTTGACATTTGATCTACCTTGTGTGATCCACATCGTAGTTGGCATTATTGTCGGATGCTAACTTCGACACATCTTCGACAAGTCATCGACGTCGACACAAATTCGACAAGTTCCGACTTCGACAACTCCATGACTTCGACAAGTTCTGCGACCTCACAGTTTCTCGACATCGACATCGACATCCGACGCGTTCGACAAGACGGTGGAAGAATCTAATCCAGACACAACAACCCTTCTGACATCGACATCGACCACTCTAACAGCCTCGACTATTGTCGACGAGGAGGAACGAGAGCGCATGTTCCATATACGGATATGGGTCCAGCACAACCCATTACAACTGATTGTGGATAACGGTATCCAGAAGAACATCATTTCTAAAGATCTTGTGAAGAAACTAGGTCTTGTCACCACTCTGCATCCTTAGCCTTACAACATCGGTTGGATGAAGGATGGAAAGGAACTACGGATTACCCAACAATGCAAACTCGCCTACTTCATAAAGACTTTTGAAGATGAAGTAATCTGCGACATAGCACCACTCTCCGTAGCCGATGCCCTGTTTGGGAAACCTTACCTGTGGGATCGCCATGGAAGTTATCAGTCACGACCGCAAAAGGTGATTATCAAAATCCAGAATCGATGGTACATCATTCCAGAGCGATGACCTACACTAACGGTTTCAATGATATATGCTAAATAGACAAAGAAGCTCATCAATCATACTCAGAATTTCGCATTAATCATGATCAAATCACAACATTCTAGGAAGATTGCAGCAACGAGTCGACTTACCTACCAAAACAGCTCCCGACAGAAGCAGTTGATCGACAACGTTCTCGATGAGTATCAGAGTTTATTCCAAGAGCCGGACGGACTACCTCGACATTGCCAAGTAAAACACTCCATTGAACTTGCTCCTAGGTCTTCTTTTCCTAACGCATTTGTTTACAGAAGATCCATTCTCAAAAATGAAGAGATTCACACACAAATCCAAGATTTGATCAACAAAGGTCATATCCTACCCAGCTCCTCTCCTTGTGGAAGTCCAGTCGTCCTCGTTCCAAAGAAAGAAGGGACTTGGCGCATGTGCATCGACTACAGGACACTCAACAAAATTTCGGTAAAGAATTGCTACCCTCTGTCGCGGATAGACGAGCTCATCGACTATGTGAAAGGTGCTAAATTCTTTACTAAGCTCGACCTCAAGTCGGGATATCATCAGATTCCAATCGAGCCCTCATATGTGTGGAAAATTGCTTTCAAGACCAAGGAAGGATTGTTTGAATGCTTAGTCATGCATTTCGGCTTAACCAATGCACCTACGACCTTCATGCGATACATGGACAACATTCTTCGACCTTTCATCGGCAAATGGGTCATTGTCTACCTTGACGACATATTGATTTTCAGTCGATCATGGGAAGAACATGTCGGAAACTTCGACAAGTCCTCGACACTCTCCAGCAACATCGAATTTACTTGAACATGGACAAGTGTACCTTTGCGATGAACATCATCAATATTTGGGGTATGTAATTGACTCTGCAGACATTCACGTCGATCCAAACAAAGTACAAATCCTCAAAGATTGGTCCATTCCTCAAAGCATTCAAGAACTAAGAATTTTTCTTGGTTTGGAAAATTTCAATCGACGATTCATACTCGGCTTCAGTCACATAGTCTGGCCCTTGAATTAGTTGACGAAGGGAAATGGAAAAACTATCTTCAAATGGACATCGACACAACAAGAATCTTTTGAACAACTCAAACACAACCTCCGCACTGCACCAGTACTTGTGTTACCTGATTTGCATCAACCCTTTAAGATTGAGATGGGCGCATCGGACTATGCCTTGGGCGCAGTGATCACTCAATCTGGTCACCTAGTGGCTTTTCATTCCGAAACTTTTAACGACGCAGTTAGAAGATATTCGACGTACGAAAAAGAACTATAGGCCATTGTGCAAGCTCTCAAGCAATGGAGGCATTACATCCTTGGAAATGAAATGGTCATCCTCACTAACCATAAGCCTCTACAGTTCGCTCCAACCCAGTCAAAATTACAAACAACTCGACAACTGAAGTGGATTAATTACCTACAACAATTCCAGTTGGTAATTAAGTATCGGAAAGGTAAAGCTAACGCCACTGCTGATTTTCTAAGCAGACTACCCATTACTCTCCTTTTTACAGTGATGAGTATGCAGGGATATGACACCACTACTTGGCCTCACTTGTATCAGGAAGACAACGAATTTTCACTAATCTACCGACAGCTTCAGATTGACAAGTCATCGACTGCCGACTATTTCCTGAAAGACACCTTGCTATACAAGCTTGGACAACTTTGTGTACCGACCGGTGAGCATCGACAATAGCTCATTTGGGACGTTCACTACAGCAAGACCACAGGACACTTTGGAGTAACAAAGACACTTGCTATTTTGCAGAAGTATTTCTTTTGGCCTACACTTAAAACTGGCGTCAACAAGTACATTCGATCATGCGTGGTTTGTGCCATTGCTAAATCGCCTAATTGACGAGAGGGATTGTACACACCTCTGCCAATTCCTAGTCAACCATGGGAATCTATTTCTATGGACTACTTGACGAGATATCCTACTACCAAACATCAGCATGACGTGATCTTAGTAGTAGTCGACAGATTTTCCAAGATGGCCATTCTCATACCATGCAAGAAGACCGCGACATCGCAACAAACTGCTAAACTCTTCTTCACACATGTTTGGAAACACTTTGATTTACCCACAGCCATTAATTCCGACCGAGATGCCAGATTCGTCAGCATCTTTTGGAAGACTCTCTGGAAACAACTGGACACACGACTCTCATTGTCGACAACTTTCCATCCTCAAACCGACGGACAGACGGAAGTTGTGAATCGCTTGGTTGTACAACTGCTTCGCATGTACAACCACAAGCATTGACGCACATGGGATGAAAGTCTTCCATACATACAACACAGTTACAATCGTGCTCAACACAGCTCTATAGGAAAGAGTCCATTTGAGATCTCTTACGGATTTCAACCCTCAGCACCTATCGACTTGATCATCTCCTCGACACAGCCAAACTCCGACACCGACTACAGCCAGCGAGAAGTTGATAAAGCCTTGAAGTTTCAAGATCAAATCTGCAACATCCAGAAGCAAGCACAGGAAATGTTGCAATGAGCAAACGAGAAAGATAAGGCCCGACACGACAAGCATCGTATTCTTCATTTATTCCAAATTGGGGATAAGGTCTGGTTACATCTCAAGAAGGAGCGCTTCACTGGTCCATTCAAGAAGCTCAAACCTTTGCGATATGGTCTGTACAGTATTCTTCGACAGATTGGAGAAAATGCTTTCCAACTTGACATTCCTGCATGCCTGGGTCTGCATCTAGTATTCAATGTGGATCTACTTCGACCATACCATGCACCATTGTTGGAACAAAATGACTTACCTACAGCAGAACCCGACGACATCAATCCAGATGTTCAAGAGCCTCTTCCTTGTGACACCATTGTGGGATGATGAGTACGCCATACAAGGACGAACACAATTCCCTTGTTTCAGGTTGCTAAAGCCGGACACATCCCAACACAAGGAAAGTGGTACTCTGCTACTGAACTGACCGACAAGTTTCCTCACCTTCGTGAGCAAACAATGGCGACCATTGTTTCTTAAGGAAGGAGGTCTAATCCAAATCGCAGTTGGCATTATTTTTGGATGCTAACTTCGACACATCTTCGACAAGTCATCGGCATCGACACAACTTCGACAAGTTCTGACTTCGACATGACTTCGACAACTCCGCGACTTCGACAAGTTCCGCGACCTCACAGTTTCGCGACATCGACATGCAACGTCGATCTGTGACTTGCGACTGTCGAACTTCGATAGACTGTCTCTTTGTCTTCCAGTCGACTGTAACGATTGAACTGTCGAACCATTCTAACTTCTTTTGTAACTGAACGTAACGGGAAAGCACCCAAGTGTCTCAGCACTTTCTATATAAGCATGTAAACTATTGTAATCATAGAGAATAGAATCAATCGATGAACTTATATCCAGTAATAGAAATCAGTTCGCATTCCTGCATATTGTATGTGTACATTTGTGTTTTGTCTGTGTAGTATATTCCTGCTTTGCGCATTCTGTTTCTTAAGCTTCCGCCATAACAGAGCCGACTCATTCATCCAAACTGTTGTCCCCCTCATGCTTCCATGCCACATGCGGATCATTGTGGTTTAGTTGTTTATATATGTGTTCAAGGGATATAGCTTGGAATATTTTTAGCACATCCAGTCTCCTGATTTTCCATTCCTCCAGGGCGACGGCTTATAAACTTGAACGACCATAAACCCAACCAATAATGGCCTGTGAGTCACCCAACACTTGTATTGTGGTTAAATTTTTCCTCCTTGAAAAAAATAGTAAACTCCAGTGCGCCATTAACTCCACTCTGGAGTTTGTTCCTTCACCACATGTCATCCAACACTGGAAGAAGTGATCTTTGTTCAGTTTTAATACTATCCATGTACCACAAAGACCACCTTTCTCGGCACCATCAAAGAGATCGATCGAGCAATTCTAATTAATGTATGGTAGCCTTATCCAACGCATCCTAGTCTCTTTCAAGACCAAAAGATGTTCCCTGATGTCTCCCGCTATCCTAGAGGTAATGCTATAAAAATTGCGTCTTTTATTCTAAAAAATAATCAAGTTCCTGTAACACCATAAATTCCAAATGACAAACAAAGGCAATTTGTAGAGGGAACCTGTTGTTTGAGCCCGGTTTTTAAGACTAACTCGAAGGAGTTGTTTCCCCATGCAAGAGTCGATTGCAAACCTCTAATAACTTACTGACCAAATGTCTTGGGAAAAAACAAAAGCATCAAATAAATAATCGATAGAGTCATCCCCCCTACAACAAAAAACGTGGTGGAAGGGACCGACAAAACCATGCTTCTGTAAACCCACCGGAATTTTGTTCTCCAATACCAACCAACAAAAAAGTTGCAATTTAAGAGGAGCCTTCCAACACCACAACTCACCATGCCACCATTTCTCAATCAAACCATCAGAATGATAAGTAAAAGATTCATAAGCCAATGAAGCAGTTATCTACCCAGAAGATGTGTTCCGTGACCATAACAAGTGATCTCCCTCGCCCTTCAGTATTATACCGTAGCACTCCAAACCCTAGATGTATTTTTCCCATTCAATAGCATAGTATCCACCCAACTCAGGCTCGATAGCATATCTTCCATCCAAACACTTGGTCTCAAGTTATGGATACGTAATGTTAAAAATGTACAAATATATTAAAATAATGTAGATATTTATATAAATAGATGATTAATATATTTAAACAATGTTATATTTATATAAATAAATGGTTAATATATTTAAACAATGTTATATTTATATAAATAAATGATTGGGTTTTAATTTTAATAAATATAACTTAGATTCATATAATGAATATATATTTTAAAAGAAATGAAAATTTATTCATATAAATTTAATTTATGTTAAAAATTCAAAATTATAAATACATGGTATTATAAACATATTTTGAATATTGAATAAGTTATATTTAAAAATTCAAAACTAATACACTTTATTTTATTTTATTTTTCCAGTGAAAAAAGCATACTATTTATATTCAAAAATTGAATTAAAACAGTACAATGATAGATCGGTTAGTTATATGACTCAGATCCTGTCTCCATCCAAACTGTTCATATCACGCGATTACATACTTCATGTCCAAAATAAATACATTCACATCAATTTCATTAACAAAAGCAGTCACCCTCCTGTATAATCAAAATTTGTACTTGTCATCCCTATTTAATTCTGTCTAGTCACCCTCATACTTTATTTTATTTTATGAGTACTATAATTACATTAATAATATTATATTCAAAAGCAATTTATGTATTCAAAAGTACTCTATGTTTAGTCACGTCAAAGAAGGTTTATAAACATATTTAGAATATTGAATAAGTTAAATTTAAAAATTCAAAACTACTATACTTTATTTTATTTTATGAGTACTATAATTACATTAATCATATTATATTCAAAAGCAATTTATGTATTCAAAAGTACTCTACTTTTAGTCACATCAAAGAAGGTATTTTTATTGATTTTATTTTTAGAGATCTTTTCAATTTAACTTAGCCATAGTGGTTGTAGTGTAAAAGATGAATTGTAAATATACATCCCCCAAAATGCCTAATTCATAATATTTTATTATCTCTTAAGAGGCCCACTTTAGACCTCAAAACTCCCCTAATGAGGGTACTGCACGAGGTCAAAGCCTTAGTAATGACCTATAGATGAAGAATCCCAGCCCATTTTCAAGGAAGATTTCTCAAGCGAAGGATTAGGTGAAGGTGGAATAGGATTTGTTCAACAATGAGGAGATGGAATGAGAAATGCAACCCTAGATCCCTGACCCAAGAAACTCTTGCATGTGCAACAACAAATATTTCAAAAAATTTACCTCTAGGAAATGAAAACGTTGTTGGGGAAAGCCCTCAAGGATAGCGGACAGGAGTGCAAGGGGATGTTGTTGCAGATGGATGAACTTTAAGACCAAGTCAAGGAAATGGATTCCAATATCAACCTCACAGCCACAACCACCACTAAATTTGAATTTACAACAAAGGATCGTCTGCCAGCTCGGTTTCAAGAGGTTCCTATGATCTCTATTTATGATGATGATCGAGTTGTCTAGATTTTCTTATATTGTTGTTCATATTTTGATCTCAAGTTATCCTATGTTTTACCTTAGCTTATCTAGGTACATCTGGTATACTCTTAGATTATGAAATAATAAAATCCAGGTCAATAGAATGATGTCAGTTCACAAAGACAATCTTATGTTTTGTAACTAATTTGGTTTCCCGTGTGGCAGACCCACAAAATAATGCTCTATATATTCTCTTTTACTTAATTTAATTTTCATCTAGCATACAAAAAAAAATTAATTGTGTCAAGCTACGAAAACAAAAGTTAATTATATATATATATCTTTGGGATTCTTTGACAATGCTAGCCAAGGAGATCTAGGTTTATGTGAAGTAGGAGTTATGCCCTTCTTATACTCTAGTCATCATATTCTTTTAAAATGTGTTATTGGGAAAGGCTCCAATAACATAGCAGAATTTCTAACACTTTGGGTTTTGCTAAAAGAGGATGAGGAGGGAGGCATGGAACATTTCCATGTCGTTGGTGACCCAAAACTATTGATTGATTAGGAAAATCACCATTGCAGCGTTCTAAACTTGGACCTAGTTACTATCATGAATCAAATGAAGGAGGTAATAGATACTTTTGATTCGATTTCTTCCTTCACATATATCATGAATTCAATACCCAAGTAGACTTGTTATCTAAAGAAGCCCTAGTCATACAAAAGGGATCTCTGCATGCTCAAGTACAAAGGAGGAACTCTCATTTCATATTCAAAAAAATATTGTATTAGTTGGAAGCTAATACAATAGTTGGAATATTGCATTTCATATTCAAAACTATGATATGACACAAGAGTGACGAGAGTCTAAAAAATGAGTTACTTATTTTCCCAAAGCCAAAGGTCTGGCGATTTACAACTATTTCCAAGTCCAAAATAAGTTTTCCACCCTCCATTAATCATTTTCTCAATGTAATAATTCCAATTAAGCTTGTGATGAAGATCAAATCCAATATTTTTGTATGAAGTCACTTCCTCCAAGTTGTTGTTAGCATATGCATGAATTAGAATAAGTGGAATTTTTGGATTTGATTATTATAACCTTTGTTTGGTTATTGTTAACAGTTGAGATCATAGGGACTCCTCACCATATGAACAATATCAACAACATATAGAAGAAGGATGATGACTATACTAACCAGAGTCATGTCAACACAACCTGCTTCTTTCAAACAACCCTCTAGCTTGTGAATGTATATACCAAAAAGGGTAGGGAACATGGGACTGCTTTGCTTGACTTTTATATTACAATTAATGTATTCTCATGGATAGCATTTAGAGTTCATAAACTTGGCAATAGCATTCCCGTACAATCGTATTGCAACAAATCTCAACTTGAAATGGATTATTAGCTCTTCTAATAGATTCCAAAGGTTAGTTATAGGCAATGTGTCAAATGCTTTTTCTAATTTCAACAAAGAAACATAAAATATTGGGTTTATTATTGTGACACTCCTTAACAATGGTCCTAAGTGTAACAAGGTGATCCATAGTTGAGTAATAACTCCTAAATCATGCTTGGCCTTTAGCTCTTTTACATGACTTTCTAGCCATATGTGATTTTTTTTCTAGAATAATTCCATATAACTTGGTTAGAAGAGAGATAATCATAATGGGTCCTATAATTGGATCGATTGTTTTTATTTGAACTTTTAAACATAGGAACAAGGAAGGCGATCCATAGTCGAGTAATAACTCCTAAATCATGCTTGGCCTTTAGCTCTTTTACATGACTTTCTAGCCATATGTGATTTTTTTTCTCGAATAATTCCATATAACTTGGTTAGAAGAGAGATAATCATAATGGGTCCTATAATTGGATCGATTGTTTTTATTTGAACTTTTAAATATAGGAACAATGAAGCTTTGTGCCTAGGGTTTAGGGAAAACTTGCTTGGCTACTAAATTGAAGAGGTCGTGAGTATGAGGGATGATGATAGGCCACCAATTTTTAAGATTTATGCATGGTATCCTTCGATATTCTTAGCTTTCTTTTTTGCAATCGGCTTAACCATGAACTCCCTCTTATAAAGAGAAAACATATTCCTCTATAAGAGGGTTAGAATGGTGTCCACTTAAGGTACGAATTTTAATCACTGAAGGGAACCCTATTGTTTTCTTTAGTTTTATGACTCAAAATTTGTCTCCATAATTTGTTAAAATCTAGCTTAAAGAGATGTGTTTTTCTTGCTTTCTATTTATATAATACATTTTTTTCCTTTAAATTAGGGATTTGTACCTATACACAAAACTAAAAAACATTTTTTTCCTTTTAATTAGGGATTTGTACCTATACACAAAACTAAAAAAAACTTAAAAGTACTCTATTTTATCATTAATAACAAAAAGAAACAGCTGACTTTCATATCATATTAATAAAAAAAACATTTATTTACTCTACTCTCATAATATTACCCAAAAACAACAATTTATTTTTCTTAGTAATCAATAACAACATTTTCCTTTCTGGTTAGTTAAAAAACAAACTAAGAACCATAAGTAAATATTGAAATGCAATTAGAGTGAAAACAATTTAACAATGATGAGCAATATTTTCCCAAAATAAATCAATATTTACCTCTTTCCTTATTAAACAAACCCCTAAAAACTTCTGGGCAAAGTTATCCTCATTGAATTGGATTCCAGTATGTGTGGTAGTACCAAGAACCATGCATGCAATTAATGTTTATGAGTCTTGAAATAAGACTAATATTATATACATTAATCAAAGTAAATATACTCAGTCATTAACGATAATAGAGTCCATGTGTAATTCAAATTCAAATTAAATCTCTGATCAACATTGGGAACAGTTGAAAAGAGGTTGGCATTACATGCAGCAATTGAAACCCTTTCTCGTTGGAGAACATGACATACAGTCCTCACCACAATTAAGAACGAATTGGCAATCTGATGGAAGTTTATCCCCTACATCCGCGTCTGTGGCTGCCAGTCCATGCATTGAATCGAAATTAAAAACATAACTTATAATTCGTCATAGATAGTCAAAAGTATAAAGAAATAATCCTTATTGAAAGCAAACATATATAATCCAAGTATCTAAACTAATCATTCAAGTACTATCAATCAAATAGCTATTCTTACCAGTAGTGGCAGCAGTAGCCGTCGATGCAACTAGAATAGTAATTATCACGAACATGACCACGATGAGGGCAACACCTCCCCTAGAATTCCGCAGCCTGAGGCCCACAGAGAAGGACCCTTTTTCCTGCAACGCAAGGCGTCGTAGAAGCCTGGTAGCTTGCAAAATAAAACCCCAAAGAATGGCGACTAATAACAGGGAGTTCTTGATCAAAATCTCAAAGACGGGTTCATTATCGTCTGTGTTTGCGTTGCCTTCTTTTAAAAGTAAAGGCGATGACCATATCTTTAATGCTATTTCTTTCCATAATGTCACGAGGACAGCGAGACCCACACAGATCATGGGTCCCAGTACCTTTGCCATGTCAGCCAGATTTATTATCCCAACTGCTTCCTCTCTGTAACAAGTTCAAAAATTTTCCTTGAGAAAATAAAAATCGGAATTGAAATTAATTAATTGGGTTGAAAGGCAGCACAGTATGAAAGAGACTGTAACCATCTCATCCTTCACACTTAAATGACCAAAATAAAAATAATAATAATAACAGTAAACAACGAATCTCGGACACAAATACATACATCCGAAACAGGGATAAATTCATTTTATTTTGGATCTATCAAGTGCAGTTAAAGGATAGAATATTTTAGAATGCAATTTTTTTCAAATTTCCTATCAAATAGACTTGTATATGAAAGTGAGTAGCTGTTTAGAGAGAAATGCCTTGTTACACTTATTTTTTCAGTCACTTTAATCTTAAATAGTTTATGTATGATATGGGCTTTAGGTTTTATTGTGCTTCAAGATATGTTCATGTTTTTTAAGATTCTTCATAGGTATAAGATTAAGAGAATAAAAATGTAGGTGGGGAGAAAAACACTCCATTTCATAATTACTCAAGCTAGATCCAAACATCCCATGAAAAAAAACCTGCGTTATTGCATGCATGCATGAAAATGAAATAGAGCAGAGGGCAGGATCTGAAACAAGCTTGTATTTCTTCCTATCAAAGAACACCGGCACAGCCCCTATATTTTATGTAGTTCTATATTTATGCCTGAACTAACTATATAGATTATTAGCCGCCCCGTCAGTGCCTATGATGCCCTCAAAAGGGGAATTATGATGGGGCGGGTAAAAACGCCCTGTGTGAAGTTAAGGTGGTGTGGCTGCAATGAATGAAATGTGTATTGCTATTGATTCCATGCAAGTTGCTAGGCGCTAGTTTGTGGTTAATGCCCTGAGATATTTTCTACATGAATGTTTTTTTCAAACATTTTCCACTTTCCTTGTTCATATTTTATTTTCATCTTGCAGTCATATTCCACTATGGTATCCGTATGTGATTTACATGTTCATTGTCATTGTGTTTATTTCTATTTTATCACGCTTTTGATTAATTGTTGTGTATTTATTTGTCTTTTCAAGAGACAATAACCCTTTTTCATGAACTTGCCACAACATGAGACATTAATGGAAATCTTAAAGTGTTTGATACATATAAAATGGTCTCAATGCAACCTTGCTAATGAACTAACCTCAGCATTAGGAAATAAACACTACATATCAATTGTAATCTTGTCATATATATACATTGTATATCATGGTAACACATTGACTAAAAAGACCAGTGTGAAAATCTATATTACTCAAGGACAATATGGTAAATGCCCCAAACTTTCTGGGAGACTTGGTGTCATGGATTTGCAGTCTGCTAGAACTTTTTTTTTCAAACTTGGGAATTTTCTCAACTTCACATCAGCACTTGAGGTCGTGTGGCACTACCTTGCTTCAGCCACAAGGGTTAGACCAACCTGTGCCTACTACAACCAGACTAAGCCTCTTCACCCAAAGTCTCTGCATAACTTCTCCTTAGACTGCAAACCATCAAATGCAATTAAGTCCTATTCAACCAAGTTCATTTAACAGTTAAGCATGTATCCAACCACAGCCTCTAAACATCCCAGCGATACTTTACTTAACAGTGTTCAACACTTAGCCAATGCCAACAGTTAACTAACAGTGAGTCTTGCATGAAGTAGAACAACATTCATGCCAATAAACAAGCCACAATACACATGCACATGTATAGCCAGCATCCAAGGCAGATGCCTTGAAACTTTATTAATGAGAAGAATGTTTACAGGACACCAACAAGGGAAGGCAACCACATGCATGCCACTCTTTCAAAATGAGTACGAAGATACTAAGGCTAACAATCCTCTTACCAATGCCCAACAGTCCTGTACAAACCAACCCTTGAAGCTACCACAAGCCTGCCACCTGTAGGTCCTGTTGACCACTCTGTTTTTCACCCAGCTAGCCCAATTTCGCCTACTATGCAAACCCTGTGACTTAGCACAATTTCAAAGCTCACTTTGGGACTTATGTGAGTCACTTGACAATGCTTGAATGAATGCCTCTTGATGCCTTAGTCACTTTAAGACCTCTTCTACATACGAGTCTTGTTAAGCACTAGCAAGCCTCTCCAAGTCTAAGTGATCCCAAGCTCCTACTTACAACTCAAGTATGCCCACATGACTTAGCTGACAATACCCATCTCAAATGGTGTTGTGCCCACTATGTCGAGCAATCACAATCACAAACCCATCTGAGGCTAAAGTGCCCACAAGTATGCCCTCACATCCATGCTCGTTGCAAGCTTGTCTAGCAAGTGTGCCCATCACGTTCGTGCCCATAGCATCTGCATCCATCACAAGTGTCTATAGCAAGCTATGCCCAAGTGCACCTAGGAACTACTTCCAACAAGTTGCCTCCAAGTACGCCTTGTTTCCCTGCTCCCGAAGTGCACCCACAAGTGCAAGAAGTCAACATCCACCCCTTGATGTGTGTCCAAGTACTTCTAGCTAACATGCATCCAACCAAGTGCGCCCACTTAGTCTACCCAGCCAATGTGCCTCTGACCGAGTATGCTCTATGAGTCGGTTGATGTGCGTACAAGTACCTCTAGCCAACGTGCATCCAACCAAGTGTACCCACTTAATCTACCTAGCCAATGTGCCTCTAATCAAGTATGCCCAAGTCCTCTATAAGCCGGTTGGTTCCTCTTGTCACTCTGTCCGTCATGTGTCATGCACGCCAATGGATGAGATTGGCCACAACAACCTTTTTTGCTTTGCCAAATTCCCTCCAAGTTCTTTTGGTCTATCCAACTAGTGCAATCTGCCACTATCCATGGTGTGCCTTTCTTTCGGGCAAGGGAACCCAACATCTATGGTGTGCATTTCTTTCGGGCAAGGGAACCCAACATCCATTATGTGCCTTGCCAATGGGACAAGGCACCCCTAACTGACTCGTCTAACCATCAGCCTCTTGTCATGCCTGCCAATGTCAGCAAGTGACCACCGTGGTGGTCATGTGACAGAGGTGCTCAAAGCCTCTCAAGGTTAGGGCCTTATACCTAGCATGAGATATTCAAATCCATTTTCTTTTATGTGCATTGGTACAAGGTTGCTAATGAGGAAATGGAACCCTTGATTTCAACAATGATAATGATGGTGATAGCAAGATTCAAACCGTTAGTGAGAATGGGCATATAGATGATAGCTCAGGGATTGAGATTGAGGAATGGAAGTCTGATAGCAATCGGTAATGAATTGAGTTCAAAAAATAGCAATTGTGTGGAGGGTTAGAAGGAAATTTCAAAGGCATGTGACCATTTGGAGGAGGATTGTTCAGAACAAGATATTGAGATTGATGCTCAAACTAATCCCAACGGCAATTGATATGTAGGTGTCATAGTCAGTAGCAATGATTCCAACCTTGGCAATGCCAATGGATTAGAGGAGATTAGGGACACTTTGCAAAGAGGGCATGGAGTTACAGAGTATTTTGGCAATGGCAGTGGGGAACACCTAGGGCGAGTGGGTTGGGCACCTGCAAAGCAGTATACAAATGAGGTTAGGGACTATGAAACAATGAATTCAACCAGGAATTAGGCAACCTATCTTGGAATTTCAGCAAAAAAGTTGATGTAGATTGTATGATGTACTCTGTTTTGTTCATTAATGGAATATAAGATGCCGTTTCCAAAATATTTTTACCTTGTTTTGACTTGAATTAGGTTTTAGTTCACCAAGAGGAGTGCCAGAATTTGTCAGTCACATGTGTGTTGTTAATCTGTATTTTCCCTAGCTATTACACTGAAGGTTTGATTACTATTTTTGCTATATATTTTTCCTAGTTGCTACACTGAATTATCATAACTATACATGTGTATACTCCTGAAAGATCCTTCCAGTTATTTTAGAAGTCTATGGTATCTTATTGATTCTTCTCTACACGAAATAAATAGTTGGATATATGTTTGATTGCTCTCTCTTGTTTTGCACACCCAAACTATGTTGGCTAGGTGATTGGTCCAACTCCTATTGAAAGGGAGCTAGTATTGTGGCCCTGGCCATTCTACATTTTACAGATGCACTTCCATTCAATCTGAGCAACTGGGTGAAAAAATGAAGTTGAATAACACAATTGTTTGTTTTTTGATGAAGAAAACAACAAAGTTTTATGTATCTTCAACTTCAACCCTTCTAAACTCATTTTCCTTGAGTATTTCACTTTAAGCCTAAGGTAAACACAAAATTTGTAGAGAATTGTCTTGACTCCATACTCTTTTTGTTTTAATTTATGGATATATAGTGGTATAATTTGGCGGGCACCAACTACTTATGCTTTAAAATTTAAGGTAAGGATAATGAGTGACCTGCGTACCCACCATGTGTTTTAGAGATGACTATTCATTTTAGGGAAACAAATATATGATCGTAGTCTACATTGATTGCACTTGATTCTCGAGTATATTTTGAAAATTTTCAGGTTTAATCACTATTTTTTTTATCGAAATAGCATACAACCCAAAAAAGGTGTTGTGTTGACACATGTTGGTACCCATCAATTTTCTTTTTGATGTGGCCATTACCAAGAAAACTAAAACTAACTTTTTGAAGAGGAAAGTGTGGGGAAGATTACTGCGTTTTTTGCTATTTTTTTGGTCATTCCATTTTGGAGATATTGAATTTTCATCTTAGGTAATTTTCAGAACAATAAAATTCCTAAGCAATAACATTTTGAAAAAAATTATTAACAAATATAAATTCATAATGATAAAAAACAATTCTTATATCATTACAAACTAGATGTGAAGGTGAATCCATCGATACAAAGTTTGACAAATAATGTTTAAAATTTGCAGAGGTTCAGCCTTGCCGAAGTTGCAGGTTTCGCAAAACTACAGGAGATGTTGCAGGTTTTGTTGACCAAAAACCCTCGGCCAAGAAAATATTTTGGCCAAGAGTTTTTTTCCAACTCTTGTCCGAGAGTTGTTTTAAAATACAATGATGTCATTGACTAAAACTCTAGGCCGAGAGTTTAAACTCTCGGCCAAGAGTTTTATTAAACTCTTGGCTGAGAGTTTATGTTAACATTTTTTGCTTGTTCCTTCGGGCATGATTATTTTCTCCTCCGCTCCTCACTCCAAAAAGTGTTACCCAACTTCATATTTTCACCCAACTAGATTTTAAAAGACAAGTGACCCTTCTCTTTTCGTATGTATAAGCATAGGTCCCTTCAAGACTTGCACTTTGGTTAGATACAAGGCCTTTAAAATACCGCATGCACCCTTCATAAAAGGAATCAGCAAATTTATATTTTTCTTTACATAATCTTTGGCTAAAATGTTGAATTTACTTGAACTAAAGTAATAAATTTTCTTCCTTCTTTTTCAAAGAAACTCTGCAAACTTAATATTTTCCTCTATAAGGAACGATGATTGCCATCTTTCAGTAGCCATACTAATTTAAAATCTGAGCATGAAGGTTTTCACGATGGATAGTCATTGGGGCATTGTTTTTGGATTTTCATTGTGTTTGAGTTTATGAATACTCAACATTTCGAGTGGACACTCCAAGTCTCCACCCATCATCAGGGGATCAAAATGAAGCTGCAATAGGTAGAAAAAAGTATACGTAGGCTAAGAATATAAAGTAATGGAGAGAAATCCATTAGGGTTTATGTCGGGGAAATGAACCGTTAGAGAGAAAAATAACGCAGTCAAAGAAAACAATGAAGAGAGAAAGAAGTAAGTGGAAAAGAGAAGTCAAAGGATTAAAATTATTGTTATGAAAATAAAAATTGGGGGGGTGGACCTAACATTAAGGAATAAATCATAATAGTGAACTATGAATTAAATATAGATGGAATGCATAAATCTAAATATCAAACAAAATAAATTGTATATATATATATATATATGGGGGAATAGGAGGATAAATTAGGGGATTAAGCAGAGAAACTAATAATAGAACCGAGATTAGAGATAAGAGAAAAACCTATATACTAACTTGCCAGAACAGATTGAAGAAATAGGAAATCGAAAAAATTAGAGAACCTAGTGAAGGAAGGGAAGGAAAAAAATTGAATCAAGAAAGAGGGAGTAAATAGGGAGGTCAGAGGGAGGTCAAAGGAAAGGATAAAGGAGGGGGAGAAAAATAAAGAGATGACAAATGAATCAAATCATTGGCTGAAGTGATGGATTAAAGGTTTCCAAGAGTGACTTAATTTGTAACCATCTTCACAATTGAAATTGTTAGGGTTCTTCTCAATTTCCAAAGCTTCCCTTTTGAGGCGGGAGGAGTAGTGAGGGGCAGATTCTAGGACTTTAGTTTGATCAAAGCAAATGAGGTGTTTCAAGTTAAATGAGTGGTCAGCTCAAGGTTGCGGAGGAGTGCCCTCCCACCCCTCATCTTCACTCCGGAAGCTCGATTTGGGCCACTTCGATGCAGAAGCTGTAGATTTTTAAGTGTTTTTCCCCAACCGGTTTCAGTCACATTGTCATAGTTAAATGCCCAAACTCATAACTTTCAGCTGTTAATGAAATAGACTTTGTATGAACAATTTAATACATGAAACACAGGAAAATTCACTAACAGAAATTTTAGGACAGTCACACACAGAAAATTTCAGACAGTAATTTTTGGCAAAATTGCCCAGGAAAAACCCACAAGGGGAAAACCTGTTTGAGAGAGAGTTCTTTTTATTTCTTCAGCAAAATAAAATGAAACAGCAGAATTACAACTTATCTCAACCGCAAAACCCAGAATTTTGTCTCGAAATTCGTGCCAAACCAGCAGTGTATGGACTGTCTAAATTTGACTGTACAGACCTCGAATTGCGTGCCCAGAAATTTATTTCCTTCTCGGAATCGTGCCAACAGCAAAACAGAATTAAATCTTCCCTCGAAAATCGTGCCCAACTCAGACCTCGATTTGCATGCCACTGTACGAATTTTTGCCCCTGCCTCGAAATTCGTGTCACTGCCTAGAAATCGTGCCACTATTTTTCTTCTCAAAAAATGTGCCCAGAACTGTTATATGGACCTGTTGTACAGTTTCTTGGAATCCGTCCCTGTGTTGTTTCTCTCTCCTGTGATTTTCTTCTTCTCCTCTCAAGAAGTCGAATTGCTGTCTGCGCTCTCAAAACTCATGAAAGAAAAAATATGGAATGGTGAAAAGCCTTTCCCTTGCCTTTTTGTTTGGATGCTGGGGTGAGTGAAGAGACATCTAATCCAAGGGCCCACATTGACTTAGATGGATGGATGAGATTAAAAGCGAATTTAATTCTCTCCAAAATTAATTTCACTCACTTTACTTAAATTTATCAAAAAGTCACTTTAATCTCTAAAGTGGAATTAAATGCTCATCTCAAGTCATTTAATGCAAGGGTCATGTTATTTTCCCCTTTTTGTGACTTAGGCTAATTTTCACTAGGGGAACACTTTCCTAGGTACAAAATCAACACTCCCTCTTAACGAGGAAGGTGTTTTGCACCACTCCCAACTTGTCCCTGAAGAAGACAAACTTGCCCCACCCCAATGATTTTGTCAGAATATCTGCTACCTGCTCATCAGTGGAAATGTATCGTAACTCCACAGCTGCTCTTTGAACATAGTCTCGGATGAAATGATATTTGATCTCTATGTGCTTGGACCTATCATGGAAGACTGGATTCACAGAGAGTTGAATGCAACTTTGATTATCACAGTGAATCACCGTAGGCCTAAGCTCAACATCAAATAAATCCACCAACAACTTGCGAATCCACAGTGCCTTGCAACTCGCCTGACTAGCTGCCATGTACTCGGCCTCAGCAGAACTCAAAGTAACGGACGTTTGCTTCCGACTGAACCACGACACTGTTGCTGAGCCCAAACTGAAACAACAACCAGAAGTGCTCTTTTGACCCGTCACACTACCTGCCCAATGTGAATCCGTAAAGCCAACCAAACCAACACCATCCGAACTCTTGTAGTCCATACCATAATCCACTGTCCCTGCAAGGTATCTCAACACATGTTTTACGGCTACCCAGTGCACACTCCTAGGCTCTACCATGAACTGACTGAGAGTGTTCACCGCAAAACACAAATCTGGCCTAGTGTTGACTAGATACATCAACGAACCAATGAGCTGATGATATAATGTAGGATCCACCAACTCTCCCTCAGAAGCATGAAGCTTCCTCCAGTTGGTGATCATCGGAGTAGCCATAGGCCTGCAGCCCTCCATCCTAAATCTCCTTAGAATATCAACAATATACTTTCCCTGTCCCAAGAAAATATGTCCAGGCTCCTGCCAAACCTCCAATCCCAGAAAATAATGCATCAACCCAATGTCAGTCATCTCATACTCTGAAGCAAGATCTCTCTTGCAAGCTGCAATGAGTCTCTCTCCACCTGTAACGAATAAGTCATCTACATACAGCAGAAAAATGAGCAAATCGTCACCAACCCTGATGATGTAAAGGTTCGGATCAACCTCACTCTTCTGGAATCCCATCAACAACAAGTAAGAGTCTATCCTGGAGTACCAAGTTCTGGGAGCTTGCTTCAGTCCATACAAGGATTTCTACACCCTGCATACATGAGAATCTCTCCCATGAATCTCAAAGTCCCGAGGATACTCAACATATACCTCCTCCTGTATATATCCATTGAGAAATGCGGTCTTCACATCCATCTGATGGATCTTCCAACCCATTTCTGCAGCAATGGAAATCAATGCCCTTATAGAAGAGTAACGAGCAACCGACGTAAAGGTCTCCTCATAATCAACTCCCTCAACCTGTGAAAACCCTCGTGCCACAAAACGAGCCTTGAACTTCTCCACACTGCCATTTGTAGCATGCTTTACCTTGTAAAGCCACCGAGAAGTCACAACTAACTTCCCCTCAGGTCTCGAAACTATCTCCCAAACATCGTTCTTCATGATGGAATGGTACTCTTCCATCATGGCATCTCTCCACACAGGATGCTAAGAGGCCTCCTCAAAAGTAGAAGGCTCTGAATCACAACAACTAGCAATCAAAGCCATGCCAAGTCTATCTGGCATCCAAATCTCTCGAACAGGTCTTTTGGGATCTCCAAAATACTTTGCATCCTTCAACGTATCCTTGAGCCACTTGGGCATCCTCTTCCCTGAACGCTCCTCCCACACTGGTGAATCATCCTCAGAAGACAGTGAATTAGGAGAAACAATGCCTATACCTGATGAACTAGGAACTGATGAACCAGTCGCTGGAGAACAAGAAATTGGTGAACCCTGTGAAATGGAAACCACTGGTGAACCTGTAATAACAAAACCTAAACTTGTACCAGGTGAACCTCTTGGCTGAACCACTGAACCTGCAGAACCTGTGCCTGTGACTTGTGGTCCAGTCACCCCTGATACCTGTGACCCTACACTCTGTCCCACTGAACTCTGTACAACAATCTGAGGTGTGGAAGCCTGTGGCTCCCCCTGCTCTAACTCTCAAGACTTCCCGAAAGCCCTCTCCTCCTCAAACTTCACTTCCCGCCTGACAACAACTCTCCTCTGGGCAGGAATGTAAATACGGAAGGATTTCGAAGTCTCGTCATAACCCACAAAGATGCCCTTATCTGCAGTGGGCTCCAACTTTGTCCTCTTCTCAGAAGGGACATGTGAATAAGTCAAGCAACCAAATATCCTAAAATGACTCACCTCAGGCTTCTTCCCAGAGAAAGCCTCCTCAGGAGTCATGCACCCCAACACACGATGAGGACTCTTGTTCTATAGATATACAGTTGTGCTACATTCCTTAGCCCATAGGAAGAAAGGAAGACTTTGATCATGGAGCATAGCTCGGGCTGCTCCCACTATAGCTCGGTTCTTCCTTTCAACAACCCCATTCTGCTATGGGGTATATGGAACTGTCAACTGTCTCCTAATGCCCTCCTTCCTGCAAAAATCATCAAAAGCAATGGGGTTATTCTCCCCTCCATTGTCTGATCTAAGTGCATGTATCCTCC
The DNA here is from genome assembly GCA_027924585.1 of Larix kaempferi. Classification (NCBI taxonomy): domain Eukaryota; kingdom Viridiplantae; phylum Streptophyta; class Pinopsida; order Pinales; family Pinaceae; genus Larix; species Larix kaempferi. Next base: position 4,925,996 of record BSBM01000434.1, read on the forward strand.
TCCCTGTCTAGTTCTCCACAAGAGCTTTGAACTCTTGGAACCTCTTCAAGACCTCAAATTTCTTGCTCCTCAGGAAGTAGATCCAGGTCTTCCTGGAAAAATCATCGATGAATGTCACATAATACTCAAAACCTCTCTAGGAAACAGATGACATAGGGCCACACAAATCTGAATGAATCAAATCAAGCACTCCTGCTGACCTGTTGTCGCTGCTATCAAAAGCAGTCTTGGTGTACTTTCCCAAAGCACACCCCCTGCACACATCATTGTGCTCTGTGTCAAACTCAGGCATACCTGTAACCATGTGTCTCAATATCCTCGAAGTTGGATGATGCAGATGAGCCATCCTCCGATGCCACAGCTCACAAAGATCACTGCTGCTGCTGTGTGCCAAAGCATACTAGGGCTAAAAAAGTAACTTGTACATCTTCCCACACCTGACTCCAACGGTAGAGGAATCAAAAATTCCAAATCCCTTGGGAAAAATGCGTACCTGTCCATCAAGAAAGCACACACCAAGTCCCCTATCCTCGATCATGGACACTGAAATCAAGTTCTTTTTCAGCCCAGGGACATACAAGACATCCCTCAAAGTTATGGGTCTCATGGACTCCCTCTCAAAGGTAGCTGTCCCACGACCAACTACTCTAACTACTGTGTCATCCCCCAAAACCACCTCCACATCTATCCTTGTCTGTGAAAGCTTGGAAAACATCTCTCGAGCACCTGTCATGTGGCTCGAAGCCCCGCTGTCAATGTACCAAGTGCTGGTGGTGGAGGCACTCAAAGAATGGCCAGTCAACAAAGAATACTCACTCACGTCCTCCATATCAGCGTTGGTGATGATAGAAGTGTTATCACACCATAGTAGCAGGGCTACTATTCTTGTTTAGCAGATATCTGCACATTCCAGAGCTTCCATTATTCAGAGCATGGCTATGATGATTGTATATTTTGTGATCACTCATGATCAGAGTAGTGTATTATTCAGACTTATGTTAGACCTTGTGTCAAGGCTGAGCCTTGAGAGTTCAGATTTGATGACCGATGTGACCCTTTATCCCATACAGTTTCAGTTCAGTGCTTAGAGATGTATTGCAGCAGTGTTTCAGATGGTATATGATGTTTATTACTATGATGATGTTGTATGATCTATGGATATTTTATCATTGACTGTGGATTATTATCTTGTTGATTTAGTCATGTTCACAGCATCTACTTGGTATATTATTCCTGATGTGGCAAACTATTTAAAATGAACTATAAATCATAAAATGGACAATTGCTTGCACATTTAGGTCATTTAACAAAACCCACTGGTTTTCCACCTTACATAGATATGGTCTTTCCTAACACCAGTTGTTTGCTAGTGTAGGCTCCATACTCACTTGACTCCATCCATACATGACTTTCCTATTTGACTTTGAACCTTGACCTGTCTCATTTGACTTTCTGATACTGAGGACTTCCCCATTTTTCTACCTCTGTGTTTGGACCGCATCCCTGTATGTTCAGTGTCTCGGCTCTAAGTTGGTGACAAAACTTGCCTTTGGTGAGTTGGATTGTAGGCCTAAATCATTCTGGTCGGTTGTCTCGATGTTTGGCATTGGCTCGAACTCCCCCTAGTCACTTGAGATGTTGTTGGCTAAAACTGAAAGCTCATGTTCTACTTATGGAAACTTATAAATTCGCCCATGGAAACTAAAAAGGGCAAGAGCGATGAACTGCTAAAAATACTCCTCGAAGAGTATATGAAAGGTCCAAAAAGAAATGGTTCTTAAAAGCTATATCTAAACAATTGCTGACCTTATATGTATATGAAAACATCCTATGGATGCAAGCTGCAACTAGTTGTGCTTTTCAGCACACCTGAGATCCGAAGGGTTATGTAGGCCAAAAAGGCCATGAAATGAAATTGAATGATCCTAATGAACCTGGATCAACTTGATGTAGACATGATGCCTAAGTTGAATAAGCACTCTCTAAACAACTTATCCATTTGTGAGGCACAGCCATTCCCCGTGTTATTTTGTCCAAGCACAGAGTTTGTAGCTTCCCCCTTCTCCCGGTCCAAAGTATTTTTGAGTTAAGTTAGACAAGTCAACCCCTTGGCCCAACCTTGTTCCTAGCCTTCATCCTTCACTAGCAGTTTGACCATGTCCAATGGGTGAGTTTGTCATTTGAACTATTGTACAAGTAATTTTATATAACAAAGGAATATGCTAACTTGATTAATGCCACTGAATGGATGTTATACTTTGAGCTTGGTTGTGAGAATGATTAGAGAAGCATGTCTTAGTCTACTGATGTGATTTATCCTTGGTTGTATATTATTGGGATCCGTGATGATGTGGGCCATATATATATACCTATTGATGATGATTGATGGTCCCACATACTTGATGATGATATCATATGATGGACATATGGTTCAGATGATGATGGATGCAGTTCAGCAGGTTTTATTATTACTTCAGATCATCAGATTATGCACTGTCCATATATGGTGGACCCTACAGCTGGCCCATTAGGGAAACCCATGGTGTATGAGTACACATTCCTAGTGGATTTGGGTCTTCTGGATTCAATGAGACACTTATCTTTCAGTTTCGGGCACTTCTGACAGTGATTGATGCAGTTTTACACTTGTTGACCAGATTTGGGGCTAATTTCCCAGCCTGAGCAGTAGGGGCCATGAGAGGCCAGTTCACCTAGGGCGCTGTATGAGGAGGGGGTGGTCCAACCACTTGTTTTTACCATTTACCCCCCCCTTCTAGAGAGCCTGGTGGGCTCAGTTGGACAGCGCAGATGCCCTGGGAGGCAATTTTGGCACTTTCACAGTTACCGAGGCAGTTAAAAAATGGATAAAGTGGTCACTGAGGAATTCGATTTGCGCAATTGAGGCAAGGTTTTGGCATTTGGTTTTCACAGAGGTCTTCCAGGGTGATCCCACTATCTTCCAGCCAGTTTTCACCATGTGGGTAGGCCCACAGCGATCACAGGAGGTCTTTTACTGTTGGTCTATCACAGATTTTGAGGACAGATTTGATCATTTATATTATATTGGACATATTTTATTATTTTATTGTGCCTTGGAGATGATCTAGTAAGGATTGATGCCTCCTAGCCCCACCATGTGCTTCTTATGTCATGTCCTAATCATTATGAGGTGGGCTTTGGTACTTTTACCCCCTCTAGTGGATGACGTCACCCTCCATGACTATTTTAGACTATTACGTCATCATTATATTGGGTGATCCATGTGATATATTGTTATGATTCATTATTAGCCATTGATTGTATATTGAGATCTTTTAATCTCAACCACTCATTTGATGTAGTATTGTAAAGTGGTATAGGGTTTTGGTCTTTATTATTCTATATAAGGAGGAGACCCCCTATTGTATAGCTCACCTTTGGAGCTCTGGAATATTGGAATAGAACACTTCTTTGTGGAGCATATCTCTCTTGTCTTGTGGATTCTCTTGCATCTTGAGTATTGTAATGTCCCTTATTAGGAATTTTATTAAAATTGCAATTTTCCACTTTTTTTTCCCTTGTTCGACCTTTGACTAGTTTTGATCTCTAGGTCCCAAATTTGCCCCAAATGATCCCAAATCTTCTGAGAAGGTGTATGAATGATATTAGAACATAAATATGTGTTTCAGGGATGCCTTTGGACCTTTAAAATACTTCTGCAAATCCTCTTTCAATTCTGATCAATGTAGGTAACTTTACTAGTGATTTTCCTTTGGCTAGTATTGGTCTCTAGGTCTCAAATTGACTCCAAATGCCTTCAAATATTCAAGGAAGGTGTATGAATGATATTAGAACTTGAATATGATGTTTATGGATGACATATGGCCACCAAAAGACCTCTGCAAACTCTCTTAATATTCTGGACCAATTATGCAATTTTACTAGTAACTTGGGGTTCAAATCCCCCTAGGGTAAACAATGAAAATGGCTTCCCAAATGCCTCCAAACCCACTCAAATTTATGAACAGAGGTATGTAATGTGTTAATTATGTTATTAAAGTCTCATATGCACCATTAATGGATTATTACAACTGTTCTCACCCTCTCCCATTCAACTGCAAAAATCCCCAATTCGACCCTTGGGGAAATGGCACTATTTCACCTCCCAATACAACTAAACTGAGTAAAAATGCTTCAAATGCTCAAGTACAGTACATGAAACTTGTAGAAGACATCCATGGCAGTATATTGATCACAAATATATCCGATAATCATCCATTCATTCGAAATCATCATCAATACATTGGCTCACAACAAGGTAGTGGGGAAATGGCATTGTTCTTCCATTAAAAATGAGATTTATACATTTCTACTTGGAATTTCGACCTGAAACTTTTTGGAGACGAAGAACAAAGTATTTACTTCATATTAAAAAAGAAATGGGGCATTAGAAGCTCCCCCAAAGAGTACAATAGCTCACCAAAAACGCCCTCCCTCAAGGATCAAGAATATGCCATCAAAATTGGAAATGGTTGAAGGAGCGAGCTGCAATAGAAGAAACCATGAGCTGCCCTGTAGCTTACACCTGCAAATAAAGACTCCATTAAAGCTCCAAATGAAAGGTCTGAATGGCCTTTCCAATTGCCAACTTGGATGGGAATCTTTCACCCTCGAAATTGGCTAAGGCAAGAAACTAGTCATCCACTAGCTCTCCCTCTTCACAAATGCAATTGCAAATTCTACAAATGATCAAAAGCTGGTTTCATTCTTTGTTATTGACATTTATAAAGTTCTAATGGCCTCCATGGGTCGAATTCCTTCCAAGAGACTCATGCCAACTCAAGTTGGGAAGAGATTCCAAAGAACGCCACTTGTACAACAATTCCTAGTCTCCCACTTCCACCAAATCACATGTGGAAGCATCTTAGCTGCCCTAACACCCTTAAGCGCCCTCTTGGAGTCTATTTTTAGCCCTGACATGTCATATATGTCATATGTCAGCCTTCAGGTCTGATTTGTGTCATAGGTGTCATAGCATCTTCATCATTGTTGTCATAGAGCTAGGGAATCTAGCCCAAGTGTCTCACTAGCTCCAAATTGCCTCTTCCTCTTCCATGGGAGTTACTCTTCCTCTATATTTCGACCTTGGATGATTCATGCCATGAATAATACCTTTTGGACTCCCCAAAGTATGTTACCATTCACCTTGAATTCGAATTGGTGAGAGAATGATGCCAAGTGTAGTGGGAAAATCTAGCCATATGTGGGTCCCACTTCCTCCATGTGTCTTCATGATCAAATGCCACTTTGATTTTCACTTGTATATATTTATTTAGATCCTTTATTAAATATTTATGCCACTCTAATGTTCAAACATCATTTATTATCCCCATTATTCCAAATCCCAAAGCTTCCACCCCAAACCTAGGAAACTAGTAATTTTCCTCCTTGGCAATTATTTGACCTTTAACATCAATTTTACAAACTCTAATGAATATGGCCAATGTGATTAGGCCATTGTGACCCAATACCAAATTTGGGACATGACAAGTATAGAGTATCTCTTCTATGTATCATGTGGATTTTGGTGCTTCTACTAGTTTTCTTGCAGGAAAGTCGAATTGGTGGAGAGGAGGGCGATTTCTTGAGGGTTATTGTTGGAGGGATCCACATAGTCTCTCTTGGGTTGATCTTGGTGAAAGGGAGTATCATTATTGTATCTTTGTGACATAGTTGATGCTTTCTATTACATCTTTCCATCATTTTCATAATCATCTTACTTGGCTTGTTTCATGTGATCCTGTCTTGTAGGAGGAGGATGATTTGGCTATCTTGGAGGAGGACGTTTTGGTTGGAGCTCGAAGATCTCACTCTTGAATATACACATAGGAGAATGCTATCAATATGCAAGGTGGCCATAAGCAATTGAGGTAAGATCTACAAGGTATGTGCCTCTTTCCATCCATTCTATCTTCATTGGTCACAAACCCTAATTAATCAAAACCCCAAATTTTGGTTTTTCTTAGATCTACTTAGATCTAGCCTTGCTTTTGAAAAGATCTTAAGAACCCACCTCTATAGCATCCACCCCTAGTTGGATCTATAGTTTGGTGGTGATTGGGTTAAAATTAACACACTTTTCAAGGCAATATAGCCCTCTTGAACCAAATCGCACTTCCTTGGAGAGGCTTGTTGGGTTAGATCTAGCATGTGGGTAGGTGAGATCCCACTTGATTTGCAATCTACACACTTGATAACCTACCCCTAGACTTTTACTTGGTCGATTTCTACCTTGTGAGCATCATTCCACATTTTAAGGGATTAAAACCCCCTTTTGAATTACTTGCCACCTTAAAACTCAGATCTAGTAAGATCTAACCCTTGGATTGACTTGATTTTCTAGATCCACATACATCGGTGCCTAAGCTACTTGGATCTACAATTTGGTGGCCATTGGACTTGATTTGACACACCTTATCCCCCTTTTAGCCCTCCTTGAGCAAGGTCGCACTTCCTTGGGTGACTGAGTTTGCCCACTTCTAGGACCTGGTTAGTTGAGATTGCAGTGGATTTGGAACGGGCATATCTTGAAACCTATATCTAGAGTGTCATTTTGTGATGATCTACCTTGGGGGTAGCATTCCTTGTTTTGAGGGATTGTGGTCCACTTGGGTCATTTCATGAAATCCTAGATCTAGCTAGATCCAACCATCCTATCTCAATTAGCCCACTTGACTTGACCTCTAGGTGTCCCGATCTACACTTTGATATATCTTTTGACTCCATTAGCCCATCCAACAAGGCACTAGTCCTCCTCAAGCAAGTCGCACTCCTTGGGAATTGTGTCAAACCTTAGATCTGGTACATGGGTACTCCTAATTTCAACTTAGATCCATATATCTACTCATTATATATCCTCTAGTGCCAATTGCATCCCTTAATTTCACCTTGTGGGTCCATTTTAAGCCATTTCACATATCCCAAGAAAGTAGGACCCACTTGTGTAACACATGGTACTATACCTTGTCATTATAACTAATCATGTGGCCTAAATTATACATTGGTTGAAACACTAATCATTTCTCAAACCACCTTCAACCATACTTTAATTTCTAGGTCCACTTTACCTTGCATTGGTTTCCGTAACTTACCATTTACTCATCCATAGGAACCTTTGTTTGGGACCAATCATCTTTGATTGGTTATAGGGTCTCCCCCTAGGTCTTGATTCTTCTGGATCTAAAGCGAAGAGTGCCTCGGTTGACGTGACTCCCACCTTGCATTGGGAACCGTGGCATCTCTTGGGTCACCTTTTTAGTTGCCCATCTCCTCTACCGTCCCAGATGGGATACCACTAGGGACAACTACAAGTGTGATAACAAGAAGCTCTCTCAACCTGTCCAGTGCAGAGAGAAAACTCTTTCTCAAATCTAGTTGTAAACTCATTAATCTCTGCTAAATATGTTGTCTGTTGTTGCTTCTTCTTCCTCTGCTGTAGGCACTGTCTAGCATAATGCCCAAATCCCTAACAGGCAAAGCACTTTACAGTGCTCATGTCTTTCTTCTGTCCACCCTGCTGCTGCTTAGCCCCACCCTTCTTGGGGCCCTTCTTGAACTTCTTCTTCCCTTTAGCTGCCAAAGTCACATTCTCCTCATCCTACATACTAGTCGAAGAGCTCCCCTGCACAAAGCCTCTCCGGGTCTCCTCCTGCACAAAGTCATCCCAGAGACGATCCCAGGTGGGCATGTTCTCCTTGGAAACAATAGCCTCCACGAATACAAACCATGGCTTGGCCACACCATTCAGGGTTGTACACACTAGCTCACTGATAGGAACAACCTCCCCAACTGCTGCAAGCTCATCTCTCACCTGAGTAATCCTAGTAAGATAAAGAGTCACATTCTCACCTTTGGCCATCTTGATGCTCTTCAGTTTCTCACGTAGCACCATCTTCCGGTTTTCATTTGAATTTTGATACAAGCTAGTTAGGGTTGCCCACATTGTATGTGCATGGGTCATAGTAGTCAAATGTGGAATAATATGATCCTTTACTACATCAAGGATAATTCTCTTTGCCTTGATGTCCTTTTTGTTAAAGGCTGTATATGCTGCTACATTTGTCGCTTCGGGAACCACAATTGGTTGTGCTTGTGTGTTGTTCACCACTTCATCCCACGACTCATTCTCTTCAAGCATGAGAACTATTCTAGCCTTCCAAGGAGCAAAATTCATAGCCCCATCCAACCTGTCCTCCAATCTCAATTTGGTATCCATCTCAAGGAAAAATCTGAATTCAAGCAAAATCAGCCCACTGAACAAAAGAAGTCCGAAAATGCAAATCTGATTTCTGTCCACTTCACAAAATCTGCCCTCTTCTTTAACAAAGCTCTGATACCATGTAGATTTTTCAGTGTTTTTCCCCAACCGGTTTCAGTCACATTGTCATAGTTAAATGCCCAAACTCATAACTTTCAGCTGTTAATGAAATAGACTTTGTATGAACAATTTAATACATGAAACACAGGAAAATTCACTAACATAAATTTTAGGACAGTCACACAGAAAATTTCAAACACAGTAATTTTTGGCAAAATTGCCCAGAAAAAACCCACAAGGGGAAAACTTGTTTGAGAGAGAGTTCTTTTTATTTCTTCAGCAAAATAAAATGCAACAGCATAATTACAACTTATCTCAACCACAAAACCCAGAATTTTGTCTCGAAATTTGTGCCAAACCAGCAGTGCACGGACTATCTAAATTTGATTGTACAAACCTCGAATTCTGTGCCCAAAAATTTATTTCCTTCTCGGAAATCGTGCCAACAACAAAACAGAATTAAACATGCCCTCAAAAATCATTCCCAACTCAAACCTCGATTTGTGTGCCAATGTACGGAATGTACGTACTGTACAGATTTTTGCCCACGCCTCGAAATTTGTGCCGCTGCCTGAAAATACGTGCCACTATTTTTCTTCTCGAAAAATGTGCCCAGAACTGCTGCTGTATGGATTCTTGGAATTCGTGCCTTTGTTGTTTCTCTCTCCCGCGATTTTCTTCTTCTCCTCTCAAGAAGTGGAATTGCTCTCTGCTCTCTCAAAACTCATGAAAGAAAAAATATGGAATGGTGAAAAGCCTTTCCCTTGCCTTTTTGTTTGGATGCTGGGGTGAGTGAAGAGATATCTAATCCAAGGGCCCACATTGACTTAGATGGATGGATGAGATTAAAAGCGAATTTAATTCTCTCCAAAATTAATTTCACTCACTTTACTTAAATTTATCAAAAAGTCACTTTAATCTCTAAAGTGGAATTAAATGCTCATCTCAAGTCATTTAATGCAAGGGTCATGTTATTTTCCCCTTTTTGTGACTTAGGCTAATTTTCACTAGGGGAACACTTTCCTAGGTACAAAATCAACAGAAGCAACCAAGAAGCACGATTCCATTTCGCTCCGATCCGGATCGTTTTCGTAAAGCGCACTTCGATGTTTGAATGATCAATCCTCTGTCCGGGAGCAATTGGGAGCGAGCGCTCCTTGATCGCTCTAAAAACACTTTCACAGTGCTCCTTGATCACTCCCCGTCGCTCCCGTGGTCGCTTTCGGTGTAGCCCACAGAAAATGTAAAGGAGGAAGGGGGACGGGGTCCACGGTTGGACTTATGGAGGGAAGGAGGAGGGATCTAGGGGATAAATCCCTCTTCTCCACACTCATTCTCACTTTGCTTTGCTTGAGAAGGGAAGAGAGGAGAGGAGAAGAGGAGAAGAGAAGAGGAGAGGAGAAGAAGAGAAGGCTTCCATCAAGCTTGGGTTCTTCTTGGAGATTGAAGAAGGTTGTCACTACCATTGGAGAGCCTAAGAGGTAGGCTCTAGAGTCTAAACCCTATCTTGTTGATTTGCTTTGTGTTTGAACTTTAAACTTTGAACTTTGATCTATATGTTGCATGCTTGGAATCTAGGTTCTAGAATGTAGATGTTCCTCTCCTACTCTTTCCCATGCTTCCTCACTCATTCTATTGCATGCAACAGGTTAAATCTTTAGTTCCAACAAACATGATGATGGGTATATGGTTTATTTTGTTGGTTCCATTTTTTATTTTCATGATGGTAATTGGAAACCAGAGGAGGAATGAGGGAGAGGATGAAGAAGTGGGTAGTGGCACATACCGTGGAGAGGAGGAGGAGGAGGAGGAAGAGGGAAACCGAAAGAAAACCAAAGAGGACCCAACACCCTTGTGGAAATATGTCACAAGGCAGGGAGGAGGCAGAATCACCAAATTTGGTTGCCTCCACTGTAAAAAGACTTAGACAAGTTCCTATACCCGTGTGAGACGACATATATGTGAGCACATGCCATGTCATGAAAAAAAAAACTATAGGAGTTTGTATTTTCCCACATGTGGCATCAACACAAAGAGCCATCTATAAGAAGGAAGAATTTGAAGCACAAAACAAATCAAAAGGATCAAGGGATGACCAGGACTGCTCAAGCTCACCGAGAACTGGAGGCCCATCCACCCAAGGTAGTGGATTCTCGCCCATGCAGACACGCAAGACAATATCAAATTTCCTTGACCAAGGTAGTAGGGATGACGTGGATGCAAAAGTGTTCTAGTTTCTCTATGCATGTGGCATACCATTCAATGTTCTTCGCTCACCCTATTGGCATGAAATGGTAGAGGCCATCCGCACTACCCCAGCAGGATACAAGAGCCTCGGGTATGACAAAGTTATAACTGTGGGGCTTGACAAGGGAAAAGCCAAGATCCAAATTGCTTTGGGGCAATTCACAAATGCTTGGAATGATTATGGGGTATCAATTGTATCGGATGGTTGGAGAAATGTAAAAGGAAAGCCATTGATAAATGTTCTTGGTGTGTCTGCTACTAGTGCAATCTTCCTTTCAGCCCATGACTACTCAGATAAATTCAAGAACGACATGAACATTGCAAAACTCCTACTCAAAACCCTTTAAGCTATTGGTCCATACAATGTCATCCAGGTCATAACCGATAATGCTGTTAATTGTAAGGAAGGGGGAGCAATGATTGAAGATAAATACCCAAACATATTTTGGTCTGAGTGTTTGGTTCACACATTGAACCTTTTGATGCATGACATTATTAAGTTGAAGGAGAATGATTACAAATGGATTGGTGAACTATACAAAAAGGGAAAGCACATGATAAGATCTATTACCAACCATAGCAATGCCCATGGCATTTTCCGCAGTCACTTAAAGTTGGAGCTATTGAAGATAGAAAATATTAGATTTGCTAGCTATTACCTCACCTTCAAGCGCCTTTTGAAGGTAAGAGAGGCATTGGCTAGCATGGTATCAAGTGAATCATGGTAGGTCTTGAAAGATAGGGCTACATGCACATCTGACAGTCATGATTTTCAAGAGGTGGAGCACACTGTTCTTGATGGTCAATTTTGGGCAAGTGTCAAGTATGTTTTGCAGTTCACAAAGCCCATTTATTACATGATTTAGTTTGCAGATACAACGAAGTCGATGATTGGGGAGGTGTATGAGCAGATGGATAACATGTTGGGCCAAATTAAAGATAATGTTGAACCAAAAGATCCCATCCTGTATGACCATATTCACAAACGTGGTCAAAAGGTGGTAACATCTCATCGTTCAATTGCATGCCTTAGCATATGTATTACATTGAAATATTATTCTCCATCTTGGTTAGCCAAACCAACACCTGGGGATGGGGTTAGGAGAAATCCCAACATAGATCCAAAGGTACAGGTTGGATGCATGGCTGCTATAGACAAGTTGGTCCCCAATGAAGAGCAATGTGCCTTATTGTGTAGTGTTACGTGGTACCAATACCAGCGTACCTGCAGAGATGCCCCAGGGAGAGGGGGTAATTTTTGTGACCAGGAGGGGTGTTTAGCCAGCCTTTCCTGGGTAGGCGTTATGGCCTGACCCTCTAGTTTCTCCCTTGGAAGTACTATGGCTTAGTTATGGCCTGACCCTTTAGTTTCCGGGGGTTTTCATACCCAAAAATATTGGTGTCTCTATTGATGTGATTGATGTTATATTTCTCTCAGTATTTATTTTTCACTGCATTGTGAAGAAATCCATTTGTGGTTAAAAGTAATATTTGGGGTTTAATAAATAAACTTGCATACTTTAACTCAAGAGTGGATTTTAAGGAAATTTACAAAGAGAAAACTCAAGATTCAACATAGTGGAATTTAAAAAAACAAACAAACAAAGAGTGGGTTTTAGAGCCTACCTCTTTAGCTCTCCAACAATGATTGAATGTAACTATAGAAGCCTTCAATCTCCCTTCCAAGCTCTCACAAACAACAACCTTCAATCTACCTTCCAAGCTCACAAATTTGCTCATTAACACTAGCTAACATCCCACTCAAAACCCTAGAAAAGAGGAATAACATGAGTGAAATGAGAAATAGAATGAGAGAAAATGAAGTGAGTGGGTGTTTTAATCAACTAAAGGAACCCTAGTCATGCCTAGACCAATGATTGAATCCTTGTCTTGGTTCACACAAGCAAGAGAGAAAAAAGAAGTGTTTCTAACTGGCGGGAGCTAAGTGGGAGCACTGAGGAAGCGTTTTTATGTCTCCTGGGAACGCTAAGGGAGCGTTGAGGGAGCAACCTGGGAGCGTTGAGGGAACAATCCAAGAGCATTGCTCGCTATTTTGGCAGGGAGCGTTTTTTTCTCAAGCAGCGTGCTCCCAAAAAACGCTCCCTCTGGGAGCGCGCTTCAGTAGCGAAGCGTTGAGGAGGGGGGCGCTCCCCTTCAACTTAGAGTCAAACAATATATAAAGAAGGCAACTTGACCTAATTGAGGAGTTAGTTCAATAGCTTATCATGTATATCATCAATTACCTTTTCAATTTAGACCATTTCACATATTCCAATGCAATTTCACTTATCCCAAGGTCCTTCACTTATCCCAATGCAATGCCTCAAAAAGGTGCACCCTAAGGAAAAGATGGACAAGGAGACTAGGGCGAAGCCCTAGGTGAAGTCAGAAGCACAACACAGTCAAGGGCAAGAGAGATATAGGGTTTTCACATTTCCCAAGACGGGTGCCTAGATTGGGATGCCCTTCAAGATCCGTGGATAAATCCACTAGAGCGAAATTGATGGGTGGACCAAAATTTCCAAATTGCAAATATTTTTAGGTTTTTGAATTTATGTAAATTTTTCGGCCTTTTTTGACAATATATGGTTTTTAGGGTTTTTTAAACATAAAATGGGGACGCCCTTCAAGATTTGTGGATAAATCCACTTGGGCAAATTTGTAGGGAGGACCAAAATTAAAAACTCACAACTATTTTTGGAGTTATGAATTTTATAATTTTTAGTGTTTTTATGCATAAAATTGCAGCAAAACTAGAATACAATAAATGCTGAAATTATGAGCAAAAAGATGACGAGAGAAGGGGATATGATTATTGTCTCAATCCCTAGGGCATTGAGAGGTCAATGGCTAGTGTCCCTCTCTTGAAATGTCCCTCTAGCACTTGTAAGCTAGGGCATCACCTAGCAACCTCTAGGGTTTAGTAGGTGAGCCTAACTAAGGCAAATGGAGAAGTCCAAGGCCCCAAAAAGCAATAGGAAACCCTTATGCAAGACATTTCCTTCAAACAAAGTTGATAGAACATTGGTAAAAAGCCATAATTCAAAGAAAACGCATCATAAAACTACCATTCAATCTGCATAGTAACATTATTTGCCAACATTCAACAAGAGATGAGTAAAGAAGACACCTTTAGGTCACACTTGTGCATGTGTTATTCCAACAAGTCTAGCATCAACCATAGCATGTGCAAGAAAGAAGCCCTGGATCATTCATCCATCCACCATCAAGCAAAGAATACCATCCCAAGAGAAGAGAGCATCACCAAAGAGACTCAAAGAGTAGGAGAAAAAGAAATAATTTCATATTAGAACCCTTGTCTTATGATTTTACAATGATGAAAGGAGGTTTATTTAAATTTTATACGTTTTCCTCTTCAATATTTTAATTTGAGCCTGCAAGTCCTAAAATTAAATAATAATATTTTTAGGGTAAATTCTGCACGATTAAGGAATTTTACCCCAAAATACACAAAATAATAAAAATAAGCTAAAATAAGCTAAGAAAAGGTTGCACTGGATGAAATAGTCAGCAAAGGGAGGGATGTCATGCCCCATCTAACCCCAAAATGATGCTTGTCCCTCAACACCCCCCTTCTAGGGCTTGTAGGCTCATCTGCTGGAAGGATGATGTCATAGGCTAGTAGCACTAAAGTAGGGGTTTTCGAATGCTAGAAGTAGATCCAAGTGGGTACAGGAGCTGTGTTAAATAGGGGATAACAACCCTTTACAAGACATAATCACCTCTGCAAGACAAAAACCAGGATGGGCATGTGCCCCAGTGGGTCACCCCCAGAAGCCCCGAAGCACCAACCCATGGGCTAAAAGCCCTGCATGGTGGAGTCATCATCACACCGAAGGGGCAGTCAGCAAAGCCACAAAGTCAAGTACTTATGAGAGTGAAACCAAGGGGGCTGGCCATGACCAATCCCAGGGGTAAACAACCCCCAAACCAAATATCCATACAATAAAACCCACTTTAGCCTGTACAATAAAAATTTTGACCCCTCGCTCTAGGCTGAGCCTCGCTGGAATGTTGTAGCAGCTCTGGTGCATAACAGGGTCCACCAATTGTCACCATCATTTTTAGGCATTTGGCTAGTTCCATGCCAGCAAGTGCCCAGTTAGAATCCCCTTTGGTTAGGTAGACTAGACTACACCAATGAGTATACTAGAGATGACATCCACAAATGTGGGAAGCATCCCTTGGTTTCCCTACAAGGTTTTTGTTGGGAAAAAGAATGAAACCTATCATTTCATACAAACCAACGGTAATTTCTCTAATGCAAAGTCCAGTTGGGATTCAATTTTCACAGATGCATAAAGAATTCTTGAAAGAAATCTCAAGTTCCACACATACCTTTCTAATCAAGCTTGGTGTCGTATACCATGGCAGGGATGACCAATTATTAGGATGGCATTAAAATTAAAATTCTTGCTGACTAATATTCCAAGGGTTAAGTTAATGTTCCGTACCACATGCTACAGCTCCCCCACCCCACAAATAAAGTTCCAATACCATCAACTAGGAAAGCACGACACATTACCATATTCGAGACATGCCCATATTGGACAAAAAAAAAATATTTCATAATAGTTGATAAAAGAATTTACGAATTGGTGAGTATGAGGCAGTCAAGAAGACTCTCATATATAGAATACAAGGGTTGGGTCACAAAGAAAGGACATGCCCATTGACAATAATAATATATTAAACAAATATAAAACATTATGTTATAAAGTATTAAATATAAATTTCAGATGCCAGTACACACAAATGCAGTAGCCAATTTAGAGCTCTAGGTAGCTCTAATTTGTAAGCTGCTGACAGAGTTCCTTATCTCAAAACTTCCTTATGGTTGTTTTTAGGTCATTCATGTAAATGGTTTGGTAGTTTGACAAAGCAAATATATGAATCTCAATAGCCATTTTAAATAAGTAGTGAGTCTTACTTATTTAACCACTTCAATTCCCTTCGTTGTGAACAGACATGGAAACTCCATGTTTAATGCCCTTGAATTACATTAAAATTCCAACGCCATCCACTGTGGAAGGCACACTTGCTAATTTTTAGCTCTAACTAGTGTAGAGCAATAATGAAGGTCACAGATGCTAAACTATCACTAAATTGTTACATGTTATAGTTCAATAGGGCAATAGCAAGCTTTGAACTATAATCAAAACTCCAACCAAAGAAAGTAACTTGACAAGTTACCAAATCCAATCATGCTTTCTTGCATAATCAGTACTGACTATAAAAATGGAAAATCCTGAGGATACCCATGCACATCCAATTACCAAGTTTTGCATAATTCTCCGCAGATCAATGTCCAGGCATTATTGGCCCAAAGGAACAGCCCAGATTGGCAAAGGTTCAATTTTTGTGGCTTACTGACATGGCCATGTGTTAATAACTTAATTGTATTCCAATCACTGGTGTTGAAGACAAAAATGAAGCAATTTCCAGAATGTCTGTGACATTTGTACTTTGGGACTTGTACATATACCGTCGTTGTTGCACATGAGCATCCATTTTTCTCTTTCTGAGCTTGGTACCTCAGATCTTATGTTCAAAACACCCCACTGACTTTACCTTATCAGACCATGATACTTCACTATTTTTGAAACCCATAAGCAAAATTCAAGTTTCCAATGTTCCACAGAAGTGCATTTACAATCTTGTGTATGTGCTCCCCGAGCATAGGAGCATTGTTGGGAACATTCCCCAGCATCCCCAGTACACCAGGGACAGCAGGGGACAGCGGTGGGAATGTTCCCCGATCAGAGGGAAATGTTTCCCTCTGTAAAGGGTATGTTCACTACCCATAAGTGGTCCCCAGTACTTGGGGATGACATTCCCGAGTACCAGGAATACCCCAATCCCAAGGGGTGCTCCCTTCAAAAAAGTGTGGCCTGCGACTTTAAAAAACAAAAGGAAAAAATAGTAAAACATTAAAATTTAAATTGCCAAGGGGAAAAGGCATTCATACAAAAACAGGGGACAGCACCAAATCCCAAGCATCCTAAGCCCTCAAACTGCCAAGAAGAGACAACGTGGCAAGCTTCCCACAGCCTCTTAAACCTCCAATTATGTCACACAACTGAAAAGGACATTTGTACCTTGAATGTGCTGAGGGAGCAGAATCCAGCAAGGGTTGGTTGTCAAGCGTAGACTTCATAAAATTGGTGTGACGGATGTTGCTTGTGTTCTGTGGCAAGGATGAAATAGTGGACATGTTTTCTGGAGATGTCGGGCTGTCAAGGTGTTATGGTCATGATTTCATGCTCAGTACCACTTCTTCACTGCCCCGCTTTGTGGAAAGGTCCCCTTATGGAAGACTCTTGGATGATTAGGGACAGTTACAAACCCTTGTGGCACTTTGGGTGGCTGGTTGCTATTGGATTTACTTGGAAACAACAATGAAATATTACCTTTCATGAGGATCGTTCCCTTTTTAGCTTATAGGATTTACAGATTTTTATGCAAAAGTTGGCTGTGCCTTTGGCCTTTTTAGGGCAGGAATTTGCCAGTACCCTGTTGTTCATGTGATGTAACTACCTATGAATCTATGATGTATCTATTTGTTTCATGAAGTAATATAAGTAGCATTTCAACCAAAACAAAACATTCATACATAAATGGGCAAGATCACTAACATTCAAAAAATGACTTCTTTCTGTTCAATGTTGTTTCACTTCATGGAATCATATAAATAGAATCTGAATACTTCAACCAAATAGAATATAAATAGAATCTGAATACTTCAAATAGCATATAAATAGAATCTGAATACTTCAAATAAAATAAAGTTCACCAGTCCAAACAATGACTACGTATTCATACTGACCATCTGAATGCTTAATATAAAATCAAGTTCACCAATCCAAAGAATGACTGCGAGTTCATACTAACCATCTATTTTGTCTAAGACAATACATAAAAGTTAAAACATTTTCACTCACCAAATTAAAAGACTTTTGATAAATAACTATCACACTTGAAAAGAGTTCTGATAAAGAATGTTGTCAATGGTTATGCCATGGTGATTGATTACTTAATACAATGGTGATCTGTTAATTTTTTTATATTTATCATTTTAATATTTTTTTATATATTTAATATTTGGGGCAATTTTCAGTTGAGACACCAACGACCTAAAATTCTAACACCCTCGTTTGCGAGAGGCACACTTGCAAACTTTTAGCTCTAGCTATTGCGGAGCAATACTGTATGTCATGGTTGAGTGTTGCAGTTCTTTAGGGCAATGCCATGTTTTCAACTATTGCCGAAACTCTAATCGCAGAAAGTACCTTGACAAGTTACGAAACCCAGTGCTGTTTATCTTCATAATCGATACTGATATCGAGCATAGAAAATCCAGAGGATACCCATGCACATCCAAGAACCAAGGCTTGCACAACTCACTGTAGATCAATGTCCAGGCATTCTACAATCCAGATTGCCAAAGGTTCTAAATTCATGGCAAACATCTAGCAGTCACTGACATGGCAATTGTACTCCATTCACTGATCTTCAAGACAAAGTTTGGGTAGTTATCAGAATGTTTATGATGTGGGTATTATGGACTTAGTTATGATTCGGGGATTTGGGAACTGCTTATGATACGGGTATTTCGGACTTTAACATAAACCCCTGTTATTACACATAGGTATCCATTTTACTCTTTAGGAACTTGATATCTCAGCTCTTGAGTTCAAAACACCTGGCGGATCTTGCCTTTGAAGGCCTATATACCTCAATATTTTAAGTGGCTCCCGAAAATTCAAAACCCGCAAACAATTTTTTGCTTTCGTTAAGTTAAGACACTGGCCTAAAATAAATGTGGTGGACTTACTAACTGAAATGAGATCACATACCATGGCTGGAGCTGAAAAGCAGAAGTAACAGCAGAACCGGTTTCAGTTTTGGAAAGCTTCGGGCTGGAGCAGCGGACCGATTGTACCGAGTGTGCTGTTTACCCTTTGACAGTGGTCCATGAACTCAGCCTCCAGCTCGTAGAAGCGTTAGCGATGGTCCTCCAGCTCTGCTTGTTGCACAGTCTCCGCCGGTTGGAGAACGGATGCCTGACGCTCTCGGTGGTCGCCTCAGGCAGCTCAGACAGCATCCCAAGGCGAAGGGAAGCGAATTTCCTTAGGGAGCATTGGGACAGCCTATAGCCCAGAAGCGGTGCGCGGCAGATTACGGGGCAAAGCCTTTCACAAGATCTGGTGGAGGGACTCTGCAAACATGCCAGAGGTGTCGAAGCACATTTTGAGGATGTCGAATTTTTTGGCCATTGCGGAGGCCCAGCTGAGGTGCATGGAACCGGTCGAAGTGGCGCTGCAAGCTCAGCTCTTGTTGGCAGAGTGTAAATGGGGGAGCTGCTGCGACTCAACGCTGTGGCTATTGACCCTGCCCACGGAAAACTCGTTTATGGGGACTTCCATTCTACCAACCGAATGTCCAGGGCGCTCTCTAGCGAGGCCTCCACCTTCTGCAGAGAAGTCATATGATGGAAAGTGGTGACGAAGGTAACGGTGAGGCCCCTGGCAGCCAGTTTGGTGACAGCCTGTCCGAAGGGAATGAGATGACCACGACCCAGAGAGGGCAGGGCAGCATCATCTCATTAGCCCTTTCCTTATCCATGCCAAGAGGCTAAAACTTTCGACGATTTCATCCGTCCTGCAAATTTTGGTCGAAATTTGGCGAACTGTTGGTGTTTGAATTCGAATATTTTAAGTTCAAATTTTGTTGAGTGTAGAAATAAATTAGATTTAGTACTCTCAATTACCCCGACAGCATCCAAATTATGCAAGTTTGACGACGGTTATTTGGATTTCCAAGAATTCAATGCCGATTCTGTGCAAAACGAGCGAGGAAAAAAAAGCCGAAAACGTTGAAGGTTTAAACTACCCGCCATTGATTCTGTCATTTTCCAGTGGCATACCAGATATTGGTCTCCGTGACAAGAAACAAACCGCTAGAACGAACCTCTGCAACACGCAACTTGCTGACGGGAGGCGTTGCTGAGGCGGGTGGCGGTTTGGCGGCTGTTTGGTAGGGGAGGACGGTGAATCCTGTTCCAGGGACCGATTCCCAATAAAGAAATGCCTTACGGGCCTACGGCGTAATGAATCTAATGATAATCTTACGGGGAAAACACGGGGTAGTTCAGAATAGAACTGAATTCCAGGTTGGAGGTTCAGATCAAGGAGTATATTTTCATGACACACTGTATATACATTAAAAATATTTAACCGAATATAAATGATATTTAATACTATTGCCGGAAAGGATTAGTCTATTCAATATATACATGTACCTGAGTAGACAGAGCAATGGGTTCTTTGCAGAATAAAAGGAAGATTAAGTTTATGAATTATTACCCGAACAAAGCTTTGAAAAAATCTCACAGAACCCAGGAAATGAGAGATTTGGCCTCGTCTTCCTGCTGCAAATGAAAACAAAAATTATAAAAACTACTTTCATAGAATCTGAGCAGTAATTTTCACATCCATGTTGGAATATTTTACATTACCTCTACTCAGTGTGGTGACCGCGTGCCCATAGAGTACCAATTGTTCTCTGCTCTCTGGTACTGTGTAATAAGAAATCAAACTACAACTCTGAGAATTTAAAATTTCTTATGCACTGAATGCAATTTTATAATCATGATATGCATGGAATTTTATTACTAAATTTTATTTTATTTTTAACGAAGGGAACCTCTCCAAACCCCACCGTTGGTATTGGTAAAACATATTGTGGCGTGCATTATACCGACGAAGAATTGAAGATTCTCTCCCATGCAATGCAATAATTTTGTTGCGGCTCCGAATACAAACAAACATAGAAATTGCCAGTCAAACTAAACTACCTCAATTTAAAACACAAACCGACCAATATTAATTTCCCACTTTTACTTTTATATTTAAAAGAAGATGCCCACACTGCTAGGCTCATTGCCCAAAGAGCTGCCAATCACCTTGAGGGCAAGTGGTAAGCCCTTGCTTTGTATTTGAACACCCAAAAATGCTAGCCATATTCAAAATTGCATTTTGCAGTGGCATAATCGATGTTGTGGCAGAATTGGCAATGTTTTTTTCCTGCACATTGCAAAAGGATAATGAGCAAGTATGTTTGCATGGTTTTTGCAACTGACCGTAAACTGAATTTGCAAGGAGGCTTATCTCTTCTGATTGAAAAACACATTATGTCTCAAACATTGGTATGCTCATTTAAACAAGTATGTAATCATGTCTTATCATTATCAAAACGTTCAACAAGAAATTTATATATTCTCAAAAGAAATAATTGAAAACGTGGAGATCATCAGTGTACATGACTGAGTTGTCATTCTTCATTAATACTCTTGAATGTCTATATAATCAGAATCAACAATTTAGCATCCTAGCTGATAGATCTCTTAACTACTGAGGGATTAAAGACAGGTGTGAACATCTCGTTTTGAAAGGGCTAGTGTTAATATGGATCTATTGTAGTAGACACTTGTCTAAGAAACTGGCATCCTAGCTGATAGACACTTTCAATTCTCAGAAGAGGTCTTAGCTACATGCGATACATCAAACTAGGAAATAAATAGTAACTTGCAAAAGCAAAAGTACCTAAAGATTTCTATTGCCTGAAAGGTTCAAACAAAAGCATTTTAAATCTGTCTT
The DNA here is from genome assembly GCA_027924585.1 of Larix kaempferi. Taxonomy (NCBI): domain Eukaryota; kingdom Viridiplantae; phylum Streptophyta; class Pinopsida; order Pinales; family Pinaceae; genus Larix; species Larix kaempferi. Next base: position 4,947,278 of record BSBM01000434.1, read on the forward strand.
CCTATAAAGAATTGTCAATTGTAAGATATCATATTGTGTGCAAATTACATTAACTAGATTTCATTTCTACATAATGCAGCAGATACAAGAGAGAGTTGGGCAATAAAAGTAAAATGTAGCCATACAAGTTGCAGTAGTTTAATTTAAAAATTATACAGTAACCATAGAAGAAGCAATATCATACAAGTATTTCACATTCAAACAAAACATATACAAAGCTTAAAACAACATACCAAAAATACCATCAAGAAGAATAACAAATGTTACCTTAGCGAATAAATGCTTATGAAGGACATAATTGTCTTCTCCTGGAATATCAATAATAATGCTCAACTGAAATCACAATAAACCAAATCACCTCCTTACTGAGTGAATATTATGCCAATAACATAAACCAAAAAATAGTTCAACTCATGCTTAACCGCACTAAAAATACAACATGAGCTAAAAAGAAGGAATCATCCTCTGGAGAAGAGACATACAAACTGTTCATTAAACTCAACAACAACACTTTCTTTAGACTGCCCCTTTGCAAATACAGTAACAACTACTTCATTTGATTTTTGATAATGTTCATGTCTGCAAAGAAAACAATGAGAATGTTCAAATCATTAGAAAAGGAATACATTTAAAGGAGTCATGCAAAGACAGAAGCTGTGTATTCGTTGCACTGTCTGAAATGCAACATTAATAAGCCTCATTCAATTAAGAAAATGGTTATTCAACAAACAGGAAGAGCTCAATAGGTATGTGTCAATAAGGACCCTCTGATTTAATATCCTTCAACAGGAAGACAACAAATGTTTCAATATCCAATGCTTGATAATAGAACACTATATACACATGCATAATTTTTATCCATATCTAGGTTTAGCTTGTTCCAAAGATTCACCAAGATTATTATTATGTGTGCAAGTTGATTGTTCTGACCCTGTGATTGCAAGACCATTATCTGATGGATGCAATATAGAGGCAATAGATCCATTGTTTGCTACAGGAGAAAGTTAGAAACAGCCTCTAATTCTTTTTCGTCTAATGCAACTTCTTCTGTATGTTTTCAGATGAACACAAAGATAGACAGGTCAAATACACATCGAAAACCACACAATGTACACTTATACAAACATTTCCAGGAGCCAATAACATTTCCAGCACTTGTTTTGTCTAAAATCAGGCAACGGAATTTGACATTCCAATTGTTAAAAAATAAAAATAAAAGTTGTATGACATAAATCCAAGGTAAGCATGTCTCGAGTTACATTTTATGTTTTACCTTGGCCCAATTAATCTTCCATGGATTGTCAACATCTTGATTCGGCAACAAAAAATCAATGACAGCAGTTTGGTTGATGAGCATTGTTGTCGACAGATGCGCACAAAATGGTAACAAGCTAGTAAAACTTCAAATATAATTCCTGCAGTAAATCTAAAAGACGTAAAACATAACAAATCATATTGGTCATGATTGAATGCACGACAGGTTAAAACCATTGCTAAGTATCATTTAGAAAATTAACTTGCTTAGCATATGACAGAAAGAAATTACATTCAAAGAAGAGTTACAATTCAACTTTATTTTTGAACAAAACTGAAAGGGCAAAATATTTAACAGAATATTTTAGCCACTAGTTCTTTTCTTGTTGGACAGATTTGACTGTGTATCTCTATTGATTAAAACATGAAAATTGATAATGAAAGTTAGCAAAAATGGATATCATTAACAGTTTTATGATGCGTTGACATTTTAAAAGAGCAAAAATGTGCAATTGTAAACTAATTTCTACTTCTACATTTGAAAACTCTAGTACTGAAATCAAGTCTCTACATTCCTCTGATGAGAATATCAAATTGCTACAGCTGCTTTGAATTCTGAATCCTTATTACTGAAACCAAGCTTCCAGATTTCTCTGATAAGAATATCAACAAAAGGAAGTGTGCAAGTTTGGATCTCTTTATGTGTGCATACAGTTAAAAGAAATGTACTTTGAATACTGAAACTTTTAAAAACTGGAAGCCAAGACATGTGATAGAGAGAGGACCTTGTAACTCAATTAGACAAGTATGCGTTGTAAGATCACGAATATTAACTAGTGTAGGGATTATGAAATGTGTTCACAGAGCAACCTCATGAAATGCAGCTTGAATATTTAATCTCTTAAAGCTACATACTAAAACATATAATAGAGAGATAATCTTGTAACTCAATCAATATTTGCAAAGGAAAGAATTAACAAACGTAAGTAAGGAAGAAAAACTTACCTTTGTTTATTTCTTTTGTCACCAACAAGAACATTGCATTGAATGATATTGTTTCTAAGAGGCCCAACTCTAAACAAGTTCTTCTCCCCATCGACAACAAAATCTTTGCCACCTAGTTCAGTATGACTATATATTTCTTTGACTTTATCCATAATTTTTGTACACAAGATTTTACTGGCACATTCTTGTTCTTGACCCCCACGTTCAGCAGTTATTTTCACCTGAAATCAAAGGAAGGAAAATTATCATCTGCCTTAACAAAATCTAATAAATAAGACAGATAAGACAGACAATAGAATGTTGAACTTACTCACATCGTATTGGAACGAGTCCTGGACATTAGTAAAGCTTACTCTGAAGTGATTACAGAGTAATTTAACAGATTTATCAGCTTGACCTTGTCCAGGTCGTTTGGCTAGAACATAATGCGAGACCTCTGGCAGTTTCAGTGCCATTTGAGGAGGCAATGGAGGTGGGGGTGCCGCATTTTCAACTCCCAAAGAAGGACCCAACTGTGGTTCCATTTGAGGAGGAATTTCGGGTGGTGTTGGAAGAATTTCAGTTGACTGAGTATAAGAAGGCTCTGGTCCATCATCCGGGTCTGAAATATTGTTGGTTTCCATTGTAAAACCTGTGTTCAAAGTACATGAAAATTGTGTGATTGACATTGCCAAAAACACATAAAACTTAAAGACTACGGACTAGGATCCAGATGATTTGTTTATTTTGGCATTACTATCAACAAGTATGGAAAGAGTATAAAAGCAGATATGAAGATAAGATATGTAGCAAATGCTAATTTAAATGAAAAAAAAATACTGTTGACTGTTATATTTCTATGCCTTTTTTTTTCCCATACATTGGCCATTGGAATGGACAAAATATTAAAAAAAACAATTGCAAGAGCTTTGTGATTATGGAAAGAATATAAAATCAGATATGAAGATAAGATATGTAGCAAATGCTAATTTAAATGAAAAACAAATACTGTTGACTGTTATATTTCTATGTCTCTTTTTCTTTCCCATACATTGGCCATTGGAATGGACAAAATATAAAGAAAAAAGCAATTGCAAGAGCTTTGTGATTGACAGTAAACCGATGCAAAAGGCAAAAAATCTATTAAAAGTGAACAGGGTTTTGGTAATCTTATACTAGGGATGACTCCTCTGCTTTTATTAGGGTCAGTGCTTTTTGCAATCTTCAAATAAATGAACAGAGTAACAAAAGTGAACTTCAGATACATTAAAATTGAATCTTCAAAAAGCCGTTGAAAGTTATTATTGACTAAACAATAAATAGGACAAGTGACAGGTATATAAGCAATGAACATGATTACAATGCAAGGGTTGTGTGAATGGGAAAAGAAAAATTATTTAATATTGTGTGTATTTTATAAAAAACAGGTTCAAATAAATCATAAAAGAAGTTGCAATAGAGAGTGTTTGAAATCTATTTTGAAATATTGAATCGAAGCTGAAACAATGGAAAAATTGTTCAAAGTGTTTGAACAAAAAGGAAAATTATGATCATACCTTTTGTTCAAAAATTTTTGACTTCGACAATTCTGTTGTTCATTGCCAAAGTGTAAATCCCTTGTTGCTTCAATTTGCGAAGATTGTAAATGGCTGAGGAAACACTATTGGAGTATTGTTCATAAGAAATAGCTAGAACATCGGGACAACATTCTTTTAATTGTGTACCTCGAAGTGTACATTCAATAGTCCCTTCTTCAGTCTCTAGCTTACATTGTAATATATGTTCATAAGTAGTTGGTGTTTCACGATTGCAAAATGTACAAAAAACGGTGCTTTGTATCATTGGCAGTTTACACTGTGTGCAAATGCAGTGGTAGGGTGGTGCAAAAACATTTTTTACTTTCAATGTCCCATATACCTGTTCTATGCAAGTAAACAGAAAACATAAAAAAACATTGCAATGAGCATGTTTTGATACGAAGGCCATGCTAGGAAAAAGCACAGAATCGAATTTATGAAAACATGTTTGCAAATGCAGGTTTTGCAACATGGTGTTTGAAAACATATCATTGTAATGAGTTCTGTTGCTGCTAGTTGGAATACTAAATCTGGAACTGTAAAAAAGACATTTTGACAAGTAAAAAGTCTATATTTTCTTTATATCAGAAGCATAAAACTTTGATGTGAATAATGCAGCAGGCTAAACATTTAAGAAAAAATAAAATCTGTTTTCATAACTATGAAACTGCTGAAACTACATATAAAGAACTTGCTTAATTGATAATGAAATGACGAAAAAACATTTCAAGTGACATTACAGGAGACATTGTTCATATCCGACCTGTGTTTTAGCTTCAATTATTGGAAGCAAACTTTGTATTGCGAATTCATCATTTAGGGGATATATAAATGTTGCTTGTGCAGCCTTCATAAGATGACTTCCTTTTGCACCTGGTCTTACGATATTTTTTATTAGATACAGAGGCGGTTCGTCAAGTGCAAGTTGATGTTGCACTCGGAGAAAGAATTTTGTATAGCTTTCATTAACCTGAAACTGAACATGAATAACTGAAGAAGAATTAGTGAAGGGGGGATGGGAATAGACAAGTGTTTTTTGTTATGGGTTCTATCTTTTTTTTTTGTATATCCATGTAGCAGAAGACACAGCAAGAAAGAAAAAACATAAAAAATGAAATCAAATATAGTGAAAAAAAATTGTTTAAAGAGAATCCACTTTACAGTTGCATAATCGTTTGTACTTTCACCATCTCTTATGTAGAAGTCCAATTGCTTATTGTTGTATTCACAGGCAACAACTATGACTGCAACAAAACCAACGACATATGTCTCATCTGATGTAACTAGCTCATTGATTGTTGTACCTGGTGGAAGGCAATGCATTTTGCATACTTGTTCAATTGTTTCTACGATAGTTGTTGGCAATATCGCTATTGAATTTATTGCATCTCCTCGCTCATATTGACCTTTCTTTTTCAGTTCAAAACCAGAAATTCTGACACTTTTGCCAGGCAAAAAGAAATTGCCAAAGCGATTTATCAAACTATCATTAATTGTAACTGTCATTGTCATCAATCCATTTTTGTCAACAAGATCTGCATGCAGAATCTTTGTCTTAACAAGGGAGTTTTGGTTACGATTTTGTGCAGGTCCATAGACAACCAAAACATCCCCCTCAAATACATGCTTATGTGTTGCAGTACATAGCTGTATTATTGATGATGGTTCAACTGCCATTTGCTCTAATCTGTGCACATTTAAAAATATCAAAAAGTGAAAGAACAAATGGATTAGTCTTTGATTGAGTGTTGAATTTTGTATCGAATACACTAAAATGAAATTAGTAGAGAAGCTGAAGTAGATGCTTTACTCAAATGTTCGAATTTGTGTTAGGTACAAGATGAAAGAATGTAGTCAAAAATATTGAATGAACAAAGCTGTTGGATAGGAACATTACTTCTTAGGACTATTTGTTGGCTGCAACAGTGTTTCTATTGCAATAGTCTCTGGACCATATTGTGAAGAAGAAGCATTTCTTTCTGTTGAAGGACTGTCTGATGTCATGGACATAGCTAAATTCTCTCCTTGGTTGAGAATATTGCTTCTGATTAGTTGTTTTTTTGAAATGCTGTATTTTTTTTTTTTCAATTTGCACATCCAATGAAGACTCAGAGCATGTTAAAATATTCAAGAATATATTTCAAATAGAAAAGCATCTTAAAAAAAGACAAAAAACAAGAAAGACAAAATGTTGTATCAGTTCCTATATGCAAGTTGCTGGTACTGATAAGATACTAGTAAAATGATCTGACCAATATGCATCGGAAATGGTAAATGAAAGCCTGTCAATATCTATGTTTGTCCAAAAATGGTCAATCATAGAACCATATTCTGTTGTAGGTATGTTTGTTTTTAACTTTAGACATTTACTTTGCATAAACAATTCCAACCTCCTTTTCGATATTGTTTCTTTGTACATGTCAATGTTAAAATCACCAGTTATTATGGTTAGCATTTTCTTGTTGTTTTGTAACATAACAGAGTCCAAGACATCAATAAGGTTGTTAACAAGATTATTTGGTTTGTTATAAATATTGACAAGCTGGAGAATGTTGTCAGGGAGCGTAATGTAAGTGACAATTGCCTCGACTGATGGCTGGTTAACAAAAGTTGTTTTCATAATAGGAATCTTCTTATTGACAACTGTCAGAAGGCCATGAACTGAATGTGTTGCAATGCAATTGTTTTGGTTTACAAATGCTGCAGTAGTAGGTGGAAAATTCATATGTGTTTCTTGCAAACAAAGAATGTCTGATTGCATAAGTTCAAAGTCATTTGCAACGTCATCAATGTGTGAAAGCTGACTTCGTGTGTTAAGTGAAGAAATGAACATGTGCCTAGTATTTGGAAACGACTTAAGTCCATATTGAAATTGCAAAGAAGCCTGTTTCTCTAATCTATTTAATTCTGCAACTACTTTTGATGAAAAAAAAAAAAAAAATTGCTGTAATTTGCTTACAAGATAGAGACATTCAATGCTTTTTACACGTGACAATGCAGTGTAAACAAGACCATGTTTTGTGACTCCTTTTGGATCAAATGCCAATTTTTCAAGTGTAAGACCTTGTGCTCTATGAATTGTTCGAGCACATGCTAATTGAACTGGGAATTGTACTCGGATGTAGTTATTTCTCTTTCCAAGAGAAATTTGTGTTGTAACTCTTTTTATAGGTGTCCAAGTGCATAGGATGGAATCATTGTAAAGGTGCTGCATAGATGCCCGTGCAATTACTCCAATCTTTGGATCTGAAAATTGAATCCATAAAATGTCTATTGTTGCTTGACTATAATGTTTGAAGATTCCTTCAGCACCATTGACAAGGCCATCTTCAATTGAATAGTTCCCGCCTACTATTTCGACAAGCATGTTTTTTTTTAGAGTAATTGTAGATGGCAAATGAATTCTCTTATCTACATTAGTTATGTTATCGATTTGATCAATTTTGGTGTCTTGAGCAGCAATTGTAAATGCTTATGTATTAACAAGAGTCAACATCTTTGAGTTATGTTGTTGAACATCTTTATTGCAATAATAAAGAAATGGAAATGATGGATCAACTGGTGGTTGTTTGTAGCATTTCCGGTTCAAATATTGTATATCTTCAAATGTTTGTTTTCCTGTTCTGATTCTATTCAAGATCGATATAAAAGTTTCATCTTTTTGCTTGACAACGGTTTTTAATTCATAGTATTGTATGGAGTCATTCCAAAAACTATAAGGGAATTTTTGATTATTGAAACTTGGGAAGTCGAAAATCCAAGAATCATGAACAGGTTCTGCTTGGCAGAAATCGCCGCAAAAGATGACATCTAGATTTCCAAATGGTTTTGTTGGAGTATGCATGATCTCACGAAGACGTTTGTCTATGTTATGTAGCATTCGTGAACCTATCAAAGAAACTTCATCAATTAATAGAACACGTACTTGTTCATAGTCTTTGCTCAAAAGATCTAGTGTGTTTGAACTTAATGGGATCAAGATCGAGGAACCCAAAGGAAGCTTAAAAGCAGAGTGAACAGTAACTCCATCTACATTGTATGCTGCTTTTCCAGTGAATGCAACAATAAGACCTTTTCTTTTCAAGGGGTTGCTACCAAGTTCTTTTTCATAGAAAAAGACAAGAGCATCATAAAGGGCCTTTGCAGTATGTGTTTTTCCTGTTCCTGCACTTCCCGTAAGGAAGATATGGATTGGTTTTGCAGGATTGTTTTTTTTCCTAGCAATAATTTCTTTCACAATGGACTGTTGCTCATTGTTTAAACTACGTCTAATCGCAAAGTATTCATCTTTATCAGGGAGAAATGGTTTTTTAGCTATGCTAAATGTTTTTGGTGTTTCAAATAGTCGATTCTTTCTTCTGTAGATAAGATCATCGCCCATGTCATACTTTTCAACACCATCCAATTTGAGTGCATCATTGGTATCTTTTGCAAAGTCTACAGGTATTTCAAAATGCTCTTCAACTTTGTCTTTTGCAATGTCAATATCACCCCATTTTGAAATTGATTTTGCCATGATTTTTCCTTCAACATTTGCTATTTGTTCTTTGTGTTTTTCATATGCCTCTGTCCATGTTTGAAGGGGGTGCTCCAAGAAATTGGAAATATTTTTGTGAGGAACAAAGAGCAACAGCTTTTCACGAGCAAAATTTTCAGGATCTTTTTCTTGATTGTAATGAATGTACCAAATGATAGATTGTTTGTTTCTTTTGATTGTTTTTCCATGAACCAGGCAATAGGAAGAAGCATATTCAGCTAAAGATACATGTTGTAGATCTGTCGGGCGTTCAATGTACCTGTCTATTATCGACGGGCAAATGATGTCTTCAGAATCATCATGCTCCTTTTCTAGTAGAGACGGTTTTTTTAAAACAACAGTTTTTTTATCATCTGGAGCAGTGTTGATAAAAATTGTCATTCTTGAAGATGAATATAGAGGTAACGAAAGCACAATATGTACTGCTTCTCTAATAGACATCTGTTGCATGTTCAGAAACGTGTTTCCAAGCCTACGAATTGTTTCTAGCTGATTACAATTGTTTGAAATAGACTCTTCTTTGATTGTTTTCAAAGCCATTGTCATAGGCCTATCTAATTTCGTTATGTATGAGCTTACATATGTTGCAATTGCATATGCATCTAAGATGAATTGGGCATCTGTATTTGCTTGCCACAAACTTGGAATTGCTTTTGCAAAACAATTTATCCAAATATCTGAAGGGTGTCTTTTTAATAGCAATGTCGGTTTCTCAATTGTAGAACGTACTAGTTCAATGTACTCGTCCTTGTTTAAATGTAGTTCTTGCAAGAATGAATCAAATGTCATGTTCTTTGAATATTCTTTAGATTCAAGAGCAAAAGAAAGGAGTTTTTTTTTTTTTTTTTTTTTTTTTTTTTTTTTTTTTTTTTTTTTTTTTTTTTTTTTTTTTTTTTTTTTTTTTTTTCATCAGTCAACGCATCCGATTTAGTTTCAAGAGGTTCTAAAACCATTGTAACATCGACAGGGAACATCGGGAATCGAAACCTACATGCAGAGCTTCTATGTTTTTTACATGTTCTTGTATGTCTATGAGTTTGAATTTTGACGAAGTTTGCTTCAAGCAATGAAGAGTCTGTTGAAATATAGCAATCGACAAAAGAACTTATTTCATCATTGCTATTCTTGCCAAAGACAGGTGCATTTTCAATCCAAAGAAGCCCATGTTCATGCTCATTTCCTCTTTGTTGAAATTCAGTTGTAAAGAAAAAGTCAGTTACTTTACCAAAAAGGTATTTGTTTTTCAAGATCAAGGACTTTAACGAATTCATTTTGTTTTTATAGTAACGGCTACAAAGTACAGGATGTTTTCTTATCAAATTATCAATAACATCATCAGTAAGAATTTCATCACAATTTTCTTTGTCTTTTTTCTCTAGCGTGTGCAAAGCATCACACAAAGGTTTCCAAAGATGTTCAGCAGTAGAGAAGCTTACAAAAAAGGTTGGTGGCCCTAGTTGACGTATCATTGAGAAAATATTTTTTCTCATGTTGTCAAAATAGTTAGGAGATGTTCGGACGGCTTTTAGTGAACGATATGCAATTGGCGATTTCATTATGTTAAGAAGGTTGGCTTTGCATTTTACATCTTTGGCTTTTAGTTTTTTCCCTTTTAACTCCCTTATGCAAATAGATATCCAAGCAGTACTAGAGATTTGACCTATTAACACTTTCACTGCTTTAAAGAATATATTTGTGGGATGTGCTTCAAAATGCGTGCTTTCATGTTGAAGCTCCCACTGGAAAATTTGTTGGTGTTGAAAGCGCTTGTACATGTCATTGGAGCGGCTGCATCCAAAGAAAAGTGTAGGGAAATTAAGTTCTTCAGAGAACCGATCTTGGAAAATTCCTAGGGGTCGGTAGTTTTCAGAAGGTGCAAGCTCAATGATTTTGGTGGCCAAATCATCTATTAGATGGGTTTCTCCATATCCATGTACCAATGTTTCTGTGATTGGTTCTATGAATTGGTCATGTGTATCCTCATCACTTTCTCTTAGCTTTGTAAGAGGTTGATCTAAATCATTTGATTCTGATATTGATATTTCATTAGATTCTTGCTTTGCCAACAATTCATGGAATGCCTTTTCCCAATCTGAATTGATATGTACATTCTCCATTTTGTAAAGATCCTTGTCACAAAGAGTTTTCAATGCTTGCATGACAATATTTGGTCGAACATTTCCAGAAACAAATGCATTTTTGTATTCTAGTTTTCGCTTAAGCATAACTGCAATGGTCTTGTCCTCTTCTAGGTTCCTAGGCAATGCTCTTTGTACTTTGTCTAAAGATGCGGGCACATTGATGATTGTTCCTGTCAAGCCTACTTGAGCTCGTTTATAACCTAGTTGCCGAATCTGAGCAAAAGCAATTCTTCGTGACACAAGCCGCTCTTCAAGCGAATTCAATTTGTCTACATCAGACAATGAAGTGTTGCAACGAATGTTAAGTGGTGTTGCAAACAATGGTGTTTCTGAATTTGAAATATTCTTTTTGCAATATTTGCATATGTAATTGTACAGTGCAATTGAAGAAGGCATGGTATTCCAAGGAAGACATTTCAATGCATAGAAAGTGTCTTCATTGATATAGTGAACATCCCTTTTAAAGTGCAAGCGTCTACAGAAAAAACATGCATGAATAGGGGCATCTTGAATATTTTTCGAGTATTCTTTAAGTGCTTTTTTTGCCTTCTCATATGCCTTTTGCTTTTGAAAAGACTGAAGTGCTTTCAGACGCATTTGTTTTTTAATGGCACGTATGTTTTTGAACGGGGCAATGGATTTTCGCTGTCTCATAATGGAATCTTTCTCCAGGCATTTTTCCATCACAATTGAAATTTCTGGGCCAATGCAAAAGAGTCTTGGTTTTTTTTTTAATGTTTTTTGCATGGAACAAGTTTTTTTCCTTTTCTTTGTTTCTATGTTAGAATGTTCTTTGCAAAGGTCAGGAGAATGTTCTTCTTCAATGGCATTGCAAAGAGTTTGATGATGACAATTGTCAATTGTTTTCATCATTGCATTCATAGGAAGATTCCTAGTCATGGCATTTGACAATATTGGAGAATTTTTTTCAATGCTTGTCTGACACAAGGGATGAAAATGCGAATGGCATTTGTCAATTTCATGATGAAGAAGAAAATAGATCTTTGACGATGTATTTGTTGAGAAGAATTGGTTTTCCACTTTGTAAGAGTGTATGTTCAAAAGAAATATGTTGACTTCCAAAACCTCACACAACCATTGAATTGTGAAATGGCCATCATTTACATGGCCAATTGTATAAGGCTCTGCCAAATTCACTACAAAGGTTTGCCAACTAGAAACAAGTTGATTTTCTTGCACTGTCTCAAGATGAAGGAATGTTTCTAGACAACGAAAGGCTCTTGCATCATTTGAAAGCATGCAGTTGAAAAAAGTTTGCGCTATTGTTTTTCTGAGGCTTGCACTATCAAATGTGTTTGTCAATTTTGAAATTGATTCAAATAACGAGTCACAGCAATGACCATCAATGCGAGAGATTAATTGGAATCCTTGTTGCAATAGACTTTTTCTTAACCGATGACATTCGAAAAAGATATCTTGACAAGAATCAATAGAAGAAGTATCTGATCATTCATTGAAAACAACATAGTCGGGTCCTAGCAATTTGTATGAAAGCAAAGGTTCAAAGTGCCTAGCAGCTGGAACGTAATCATGGAATAGAATATTGTAGCAATATCCAACACGGGAAGGGTTGAAATGAAGATATTTCCTTTTGCTTCTCAATGACCATATAGCAACAGGCACATTTAACCAGTTTGCAAACCATTTTATATAGAAGATATCACCCCAAAGGCCATAAACATTTTCTGCATCCGGTTGAGATGCAGTTTGCGACATTCGTTCCAAGTAAAGATCTCTATTTTCTATCCCATGCAATTGAAACAAGTACGAAGGATCCAATTCCAAATTCAAAGAAGAAATTGCGGTTGGATCGTTTGCAGCTAGACGCAAACGAAAATGGTTTATGGTTGCTTCTCTTATCTCCAAGGATGTGTAGCGAAAATGCAAGAGAACAGCAAAGGCATCAAAAAGACAATCTCCATTTCGGTAATGAAAAGCTTGTAAATGAAACAAATGGTTTGTTGACAAAGCAACATCAATATCATCAAATGCCTATTGTATAATCGGAACAGATGTTGCTCCTATGGCAGAACATTGATTATGTTCAATGTTCTCCATCAGAAGAAGAAACACAGGAAGAAAAACCTGCATGGCAAATGCAACTTTGGAAATAAGCAAAAATAAGTCACATTGTTTGTGACACTTGCAAGCAATGAACCAAATAGAACAGTGTCTTTTGCATAGCGACTTGCAATGAAAAGTATGTTGGAAAAGAATTCAATAAACATTTTTGTTAGGAATTTATTTTAAATGCAATTTTTCAAAGGCTTTAGATCAGTACCACTTTTAAATTTTTTTCTCATTTTTTGTAAGAACAAATTACATGTAATAACTGTAGGAATCATCCAAGGATAAGCAAATACACCTGTAAATTCCTGTTTGTAAATGCTTGCCCAATATAGTTATTCACATTTGCACTTTGTAAATGAAATGAAAGAGTTAGAAACCAAGAACAGGTTTTTGTTGCATTATTACATAGTTTTAAATCAGTATTCAATTGTGATGATTATGCAATAATGAGTACTTATTCTTTTGCATGAAGCACTTATATTTTCTGTTTTTCATTATTAAGGCCTGTAACTAAGCATTATAGACAACTGCTTTGCAGAAAGAAATTCTTGACAGTAACTAATTTCTGTAGATTTAGCCCTAACGTGAAATGAATAATAAAATCTAATTAATATAGTATTCAGCAATTTAACAAAAAATTTGCAACCAGATTTCGCAAACAGCAAATGAATAAATTATTTATATTATTAAATAACAAAAATTCCAATTTTCAGAGCTCTTTTATTTACTACAAAAAACAAAGACATTTTGCACAAAACCCAAATTTTACTCACACTCAAGCTACACTGAATTTCCTAAATGTTATGTGATTCTGAAATTTCTATATGTTATATGACTCTGAAATGTCTCTATCCTAAAGGATGTCTATACTTGGGATATGTGTATAGAAATTTAAATATATACATATTTCGACCAATTGCAGCTAACAAATTCAAATGCAGTTTTGGACAAAATTAAAAAGTGTTTTTAGCACATATCATTTTAACTGAAACCATCAAGGTTGAGCGCAAGAAAATTGTGGTAATTACTAAGTGACCTATCCCCAAATCAATGACATCATCAAGGGGATTTCTTAGTCTCGTACACTACTATAGAAGATTCGTTCAAATGCGCACACAAATTGTCGCACTATTAACATCATTATTTAAAAGTGATGCCTTCATATGGGATAAAAAAAGCTAAAGACTATTTTGAAAAGTTGAAAACCTTAATGACATCGACTCTAGTCTTGACAAATCCAGATGTCAGGAAAACATGCGTCCATGAATACTATGTTTCAAGAACATGCGTAGGAGTTCTGCTCATAAGTGATAAACATCTCATTGCCTTTGAGAGTCAAAAGTTACAACTGAATGAGCATATAAAATCTACATATGATGGAAAGACGTTGGCAATAACACATGCCTTGGCCAAGTGGAAGCAGTACTTGTTGCGAGATAAATTTCTCGCGGTGTTGCAGTTGACATATTGATGCGGTATCCAAATTAATGACGATAGTTTAATATCCAAATTATAATAGGTTTTATCATCATAAAAATTATATAAGAATTTAAAAAATAAAAATATAATATATTTATCTCTTTTCTTTTTGATTTATTTTAAAGTTGATTTTATGTGGTTGTTGTTTGTTCCTTACGCAGTGACGTTGGCCTGGTTTCATAAGAATTGTTTGCGCCAAGAATTTTATGTTTTTTGGTTTATTCCATAATTGCAATAAAAACTGTGGTTTAAAAAACACAAAGACTGCGTAATTGGTCATTACCATTTATTTTCTTCGGTAATGACCTAAACTCCCTGAAATGAATGTATGGGGAACGGAATTGCATGTATGTATGTATCTGAACATTTAATGCCAAGAGTGCCAACCTCCCTCCTTCCCGGGTATTTCGGCGAGGTATGGAGTGGGGTCATGATATCACGAGCTGCGTCGACGCTGGGATTAAATGCTAATACCAGCCTGCAACCCAGGCACCGGGTAGGAAATAAATGGCATTATATTATATCATTAATTAAATTTACAGATCTCTTTGTATTTATTTTATTTTGCTTCCTTCTTTTTCCATTTCCATTATGCCATGTGGTATGAATGTGATATTTTTAAATGGTTCTTTGGTCTGCTTTGTTTAAGTGGTTTTGCTTTTCGCATGGACCTGTTTTTCAAGTTTTCTCAGAAAATAGATACTATACAGGTTTACTGAATCTAGAAATAGAAAGCACTTTCAACCTAAGTATCTGTACTTGAGAATAGAAGTCTACCCCAAAACAACAGACCGCGAGCTTAAGAGAGCGGTGCTCATTTTCCATTGGCTTTGCCAACTGCCCATATAAGACAAACGGCATTTCGGGTGCAGTATAAAATCTGGGTCTTTGGCGAGATACTCCATTGTCTTTGACTTTAACATCTGCCAAATGACGTAATGACTAACAAGTATTTCAGTTCCATATGTGGCTCAAGGGGAAACCCTTAGATGCAGTGATGCTAGAATTCACAACCTGCTGTTTTATTTAAGGATAAATTCTTGAAACATCCAATCTGAAATGAAGTCTATGATAACTTAGCAACAAGATGCTTTGGTTTTGTCTAAAGAAGAAAACGTGGACAGTGTTTGCAACAGAACACTGCTGTAAATTCACAGGAATCCTGTGAATATTTAGAGAGCCCTATATTAGCAAAGTTTGTTATTTGTCAAGAATATTGTTATAAGAAACATGAACGTTAACAAATTCTTAGATGCAGTGATGGCAGTATTGACAACCTGCTGTTTTATTTAAGGAAAAATTGATGAAATATCCAATCTGAAATAGCTTTTTCTTTAGATGAAACCAGATCAGCTTGTTGCTAGGCTACTATAGACTGCATTGGTCATCTTGACTATGCTTCAGTGATCTATAGTTTGTCGCAATAATGTAGATGTATACTTTTTTGCGCTGTGTGGACAGGGGTTTGACACGAAGACAAAGGTTAATGGCCCAGAGTCATGGCAATAACCATAGTAAAGGGATGAGATCCCGATTATATGATTCTGACATGTCTACTAACACAGGACATTTGAGCTTGTCTCTCATATAGTATTTTGGTTTGCATTGGTTTTTAAAAAACTTAAAAACAATAAAAAAATATTGTGTGTGAGTATTCTTATTGAATACAGTGTAGCATATCGATCATAATCTCATATTTATCTATAAGCTTTTTAAAAAAACCATATGCTTAAGAGATAATAATAAACTTCAACATGATGTGTTAAGCAATTCTAAACTCACTTAAATATATATATCATCCCCGTACTATATGTGGACTACTTTGTCTTTTCCGAGAGATATAAATCGGATTTTTTTCATAAAACAGAAAACACAAGTCTCAGCTGAAGACAAAATTCCAACAGTTACCCGTCCAAAGAACCCGTCAATGAAATTGCAGAAGACAAAGCTCGTTGCACCAAGAAAGCGCTCTACACGTTCAGACACGAACACCACAAATTACTCGATCAATGAAGCGCATTCAGAGAGCAATACCCACCACCAGAAACCACTCCACCTTCGCTGGACCACCGCAAATAAGCCACAAACAACCACGCCACCGCAAAAAAGCCAACAAAAACAACCACAACACAAAAGCAAGTCGCACCAAACAGAACGAGCTTGAACACCAGAGAACCTCTAAAATATAGCTTCAACAAACACGCCATAAGAAATGTCCATAAGCAAGGACAGTGCAACCACATTCGCCAAGGTAAAACTCGGACAGGAGTCTTGAGTCACATCAAAAACGCCATACCGCATTAACACCACGAAACCCTGGACCATACCGCGTCAATACGTCAACTGCAACACCGTTTAAACCCCTGGAACACCTCAACCCGACGCTAGCGAGCACACAACAGAGCTCGACGAAACGGACGATAAATCAACAAGACTGGTGAATAAATCGCACAGGAGTCTTGAGTCCCGAGACCACCAACCTCATTTAAACTGGCAAACGTCACCCCGCGCCATACTGCATTAACACCACGGAACCCTGGACCATACCGCATGAATACGCCAACTGCAACACCGTTTAAACCCCTGGAACACCTCAACCCGACGCTACCGAGCGCACAACAGAGCTCGACGAAACGGACGATAAATCGACAAGACTGGTGAATCAATCGCACAGGAGTCTTGAGTCCCGAGACCACCGTCACCCCGCGCCATACTCCATTAACACCACCAAACCCTGGACCATACCGCATGAATACGCCAACTGCAACACCGTTTAAACCCCTGAAACACCTCAACCCGACGCTAACGAGCACACAACAGAGCTCGACGAAAGGGACGATAAATCGAGAAGACTGGTGAATAAATCGCACACAACAGAGCTCGACGAAAGGGACGATAAATCGAGAAGACTGGTGAATAAATCCCACAGGAGTCTTGAGTCCCGAGACCACCAACTGCATTAACACCACGAAACCATGGACCAACACGTGTTGCATGAATACGCCAACTGCAACACGTTTAAACCCCTGCAACACCTCAACCCGACGCCAGCGGGCGCACAACAGAGCTCGACGAAAGGCACGATAAATGGACAAGACTGGTGAATAAATCGCACAGGAGTCTTCAGTCCCGAGACCATTTAAACCTCATTTAAACTGCAACACGTTTAAACCTCAACCGGACGCCAGCGAGCGCACAACAGAGCTCGACGAAACGCACGATAAATGGACAAGACTGGTGAATAAATCGCACAGGAGTCTTCAGTTCCGAGACCATTTAAACCTCATTTAAACCGGCAAACGTCACCCCGCCGCCGGGGCCTGGGGCACACAGCCCCAGGCCAACGTCACTGCGTACGGATCAAACCACAACCACGTAAAATGAACTTTTAAAAAATCAAAAAAATACAAAAAATAAAAACTTTAACAAAAACTTTGCAATTTCATATCCGCAATTTTTTCCACCCCAACTAATACCACCCGACTCAAAACTATATGTCGGGGACATAAAAATCATTATTATTTAAAAATCCTTCTTATTTGAAAATCATTTTTAGAAGTCCTAAGGATTGAAGTTTTAGCGGCTATTTATTGTCTTATGAGTTTTTTTTAAGAAGGTTAATGTTTTATGAGTGTTTTTTTAAGAATGTTAATGTTTGGAGAGGTAGTGTTCACAGAGTTCAAGGGGGACATGAATCATAGAGTTGAAGTTTAAGCATCTAGTTGTTATTTTATGAAGAATGTTAATGTTTGAAGAGTTATTGTTTTTCTTTTATATTGTATTTTTTTTTTAATATCATAAATTATTTTATAATTGAATTTTTAAATTTTAATTTATTTTTTATTAATTTTTAATTAGAATTAATTATTAATTGTGTTTAATTAACTTCTAATTACTTTTAATAACTCACCGTTATTCATAATTGATCATAATTCCATTCCTAAGTGTTTTTTTTATATTGTATTATTTCTTTTTTGTAATATCATAAATTACTTCATAATTGATTTCTTGAATTTTTTATTTTTTTATTTATTTTCTATTATTTTAAATTATAATTAACTACAAATTATTTTAAATTGTTTTTAATTAATTTCGAATTATTTCACAGTTATTTATAATTGATCCCCAATTCCATCTCTATCCTATGAATCATGGCTTAAATTATTTTGATCGTCACAAATACACAAAAGAAACAAATGGGGGAGTAAGACCTTTAGTGAGACCATGGATATATCATTGACAATCCTCCTTAGTCAACTCCAGTTCAAAATGGTGTCATTAGATCAATTGTGCACAAAAAAATCCTATATAAGTTATATGTTGGTGATTCAAGGGCCTACACATGATGCATGAGCCTTGAAATCAATATTTAGAGGCTAATTCCCTATTTTTTTTTCACCATGCACCATGGTTAGGGCATATGTCTTTGATCTAAAATAGATCAACAATAAAACATCAAATGGTTAATGCCTCAACTCAATGTAAAGTACTCAACGAAACTAGAGATTTTTGGTTTGGAAGTGAATCTCGTGGCTACATATGTTGATGACGACATCAAAGGATGTGGTTGAAAGTGTGAAGGATCCCAGGCTAAATCAATCTACTACCACTCACCTATAAACTGTCGTGCTACCATTTTAAGCACTAAAAAATAAAAAATAAAGAAAATAAAATAAAATAAAAGGAACTTTGATTGAAACGCTACGAATAAGAGCCAAAGGGAGGAAGAGCATTGTAGTTATGGAGCTGAAGAGACGGAGACACTTGGCCTTCCAGCTAATCCTAACAAAGCCATCATTTACCTATAAAACCTTACACAATGACTAAAAGTGGATTTTTATAAGAGAAGAGAGGGAAAGTGCCTAAGTGACTTCGCATGATTATGTAATGTATTTTATCGCTTAGATCTCACATTGCCTAAATATTGCACACATGCAACATTTCGGCTAATATTGCAAGAGGACATCATCGACATACAACATGAAGCTCATTAAAGACATCCTCATCAAATTCACAATCAGAATTGAACCTTAGAATGATAAAATCATTAATTATGGGCAGTTGTGCGACTTTTGTATTGAAACCCACATGGATCAAGGTGACTTATTTTTTGAAACCCACGTGGTTGTGCCAACAACGAGACCACTATCCTTTTGCGGCACATTCATGATTCACAACAACATTCTTGGATCCAAAATTCGAATTTGACTCTTCACATGCTTGGGAGTTTTCAATAGCCCCCTTCTTGTACCTAAAGAACCACTTCATGGGTTGGAGCATTTACATTGGCAACTAAATGTTTCAAGACCTCTATTTGGCCTATAAAAGGAAGCATGGGAATGCATTTATTAGAGACAAATCTAGAGCAAAGTTATGCTGCAAAAAGTGTTGTGTGAGATCATCTTTCAACCCATTTCTTGCCATTATTTGGCATGCAAAGCTCCATTGTCTTCTTCCAACACATTATACAACTTGACAAGAACCCTCCAGAGTTCTCATTTTTTTATGGGCTACATTTAGTGGCTATTTTTACCATGAATAAAAAATTGTTGATACCAATAGAAAGTTTTTTTTCGGGGCTAAATTTTAGAACTTTTTTTAAAGCTCGGTTGGTGCCATTGCAATCAAACCTATAAATCACCATAAATTTAACCCAAATCGAAAAGGGTTTCTACTAATAGCATCTCTTTTTTTCCCAGGTCTAAAATCACATGTTATTCGAAACTCCGGCCTTAACAATTGACATCGCTGCAATCAAAACCCCCAAATGGAAAAGTGTGGGAAAAGTGGTGCTACCATGGCACCGCCATTTTTTTCCAAGACAGAAATTACAACTTTTTTGAAACCATGGCCTTAATGGTCAGCATTAAATTTGTCTTCTCCATTCTTTTTAAAGCAATTTTTTTTAAAATTGAATATATATTTTTAGGTCGTAGTTTCAAAATGAATACAATTTTAACCCCACATAAGAAAGGGTTGCCACTGGTAGCACCCATTTTTTATTTGAGGTATATTTTGGCATTTCCATTGCAACAACATCGACTGTTAAGTCCATAGTTTCAAAAAATATGTAATTTCGATCTCGAAAAAAAATGGGGGTGCCATAATAACACCGTTTTTCCATTTGGGGGTTGATTTTGGGGTTTTGATATTAACGATGGCAATTGTTAAGGCCAGGGTTCAAACAATATGTGATTTTAGTCTTAAAAAAAAGGTGCTACCGGCAACACCCCTTTTTGATTTGGGGGTCGATTTATGGTGATTTACAATTTTGATTGTAATGGGGCACCGCTTGAGCTATAAAAAAGTTGTAATTTTAGACCTGGAAAACAAAAGGTAGTAACAATTTTCAATTCGGGGGTTGTTGCGCAAAAATATGAGTTTTTAGTATAGAGTTCTCATTTTGAGTATAAAGTTCGTGTCAAGTTGTATAATGTGTTCTTCCCAATAAGTAAGAGTTTTTCTCCATTGATGTTCTAAGTTTGTTATAAAACATTTATGTGGACAA
The DNA here is from genome assembly GCA_027924585.1 of Larix kaempferi. NCBI lineage: Eukaryota > Viridiplantae > Streptophyta > Pinopsida > Pinales > Pinaceae > Larix > Larix kaempferi. The sequence goes on from BSBM01000434.1 coordinate 4,967,849, forward strand.
AAGGGACCCTCCCTAAGGGAGTTTGTTGGCTACCATTGAAGCCTCATTCTCCTAGGTGACACCATTGTAACAAACTTTAACATTGGGCAAATATCATTTGGTTTAGCAAACTCTTCCTCTTTCTTTTATTTTTGTTTAGCACTTGTCAATCTTTCCTTTTATTTTATTTATTCGAGTCTTTCTTTTCCATTTGATGTATGGAACACTAACCCACATCTAGCATTGTTTCATTGCTACAACCTACAAGGATAACTAGGGAAGATTGCTCACTCTTGTGGCACTTTTCCTCAACAATGTCCCAAAGAGCCAAAACACCATTGTAAATCTATAATTGCCGAGAAATAAAGACTAAGCATAATCATTTTACTCTTGGAGTTTTTCCTTTGGGTTTTTTCCAAGGTCATTTATTTGTCTATTGTGTTTATTATGTGATCGCATTTTCTATCCTCTTGTTTCGTCCTTGTGGAAATTTATCTCGACATCGACAAATTTGATGTCCATTCCATCCACCTATAGCACTATTGCTCTCGCTAGAATATTGGCTTTGTATTTGACAATCCCTAGCAACTTTGTTTAATGCTTCTGGTTAAGGTGTTTCCCTTAATAAGCTAGTTATTAAAATATATCTATGCATATACAATAATATTAGGATTGTCAATTATCTAGCTTTTTTTAATTCCTTAAATATCCATCCATGCCAACATTGCACAGTTAAATCATACACCATCACAACCTATAGATTCAAGGTTATGTGTGTATGACTTCCATTTTGCAATTGTCCTATTGTTCACTCAATATTCAACAAATCATTTTGGATTTGTTTAAACTCTATGTACTAGTACAACACAACTGGCCCTCTCTAAACAACACATGGTGGTATCTATAGCCATCCCTACTTATATCAAATATAATTAAGACACTTACAATCAAGGCATTTTCCAAGTTGTTCACATTGGTATTTACCTATATCCATTCACCCCAAACCTATAGGCATCGATTTATGCCTACAACCATCCCTTTAATACATTCGAGCCAATATACTCCAAAACAAGTACACCCAATGCATCTCCAAGCATCTCCAATCCTGTGCACATTGTGATTAGCAAAAACTAAAACTGGATGTAATTGGTGAGATTGTTTTGGCCTCCTTTCGCTGTGAAATGCACTTGTTCTTAATTCTCCTTTACTCCAACAACACTGATAATTTAGATGTGTAATGATTCCTGTAATTCTATCCATGTAATCAATCACCAAATTGAACATAAAAACATTCCATAGTATGCAGTGACATTTTAGCCAATAGACCTTGAATAATAAAGAGATTAGGTGTGTGGTTACAATAGTAGGCTTTAAAGCGGGTAGGCCAGAAAAAAGTTAGGCCAGAGAGAGTGTAGGCTTAACGCACCAACGGCAAGATAAATCCAGAGGCGCCTTGGGGTGAACATTAATAGTTATTGTTCAAGAACTTCACGGACGGTGTTTGTGTTCGATAAGTAGGTTTGAAGTTGTGATCGTATGTTCGAGCTTTTAGTTCAAGGTATGAAACAATGTTATGTGATATGTTTTTCAACCTTTTAGTTCAAGGTATGATACAATGTTTTGTGATATGTTGTTTTTGGAAATTTAAATCTACATTAATTTCATTTACTTCGGTCTTTACAACTGTCATGCGAGGTCCTTAACTTTATATCTTATACCATAAACTCCCAACAACATGAAAACACATATTTGCATTATAATGTTTATAATGATATCGATGAGGAGGAGTGTTTTCATTTGGAATGTTGCTAGAATAGATGCATATATATCTTGAATTGATATAGGTATGGTTGATTGAGTGTTGTGATGTATTTGTACAAAGTGTATTATTTTGTTAGCATAACAGAATTAGTGTGTATTTGTTTCATATTTGGCATCGAGCAAGGTATTTTAAAAATGAAAAAACAAACCTAAGTTTTTGGAGTTAGATCTCAATAGAGTCATTAATCTTTAAAAATGAAAAAACAAACCTAAGTTTTTGGAGTTAGATCTCAATAGAGTCATTAATCTTGGTTGATGAATTCACATCGAGAAGTTTGATATCAAATTGACACATATTACAGAGACATATTATTTTAATTTCGCAAAACGAAAACCTTATTGGCACTTAGTAATATGGAGAGGTCATAGGCCTACTATTTACAAATCAAGTGATATTAAAGCTTAAGTTTGAAAGTAAACATTGGTATTTGATATCAAAAAAGGAGAGAAGCATTGTTGACATAGAATTCTCATGAAGAACATGACATGGAAGATAAAAAAAAACTAGATTTATTCTAGTGAAACAAACATCACTAATACATAATAAAGTCCCTTGTGATTTGAGTTGTTGAAAACATTAATAATTAATTAATTAATTATATATATATAATTAAAATTACCACTAATTAATAATAAAGTGTGTTTTGTGATTTGAGTTGTAAGAAAAAATAGTAATAAATTTGATTATTTATATAAATAAATCTCAAATTATCATTAGGTTTCACCCTTACCTACCAAGTTATAAAAAATGGCGAATATAAAAAATAGGGAGTAGTCTATTTATTCTAAGTTTTGGACTTTCTAGTGGGTTTTAATCGGAATCCAGTTAAAAAAATGGTAAAATTTAAATTTGGAAGTGTTTAAATTGTGTTGTTTAATCCATAAATAGATTAGGCACCCTCAAAAACCCTGTGGCACCAAGATTATGTAATTTCCATAGTTAATATATTTGATTTTAAGATTTTTTACAGATTTCCAACAGGACTTCGAACAAAATAAGATGGAAAATATACTCAGAAAAGGTTGAAAACGTAGAATATTTAAACTACACCAAGGCCCTGCCTCATTTTACAATTTTAATGGTTGGTGAGTAAAGAGGAATCCACATTAGGTTGACTTAAAAAACACTAGTCCAATATTATATATGAAAGTTTTGATAAAGGTTGAAAACGTAGAATATTTAAACTACACCAAGGCCCTGCCTCATTTTACAATTTAAATGGTTGGTGAGTAAAGGGGAATCCACATTAGGTTGACTTAAAAAACCTAGTCCAATATTATATATGAAATTTTTGATAAGTACCCAAGTATAGACTAGGTTCAAAGCCTCAACTCTGCATGGTCATAGAGTCATTTGCATTTTGTAGGTTTGTACACTTTAATTCAGTAATTTGAACAAGAGCTACGAGGTGGCAATGTCTTCGCAGTTGCTTTTGGAAATTACTAATAGCTTTTGCTATAATATGATACTTTTGCCACAAAATTGTAATAGAAAAGAAAATTCTTTTGCTGCAAAATTGCTTAACCATCGAATCGATTTTCAATGTGTCTGACGAAACAGAGGTAATTGAAAAATATGCAAAACGTGCCAACCAATTCCATAAAATAACTGCAACAAGATTGAATATAGCCATTACATATTCAACGTAACCTAATTCATGCTTGCTATTGTGGGAATTGCGAGCTAGGACAGGCTATTATAGTATTAATGCCCAGGCGTAAGCTATTGATGGCTTATCCAAACATTTATATATAGTAGGCGTGGTGGGTAATTACATAACATAAGAGCCAACCAAATTTGTAGAGCCTAGTTTGCCAGTAGCATTCTAAACCTACCAAACAAATATTTTAAAAACATTTACAAATAATTTGGGTTGCACTCGATGGCTATGTCTAAAACAACCTAGAATCGATGGCTAAAAAGAACATACAAATGACATAGAGTCGATACACGGGCTCTTCCCTTTCAACAATTACAAAAATTTTCCACACAAACTAAGCATTGTATACAAGCCATGGCTTATTTAAATCTGGAGATTCCATAAACATTAACAAAGGCATAATCCATGTGTGCTATCCAGTTTCCCATTAAAAATAACATTAAGATTTTACAAATGTCGTTATGGCTAGGCTAGCTCAAGGCTAAGCTACAACAAATACATCGATATCAGGAACATAATAACCATTTATCGTGTGAATGTTAACCCCCGACCCAGAGGAGAGTGAGCCAGTTATGGCTATGAGCTTACCGAAGGTGCGCTTTCTTGTGCAAACTCTTGGGGAATGCCATGGCCACGACCAAGTCCGTGATCCACCTGCAAAACCACAAGGCAAAACAACATTAGAAGGGCTTACATTATACAGTGGACAAATGACATTACAATGTAGAAAATAATGAAGAATACATAACAAACGTACTTGTCAATCGAACCGAGGATTGGCAGTGTCGACCCAAGTCAAAACTCTCAAACCCTCACGACTCTAGAACGTTGAAAATCCCCTTCCAAATACAAGCCACTCATCTAAAATCTTGGCAACGAATGCCATGGACAGAATTAAACAGAACCGTAGAGTTCATGAAGCCAAACGAGCTGCATGTGTGAAGGTCGAATGACAGAATGGTTTAGAAGGAGGCTGAAGCCTCAGCCCCTCAACTCTCAACACACAAATGACCACTGAAATGTCTCGAAAGTCCTATGAACTACTTTAGGAGTGTTAGTACGAGTCTTTAATGGTACTGACACTACCGGTCCAGCTGGAGGCCTAGCGATAACGCACTGCACCAAAGCATGGGGATCGAACCTGTCGCAGGACAGTAATGACGTCGTTGCATCCTGGAAGATCTATCACTCTGTCAGTGCGACGTCATCCCACCATTGGGGGGTGGGAAACAATCCCTGAGGCTGACATAAACTTTTGGAACCAATCCTAATCTAAATAAATAGATTTTTTTGAAATTACTTTAAATAGAAAAATTGTTTAAAAAGTTTAACTATATAAAATGGAAAAATATTTAATTGTACAGATAAATTAATTGGGTTGACTGAAAACTATATAATCCACTCGTGGACATAATAATAAGTGTTGTGTTTTCTTTAAAAAAAAGTACACAAGTATAAATCTATTTCGAAGCATGTCGCGCATCAATCGAATTTTCTCAAAAAGATCCAGAAGAAGGAATCCAAACGTAACAACTAATAAGCATTTTCGGCGCACCAATCATTTTTTTCCAAAAATATTCGAACAAAAATAGAAAAATGATACATAATCCGTTTGTATATTATTAAAAAACCTTCTACTTGAATCCAAATTGTGGTCGAGACTCGAGAATAAAAGTTACTTTTAAAAATAAAAAAGAAATAAATGTACCTACCACCGGCATAAAATAAAGTTTATGGCATTTATATACTTAGACAGAACCATCAAAATGTCAAAGAGAAAACGTAATGAACAATACTACTTTCATGACTATGAAATTTATTAATAGATTTAATAAATTGATTCTTTCATAATTAGGAGACATTGATTTTTTCGAACAGCATGCACGTGTGAAGCCGATAAAAAGGAAAGCCTGAGTGGACCTCGCGCTGTCCGCGACTCCACGAGTCCGCACCTTCGTTAAACGGGCAGCCGCAAATCAGTAAGTGAATGAAAACGCGCTGACCGACTACCTACCTCTTGACATGACGGGCGAATCTTCCAGCTGGATAGTCATCTATCATGGAGGACCGAGGATCGAGGTCTCTGATTTTCAAAGCGGTAAAGCAATCTTTCCTCCCAGAGTCCCAACCACCCAAATTACAACCAATGAACATATACTTAATTAATCTATATCGAATAAAAAAGCATACAAGATTTCTTTTTTATGATTATGAGCGTTGTTATTATTATATTCTTATATATGAGATTTAGTTTAAAATTAGTTTGTATGGGCTTTAGTTTCCAATCTATCTTGGATTCAAATATTATGAAAAAGATTGAAAGTGGGATTAGCCTTAACTGACCTAACTTTTTTCAATCGAAAAAAGAAATTTCATGCCATTTATAAGGGTGAATCAAAGAAATTTATAATAATACCTATCTCATAGATAGTGTACGAGCATTCACTATGACTAATTATCTACCTGATCTCTCTATCAGATAAACTTTTAAGTAACATGCTTCCAGGAAACTTCAATATTGTCAAAATTACAGAGTGGGATCATCCTCAAAATCATTTGTCCAACAACAACAAAAAACAATAATACAGTAAACTTGTTATATTCTAAGTAATTATAATTAGTATATCCAAACAGTGTTTGTTTCTGGGGGCCTTAGTTCATGGAAATGAGTAACCACAAGTATTCCTTCTTCCAGCTTGAGTCCTTTCTTTGATAGACTGTCCGCCCGCTCGTTAAATGCTCGAGATATATGTTGAATAGAGAAATTATCAATCTTACAATAATACCTATCTCATAGATAGTGTACGAGCATTTAGTATGACTAATTATCTACCTGATCTATCTCTATCAAATCAAATTTTAAGTAATAGTGCTTCCAGGAAGTTTCAATATTGTCAAAATTACAAAGTGGGATCATCCTCAAAATCATTTGTCCAACAAACAAAAAAATACAGTAAACCTGTTATATTCTAAGTAATTATCATTAGTATATCCGAACAGTCTCTGTTTTTGGGGGCCTTAGTTCATGGAAATGAGTAACCACAAGTATTCCTTCTTCCAACTTGAGTCCTTTCTTTGATAGACTGTCCGCCCGCTGGTTAAATGTTCGAGATATATGTTGAATAGAGAAATTATCAAGTTTTTCTAGTAATAATCTGATCTTCTTCTTCCAATGGTCGAGAGAAGCCACATTGAGCACGTTGGACTCCAATACCCACCCAATAACAACAACTAAATCACCAAATACTTGCACCTTGGTAATCTGCAATTGATTTAAATAAGAGAGAAGACACCAAAATGACAATAATTCTGCCCTTGTATTACTTCCCAAACCACATCCCAAAACAAACTCATAATATTCCAAAGAAGAGACAATCCTAACTTAAAAAACAACCATAACACGTTCCTACATAAAAGACAATGATATATTTTATGAGTTAGTTTTTACATTATTGTAGATTCAATACTTTATGACTTAGTTTGTAAATTCATTGTCGTGAAATAATCCATGTCACTTTCTTCTAGAAGCCTTACACCTCCTTTCTTCATGAAAATGACATATCCTTTCTCGAAAATGTTAAATCCAAGTCATCATGGACAGTGCCATTTAAAGCCATGGTAACTTTTTATTATACCAAGTAAAGCTTTTTTTAATGTCTTTTACTAATAAAAGAAAGTTGAATTGAATTTGACTAAAATTTTTAGAATTTTTATACCAAGTGATAACTTTTTTCCATATATTATATATGCTTTTTTTAATGTGTTTTACTAATAAAAGAAAGTTGAATTGAATTTGACTAAATTTTTTAGAATTTTTATACCAAGTGATAACTTTTTTCCATATATTATATATGCTTTTTTTAATGTCTTTTACTAATAAAAGAAAGTTGAATTGAATTTGACTAAAATTTAAAAATTGATATTTTATTGTAATTATGCAAAAATATTTTTAATATATTGTTTGGAATAATAATAAATCTTCTTTATAAAAATTATGTGAAGGAACCGAACTCAAAATAATGCGAATTCATGTGGAATGACTAAAAAACCTTCTACCAATATATTAGATGTTTTAAAAAGACTAGTCACTTATTAATTTCATTTTCTAATGTTAGATGTCTTTATTTGCTACTGGTTCATTTACTCTAAATTATTTGCTACAGTTTCATTCATTCCAGCAAGATCTTTTGAATTAAATATTATGAAAAACATATTCTATTTTCATTTGGAGGAGAGTTTTGATATAATTTCAATTTCAATTATTCTAGCAAAATCTTTTGAATTAAATATGATCAAAGACAGATTCTATCTTCATTTGGAAGAGAATTTTGGTAATTATTGTGAATTAAATATTATAAAAAACAGAGGGGTTATCTTCATTTGGAGGAGAGTTTTGGTAATTATTGTGGATAAGGGAAAGTGACTTGTATTTCATATTTTTAAATATGATTGAAAAATAAAAAATAAAGAATTTAATTAATAAAGTTTTCAATTATATGGTTAAAAAGATTATTCACTTGTTATAATACACTATAAAATTCTCAACATTTTATTAAATTTTTTCTATATTAATACTTCAACTATCCTACTCATGTTATCACTGTTTTAGAGATATTAATAAGATTTTCTTTTATATATTGAATTTTTCCATATATTAATATAATAATGAATATCTATATTTTAAATATATTTAATATAAACATAATAAAAAAAAATTAATAAAAAATTGTACATATTTAAATTGATATTTTGTGCTTTTCTCTTTTTCATTATGAATAAGTTAAAACTTCAATCAATTGATAACTTTACATACAAATATACATAAAACGAGATTTTAGTATGGATTCCTCTATAGTGGGGAAGGGGTTTCCAATTAAATTTATGTCCTTCAATTGTAAAGGGTTGGTGAATCCGTCTAAAATAACGTCATTGAGGAGGTTGGTTACTATCAACTCTATTAACATTTTGTTTATGCAAGAAACTTTGGGTGAGAGAGAACAAGAAAATATTCTTAAAGTTTTATTTAAGGATTAGCAATTTATAGCTTCAAACGTGAGGGGTAGATCTCTGGGATGGATTATTGTTTAAATTTTTTATAAGTTCCCCTAATCTCATAATTGGGGGAGATCTCAATTTTACTATGGGTGCATTTGAGGTTTGAGGCCTGAAGGATAATCTCGATCCACTTGTAGGTTATTTTCTACATCAATTAGAAGATAAAATTCTCTTGGATATTCAACCAATTTTGATGTCGAGCTAGAGGAATTCGATATCAGGTGAGGAATGTATCTCAAAAAGAATGGATGGATTTTTTGTAGCTTCTCAGTTGGTTGATAAGTTGAATTGCATGAGATAGTGTGTTGGCTGTGGGAGAGAATCTGACCACGGTCCTATTTTTCTAAAAATTAAGGGTTCTGGGAAGAGCCCCCCCCCAAACCTTTCAAATTCAATTATTGTTGGTTAAAGGATGAGGATTTTAAGGCTTCAATAAAAGAGGTTTGGCAATCATCTAAACCAGGCTCCCAAGTGTTAGCCTTAGTTCATTTTGTCAATAATTTGAAAAATCTGAAGCAGGCGACTATCAAATGGGCTCATCAAAAGAAGCTTCAGGATGAACAAGATCTTAGAAAAGTAGAAGAATCCCTACAAGCCATGCATGAATCAAAAGGAGGGGGTTTCTTGACAAATGAATTGAAGAATCTCCTATATCAAATGGAAAAGCAACGAAAGAAGCTATTAGTAGAACAAGAAGAGGTGTGGAGACTGAAAAGTCGTTCCTTGTTGCTAAATTGTGGAGATGAGAATACAAAATTTTTCCAAGCCTATGCAAAAGGCTGAAAGTTGAGGAACACTATTTGGGGGATGCATGGTCAAGATGGTCGAGAAATTAATACTTTCGAAGGTTTGGCTAAAATGGGTAAAGATCACTTTCAATCCCTTTATAAATCTCATGAAAGAGCTTCTATTGCAGAGATCATCTGACTCACCCAGCCTTTTCCAAGGTTTGTCAATGAGGAGGACAACAGAGACTTGATGGACGAGGTTTCGAGGGATGAACTGATAGAAGTGCTCCATAGATTTAAAAAAGATAAGAGCCTAGGGCCGGATGGGTGGCCGGTAGAATTATTTCTAGACACATTCGACACTATGGGGGTAGACCTATAGAAGGTGGTGGAGTCTAGAGTATCTAGGTGTGTTCTGGATTCTTTCAATTCTACATTCACAGTGCTCATTCCAAAGATGGATAAACCGGCCACATTTGATGACTTCAGACCAATCTCACTTGCAATTGGAATTTACAAGATTGTGGCAAAGATCATAGTGAGAAGAATCAAGTTTTTTCTATCAAAACATATCTCAAAAGAACAGTTTGGATATTTAGAAGGAAGGCAAATACATGAGGCTATTGGGGTGGCGTAGGAGGTTTTGCATAGTATGAAATGTAGGGAGGACAAAGGAGCAGTCATCAATATTGACTTGTCTAATCCATACGATACAGTAAATTGGTTATATATCAGACTTATCCTCACACATCTTGGCTTTGAAGTCACGTTCATAAACTAGATCGTGAGTTGTATTACCTCGGTATCCTTAGAAGTTCTAATCAATGGTTTTGCATCTCCTTTCTTCCAAGATGAAAGAGGGCTTAGACAAGGATTCCCTAATTCCCCTCTTCTCTTTCTTTTGGTAGTAGAAGGGTTTAGCAGATCATTGGAAGAGGAAAAAAGAGTTGGCTCATTAAAAGGAGTCAGGATTTCGCACCTTCTCCACATCACTCATCTCCTACTTGTTGATGATATTCTAATCTTCTATGATGGGTCTCAGAGGGACGCATACACTTTGGAAAAAAATATGTTTTTATTCTGCCAAGCTACAAGAATGATGGTAAAAGTTTGAAATTCAACTCTATAATGCTTAAACATGGAGGAGGCAGAGGTTAGATACTACAAAGCCCTTTTTTATTTCCTGGAATAAAACTTGGAAGAAAAATTAAAATATTTAGGTTTTCACTTAAAACCTAATAACTAGTTGAAGAAAGATTAGATGTGGATGATTACAAAACGTGAAAACAAAATCCATGTGTGGTGTCATAAATGGCTATCTAGAGTTGGGAGACTAGTTGTGAAATTGGTTATGGAGGCCATTCCAGTCTATTGGATGTCATTGGCCTGGATCCCTAAGGGCATTATAGAAATGGATAGAAGGTTTTGTTTCAGGTTTTTATGGAGTGGACACAAGGAACACTATGTTGTTCCCTGGGTCAGTTGGGAAAAGATTGCAGTCCCAAAAGCACTAGGGGGATGAGGCTTAAAAATTGTCTTCCTTTTCTCAAAGTCTTTGGCTGCTAAATGTGTATGGAGACTCCTCACCTCAAACAATCTATGGACTATGGTGGTGGCACAAAATTACATAGTGCCAAGGTCCATTCTCGAATGGGTTAGATCACCAACCAAGAAGAGGGCTAATGAATCTCTCATATGGAGAATAGTGGTAAACTCTTTTAGTATTATTGGGAAAGGACTGGCTTGGAAAATCGACAATGGAAGTAGTGTTCGACTAGGAATGGACCCATGGTGTGGGAGAGGGGTCGTCACCTACTACCATTACCTCTAGTAAAGTCTTCATGAACAAGGATTCTACACATTAAACCAAGTGGCAGATCCTCTATCTATTACTATGTGGATCTAGGGGTGGATTTCTGCTAGGTCGTTGGGTTTAGAGGATGAGGATAGTGCATCGTGGAATAATTACATGTAAATATGGACTATTCTAATAAGATAAGTGGAGGATGAATTAATTTGGGATCTCACCTGTCCAGAAAATACACACGTAAGCAGAGATACATTCAGTTGAATATTGATATTCTCAACATGGAAAATTTATGGTGGTGGAAGAAATTGTGGAAGTTCAAATGTCCTTCAAAGGCTCAGTTTTTTATGTGGTTTGCTTTAGAAAACAAAATCCCAACATGAGATAATATCCAAAAACGGAGAATTGAAGGCCCAAGCTGGTGCTCTTTGTGCAAATCGGAATTGGAGATTGTTTTCCATCTTTTTATCAGTTGCTCATTCACAAGGTTGGTGTGGCAGGAATGCTTGGGATTGATGGTGCAAGTCATTATTTGGAACGAGATCTCTGTTGAATTGACCCTACAAGCCCGGTTAACAAACTCCTCATACCTCCCTTTTAAATTTCTCCCACTCATTATATGCTTGGGCTTATGGATTGCCAGGAACAATATCATTTTTCAAGAGAAGTTAGTTGTGCCCAAAATGGTCGTTGCAAACAGTGTTAGCATTATGTCTTTCTTTCCACAAGGTAAAGGGAAAGCTATAGTACGTAGGATTAGAGTGAAAGAAATAAATAAAACAATGTCGTGGGATTTTTTTGATGGAGCATCACAAAATGCACAAACACAATGTGGGGGGGGAGCTATTCTATATTTGACAGAATCTCATTTCTTCAAGATCTTGTTGGGACTTCAGGAAGTAACTAATAACTATACCGAACTACTCTCTCTTAAAATTATTCTCCTCTTTGCTGTGGAAAATGGATGTCAAAACCTTCAAGTATTTAGGGATTCCATGCTGGTCATAAATTGGCTTAAAGTATCACAAAAATGTACACACATTCTTTTTTTACCTATGCTAGAAAGGATACATGAAATTAAAGAAAGATTTAATTTATTTTCATTTATGCATGTATAAGGGAGCAAAATCAGACAACACACACCTTATCTAAAGTGGGTTCAACTAGTTAAAGGCCAATTCAAAATAGAAGAATACAATGGAGACCAATTTCTCCAATACTATCACCAACCCTCTATAGAATAATCAAGGTCTCCAGGTGAGGCCGCAGGATAGTGATCAATCACTTTTTGCTCTTGTAGTTTTTTCATGCAACATTAGGATACTATTTGGAATAGATATGGGCACTTCTTCTTTTTCTTCTGCATTTTTGTCTTTGAACAATAGCAACATTGGGACACTATTTGGAATAGATCTGGGCACTTCTTCTTTTGACAAATCTATATGATGTACAAAACAAGGCTATGGCCATCATGCAGTGCTTATGTATGAGAATTTTCTTTATGATGTAATGCTAAGAGCATATATTAGAACAACTTTTTCGACTATATATCCAAAATATATGCACGAGATATATATACATAATGTAATTTTATACTCTAATGAGAAATAAAGTTACAAATTTTTTTCCAAGGAAAAAAAAAGAAAACCATAATCCTTAAACTTGTTTTGGCCAAAACTTTGAGTGACTTATGTTGGTGTTTGTAGCTTCGGGAGGTCTCATCCTCAAGTCGGCCCAAAGAATAAATACAATAAAAAATATTGTTGTGCATAAAAAGACAAGTCAATCCTCTTCAAGTGTACAAGTCGACCCCAAACAAAAAGTGAAAGATTAAACATGAAAGGAGTATAAATAGAGGATGCCCTTATCATTCTCACACCAAGCAATTCACTCATCTCTTCTACAAGTGCGCAAGAGAGAGAAGAAAACAAATTATGGGTTTCGCTATCTTTGGAGAGTTTATTCTTTGGTTCTTGGGTTTATCTTCAGCTAGTCTATGTGATTATTACTGTATCTGGATGTACTTGTATCTTGAATTGATTCTCTCATAAGAAAGGTTGTTGGTTTTCTTCCCTTGTATAGAAGGGTTTCCCAGTATACAATTATTTGTGTCTCTTTGTTTCTGTGCATGGTTATCTTTTAGTGATCCTATTTTATTTCCGATGCATATAATTAAAGTTGTACTGCTATATTAAAAATCTAACTTGGTACCAAAGCAATGTTGAATATATGCCATTGTCGAAAACTAGGGCTTACAAGTTTGGAACATTCTCTCCATAGATTAACTTGGAAAGATCACTTGTGAAACTCGCCCTAGGAGGGCACACCTTTCTGTGGAGGAAAATTCTAGTTTGGTAAATTTTCAATTTTGACGTAATTTCTATCAGAACTGGGAAACTAGGGTTTCAAATTTTGAGTTGTTATGTCCATAGATCCGGGAGAAAACGAGGACCATTAAACTCACCCTAGGAGGGTGCATCTTTCCTTGGGATTGGATTTCCCAAATTCCAAGCTTCAATTTTGACCTAGCTCCTACTAGGGTTTTTGCATCAGATTTCATATCTCAATTTTCCAACCTCCAGTCAAGATGGACAGTGTTAAAGTGGAAGACAGGCTTGATGGATTTCAACTCATGGAAGTTTAGGGTACTCATCATCTTGGAGGAGAATGATCTTCTGAAATTTTTGAATGATAAGTTACGAGAACCAGAAGAAGAAGGGGAAAATTCTAAATGGAAGAAGAATGATGCTAAGGAAAGAATGATTTTGATAAACTCTGTTAAATATCACTTGATACCTCAAATCTCTCATAAGAAGACAAACAAAGGAATGCTTGATGCCTTGAAGAATCTATTTGAGAACAGTTATGTCAACAGAGCAATTTCTTTAAGACAACAACTATCCAATGTCAAGATGACTAGAGCAGACTCAGTTGCATCTTACTTCATGAAGATTACCGAGCTAAAAGATCAGTTGGGAACCATTGGAGAAATAATTGAAGATAGATAAATTGTCATGATGACCCTCAATGGTCTTCCCCATTCTTGGGAATCATTCATTCATAGCATTAGTGGGTGATCTAAATTGCCCAAGTTTGATCGATTATGGGAAGATTGTACTCAAGAAAAAACTAGACTTGCAACCAGAGATAGTAGGCATGGATCTCAACATGAAGAAAGTCAAGCACTTGCCGCACATGCTAAAAGAGGAAGGGGAAGGAAGAGTCATAGAAAAAAATATAAAGGTGAAAGATCAGGTCCAGTTCCAGAACAAGAAAAGAAGAAGGATCTTTCACATATTCAGTGCTTCAAATGTGAGAAGTTTTCTCACAATGCCAAACAGTGTCCCTTATCAAAGAAAAGAAAGGAGCATGCATCAACCATTGATGTTGATGAAGATACTCCAGTGAAAAGGTTAAAGAATGCAAATGATGATCTTGAGGAAAGTACAAAAGATCATCAAAAGGAGTTACCTCTTCCAGTACACTCTATGATTGCACCAATGAATGTAGTATCTAGATGATGTGATTGTCATTGGTGATGTATGAAGATCTAGGTCACAAAAAGAAGATGAAGATATGAGGATTCCCGTGATTTCTACAAGGAGGTAGAGATCAAGAGGGATCCAACAAAACAATAAAAGATAAGTATTTGTACTGTCATTTGAGTTATTATTTAAATCTTTGAATATTTAATTTAGAGGATAATGTACATAACAATGACATGTAGATATGTGATATAATTTTCTTTTATGCATTTATATATGACTGAGAATGACGAGTAGTAGGATCATGTAGTGCATGTTATATATATGTTGAGTAATTATCCTATAGTGCTACACAGCATCGCATGACCCCTTGATGGAACTAGTCTAGGATGAAACCTCTTTGATAACATGCTGGGAGCAGTGCATGCTCTTGATAGTATGTTCTGGTGGAGATGGAAGGCATCTAGATAATCACCATGTATGTTTGGGATATGGATGGGTGTTGTGATGAAGCATTGGCTAAGATGCTTACATAAATGTGTGAACTATTGCCATTGCATTGAAATGTCGATATGATTTTATTGAACTCCATAATTATGCAATGTTGCTAACTATTTGACTAAATTTGACTTGTACTAGGAAAGAATATATTCTATGGCCTGCAAGAGAAGGATGATGAGACTTGCTATGAAGGACAAGTGATGGAGGTGAAGTCATCCTGGTTGCATATCCCGTTGGATGCTCAGAAGTGGGAGGCTTCTAGGAGCATGGCTCTCAACTCAGATTCTAGATCAGGTGGTAGGATGGCGTTCATGACAGAGGGAGCAGCTAAAATGGATGTGATACTTGAAGAACAAGTGATCATTGTTCAACAGTGATAGCATATATGCATGGATCTAGTACATTCAGTCATATGTGGACTCATGACCCACAGGTCCAAAGGATATTATATGAAGATTGGCGATTGACAGTAGGTTGGTCTCTCTACTAAAGATGTTCATCCTTTCGATGATCATAAGGAGTTGCAGTTAGTAGCAATAGATAATTTCAATGAAGTTCCTTAGTTACTTCAGTATGCTACCTGAGATGTGGGGACCACATGAAGAGAAGTTGGATTCCAGTTGGAGTCATGACATACTCTAGAAGTGGTTAGAGCATTACTTGTGCTTGAGTGGAGAGTTAGTATGCTCTCTATATTAATCATGGAGGATGCTACTCAATTGAACTATGAGGTGTTGCAATATACATATGTTCAGTTAAAACAGTGGGCCAGGATTCAACATGTGCAGATGGCACAAATTGTTGGTGATGATTTCTTAATAGTGATTCATTGATAGATGCAGAGGGAGTTAGCCTCTGAGTTTGAGATGAGGATCCTTACCTATTGTATTACTTATTGAGATTGGAGGTGTGACCGAGACCAAATGAGATCTTACTCGATTGAGGGAAGTACATAGTTTAGATCTTGAGCAGATCTAGCATTGTGAGTCCATGAATACACTGATGGTGACAGATCTAAAGAAGTTAAGCATGCTTCCGATTCAGATTTGGTAGATCAAACCATGTATAGACAGTTGATTAGATCTATGATATACTTGGTTGATATCAGGCCAGTGTACTCTCATGAGGAGATGTGCTTATTCGCTTTATGAGGTATGGTGTTCAGGATGCAATCGAGATTGACATCTGGGATGACATCTCATATAGGTTGATGGACTAGCATGTGATCAAATCCAAAGGGAGAGTATGATGCACAGTTCCAGAGGGAGTTTGTAGTGATATCTAGTGACATAGACAGAGTGAGAGAATCATCTCAGTAGACTCACTTGATGAGAGATAACACTGATGAAGGAGAAACATTGTTCAGTAGTGCAGCTTGCAGTGGTATGCTATGGTGCGGAGGGGAGCATTCCAACTCCTGTATATTCCTACAAATGATCATATTGCCAACATTTTCACCTAGCCTCTTCCCAGGGTGAAGTTTGTGTACTTCCGTGACAGGCTTGGAGTGGTGGAGAATGTCTCCCTTGTCGAGAGGGAGTTTGCAACATCAGTGATATATTCTCCCTAGACTAAGAATAATGGAACTCTCCATGTGAGGGAGAGATCTTTGTCGTGGACATATCAACGGACTTATATGTTTTGCATGGGAGCACTCCTGGATAAGTTGAGTTACTATGAGATGCATGGGTGCACTCCTCACCGAGTTGAGTATGGAACTACTCGATGGACGTAGTTGTGTTGTAGTCTCTGGGTTAGTTCCCAACAACCCTTGTGGTTGGGAACAACTGGGATCCTCGATGGACTGAGTTGAGTTGATTTGTACTCCTCAATGGACTGTGTTGATTATGACACTTCTCAATGGATTGAGTTGTGTTGTACTCTCTAGGTTGGTTCCCAGCAACCCTTGTGGCTGGGAATGACTGCGCTCCTCGATGGAATTATTTGAGTTGATTTGTACTCCTCGATGGACTGAGTTAAGTATGACACTTCTCGATGGACTGAGTTGGGTTGAGTTATTGGGTTGGTTCCCATCAACCCTTGAGGTTGGGAGACTTGTCACTGGGTTGGTGCCTAGAAACCCTTGAGGATGGGATACTTGTCACTGGGTTGGTGCCCAACAACCCTTGTGGTTGGAAAACTTATGGGTTGTATCCCATTGTCGTCATGTTGGTTGTAGCCAAATGGACAAGAGAAGACCTTTCTTATGTTAAAGAGATGATCAAGACACGACATGATGCCCAGATGAAACCCATATGTGTTCTAGCGTGATGATACCTCCTTAGCTAAGAGGGAGTGTTGGTGTTTGTAGCTTCTGGAGGTCTCGTCCTCAATTCAACCCAAAGAAGAAATACGATAAACAATATTATTGTGCATAAAAAGACAAGTCGACCCTATTCAAGTGTACAAGTCTGCCCCAAATTAAAAGTGAAAGATTAAACATGAAAGGAGTATAAATAGAGGATTCCATTATGATTCTCACACCAAGCAATTCGCTCATCTCTTCTACAAGTGTGCAAGAGAGAGAAGAAGACTAATTCCGGGTTTCTCTATCTTTGGAGAGTTTCCTCTTTGGTTCTTGGGTTTATCTTCAGCTAGTCTATGTGATTATTATTGTATTTGGATGTACTTGTATCTTGAACTGATTCTCTTATAAGAAAGGCTATTGGGTTTTCTTCCCTTGTGTATAAGGGTTTCCCAGGATAATTTTTTTTTTTGTTTTTTTGTTTTCGTGTATGGTTATCTTTCAATGATCCTATTTTGTTTCCACTGCATATAATTAAAGTTGTACTGTTATATTAAAAATCTAACATATGCAAGTGAAGTTTACCAGGGAAGAGTCTGGAGAGAGATTTCTTTGAAGAGAAATTTTGTAAGGGATCACTGTTGACACATACAAATCTGTAGAGAAGACATTTCAAGTAAGTTTTTGTTGGATTGGGATCAAGAAGGGACCATTTTTGGGAAGCATGTGCAAGGATTTGGACCACACACATACAAAAAATGGGTGGAAGAGCACAAAAGATGGAAAGTAGTTAGGGTTTTGGTCCATTAGGCACATTTTTGTCTATTTGTGGGATTTGCCCCCCCTCTAAAAAAATATAAATAGGCAGTAGATAGAGGGATAGAAGTATGGGAGAGGAGGAGAGGATGTGATAGAAGTAGATAGGGTAAGAAGAGATAATGATGTAATACTTTTATGTTTTGGGATTTCTATCGTGCAGTTCATAGGAGATGTATGGTTATGGATGAATGATAATATGATGGAGATGTTTTATCCTCTTTCTGTACTGATGAATGCTTTTTCTTGTGTGCACATTGAATGTAATGTTATTATGAATATTGTGTTTGAATATGTCTGAGTTATAATTGTTGTTCTGTTATATATCTGATGTTTGTGCGCATAAGTGATAGAGTTTCCTCCTAACCCTTAACGTCTATATAAACCTGGTTCCTACAGCCACCCTTGGATGCCTCAGGTGAGACTTCATCTGTTTAACAGCTAATGTTGTAAGGGCCGGTATCTAGCGGTTTGGTTTGTATTTTAATGCTAGAACTCGAGTATACCCTATGTGCACCAACAAATGGTTCCATTAATGGGACCCATATTTGATATTGAAGGGAATGTGGAAGCCAAATAGAGGAGAGATAGATTGATGGCTAGACAAGAAACAATGCGAGTTTGCATGAGAACAAAAACCTAGTCCATGAATAAGTGAAGAGGACTAGTTGGGAAGCTATGCATTTTCAAAGTTCCATGAAATATTTTTCTATGAGTTACCTATAGTACTAGAAGATTAGTTGCTCAGATTAGTTGATACAAATCCAAGATATAACCCTGCGATTCCAAGAAACTAGACCTCGAAAGAGATCCAACGGTTGAAAACTGGGAGTTATCCTATCTCACATGCGGCTGATTTCTGGATAGATAGTGTATTGGAGGGGTATATTATTGATTTTTCTATAAGTGGAAAGAGATCCTATTGTGATGGGGAGAGAAATTTCTTGAAAGGACCACGTGGACGATATATTGGTCGAATAGATACGTGGATTAATATGTTATTGTGCAACAAGGGTTGTATAGAAATGGAATCTTAGCACTAAATTTTTCATGGGCACTAGGGAACTGGGGGATGACCTGAGAAAGGTTTGAGAGTATGGAAGGGAAGATGAAAGTGGAAAGAATGAGTTGAGAAATCCAAAAGGGGAGAGTATGACAGACATATATTTTGGATGCTTGTGCAGTGGAAAAATATTTAGGGGTGATAGGAAGAGGACTGCGACTGAGAGAGATGAGCAATATAGTAATTTCAAAGAAAGCAATCACAACACAGGATATGAGACCAAAGAAAAATCATGCATGGAAGGAAGGGATTATCACCTAAATCATAAGGAGGAAGGGAGTCCCATTTAGATCCATGTCCGTGTTGAACCTATGACCCTGGGTGCATCTCCATCATCAGAGGTAAGACCTAGCTCAGTAGCTAAAGTAGTGTTTGAAAGTACAAACAACAGTGGTAGTAGCAGTCAAAAGGGATAAGGTAGTGGAAGTGGTCGGATAAATCCTACGCAACCGAGCACAGCATCAAGAAAGATGGAAAATCCAACACTGAGGATGCCTATATTCTATGGTAATGGAAACGAAGATCCAGAGCAACATTTGTTTCTTTGTAACAATATCTAGGAAGTGAAGCAGGTCCAAGATGAAGCTGAAAAGATAACGTAGTTGGGTACTGCATTCTGAGACCGTGCATTACATTGGTATAAGAAGTATCGAAATTCTATACCACAAGGACAAACAAGAACCCTCACGCATATATGTGATGCATTCAAAACATAATTTTGGAAGCCTATGTATGGATCACAATGCATTACAGAACCGAGGGAAATTAAACATATGCCAAATGAAACCGTATGGAGCTTCAATCAAAGATTCAAGAGGTTCCTAGATCATATTCCTTTTGAGGTACATCTGAAACAACACAAAGAATGGTTTATTGTTGCATTGTTACTGCACATTTATCAGTCATTGGCGCAACAGGCACTCGCGACACAGAGGGATGCACTAGAACTAGCAATGAAACTGGAACCATCTCCTACATTGGAAACCGGTTCAGGTTGACTCAAGTTCAATCAAAATTACAATATTTGACATTACAATTGCAGGAGATTACAAAAGGGAAAGACAAGCATGAAAGCCTGTGGTGTGCTACTTGTCATACAAAAGGTCCTCATAGAGGAGAATACCCCATGGTCGTGGACTATTTGGCATCATGGCACCTGAATCCGTTGGTACCAGAATCATGAGGAGGAATTTGGTGTGATATATGTAAGGTTTGGGGCCATCAAAGAAATAATTGTTTGAAGATGCAAACATATCATACTACACTTCAAAATTTGTTTTGCAACTTTTGTAAATCGATAGGCCACGATGAGAATGATTGTCACACGTTGGATATGATGAGGGAACGAACTTCACATTTGTACCAAGTTCAAGCGGATCCCAAAAAAACAAAAGGAGAAGCATAGTATAATGCACCAACTGGAAGAGGAAGGTATATTCCAAGTGGAAGAGGAGGATTTTGAGGACGCAAAAGAGGAGGATTTGGAGGCTTCGATTGGGGAATGGGACTTGTAATATGTTACAATTGTAGGTAGGAGGGTCATTATGCGCAGGAATGTATGAATCCTTGTTCTACCTGTTCATATTATCGAGCACTAGATCATGTGATAGAGGATTATCCAAAGTTGATAGCTAAATGGAAGGAGAAGAGGAATCATAATCAAAATTAGATTCGGAATCAGAACCAAAACCACAATGTACAAATTATAGATGCAAAACCTCGGGAGGAGAAAAATAAAATAACAGTGGTTACTTGTGGAGGAGTCAAAACTAGATTTGACGCAACAAATACAGAAAATCAAAACATACCTTGGGTTAGAAAAGCAACAAGATCTAGACCAAAATTTGATCCTAAGAGGGAAAAGGAAACTTCTTATGCGTGAGATTAACTACGCCAAATGGAGCAGGGTGAGTCCTATATGCCATAGATTCAGGATGGTTGACTAAAAAGCTAAGTATTGTGGAAAGTTTCTTGAAGAGTTGTTTGGATCTAGTTAAAGATGTATCAACTATGAACACTTTGCGCAATATAATAGATCAATGTGTAAAAGAAAGGGAATGGTATAAATTAGTAAATAATATTTGGTGCAGAAGAAGGATTGGTAAGGATTTTAGATTGAGTGTGCAAATAGGAGAATATGACATGGATTGTGTCATTTTAGACTTGGGGATCACATGTGAATGTCCTGCCAAAGAAAACTTGGGAAGCTATGGGTAAACCTAAGATGGTTTGGTCTCCAGTACAGTTAGTCCTAGCCAATCAACTCAAAATATATCTTATTGGGAGAATTAGGGAATACCAGTCGATATCAATGGTGTGTGTAGTGTAGCATACTTTGAGATCATTGAAATAGAAGATACTAGTAGACCATACCCAACATTACTAGGGTTGGATTGGGATTTCGATAACCAATCAATTATGAATTTGAAAAGAAGACAGATGGTATTTGATTCGTGAGAGTTGAGGGTAATTGACCCATTATATCCAAATGAATCCAGACATTGGGTGGAGCCTGTGACAAGTAGTCTCGATGCTGGAGAAATGGATTAGTTATACAACATGATTGCGTGGATGGATGACTATGTGGATCCTACAACAGATGGTGTATTAAGTTGGCACAGTATCACTTCTTGTACATTTGATTCAGAAGAAACTTTAGAGTATTGGAATTAAATAAGACATGAGGTATCCACCCGAAGATGCGTTGGCCTGACATGTTCACTGTGCTGGATTAGTACTGAGGTATGTCAACCACCAAGTTTTGATGGATTAAAAAGAGTAAGTTCCTTTATAGTGAAGGTTGAATCATAAATTCCAGAGAAACAAAGAATACTGACACTAGATGTTGCACTTAGAGCAACCCCTGGAAGATCATAGAGCACGCACAAAGGTAAAATTGAAGACTGGAAACAATGTAAAAGGTTGACGCAAGTCAAATTTGACTTTGATGAATGTTCGAATATACCGAAGTATAGAGTAATCCTAAAGACCACGTCACCAACTATATTGAGAAATGGAGAGTTGTACCTAAGAAGGAATGGGTACATAGATTTATTCACACATTGGACATTATACCCAAGAACTGGTACATAGAATTGGAAGTGCGCAGAGGCACAATAGATTGGGCAGAGCTGTCACAAAATTTTGAGGTTACATTCAACTTTGAAGATGACAACCCAAATGTTGATGCAACCTTGAAAGCAATTAAGCAAAATATTTTTTCCTACAAATGAGCTAGAGTTTTAATGGAACATGCAACATATAATTACGACTGTGCTATAATTGTTAGAATGTCAGAACATGGAAAGAGAGACACAGAATGGTGAAGATGCAAGAAATATACAGATCCTAAAATCAAAAGGGGAACACGTAGTGAAAGGTCCTGCATTAGAAGTTCATGATTATCCCTAGCCATTGAAAATATGCAAAGTCGACATTGGAACAAAAGAAAAACCCAAGTATGCAAGTATCGGAGATTATTGGGATGAAGAGACAGTCCAAAAAATCATTTATCTTCTATCAGAGTATCAAGATTTGTTTCCTACCATGTTTTCTGAAATGAAGGGAGTTGTTGGGGAATTAGGGGAAATGAAGATTCCATTGAAACTAGATGCAAATCCAGTTAAGCATAGACCTTATAGATTGAATCCAAAATATAAGGAAAAAGTAAAAGTAGAGCTTGAGTGGATGTTGGAAGCTGGAATTATAGAACTTGTCGTAGAATTTGAATGGGTCAGCCCTCTGGTTGTACAAGATAAGAATGCTAGAGGAATAAGGATTTGTGTTGATCTGCGCAAACTAAATGATGCTTGTTTGCACGATCCATTTTCGATCCCCTTTACAGATGAAGTACTAGAAAATGTGGGAGGAAAAGAAGCATATTCATTCACAGATGGATTCTTTGGATACCACTAGATTAAGATAGCCAATGAAGATAGACACAAGACTACTTTTGCGACAGAGTGGGGTTGCTATCAATACAGTATTATGCCATTTGGATTGAAGAATGCGTCGGTTGTGTTTTCAAGAATTGTTGTTGCAACCTTCAAGGAATTTATACATAAATTTTTAGAAGTTTACCTTGATGACTGGACAACCTTTATCTTGTTGAAGGATCACATTGAACTTTTGCGCCTGATGTTAGATAAGTGTCAATGGTATCCGATTTATCTAAACTTAAATAAGTGTATTTTATGTGCACCATTTGGAATCCTATTGGGACGTGTGGTATGTAAGTAAGGACTGTTGGTAGACCCTGCAAAGATAGTTGTAATAGTGAATTTTCCACCACCTACATTTGTTCGTCAGTTAAGAGAAACATTATGACATACTGGATATTATAGAAATTTCATCAGGGGATATGCGCAGATCGGTGCATCTATGGAAAAGATGTTGAAGAAAGAAGTCAAGTTCAATTGGAATGAAGAATGACAGCAAAGTTTGGATACATTAAAACATAAGCTAGTAAGTGCGTTGATATTAGTGTTCCCAGATTGGAATAAGGAATTTCATGTTCATGTAGATGCATCATCTATTTCTTTCGGTATGGTATTGGCTCAACTAGGTGAAGGTGAGTTGGACCATCCAATTGCATTTACGGGTAGGAAGCTGTCAAATGCAAAGTTGAATTACACTACTACAGAGTGCGAAGCGTTGGATATGGTTTATGCACTACAAAAATATAGGCACTATCTATTGGGATCACACTTTAGAATGTATATTGATCATTCTACACTCGAATACTTAGTGAATAAACCAGTGTTGGGGGGGAGTATACGTAAATGGTTGCTATTGTTCCAAGAGTATGATTTTGAAATAATAGTAAATCCAAGTAAGATGAATGCTGGTGACAGTGCTAAATAAGGTATTTCATTAAAACCCAACCAACAGTTACATTAATTATCAATTTGGGAGCGTATAACTTTCAAGACTATTGCAAAATATGTGCAGGCACAATTATCTTTTAATGCCGTGGAAGAAATCTTAATTGCAATGCAGCTAATGAAATGAAGTAGTAGCAACTGTAACTAAGAAATAATCCCAAAGTTATAAGGATCAAGCACGAGCCTCTGAACTAGGAAAATGAATAACAACACACCAATCTCTAACTTAACCAATCTAGGAAATAATTCTGCTGAAGTAAAATGTATCCTAACAATCTCAAATTCATCCACACTATTCTATTCAAGGATCTTATATTAACTTTCCAATTCCAAAACGAAACTATGATATGCTAATTGAGTACAAATTCCTAATCTATCAATAGTGAACTAATGTGAAAGAGTAACAACAAATTAAATCAAATAATAAATTCTTTAAATTGACACATCTAACATATTTATTGGCACCGAGAACTAAGTCTGCGTTGAACACTTATCAATCCACTCGAGTAACAACAATTGCAATTAATTCTTTTATGAAAGTAAGAAACAACACATATTCAAATTGAGTAACAATAGTAAATAAACACACCATTCATCTATCAACAACACAATCTAAATCAAACTAAGAAACATCAAACCATAATAGGATCTCTTGGTTAGTGAAGAGGGCCCTTCCTTCTCCGAACAGGGATGTTGAAGTAACTCACGAACGAGAACTCAGATCATATGAATCAACATGTCTTCTATTATGGAGAAAAGAATGATACAATAGAATTGACAATCCACTACTCTATTTCCTTGATCTCTCTATCTACTCCCTACTATATCCCTCTTACATCAGATTGATTGCATATTTATAATTAAAATCCTTCAAGAGGATGAGGAACCAAATTCCAGACTTGGATTTTGTTTAAACAAATTTGCTAATTGTGAAAACCGATTGGAACAACAAATCTAGCAAAATACACTTTAAAGAAACACTCGTATCTCTCAAATGACGCACTTCCTAGAGAATCTGTTCATGCATCACCTAATTTGGCTTGTTCTGAACAAAACCCATGTTCCAGATTTCTGAAATTCGTCCTCATTTTCCTGCAATTTGCAATGCAAAATAATTTCTTCTTATCTGATGTGTTTTGCTGAAAGGGAGCATTTGACCATGAGCTAGAGCTACCATGTTGGACCTGGGTACGAATTCAAGATCACAAATCCATGTCATCAAACCTAGGATCAAAATAATGTTGTGTATTTCCATGTGGACATGCGCTAGCATTCCAACTTTAGAGGATGGAACCATGAGTGCTGCTACTGCCGGTACAAGAAATTGTTTCATAAACCATCAATAGTAAAATCATGCATAATAGTCTTTAATCTATTAAAAATGAAGGAAAATGAGCATTAATTAACCACTAGAGCATGAATAATAATAACACGACATTTTACAAGAAATTATGGTAAATAGAGTGATAAGATGAAGTAAAATGGATGAAATGGGTGTTTGTAAATGGTAATAATAGTGGCATATCCAGGGCCCAACATCTACCGCAAATTGAACATGTTGCATGTCCTCATGCAACCAATTATGTTTGTACCAACCAAGTTGTAAGGATTTTTTTTGCTTTCATGCATAATAACCAACTCTGCTTGCCCAACTGGTGATGCTGATAGAATCCAATACTTCTTTCCAAATAGCATTCTGAAACCTCTTCAATCAATGACTCCCATTTTTGCAAAGTTTACATTTCTTGTAAAAGAGTCATCTTAAAAAAAATGTCATTATTGGCCAATTATGAACAAAGACAAGTGATCTAACTTATGATTTTTCAATCCATAGTCACTTAGATCATCTTAGTAGTGATATGTTCAATTTGCATAGCCAACATACCTTCAAAAACAATTGTCAAGTGATTTGTAGTCAATTCTGATGGAGTAACATCAATCTGCAACAAGTAACATCATAATGCTATGAGTAACAACAAGCGGCTACAGGGAGTAACAACAAGCATTTTCTCACAAAATACAAACTGAGTTTTGTTGAAATTTTGCAGGGAGGTTTCTATTGTTCCAATGCTTCTCCACACCAAAAATAAGAGATACCCATATCATGGATTTCGAGAAAAACACAAATTTGTTGTAGGCAATGATGGTCATTTTCTCGAAAACCGTACATTATATTGAGTTGAAACTTGCTAGGGTATTTCTTCATGATATAGTGCTTCTCTCCTCCAAGTTTAGTGAAAATCCAGTTCATGGTTTAAAATATATGCTTACTTCAATTTCTGTACTTTTGTAGCTTTCCAAGTTGTCATAGACATGCTCCAATTCTATCAATGAAGAGGCTAATAATGCTTTGTAAACACTCAAAATGGATTGCAATGCTGGACACCATCATTTAGTCACTAAACATTGATTCAACCCTCTACATACTAAGGATTCCTTCATTTTCTACTAGAAGAACATTGTTATAAAAATGATGACTTAAAATGTGATTGTTGTAGGATTTATTTTTTCCATACCATGGAGTGTAGAAACCATTTTTTTTCTCCCCCAAACTGAATATTTTTCCTGTGCTTGGGTAAAAAAAGAGTTGTCAATTAATTTGGCAACAACCTTCTTTCCTGTAATGTCCCCATTCAATTAAACTCATGACAGGGAAATTCCACCAATCCTACTAGTCCCTAGGTTGGATGGAGACATTGGAATTTGGAATAAGGGGGCTAATAAATTATGTTTGGACATTAAAATAGCATAAATATTTAATAAAGGAGATAAATAAATAAATACAAGGGAAAATCAAAGTGGCAATTGATCATGAAGACACATGGAGGTTGTGGGGCCCACACAAGCTAGAATTTCTATGCCACATGGCATCCTCCTCTTGTAATTTCGAATCCATGGGAAGTCTAATGTTCTTGGGATGAGTTTGAAGGCCCATACACTTGTAAATATGCATCATAGGTCGAATTTGGATGGAAGTGTAACTCACATGGAAGAGGAAGGGTCAAATGAGAGGTTCTTGGACACTTGGGCTAGATTCCCTAACATCTATGACAACAATGATGAAGATGATGTGACATATATGACAAATTGCAGACATGAGGTCTGACATCTGACCAATATTACATGTTAGACCTAAAAATAGCATCTAAGTGAGTGCTCAAGGGAGTTAGAGAAGGCCAAGAGATGCCTACTCGAATTTGTGGAAGGTGGAAGGCTAGGAAGTGGGAGACATGTGGCCACACTTGAATCACTCCCTAATTCGAATTGGGTTGGAGTCTATGGATGGAATTGGAACCTTAGAAGACTAAGGATGTTTATAAAATATAGAAATGAAGTAAGAGAATATATTTTGATCATTTTCATAATTTTCATTTGAGAAGAGAACTAGTGGAGTGCTTCTCTACTTGCCTTAGCTAATTTCAAGGGTGAAAGATTCCCATCCAAGTTAGTATGTGGAAAGGACATTCAGACCTTTCATGGGAGCTTCAATGGAGTCATAAGTTTCATATGTAATCTACAGGACAACTTGTGGTCACTTTTGGTTCAGCTCATTCCTCCAACCATTTCCAGTTTGCTTGGCCTATTCATGATCCTTGAGGGAAGGCACACTTTGTGAGCTATTGTACTCTTTGGGGGAGATTCTAATGCCCCATTTATTTTGTAATATGATTTAAATTCTCTGTTCTTCACCTTCATAAATTTTCAGTTCTATATTACAAGTGGAAATGTATAAATCTGATCATTAATGAGAAAATGGTACCTTTTCCCCACTATGTTGATGTTTGCCAATGTTGTGATGATAATTTCGAATGAATAAGTGAACCAATAATGGAATAATGATATATGGACTGTTAATAATGTTTATTACAAGTTTCATGTTCAGTTCCTAAGCTTTTGGAGTCATTTTTTTTCAGTTTCATAGCATTTGGAGAAGTTTGCCTATCATTTCCCCCAAGGTCAAAACTAGGATTTTATACCTGATTTGAAGAGAGTTGTAACAGACTTAATAACCTGAATAGTGATGCATATAAGACCTTAATAATGTCCCCTAAACATCTCCTTCTCCTTTCCTGAAATTCAAAAGTATCCAACAACACTTGGAGAGCCATTTTCAACATCTACCCAGGGGGGATTTGAACCCCAAATTGCTAGTCAGGTTCCCTACATTGGACAGAATTAAAAGAGGATTTGAAGAAGTATTTTAAAGGTACAAAATAATACATGAACCTCATATTTATGTTCTAACATCATCCATACACCTTCTCAGAATATTTGGGAGCAATTGGAGCAATTTGGAGACCAAGACATCATAACTAGTCAAAGGTCGAACTAGGGAAAAAAATTGAAATTTTCACTAATTTCATAAAACTAAAAAAAGGGACATTACAAGTGGTATCAAAGCATGGTCTTGGAACCTGATGTGGTTAACTATTCATGAAGACAAGGAGTCAAACAAATAATCCACCACCCTTAGAACTTGAAATTGAAGGTGATGTTGTTGAAGAGGAAGAAGTAGGAGAAGAAGAGTATCTTGTTGAAACTATGACAAAGGGTGAGAAGGGACTCTCCGATGATAAGGAGGAATTTACTAAATTCACGAAACCATTCTTTGAATACATTACAAAATAGTTGATGAAAGGATTCGAATTGCTAGCTAGCCAACTTGGAAGCAAAGGAGTGATAGGAGGCAGCAGTAGTTCACATTCATAAGAAAAGAAGACTATGGGTGAGCATATTTTCTCAAGCATAGGACCCCATAATAGACCTAATGAATGTCAGAGCACACCAAGGACTAATACACCTAAATTTCTTGTGCCCAAAGAAGAACCTAACACCCAAATGGATATGAATACATTGGTGATAGAATGGGAAAAATCGAGTGAAGATTGTAGAAGGACTCTACCATTTGATCAATACTTTACTGTTTCAAACAAACTCAAAAATAAGGAAGATAATAGGGCTCTATTCCAGAAAAAAGAATTAAATTGTTCTATTGGTAAAATTCCACTTATCACTTTTTATGGTTCCTCTCAAAGTTCTGCTAACACTTGGGTGCAAAAACTAGATGTGTATTTTCAGCTAAATCCAATGGTGGAAGGGGATGCCTTAAAAATGGCTATTTGAATCTAGAAGGAGATTCCAATGAATGGTGGTTTCATGGTATGAAAACTTTGGGACATGATTAGGTTACTACCTATGTAGAATTTGTTGATAGGGTATTAGATAGATTTGAGCAAACGGACCTATAATTACCTTTCAAAGAACTAGCCCAATTGAAGCAAGTGGGAACCCCTGTTGAGTATATGATGGAATTTAAAAAATTATCAGTCAAGGTGGCTGATATATCTATGGTAATATTAGTATTTCTTTTCACTGAAGGTTTGGCTGAACCCTTAAAAGGTTTAGTTAAGGCCCACAAACCCAATTCATTGAAGGATGCTATGAGTTTGACAAGAGATTTACAAAATGTACTACCTAGGACAAGGTTTCCTCCCAAGCCCAACTTACCTCCCCAATTCAAATATGAAAAGAAGCCATGGAAAGAAGATGAATGTGGAAAGGATAAGAAATAGGAATTAAGCAGGGAAGAACTTAGAAGGAAGAAATTGGGTTACTCATGCTTCCAACCATGGGCACCAGGACATAAATGTGCTAAGGGAAAGGCCCAATTCATTGAAGTATTTTGTGATGATGAGTATGAAGGGTGCATGGAAGAAGAAGGACATATTTCAGCCCAAGAAGAGGGATATACTACAGTAGAAGAAGGGAAACAAGGGGGAAATCATCCCTCACCTGACAAAGTAAGAATGGCAATACTTTTAGCAGTGCCTCGTTATCACACTATTCGATGCAAGGGTGTGGTACTAGGACAAAGGACCTCAGTTTTGGTAGATGGAGGAGCCACACATAAATTCATTTATGAAGACATGGTGGAGAGAAGGAAGATACCTAATGAACCATTCGATGGCTTCATAGTTGTCATTCTAGGTCACAACATTATGGAGTGCAAAACATGGGTTCCAAAGCTGCAAATCACCGTAGGTAACTATACTTTTTTTGATAGATTTTATGTGGTTGATGTTGCTGATACTAATGTGGTTTTTGGAGTGCAATGGTTGTACTCTATAGGGGAGCATACAGTGAACTATCAAATTCCCGAAATGAAATTCCAATATTCAGAAGGAATACTAAGGGTTGTGAGAGGGTAGCACACCTATTTGAATCAGGTAGTGTCCTCCCACAACATGAAACACAATAATGGAAAGGTTTTGGGAGACATTCCTCATGGAAGGCCACCTGATAGAGGAGGAACAAGTTTTCAGCATGATAAATTGATATTGCTTGAGGGAAAGCGATCTTGGGTGGGGAGGACTATAATGTCCTCATTCAATTAAACTCATGACAGGGAAATTCCACCAATCCTACTAGTCCCTAGGTTGGATGGAGACATTGTAATTTGGAATAAGGGGGCTAATAAATGATGTTTGGACATTAGAATAGCATAAATATTTAATAAATGAGATAAATAAATAAATACAAGGGAAAATCAAAGTGGCAATTGATCATGAAGACACATGGAGGTTGTGGGGCTCACACAAGCTAGAATTTTTATGCCACATGGTATCCTCCTATTGCAATTTCGAATCCATGGGAATTTGAAAGCTCATAAACTTGGCAATATGCATCATAGGTCGAATTTGGATGGAAGTGTAACTCACATGGAAGAGGAAGGGTCAAATGAGAGGTTCTTGGACACTTGGGCTAGATTCCCTAACATCTATGACAACAATGATGAAGATGTTATGACATATACGACAAATTGCATACCCGAGGGATGAAATATGACCAATATGACACGTAAGACCTAAAAATATCATCTAAGTGAGCACTCAAGGGAGTTAGAGAAGGCCAAGAGATGCCTACTCGAATTTGTGGAAGGTGGAAGGCTAGGAAGTGGGAGACATGTGGCAACACTTGAATCACTCCCTAATTCGAATTGGGTTGGAGTCTATGGATGGAATTGGAACCTTAGAAGACTAAGGAAGTTTATAAAATATAGAAATGAAGTAAGATAAGAGCTTTTGATAATTTCCAGAATTTGCATTTGAGAAGAGAACTAGTGGAGTGCTTCTCTACTTGCCTTAGCCAATTTCGAGGGTGAAAGATTCCCATCCTAGTTGGTATGTGGAAAGGCCATTCAGAAATTTCATGGGAGCTTCAATGGAGTCATAAGTTGCATATGTACGCTACAGGACAGCTCCTGGTCACTTCCGGTTCAGCTCATTCCTCCAACCATTTCCAGTTTGCTTGGCATATTCATGATCCTTGAGGGAAGGCGCACTTGGTGATCTATTGTACTCTTTGGGGGAGATTCTAATGCCCAATTTATTTTAATATGATTCAAATTCTATGTAATTCACCTTCATAAATTTTCAGTTCGAGATTCCAAGTGGAAATGTGTAAATCTAATCATTAATGAGAAAATGGTGCCTTTTCCCCACTATGTTGATGTTTGCCAATGTTGTG
Source organism: Larix kaempferi (assembly GCA_027924585.1). Classification (NCBI taxonomy): domain Eukaryota; kingdom Viridiplantae; phylum Streptophyta; class Pinopsida; order Pinales; family Pinaceae; genus Larix; species Larix kaempferi. The sequence goes on from BSBM01000434.1 coordinate 4,999,420, forward strand.
ATGATAATTTCGAATGAATAAGTGAACCAATGATGGAATAATGATACATGGTCTGTTAATAATGTGTATTACAAGTTTCATGTTCAGTTCCTAAGCTTTTGGAGTCACTTGGTTCAGTTTCATAGCATTTGGAGAAGTTTGCCTATCATTTCCCCCAAGGTCGAAACTAGGATTTTATACCTGATTTGAAGAGAGTTGTAACAGACTTAATAAACTGAATAGTGATGAATATGAGACCTTAATAATGTCCCCTAAACATCCCCTGATCCTGTCCTGAAATTCAAAAGGATCTAACAACACTTGGAGAGCCATTTTCAACATCTACCCAGGGGAGATTTCAACCCCAAATTGCTAGTCAGGTTCCATACATTGGCCAGAATTAAAAGAGGATTTGAAGAAGTATTTTAAAGGTACCAAAGAATCCCTAAACCTCATATTTATGTTCTAACATCATCCATACACCTTCTCAGAATATTTGGGAGCAATTGGAGCAATTTGGAGACCAAGACATCATAACTAGTCAAAGGTCGAACTAGGGAAAAAAATTGAAATTTTCACTAATTTCATAAAACTCAAAAAAGGGACATTACATTTCCCAAATGAAATATACATTGTGTCCTTGTGCTGCATTGGATCCCTCTCATTTTTTTCTATTGTAATTTGTCTTGTTGAAGTATGTGCAATTGGGCAATCAACTATAGTATGCAACATAATTTGATGCAAAAAATATTTCACATTATTGAATTTCTACAGGAGGCATAATACTATGAATTGGTGCAACAAAAGGAATTTCTCATGACTACAACAATGCACCCTTATATATGATCTTGATGAAGGTATGAATAGTTTTTTCACATGAAAGGATGACCTGATAATTGCATTTGGAGTAGAAAATATTGAGTTCCCCTATAGCAGCTCATAGTGCCAAATAAGTCAAGCATAAAGAGCATGCTTTCAAATCAATAACATAGTATATTAACAATGATTTGAGATAGGCCCTTGTTGCAAATTTCCCATTGATCAATTAGAGACTTTCATCACTCAACTTGATTGTGATGTTAAAATTATGCAACTAAGGTCTAGAAGCTTTCCTTGAAAAAATTTCAAAATGCTTTAAACCACTGAAAAAGATGTTCCCATAAAAAAATTAATCCAGGAAGCAATTAACTTAGACTCAAACAATCTATTCAAACATATTAGCATAAGAACCATTTGGGTAATTCTCTGTCACTGAAGTATCAGGGAATCTTATAACCAACCCATGCATTATATTTATTCATTCTCTGCAATTCTCACTGCTAAATAAAAAGTCGTGCATGACACTTTATCTTCTTTAAAATCTACAAATTGTTGAAACCATGCATTGACCTTATGTTCCAACAATAATTAATCATGTTAAGATTTAATGGGAGAGTTATGAATACTCCATGTTCTATGAACCATGAGTTTCACCATCAAATATGAACTTGACTTGGAAGATGTAAACCAACATATGTAGCATAACCAAGATCTTCGAATTAATTACCACAAACATTTCAATCCTCAGCAGCTGGTCCATTCCGCTATGGAAAAAAAAAAACATAGTTTAGATTTCTTTGTTGGATTAATTTGCACATGCCATTGATGTAGACAAATTACAAGGATTGCAAATAATGGTTGTCACAAAACAATCCAACATTCAAATCTTACAATATTCTTCCCATGGATGTGGTCTTTTCATGCAGAGAAGTGATGAGCGGTAAAGGAAATAACATAGGAATGTTTCGCTGCAAATAAATGTGCCCTCCTACTATTGTGAATGTTGATTGTGACATCTCATAAGGTGCATGTGATATGATCAAAATAAGGACAGTCAATAAAACACCGTTGTATCTCTCCAAATTCATGTGAATAGGGACACAAGTATCTCTTAGCAAGAATCATATCATCATTATGAAGTGCTTTGTAACTGTCAACGGCTTGAAGAGATGAACCAATGTATGCATAAGAAAATCATAAATCAAATAAATCATACATTTTACTTCCCACCTGTTAGAGCATTACAACCCACTTAATACTTAGGATATAATTTATTTCGCTTTTTATTACATTCCTAGGTAGTTTGACTATGTTTTGGCCACTTATTTGCCTTGCTAGGTCCACTACATGCCATCCTTATCCACTTGAGCGCATCCATGGTCATCCTGCCTGCTTTACTGGCTATCCAGAATGGAAAGGGTGCATATCCTTCTTTTGCAGTGCTTTCACATCGTTTTCCTGCTTTTGGATGGATACAACTAAAGCTAGGCACTCCAATGCTTTTGGCAGCTGCTAGATTTTGTGGCCAACACACCTTGCATATTTTTCACTCCAAAAGCTATCATATTTTTCTATTTTCAGTCTAATTCACATTCCAAAATATTTTTAGCCAATTTGTGAGCATCTTGAGTGAGTTGGAGAGAGATGTTTCTACCTTGGGGGGTTTTAGCTAGTTTAGTAAGCCTGCTTTTTGTGAGCTATTTGAGTGCATCCAAAGAATTTTGATTTTTCTGATGTAATTCTATATATTTGTAGCCACTTGATGGTACATGGTTGGCTGATGTACAATTTATGCTAATACAGTTTAATATTGTGCATAATTCTGAGTCTAATTTTGAGTGTTCTTGACAATTTTAGACTAGCAATTTGTGTGAGAAGTGTTATTCAATATTATGATCATCCTGTGATCCTATTTCACATGTTATCAGAGTTTTTTAAGGGAGAAAAAATGCATCCAGTAGCGTACCATAAGCAAGGAGTTTCCATAGAAGTCCTGCATATCATTGCCTTGTACTCTTGAGTTTAGCTCAAGAGGTCTACCCAGGCATGACAGATTCCTGAAAGTTCCTAATGTCATATTGCAGAGCTCTATAGTTTGAATCATTCTATAGAGTTGTTTGGTTTTGTTTTTTTTGCAAGTACATATTATTCCTTGGTGCGCACCTCAGTCTGATCATGGATCCATCTGAGAATGTGGTTTTGAATCCATTTAGTTATTTTCAATGGAAGGCACAGATGGAGATTTTGTCGAGGTTGAAAGGCCTCTATAGAGTAACAATGGGAATTGAAGTAGAGACTACTTCAGTTGTAGATAATTATAAGTGTCACAATCAGAGAGATGAGGCTTATGGTCTTCTCTGCCTTAGCACATCGACAAATCTTCTATTCCATTTGGATGGTGTGACTTCACCGAATGAAGTTTGGGAGAAATTGAAATCTTTGTTTGGTAAAACCGATGATATGAGAGGACATCAACTAGAGAATGAGATGATTTCTCTAAGTTCGAGTAGTTTCGAGAATCTACATGATTATTTCTCCAAATTCAAGTCACTAGTTTTGCAGTTGAAGTAGTGCAGTATTGGGAAAAAGGATGAACAATTAGTTTTGACAATTCTTCTGAAATTGGGGCAAGACTACTCAATCTTTGTCTCAACTTTCCATGCTACAAAACTCACTGTAAATAATTGGAAGATTCCCGGTTTGTCCGAATTCATGGAGTCTTTGACTTAGGAGCATAATAAGATTATGTTGATGGGCGCACTGAAGCCTTCAAAAGATCAAGCTCTAGTTGTTGGTGACTCAAGGAATTCAAAGGGTAAGAAGAAGGAAAACTCCAAAAATAATTCTAAGCAAAATAAGGAGAGATCTAAGCCACAAGAGGATCCCTCCACCTCCAGAAAGGATCAATAGAAGATGAAGGAGCGAACCAAGTGCTCATATTTCCAAAGGGGATTTCATCCTAAAATATCTTGTATGAGAAAGACCATAGATCAGATGGAAAGATCAGATGGCACAAATCCTTGAGAAGAACCATATCCCCATTCCCGAAGGTGCAAAGAAGAAGGAAGGAGGTTCTAACTCAGATGCCAAGGAGTGAGTCCATGCTCTAATGGCCAACACATCTTCATCCACTTCTTACATCATTGATTATGGAGCTTCAAGGCACATGGTTGAAACCAGAGAATCATTTCCTACTCTCAGTTTCTCCGATGTCCCAGATCCTATCATTATTCTTGGAGATGACTCAGAAACTACTTCAAAGGGTAAAGGTAGAGTAGATCTTGACAATGGCTCATTTTTTAATGTCCCTTATGTCCTTGGTCTAGCTGCAAACTTACTGTCAGTTTACCAAATGACCCATACCAGTTCACCCAGAAGAGTTGTCTTCACCCCTAATGATGTGGAGATCTTTGAGATCTCCACAGGAAGACTTGTTGCATTAGGCATTGTAGATCATTCCACCAGAGTCTACAAATTTTCACATTTTTTGCCTATCTCTCCACCAGTAGCGCTCCTCTCTCATGATAATGAAGCAATAAGGCTTTGGCATAAGAGGTTTGGACATCTAAATTACATATACCTTCATGAACTTCATGATAAAAACATGGTTGTAGGGTTTCCAAACATCACTTTCACAAAGGGAGTTTGCCACGGATGTGTTCTAGGAAAACACCCAGAGAGAAATTTTGAGAGATCAAGGTCTGAGAGAACCTCTGAACCTTTGGAGCTGATCCATATTGATATTGTTGGTCCTTTCCCTCACATGTCATTGAAAAAATCCAGATACCTATTAACTTTCATTGATGATTATACTAGGTATTGCCGGGTCTATTTTCTACAGTTTAAGTCTGAATTTTTGGGTTTTTCAAGGTTTTTCAAGCCTTGGTTGAGAACTAGTCTGGAAGGAAAATAAAGGAAATCAGATCTGATAATGGGGGAGAGTACATCAAATCTAATTTTCATTAGCTCTGTACAGTGTCTGTCATCCCTATGCAGCACACTGTGCCATACACTCCTCAACATAATGGAGTTGTTGAGAGGAAGAATCGATCTCTTAAGAAGATGGAAACTTGTATGCTAGAAGAAAGGTATTTACCACCAAATTTGTGGGCTGAAGCAATCAATTGTGCATCCCACATACAAAACATAGTTCCACATAAAGCACTGAAAGGAGTTACCCCTCATGAATCTTGGTGTGGTAAGAAGCCTGATATTACACATTTCAGGATTTTTGGTGTCAAGGCTTGGGCTACAGTGCCATCTGAGAAGAGAAGGACATTAGAGCCACATAGTAGGACATGTTTGTTTGTTGGCTACTCAAAAGACTCAAAGGGGTACAAACTTCTTGATCTGATCACCCACAAAGAATTCATAGGAAGAAGTGTTCAGTTTGAGGAAGAGACCCTACAAGGAGTTGAGATTGGAGAGTCTTCTCAACCACCACCGGAAGAAGAAAATGAAGATTTGAATGAGGCTTCTGATGACAGAAGAAGAAAATGAAGAGTTGAATGAGGCTTATGATTGTAGAACCAAGCTCACCAATAGGGCCAAAGTGGGCAGCAAAAACCACAGAACCTGTTGGTGAACTTGCTGGGAATCCTCAGGATCCTAGGAAGACAAGGTCACAATATGAGAATGCACTTTCAGTAAGGGATCCAAATCTCGCTGAGGAATATTTTCTCATAATTGCATCAGATCCTTAGACATATGAAGAAGCCTAAGAAGATGAAATATGGAGATCTGCTATGGATGAGGAGTTCCACTCCTTGTAGAAGAATGGAACTTGGTAGCTAGTCAAGCTTCCACCGGGAAGATGTCACATCCCCTCCCATCGATCCAACGCAAGGAAGGGAACATGACTACAGATCTTGGCCTTTTTACCAAAAACTTAGCCCGATTCATTAGCTTCATATAAATAAAATGCATATGTGTGTAGATGCATAATCAAAATAACATGCACAATGAAATTTAATTGTCCACACACATTTCTCATGCATACATTCAGCAAAATCAGAACAATCAATACATTGCAGAATTGAATACAAAGAAATAGAATATTTATCTTCATGATGAAATTGTCCCAAGCAACTAGCTATGTCGCTGCAACGTTCCACCCAGCCATAGGCCAGTTGTGTTCATCAATCTCTCAACACAAATTCCACCCCCGAGTTGGGAATGATTTATACAAGGAAAAGGGGACTCTCAAGCTCAGCAAAGCCCAAGCAAACATCACATCTAAGCCAAGCCAGTCCATAGCTGGGTTTATCAGGATAAATCTGAACCCTCTTCATTTTTGGATGCTTGCACTCAAGCTCAATCCAAAACAATGGATACCCATAACCCAACATACTCTATACACACAACAAGCTCAAAGGTTGGGCAAGGATAAACAATTTTACTATGGGATATACAAAAACAAGGTTCCCATGGATTCTTCCAATTCGTGGCACACCCAAAACGAATTGTGGGGAAGGAAAACCAACCACAGGGAGAAAAAATGAGTTCTTGACAGGTATGTGGATGTTCAGAGGGAAAGCATGACCTCTATGGGCTTCCAAATCGTGAATCCCTTCCTCCCATACATTTTGCAACACAAAAACGACCTCCCAGTTGTGGAAAATGAGGGTAAACTCAGGAAAAACGTGAGAGAAAAAGCCCAGCTAGCCCAGAACTCGTGGGAGAGCAAAAATACTCTGTGAAGAATGGCTTGGGATGCAATTTCGTGGCTCATTTCTTGCCAAGGAACCCAAACACGTTTTTCCAAAACTAATGGCTTTCCCATACCCGAATTTTGGACATCCATACCTCTCCATTCCCCAAGGCATTAACTACCTCAACCAAATCTTGGAAGAAATAAATGATTGGGTACAAAATTCAACATGGGTAGTTGAGGGTTCATGGGTTCTCTCATTGACACTTAGCTTGATTTGATTGGCTCCAAGGGTTTGAATATTTCCCTCCCAATTCCTTGTAAAAATCATTCCCCCATCTCTTGTTGCATTGCATAGCTAGTTGTGGGTATTTTATTAAAATGCATATTTACATGATATTTGCAATTCCATTGTGCCTGGATAACACGCAAACCATATGCATCACTAAATAGATGGCGGGGCCTTGGCCTTGATCTCCTCACCATGATTTTATAACAATATTACATCATTTACATTTTAATGTAATGGGGTCAAAATCGAGATATTACAACAGAAAGCTAGTAAAATGTAAATGGATCTACAAGACTAAGATGGTTGTTGATTCTGATGCAGTCAAGTGCAAAGCAAGGTTGGTGGCCAAGGTATTTTCACAAGTCCAAGGTCTGGACTATAATGAGACAATTTCCCCAATGGAAAAAATGCTTTCTATTTGACTAGTTTTGTCAGTTGCAGTAGCAAAGTGTTGGGCAACTCACCACATGGATGTGAAGTCTGCTTTTCTTCATGGTGATATCGAGGAGGAGATCTATATGCATCAACCTGAAGGATATGTTGCAGATCCATCACTTGTGTGCATGTTAAGGAAATCACTGTATGGACTCAAGCAAGCTCCCAGACTTGGTATGCAAAAATGGACCATTTCCTCCTGACACAAGATTTTCACCAGTGCAGATCTGATCTGAATGTGTATCTAAAGCAACTCAATGGTAATATTCTGATTATAGTATTATATATTGATGATTTATTAATCATAGGAAGTGCCATTGATGAAATTTCATCACTAAGTGAAAATTTGCATCAAGTTTTCTCCATGACAGACTTGGGGATTCTCAGGTAGCTTTTGTGGCTTGAGATCACTCAGTCACCCAATGTAATAATTGTATGTGAGTCTAAATATGATTCTAATATGTTAAAAGTTTCAATATGTCAGAATGTAAGGCTACAAAGAATCCTTTCCTTTCAGGAGTCAAGCTAGAAGAAGGGGATTCTACACCCTTGGTGAACAACGCTGTCTACAGGAAACTAATTGGAATCCTGTTGTACTTGACTCACTCCCGACCAGATTTGGCATATGCAGCAAGTCATGTTGCAAGGTATATGGAGCATCCAAATGAGATCCATTGGAGGGCTGCAAAAAGAATCTTTCACTTTATGCAAGGCACCAAGACACATGGGATCCACTATGCTCCCAATTCCTCATTGGATCTAGTTGCATTTTCCAACTCAGATTGGGATGGAGATAGCACAAACCAGAAGTCCACTTCTAGGTTTGTATTTATGCTTGGAGGAGGTCCTATATGCTGGTCTAGTAGAAAGCAAAGTGAAATTTCACTCTCTTCAACAGAAGCAGAGTACCGAGGAGCAGTGAATGCAGCTACTCAATGCATTTGGTTGCAAGGAATTCTTGGTGAGTTCCGGATTGACTTTAGCACTCCCACTGTTGTTTGGGTTGATAATCAAAGTGCTATAAGGATATCCTCAGATCCAGTACTCATACAAAGAATCAAGCACATTGAAGTGCACATGCATTACATCCTAAGTCTAGTGCATGAGAGATTGATTGTATTGGAGTATTGTCCCATTGGTGAGCAAACTGCTGAAATTTTCACTAAATCCTTCAAATAGAAGAATTTCAGTCATCTTAAGTTGCTTCTTAGAGTGGAAAAACATGAAGTGAAGGCTTCTTGAAGACCAAGTTTCAAGTTTTGTTCTTGTCCATTTTGAAGGAGGGTTTTGTCCCATGAGGTTTTCCCCGTTTCCTTGGTTTTTGGACAACGATATGTAAAGGGTGACCAAGCCTTTGTTTTTGGGCCCTAATATTTCTGATATTTTTTGTCACTTATAGTAAGGCTTAAGGGAGGGTGTTAGAGCATTAAAACCCAATTAATACTTAGGATATACTTTATTTCACTTTTTATTACATTCCTAGGCAATTTTACTATGTTTTGGCCACTTATTTGCCTTCCTAGGTCCACCACATGCCATCATTATCCACTTGAGCGCATCCATGGTCATCCTGCCTGCTTTACTGGCTATCCGGAATGGAAAGGGTGCATATCCTGCTTTTGCAGTGCTTTCACAACTTTTTCTTGATTTTGGATGGATAAGGTTAAAGCTAGGATGGACAACCAATTCCTTCCTTCCAGTAGATTCATTGGGCTTGTGTATCAGCTACCTCTTGCTTTAATGGCAAGCTGGTTTATTGCTGCTACTTGTTGCACAAGTTGTAGTAGATCACAAGTTGCATCAGCTTTTGTAACAATATTTTATCATCTTATTCCTTTAGCAAGGTTGTGGGAAATGATTCCATGGGTAGGATGATGTCAGTTTGGGTCACATGGAACAAGGGAGGTTTGAGAATGAAAAAGGATGGTAACAGATGGGAAAAAGTGTTAATGGCAGGGAAATAATAGGTAAAGCAATTAAAAATATCCCCCCCAAAGTGAAAGCTTTTTATGTCCTTGAAAAAAATGCTATATGGTAAAGAAGTGGAAATGATAGAAATGAATAGTGCTTAGTGGTTTTTCATGACATTCTCCTAAATTAATAAATAAAAAACTCAAGCCATTTTACCTCAAGTTTAACCTCTGTGAACGCTTTTTAATTGGCATGGATGGATTGATGTCTGATGGGGCTGATGTAGGCCAAACTACTATTGAGATTGATGTTGAAGATGGAATTCATGTAGGTTGAAGGTGAGATCCAAAGAAGGAAATATGAAAATGATTTTTATTGGGACCAAAAGAACACTGAAATCCTGAGAGTGGTCAATGCCGATGCATTGTAGCCATGGATCTAGAGACTGCTGACTGTTGGAAAATGAAAAGGTGCCATTGAACTGTCGGAACAATAGAAATATATAGGCTTACTCCAATATTTGTGCTTGTGTACAAGTTAATACATGTGAATGAATATTATTGAAGTCGAACATGGAGAAACTTCATTGGATTACAAATCAATAATGAAAATTGTTAACCAAAGCGAGACAACTCACCAGTGAAGAGAATGAGTTATCAAGGTACAATAGTACAACCTGACAGGTACGAATGTATGTGTTGAATTCGAGTCACTTGCAGGATCTGACAAACAAGAGACATTGATGTATTCCCTTTATCGTTAGCAAGGAAATTTACCATTGATGCATGTAAACCCCAAGGTACTATACATAACTCAAGTCTTGTTTCCCAGATAATGTGTTGAGGTCGATGGAACAAGACCCTTGGAAGGTGGACCTTAATGAATTCCACATCATCCAATATGAGTACAAAAAAAATGATTGTGAAGAGACATAGTGAAAAATAGAACCAACATGAAACTTGTGGATCTTATTGTCAACCTTTTCAACTAGTAACTTGGTTTTCAAGCAATGTTCATGTCCAGCTGCACTACTAAACTGGTTTTCACAATTGGACTTATTTTTGTCTTTACTATTTTATTTTTCCACACTATCCTACCCTACCTTACTTGAAAAATGAAATATCTTCAAGTATAAGAGTACTTATAGTGAAGCCAATTTCAAAACAAGGTCTCAAATATGCTCATACCAAAATTTGAAAAATGTATCTTAATGAGTACCAGGATATGAGAGACCAACTTCTCTTGAAATGGCGATACCAAGAATTGTTGAAATATGGATTCATGTTGCAAACAAATGAAATATTGAAACCAAGGTTCAATATAGTCCTCACTTCCCTGGTTTCTTGTAGTTGTCATATCATGAAGTTCCTTAGGAATTTGATCTTCTTGAATGCATAAGAGATCTAGATTTGGTGACAATGATGTAGGAAGTCCTTGAATTTTTTATTCCACTGTCTGCTCTTCATTAGATGTTATGCATGTCTTGTTGATATTGTCTTCTTGCTGATAAGGACTATAAGAAAATTCATTTTCTTTTGTTATCCCTGCAACTCTTGGATTTAAATCTTTCCCATACCTCGTATGAAATTCTTGCAGTGGTATAGGTGAGGTAGGATAGGTGGGAAAGGTAGGAAAATTTTGCAGTTCAACACTGTAAGCATGTTGTATTGCTTTATTATTGCTAGGGTGTGGGATGGATTGGACAAGAATTTGTGTAGGACATGGAGGAGTTTGATGGGAAGTTAGGTGTGGTTGATTTTATTGTTGAAAATATTGTGGAAAGTATACGAGATTTGTTTGTGCTGCAAGATGAGGGAAACTATCGATGCTATTGTAATATGGGCCATACTGACCTTGTTGCCAAGGTTGGTAGGGGTTATCCTGAGACTGCCATGGTAAAGGAGTATTCCATGATTGATTATGAGGATAAGAAAATGGAGGGATAAATATTTGAACCATACATGTAGGCCACGGTTTCCATGGTTGTTGTAGTGCCATTGCGTAAGGTGAACTTGTTGCAACTTTTGGATCTCTTTGATATGTTGCTTTCAAGTCACGCATGTTGCAACTTTCGAGACTACCCAAAGACCAATCCCCTACGTGATGTTTCTTTTGGAACTGAGGAAAAAATGCTTCTTCAAATTCCTCCTGCTTTCTCTTAGCCTTCAAAATACCCAATTGTGAATTAATAGAGCTAATAATATCAATTTTAGAAATTTCAAATAAATTACCGATTTCAGCTGTTGTAACTCCTATTCTTGCAGTAGATTTCAAAAATTGAGAAGAAAGTTCTCTAGAATTCTTACCAGTCTTGGATTTTCCTCTTGAATACCTTATACATAACTCACAAACATCATCATATGGTAGCTAAAATACATCACCTATTCCCATCAAATTTAAGATTTCTAAAGATTTATCATGGATCCCTTTGAGTAGGAGGTTTTCAAGGTCTCTTTTCCCAGCTGTCTATGTTTTGATCTTTGAAGGTTGTATTGGAAGCCTTCCACATAGGCCTCCAAAATTTCTTCTTCCTCTTGTGTCATTTCGAAGATATCTTCACTAGTCTTGCAATAATATTGGTACTTCTTCAAGAATACATGTTTCATGTTTTCCCATATTTGTATGCAATTCCCACCGAGGCTCAGGAACCATCGAAGAGTTGATCCTTTTAGAGTAAGGGGAAAATCATCAACTTTTGATCATTAGTACAATAATAGTATCCTCTACAAAGTACATCAAATTCATATAAAAATATATTTGGGTCTTCGTTTGCCAAACCGTGAAAATTTGGTAGAACAGATGGGGGAATGCTTTGCATTGGTGCCACTCCTCTTGGATCTCTGATGGGAAATTCAAAGGTAATGACATCTTCCTTGTTAGATATTGGATCTTTCTCACCTGCCATCTCTTTCGAAAATAGAAGATATTCTTCATGTGCTCCTTCTCCGAATGTTCCTGCCAATTGGTTAGTAGAATTGATGGTGCTTACAACACCATTAAGTGGAATGATATGATTTGTTTTCTTTTCCTACTTGTAGGATTCTTTCTCTATTCTAATAGTCTATGTGCTACTTCATTCATATATAAAAATAAATAAATAAATAAAAACTTCAGTTCAAGTGAGATAAGAGTCTACCACGGATGATCCCCTCGCAAGGAATCAATGATAGATGTGTAGGTTCTTACCTCCCGTATTTAGGTCGTGTGCCTCAGTAGAGCTAAAGATGATGCATCAAAAAATGAAAAAAACAACATTACTAGTAAACTTGCACCTTTGTAGCCTCCTCGGTAATGGCGCCAAAATGATGGTGCTAAATAAGGTCTTTTAATTAAAACCCAACCAATAGTTACATTAATTATCAATCCAGGAGCGTATAATTTTCAAGACTACTGTAAAATATATGCAGGCACAATTCTCTTATAATGTTGTGGAAGAAATTTTAATTGCAATGCAGCTAATGAGATGAAGTAGCAACAACTTTAACTAAGAAATAATCCTAAAGTTATAAGGATCAAACACAATCCTTTGATCTAGGAAAATGAATAGCATCACACCAATCTCTAACTTAACCAATCTAGGAAATAATTATACTGAAGTAGAATGTATCCTAACAATCTCAAATTCATCCACACTATTATATTTGTTGGCTTAAACTGACCCAGAGGTTTCCAATTAGACCCGGGTTCTTTGCGGTTCTCCCTTTGACCAACAAAACCCCTTCGCACCGGCCCTTTCGGCAACAACCTGTGAGCAGGTTGAGGTCTCACCCGAGGTGTATCTTATGGGGTACTGCGGAATCAGGTTTCCACAGTAAATGATGAGTTGTTTATATGAACAAGCTGCGCAGCGCAGGACAGAAGGAGTGCACTGCGGGGCACAGTGATGCGGTACACAGCAGGATCTACGCTGCGAGCAGTACTGCGCGGTGGAGGCAACACTACGGGCCTCACTAAGGGTTCCTTACTGCTGCGAATCTTCTACTGGAACTGCGAATTATCCACACTTATCCTCTACTTGGAAGATCTCGGAAATGTTAAGGCACTGAAATGAATATCACTCATCCATTCACTCAGGCACTTACTGGTTATCTTTCTAGCATTCATTCTAGAACTTGGATTATCACAACGTGAACTGAAATGATAGACATGACTAACTGTGCTGCGTTCCTTCACTGTGCTTAAGAAAGTATTTAAACTTAAATGACTAATTCACGACCTTAACATAGAATTGAACTGGTTTCCATTCATCTGCTTCCGTGGAACCTAGCATATCATTCCCCAACTTCTCCTATTGGTAAATGCATATCAAAGTTCTCATATTACAGCATGCAAGGAAACATTCAAGCATTCATTCTACAGAAAATACAGACAGTCATTCATTCATAAACATCATCACATAACACAGGATTTAACGTGGTTCACTTCCCCGGATGGAAAGCTACGTCCACAAGAACGGCTGGTAATATATATATTTAAAAAGGGATGGGGCAACCGTTCTTAGTCTGTGCACTTAGCTGCAGACTCTCCTTTCTCTCGGCTAGGTCTCTGCGCACACAGTTGCAGAGCCTTTACAATATTCTCAGCTCAGAGAGATTTTACAATACAAAAAGGTTATCTTCTTAAATTCTCAACAACAACAACAAAAACAACAACCAAAATGAACCCCCATCCCATACAAAATGTCTTCTTAAATAGATCATGCCCGAAGGTCATGTATGTACAATGTCGAAGACCTAAAACCCAAAACCCTAAGGGTTTCCAAAACTGCGCCGGTTTTCCAAACCGGCTTGCTGGCTCCTGGTAGCGTCTGCTTGATCATGGCGGATCTCCACGTCCTCATTCTATCGCTATCGAACTTCCTGTCGCACGCGTGCCTACAGGCTGCTTCTGCCAAACCGTTTCTCTCTAACGGTTTTTCCTTTTAAGTGTGCCAAACGTCGCTTTCCTTAACAACCCACGCGTGGCCGCCTTCCTGTTTTGCCTATGTCTGCCGCTCGACAATCCTGGGATATCTTTTCCAAAAATGGCTGCTACCGATCGAGCCAGTAGCTATACTTGATATTTGTCCAGCACACCGCTTTGCTGGCTCCACGTGGCTTCCTAACTCCGCAACACTGCTTCGGCGCAGTACTAGGCTTCGCATCACGGACAAAACTTCGATGCTGCGCGTAACTCCGCAGTCTGGTCAAAAGTTGGATGCTGCACGCAACTTCGCAGCATCCTCAATACCTAGCCAAAATTGTGTTTCTGAGCTGCCCTCAGCTCAGCTTTCCCTGCTTGCCTCAAAAAGGTGCTTCCAAAACTTTAACTCAACCTGGGCCCAACATGCCCCTAACACTTACATGTGGCTCGTTCCCGAGCCAATGATTGTTTCAGCTGTCTCACTCTGCGCCGCGACCGGTGGAACGAACTTGGCCGCGAACTCGTCATATGTACCGCACAACTGCACCACTACTTCTCTTGTATCCTCCTCAACCTGTTTAATCGTCTCAAGCAGTGTTGGAGTTATTTCTTGTCCAATTTGGTCTTGTACCTGCTCCTGGTTATCGCGCAGTTCTACTAACTTATCTTCAATCTGCTGCGATACCGCCATGGCATTCTCCAGGAGCTACTGTGACTGATTATCCATATCAGTCTCTTTTTGTCGTAAGTCCTGTACTTCTTTCTTTAAGCTGGATATCTCCTTGTATCTCGACAGCCTTTCTCTGGGTGGCAGAGCTTTAACCTCTGCATTCAACTTGTCCAGCGCGGTCTGTTTTTCTTGTACCATGGTTTTGACCTGCAGCAACCCTTGATCCTCTTCAAGGGTCGCGATTGCTTGTGAAACCTTATCCAGGAGAGATTGGCACTTAGCCATCTCACTTGTAATGCTTTTCGAGGCAGCACTCACTGCTTGTTCTCTGACTTGCTGATCAGTTAATGGCGCCTGCTTATTGAGCTTATCCTTCAATGTGGCAATATCGACCTCATAATAAATCTCTTTATCCTGCATCTCCGTCTGCAAGGATTTCACCTTATCTCCGATCCTCAGAACTGTGTCTGCAGGATCATCCTAGATTTCTATGCCTTTGATATCCTTTTCCACATTGGATATGGTAGTCACCAAATTTTGTCGGCGGTCCAGTTCGTTGCGTAGTTGTACTTCTGCCTGCAGCTGAATTTGCCTGTTCGTTGCGGTGAGCTATGCTTGTAACTTCATCGATTCAACCGTCCGTTCATGCATCTCCTCCACGATCTGCGTGTGGATGAAGTGCAATCCTGGTAAAGGGATTTTGTCTAAGTCGAGCTCTACCCTCTCTAGTCCCTTTGTGTCCAAGACAACTTGTTCTTCCATTGGCAACGCAACAGCCAATGGGTCCAGATGGACAATTCTAGTCTTCGACGGCAGCGTTATTGCTAGCTGTTGGCTTCCTTGCTACGAGGTCCCTACCGACCTTTTTTTAGCCCATGCTTCCTGTGGCAAAATAAGGCTTTTCTGGACATCGTCCATTTTCTTCATTAGGCCTTGCATTGCAAGCCGCGTCTTGTGTAGGTCATCCTGGATGACCATGTCCTTCTTTTCTTTAGTCGCCATAAGCTCCTTCATCTGCTCTGAGATTGTTTCGGCTATCATCTCGTAGTCATCATCATTAAGGACTGCCTCCGATTGAATCTTTGTGGCCTTCACCTTTTTCCTTGACTTTGGCTTCTCCGAAGTCTCAGCTTCTTTTCTCTTCCCTGTTTCTTCAATGATTGGGCATGAGAGCGGGATCGGCTCATCTTCTGCTGAATCTGTCTCCACGTCGATGACCTCTACGCAGAACTCTGCTGGCCAATATTTCATGAGGTCCTCAATATCCTGCTCATACATGATGTACTTTCCTGGGAACCACTCCGGTTTCCTCGTTTGTGCTTTCGGCGATATGAATATACATTTCATATCCGCCTCAAAGTCGATGATGCGGATATACTTCGCCGTGACTTGCTTTGTAATGCGGGGTGTCTTCATGATTGCGTCGCGTAGCTGAATATAGTACTGGTAAAAGACTTCTGCTGTCGCATGCTGGCGCTTTGCATTTGTGTTTTCCCAGAGGTTGACGAATTTAAACCCTCTAGGATCCTTGGTGTCCATAATGATGCCCGCATAATCTCGCAGCTCCTTCCATCCACACAAAGCAATCAGGACGATGAGCTAGGTGAAATGGAATTGGCCGCCATTCACTTGTGTGTCGTTGAGTTCTTCAAGGAACTCATTCAATAGAAACTGACACCAGTTAAAGCTGTTTCCTTCGGCCGCTGCGGCACCAAGAAGTATTGCGCCCGTAGGCACCTCCGAAGGCCTAGCTATTTTGAGAATCTTGCCTGCGAGCAACTGCGTTACAAATCTTGTTTCTCTATCCTCTATATCTTCTATCGGGAAACCTCTTTTTTCCTTCACCACCGAATGAGTTTTCTTCATCTTCTCAACAGCCTCTTTTTCTTTGCTCTTCCCCTGGAAGAATTGCTTCGAATCCTTACCGCGCTTGCTTAGCCCGGTGATGCGGTGGATCAAATCAATGTTAATATCAATGTTCTTATCCAACCACAGATAACCTTGGTGGATTCATGCCATGAGTGTGGGAACCACGATATTAAGTTCTGGAGAACGGTCAAAATGTGGCAATGTCAACAAGTTTAGTAGCCCCGACTGAACGACAGGTGCTAACCAACTGTCAGCTACCAAGTTCAGAGTTCCCTTGGCGTCCTTTTTCAAGCACATATACTGG